>CM054134.1:38222497-38237497 GCA_028751875.1 Rapana venosa | reverse complement strand
CTTTTCAGAGAAAAAATAATATCTTAACAATCCTAACACTCTGCGCCCAGAATACACACACTGTACTGTCTCTCCCCAGTGACACCTGCCAATCACTCTGAGACTCAGTACACACTGGAGGAGAAATGTGCGTGTGTGTCTTTTTTCAAGTGCTTCGCCATAATTATAGAGAGGGAGCCATATTCCATCTTGTCAGATTTTTTCCCCGTCTGTGATGGGAGAATGCAAGTCGTTATGCTGAATTGTTCATAACTAATGATAATCTCGACATATAAAAGATAAAAGCCAGTGTAATGCGCCATGACGTTGGCTTCTGCATACACCAAGTCCTTCGGATGAGACTATAAACCGAGGTCCCGTGTGCGAACTCAAGCAGAACATCTTGCGCACACGTTAAATCCTGTTCCGCTTTTCGTAAGAGTAGGCCATTGTGTGTCGGTGGGAACAGATGACAAAAATTTACAAAACTCATACACACGAGGACTGGATGTAAAAAAGCGCATAAGTGCTTATTCCATTATCCTCGATATAAAAGAATAAAATAAAATAAATAGATAAAGTCCTCACATATTATCTTTTGGACTAGGCAGCATTGTCAGTGTGCTTGTATTACTTGCTTTATGAAGGTCTTTCTAAGTCTGTACTCTGTGGTGTGCCTTAGCAAAATGTGATAGTGAGGGTGAGGGATTTACTATGTGAGTACACATGTGCGTGTTATCCATACGTGCGGACGTGTTTGCTCGTATGCATTTTTACTTTATTATCTTCCTTGAAGGGGGCGGGATAGCTCAGTGGTCAGAGCACTCGCTTTCCCCCAGCCAATGTTAAGCAGCGTCGAGCGTGGTTATCAGATGGATGGATGACCGTTTGCGCGCCTTGGCTTTAGTACAGTACCCCAGTTCACCCAGCTGTAAATGGGTACCTGCCCTCTTTAGGGTCAGGGGAGGTAAAACAGCGAGGAAGAGGAGATGGGCGCCGCCCTCAATATGCTGGCTCCTAGAGAAGTGAGATCTCTGACGCCTCGCTTCCCTATGACCACATAAGTTATGGGAACACCTTTGCCTTATATATTCCTAGATATATCACCTTCATAAGAAAAAACATGGAAGAATTGCCAGTACCAACTAAACTAGACTGGTTTCTTCCTGTTAGAGCGGAAGCCAGGAAGCCCCACGCTAGAACAGCAGTGAATATTCTATTTGAAGTCATAGGGGAGAGAAGACAAACACACATCTATCTGCCATGCCACCCATTTGGATCCTTTAAAAAAATATCTTCCGCTGCCAACAAAGTGATTACAAACTTTTAAAAGATTGAAATTCCACTCATATAACACATCTGTTTTTTACCCCCTACTTTATCACAGTTTAATCTAAAGCATTATCAGAATTCTCAAGAGCTTAATCAATTTATAACAACCCAAATACTGACAGACTAGAATATGTTGAACTTTATGTGACAGCATGCGTATATGAAAGAAATACTAGATGAATGAACATTTCAGGCAAACAGTTACATTTTGTATCCTCGCCAAAATCATTTCTAAATATTGGTAAAATGAATATGAATATGACACTTTTGGTGACAGCATTTTTGTAACATTTACACATCCTGCATCTATGTCCCCTTCCATTCATTTTTTTACGAATATCGCTGTAGTAACAACTTTCGTTTTTTATGAGAAATCTGAAAGAGATGGGCTGGGGGTGTGATTCCCACCAGAGCATGCAATAAACCCGCTAACAGGCGAATGCTGTTACCCTGCAATTTGTCACATATTACGCAGCTCCATCAAACGCCTCCACACTGTCTGTGGCACGATCTCATCTTGCAGGCAGTAGACACACTTTAATCTACCACGTTTTGCCATCTTCCCCAGTTCCGCCACGCACATCAGCAGCGACAAATCACTCTCCTGGGCTCTGTGCAAAATGAGTTTGCCCAAGGCTAACAGGACCCGGTCGTCGTTCGCCCCTAACTCTAATCCCTTTCCCTGGGAAGGCAACGTTGATGAATCGCGTTAACGCCGCAACGACAGGCCCCGCACCGTCATCTTTGTCAAGAGTTCGACAACTTCATTGCAAAAGTGATTCGTTTTATGAGAACCGATGGTTATGTGGTAGGGAAAAAAAGTACCAATTTGGTCCAAACAGCAGTTTTTTGCAGGCTTGTTTGATGTTGTACATGTCTAACTTTATGGTTATAAGATGTGTAGTATTCTAGGTGGTCAGTTTGGGAACATATTCACGCATCAAGGTTTGTTTCTCAGTATGGTAGCATGTGCCGTGACAAGGTGTGGTGTGACGCAGTGATCAATCGTATTGTCCATCAGCACACAACTCAGCAAAGTCATTAAACAAATAATAATAATGCATGATACAGTGTATGCAGCTTCATATGTGTAGTTTCCTGCTTCAAAACATCACAGTAGACTGGGGATTGGCACCACTAGAGAAAACAGAAACAAGCTTTTCAGCACAGCTTTCTTTTGCCGCTTCAAATCATTTAGCGTCTGCACATTATATGAATTCTCAGAGACTAGGCTTATAAAAAAGAAATTAAGTCTTCTACACTGCTTCAGATGAGACTTGTCATTTACACCGAAGTACCTTGTGAGAACGCATGAAGGAGAGTTAAAGACCCCGTCCATCTGCTGCAAAAGGCTAGGCTAGCTTATGACCTGTGGCATGGATCAGCTCTGCCAGATTCAACTTACCACTACACACAGCCTGAAAGAAAGAATTCAGCACAACGCCCTAATGTGATTCCTCATAGAGTTAACGAACAACCAGTTTGTCTGTTAGTCGTGATCAGCATAGCCATGACAAATACACTAAGAACTATGCTCCGCCATTTCCATAAGGTACAGCCCTTGTATATTAACAGTCTTTGCTTGTTCTGTACTCTTGGAGTATGTGCCCTCAGACTATAACGGAATACCAAATGGCGGGCTGAATCCGTGGTTATGAGAATCGTTTCTAGTAGCTTCATCAATGAAGTAAAAGAACAACAAACCCGCTACTCTGAAGGGCAGTCAAGATTTGAAGGGAGAAGTGTGCGCACGTAATGAGGCTGGTTTTCGTTCAAAATAAAACACGAAAAACCCCAAAACAACAAAGACAGGATTTGATGTGATGCAATGTTCAAAGCAGCTCTGCAATCATTAAGCAAAGGCTAAAAGACACCCTTAAGCACGTTATAACTCTCTGAAAATGAAGAGAAGATCATTATGACGATAAAGAGAAAGATGAGAAGAAACCCCCTGTCGTTAAAATAACAGAACAGAAAAGGATGAGGTAAGTGCTTGAAAGAATGAAGAAGAAGAAGGAAAGACAGAAAAGGAGGCAGAAAAAGAGGCAGAAAAAGAGAGAAGAAAAGAAGAAGAAGAAGAAGAAGAAGAAGAAGAAGAAGAAGAAGAAGAAGAAGAAGAAGAAGAAGAAGAAGAAGAAGAAGAAGAAGAAGAAGAAGAAGAAGAAGAAGAAGAGAAAAGAAGAAGAAGAAGAAGAAGAAGAAGAAGAAAAGAAGAAGAAGAAGAAGAAGAAGAAGAAGAAGAAGAAGAAGAAGAAGAAGAAGAAGAAGAAGAAGAAGAAGAAGAAGAAGAAGAAGGAAGAAGAAGAAGAAGAAGAAGAAGAAGAAGAAGAAGAAAAAGAAGAAGAAGAAGAAGAAGAAGAAGAAGAAGAGAAGAAGAAAGAAGAAGAAGAAAAAGAAGAAGAAGAAGAAGAAACAGAAGAAGAAGCAGAGGAGGAGGAGGTGGGAGAAGAAGAAGGAGGGCACGAGGGGAAAAAAGAAAAGAAAAGCAGAGGACAATAAGGAAGAAAATGACTACGATAAAGACAGAACAACGAGGAGGAAAATAAAGACAGAGACATCTTCCCCCTTTTAAAATAAAAAAAAGAAAACAAACAGGCCACTTCTCAACGTTCAAAGCTTGACCTACACTATACATTGTCGTTGAAGCGCCATGCTGTAAATCGAGATCAAAACAGTTTGATTCAGCCACGCAGCATTGCAGTGTTGCTCGCCTGTAGTAGCATCATGAGCATGGTCAAAACGTCACAGAACCATTCGGAACATCAACATTAACTGATATAATATTTTCCCGAAGTCGGAATGCGGCTACCTTCATTGTGGGCAAAAAAACGGTTGCATATGCAAAATCTCACCATGGGTGAATCTCGGAGCTCTGGCCGAATAACAACAACGACAAGAACAACAACAAAAGATAACATTCATGTTTGTGTACATTGCTTACGACGAAGCGATGCACGCACTTGTTCTGTTCTTTTATATCACTCTTAAAGTGTCTTGTACGTTTTCTTTGTGTCAGAATGGCACAAGGTATTAAAAATGGCCTATATGTTGTTCATGATTTTTCTGTACTTGAAAGGACCCTAGTCACTGTGAATATCAGCAAATATGTTGAACAATATTTTGCATGAGTCACAAACAGGTCCCACAAGTGACTGTACTTTCGAAGCACAGTTGCGACAGTAATTCGCTGGTTCGTGGTAAAGAAGTAACGTACTCATCTTGAAAGTGAAATATCGCAAATTCGATCGAAGTTCGATTCCAAACTTGACCCCCATCACAAGGCTTTGAGTGGTGGCCTGAGTACAAGTCTTTCGTATGGGGCGATAAACCAAGGCCCTGTGTACAACGCATACCTAATGTAGGTAAGAGAGCCCACGCAAAAAAGAAAGACGCCCTTTGTAAACCTATTCCGTGGGAAGAAAAGCCAACCATATGGAGAAACAAATGTATGTACAGATGGGAAAATAACTTGACAAAATGGGTGGCACTGTACTTATGGTGACTCGTTCCACCTCTGTAGTGCAGTTTCAATTTCACACAGAGAAATCGGGCTCCACTGAAAGTAGTTTAGACTGCACTGGAGTGTACTAGAGTACACTAGACTACACGAGACTACACCACACTGCACTACACTGCACTACACTACACCACACTATACTTCACTTCACTACACTACACTACACCACACTACACTGCACTGCACTACACTACACTACACTGCACTGTACTGCACTACACTACACTGCACTGCACTACACTACACTACACTGCACTGCACTACACTGCACTACACTACACTACACTGCACTATACTACACTGCACCACAACACAACACAGCACAACACAGCACAATGCAGCAGAGTATAGCATGACACAACCCAACACAGTACAATACGCAGGTATTTTCTAATCCTGAAAAAACCCAAAACCCCGCAAAGTTCAACAGTAAACAAAAATTCCGTGAGAATATTAATACATGAAGAAATCCCTGAATGTGTTAGTTATGTTTTCAGTCAGTTTCACACATACACAGACACACACAGCCACACACACAGACACACAGATACACACAGACACAGACACAGACAGACACACACACACACACCGTCTAATATCACTAAGAGTGAACAGACGTTAAATTGAAGACAACAACAGCAACACACATACACACGCACGCACGCACGCACGCACGCATGCACACACACACACACAAACACACACACTGGCATTCCATAACATAAGGATTTGTGTATTGTTTGTTTGTTTGTTTCTTTCTTTCTTTTTATTAGCTTGTTTCAACACAACCTTCATCGCAATAAACTGTCTACAAAATCATTACTAGAAAAAAAATCACGTACAGATCCATTTTGAAAAAAAAATTAATTATTTCCAGAATAACACACACAAACATAAAAAATATGAACTGATTTTTTTCCATTTTTTTTAACCTATTGTTAATATACAAAATCACATAATAATATATGCGATTTCCACATTCAATTTCATACTTGGGCGCCAGGGCATTTCTGTGTATAGAAAACAAAATGATTGGCAATTTTTTCCAACTATAAAAGAGAAACATTCGATGGGGTCTTATGAGAGCGGCTCTGATTTTTTTTCTCTATGGGAAAATGGCAGATGGATGATGTGCAATCACTTAATTGAATCGCGTTTGTATTTTGTGTTTTTCCTTCTAAAATCTAATTACTGTTATGCCCCGCTTCTTTCTCTTTCTTTCCTTTAGTTGTCTTTTAGGCTCGTTCTCTTTTTCTGTATGTGTGTGTGTGTGTGTGTTTGTGTGTGTGTGTGTGTGCTTGTGTGTGTGTGTAAGTGTGTGCGCGTGTGTGCGTGTGTGTGTGTGTGGGTTGTTTGTGTGTTTGTGTATGTGCTTGTGTGCGCGCGCGCGTGTGCGTATGTGTGTGCGTGAGCGCGTGTGCATGTGTGTATATGTGTGTGTATACGCTCCCGCGCGTGTGTGTATATGTGTATGTGCATAGTCAAACACTCACGTCCAGGCTTGTGTGTATCTGTGGGGTTTCTTCTCTGCTTCTGCTTGTCCTATTTCCTCCTTATACTCTGTAGAGCCGGTGCAATTGCAAATTGTAACTGTATTTGTTGTTATCTTTCATTGTATTCAACACCATTTTTAGTTACGGCAGATTTCTCTGCGTGAATTTAGGGCTGCTCTTCCCCGGGGAGAGCGCGTCGCCACAAGAGTAGTGCCACCCATTGTCTTTTTTCTTTTTCTTTTCCTGTCTGCAACTGTATTTGTTTCCCTATCATAGTGGCCTTTTTCTACAGAGTTTTGCCAAGGTTAACTGTCTTGTTGCCGTGCGTTCTTTTAAGGGCGCTAAATAAGTATGTGTAACACACGGGACCTACATGTATCATCTCATACAAAAGTCTAGCACCCATACCACCACTATATGGTCTATAAGACTATAAACCGAGGTCCCGTGTGGCGAACGCACGCAGAATATCTTGCGCACACGTTAAATCCTGTTCTGGTTTTCGTAAAAGTAGGCCATTGTGTGCCGGTGGGAACAGATGACAAATTTACAAAACCGCATACAGACGGGGACTGGATGTAAAAAAGCACATAAGTGCTTATTCCACTATCCTTGATAAAAAATAATTAAATACAAACTAAATAAATAATGGATGGGGGAAAAGTTCTAGGCCCAAACGGGGATTGAACCACCGCACACTTCTGACCCGGACTTTTCGCTTTCTAGGAAGGTGCTATTCCTCTAGACCACCGATCCACCATAACTGAATTGCCAGGGTCCTGCGATAATGGACACAGTGTTTCCTGGACTACCGCCATTTCGGTCCCAAATAATGTCTGGTTGACTTCATCGTTTTAGTAACCGATCCATACCTGATGGATTCATACCAGATAACTTCCCACCTTTAATGTGACTGCCCCCCCTCCCTGCCCCCCCCCCCCCCCCCCCAAGTAATAGATGTCAAAGTTGATGGGTTCTTATCAGTTTACTGCCCACACTTAAATGTGACTGCCCCCTAACTCGCCCCATCCCCCAGTAATAGATCTCAAAGTTGATGGGTTCATATCAATTGGTTCCTATTGTGTGTGTTTTTTCTATTCTTTCTCGTTTTGTTTCAGTGATTGGCGTTTAGTAGTAGACGTTAAACTTGCTAAACTGACGTGAAGCGTTATCTGTTATTGCATTGGTAGTATGATGTCAACTTGTGAAAGGAGGGGTAGACAGGAACACTTTGCTGGGGGGAATAATGCGATAGGATCTACATTGTCGAAACGAAAGTGAAAAGTTTGGAAAGTCAAAGCAAAATAAGAGAGATAGATAGATAGATAGATATATAGATAGATAGAAGAGAAAGAGAGAATGCGAAATGGAAAGTTATGAATATGAGGCTGGCCGAGGAAGAAGAGCAGAGATGAGAGAGAGAGAGAGAGAGAGAGAGAAGAGAAGAGGAGAGAGAGAGAGAGAGAGAGAGAGAGAGAGAGAGAGAGAGAGAGGAGAGAGAGAGAGAGAGCAGAGAGAGAGAGAGAGAGAGAGAGAGAGAGAGAGAGAGAGAGAGAGAGAGAGAGAGAGAGAGAGAGAGAGAGAGAGAGAGAGAGAGAGAAACTCGAACTCGATTGTTTTTTAATGAGGTTAAGTGGATAAGCCAGGGGTTTCTTTACACCAGGCCCCCAAGAAAAAAACAAACAAAAGGCAAACAAACATGAAGAAATGTATAACATATACACTATAAAGCTAACAATATATATAGAGATAGGTTAACTGCTGCAGTATATTTAAATTTGTAAGTCTTTTCACAAACATAATATCAACAACAGTCAGCTGCGGAATACAGACTAGGAAACAGAAATAGAGGAAGAATTCATGTATACTGTAGGCAAAAAATAGCATGCACACACACACACACACACACACACACACACACACACACACACACACACACACACACACACACACACACACACACACACAGGCAGCTGTCTTTTTTTAAGTTACCAATTTAACCATCATTAACTCCGTTTCCATCTCTGTAGCAAGGACGGTTCAGTGTCCGGGAAGCCAGAGCATCCTCATAAAAGCCGTGTGATTCAGGGGTTAACTGCATTCCACGTTGACAGCCAGGAGGCAGAGGGGGCGGAGAGGTGGAGGGGGCGTGCTTGGATGAGGGGGTGAGGCTGAGATGCAGTGTTGTATCGACCTGGGTGATTGCGAGGTTAAAAAACAAACAGCAGAACACTGTGCTCCGAGTTTGACATTGACGATTACGCTTTGACTGCCATTTTCATTGCAAATACAGATGGCACGTTCTGTAAAATTAGAACTTGCTATTTTGGTCATAATGATTGTAGTGCTTTAGCCTTGGTCTAAAACACAGTCAAAGTTTTAATACAAACAAAGTGCTAAGACCTCTTAAATGGTGGCAGTTGTTAAAACAAGTGGATTGCAAAGAACTTTTTGAAAAGCTGTGCCACTCTTTCGTTAATATCATTTGTTGGGTTGTTTCCATCCATGACCGTCTGAAGCTTGCATAATTTATTGACTCACTATCTTTCAAAGAGAAAGAAAGAACTTTCTTAAAGTTGAGTACAAATTAAAAAAAACACATTAAAAAAGCCGCCATGTGCACTCTCTTCTTCTCCAGTGTGTACAGATGAGTTCACAATGATTCTTGTAATATACAGTCCTGGTCTCACGATCTTCATAGCCAGCGTAACTACACATTGTAAATTGAATTGCTGTGGTCTCTGATTGCGCAACAGTGTTTCTTGAACCATGGCCACTCATGCAGTCTGATTGACTATAATGTTGTAGTAGCTGATCCAAAAGTCAACTGGCTTGCGACATTATATTTCTCATTTCACTTAACTGCCTTTAGCAAAAGATAGCCATGGTTGATGGGTTCAGGTCAGTTGGTTGGTGATTGTTATTTCCCCGTTCAGTTTCATTGACTAGCATCAGTAGCAGACATAAAACGGGGCACACATCCAGGGTGACAATTTAGGTTTTCACTTTGGGGACGCACACTTAAAATAAAATCAGCAACAAAAGCAGTAACAGCAGCAGCAGCAGTAACAGCTAGAAGGTAAATCTGGCAAAAACTAATGTCTAGGACAGACACAATGTAAACTTTGCCCATAAGCTACGCTGTATCAATACCATTCTTCAAACAGTTCCTTGTCTCAAGTAGTGCTTAATGGTGATGAAAGTAACCCGGGAGCAAAAGTTGAAAAGCAACATTTCTTCTCGATTTTTCCTATCGTGAGTAAATATCTAGAACTGAAAAGGTGGTCAGAGAGAGAGAGAGAGAGAGAGAGAGAGAGAGAGAGAGAGAGAGAGAGAGAGAGAGAGAGAGAGAGAGAGAGAGAGAGATAGAGAGAGACAGACAGACAGACAGACAGAGAGACAGAAACAGAGACAGAGAGAGCGTATCTTTTCCCGACATCCACATTGTTCTGTCAGCCAGTGATGGAAGAGCACATCAGCCGTTGTTCAGATAACCTCATGTTGCTTCACCGCCAAGGGGCTGACTGCTGAAGTGCACCGTAGTCAAAGTGCAGGGTCTTCACTGAGCCGAAACCGATTTGTCAGTCACAGTTTGTGTTTTCTGACAGCCACAAATGGATTACTCGTGTTCTAAATCAATATCTGTCATTTTCTATAGACGTGGGGAGCCAGATACTAACACTCACCCGAAACACAAGCATACACCCCCCCCCAAAAAAAAAGAAAAAAAAAGAGAAGAAAACCCCAATAACTAGAAACAACAAAAAAAACACCTCAAACCCACCCAACCCTGTTGACATGGCAAAAGCGGGCCTCCAGGTGTGGAATTCTAGATGAGGCTGCTGATTTTTGTTAACTAGATTGTTCTGCCACTGGTGTTTGATTATTACCAATGGAATATGCAGTCTACTTTTTGTTGTTTATTGTGAGGCATGTGAAGGCATTGTCTGTCTTGCATGCACAAATGCACTCGCAAACGTGCACACACATACACATTCACACATACACACACACATGCACGCACACACACACTCACACACACACATACACACACACGCACACACACACACACCACACCACACACACACACACACACACACACACACACACACACACACACACACACACACACACACACACACACACACACACACACACTCGCACACTCGTACACACACTCGTTTCTCAGAGCTTCCAAATAAACGTGCCAGAAACACCCATTTAAAATCTCACTTTTTGTTAACTTAGAAGTCTCACAACACCCATCAACTTCACTAAAGCATTCTCGGGTGAGTGTGAACAAATGAATTAGAGTGTCCTATGTAAAAAACAAAATCCTATAAAAGATGCACCAATCTCCTAACCTTTTGTTGTTGTTGTTGTTGTTGTTGTTGTTGTTTGTGAAGTGTGTGAACACAGATGGCCAGTTAAGTGCCTTGTTGGCCCCAAATGTCCATTTTTATCTTGTTGGAAAGGACGCGTGAGTGCTTTGAAAGCTCTGTACTTTTCGCAGAGCTCAGTTTCGCGACGTGCCAGTCACCTTAGTGTACTCTGAGAGGCCTTATAGGCGATCGTCTACTGTACTGGCTGGTTTTGTGCTAGGTACTCCATGGGGGACGGGATAGCCTGGTGGTTAAGTGATGCATTCGTGATCTGCTGTCCCGGGTTCGATTCTCGTTCAAGAGTATTTTTTTTCTCTGGAGTTAACATCAGTGCCGACTCCATTCCCCCCAAAAGTCCTTCGGATGGGACTATAAACCGAGGCCCCGTGTGCAAACGCACGCAGAACATCTTGCGCACACGTTAAAACCCATTCCGCTTTTCGGAAGAGTAGGCCATTGCGTGCCGGTGGAACGGATGACCAAATTTACAAACTGTATACACACGGGGACTGAATGAAAAAAGCACATGAGGGCTTATTCCAGTATCCTCGAAATGAATGAATGAAATAATGAAATGCTTATGATTTCAGGCTTAAGAAACCTGACATAGGTCCTTTGGTATGTTTGTCGGGGTCTTTGGTAAGCTTTACCTATCCAACCAACTTTATTTTTTAAATTTCTGCTCCCACAGCACTACGATTATGCCTTTAAAATTGAATGCTTCAGTGCTACAATCATGTCTCTGATGGAAGTTACCGTAATGAGCTTTATACATGATTGATTGATTGATTGATTGATTGAGGAATGAATTAACCTATTCCTTCATTCACTCGGTCATTGTTGTTTTTGGTTTTGAAAAACAAGAGAAGTTTCTTTTTTTTGTGCAAAATTTGTCTTTGGAAAGATCACCATGAAAGAGATGTTTTGCAGTAAACCGTTGGTCCGACATCCTGATGACCTAACTATCTTGCCCAGCAGTCCCGAGCTGCCAATAACAGAGAGATGGTGTACCCGCCTTGCCTCTTACATCAGTGCTCGGCTAGCTATTAAAGTGTACAGACAGAGGGGGACTCAGGACTACAGAGAAGGTGAACTAAATCACTAGATAAGCAAGGTGAAAAATAATGAAACATGAGGACACATAAAGCTAGAAAGAAATGTGTATCATACACTCCGAAACTAAATTTTCAGACAAAACAGACAGGACAGAAAAAAGTGAAGAAAAACTGAGTGAATAAATGAATGAAAACACAGAGAAAATAAAAAAGAAAGTGAGAACGAACTGTGTGAGCATTTCATGGCAGCCAAAAGAGTTATAGAACTAAATTTTTTTTTTTAAAAGAGAAACATTCTGAGCGTTAAAAATAAGATTTAGAATTCTCTACATTAGAGCCAAACCAGGTTACCTCCAGTGCGCCCAAGGACGGATATAACCTGGTTTGGCTCCGCTGTAGCGAATTATTCACTGCAGCTAGAACTAGAAACTGGAACAGGTTGAGTTCGGTTGTGCTGCGACATCTACGTTCTCCCGAACCATAATCACGTTGTTCAACAGTTTCTCGTTGTTTTTTCCTCACTGTTAGGTTCAGAACCAATCACCTTTATCTGCAAAATATCATTACACAGAAATTGATAACATGTAGAAAATAAGAACTTCCCGGCTACACTTTGCTTCAAACTTGTCTGCCATAGATTGTTATCAAGAACAAGAAGCTATCATTGACATTTCTTTTGAAAATCTCACCGGGATATTACCTCTTGGATGGGGGACCGTTTGTTTGCGCGTCTTAGCTTCAGTACAGTTGCCCAGTTCACCCAGCTGTAAATGGGTACCTGCCCTCTTTAGGGTCAGGGAAGGTAAAGCAGCGAGGGAGAGGAGATGGGTGCCACCCTCAATATGCTGGCCCTAGAGAAGTGAGATCTCTGACGCCTCGCTCCCCTACGACCTTAAGGTTATGGGATACCTTTTACCCCTTTTTATATGTTTATCCTCTGCTTGATGAACTTCTCCTTTCTAAGATGAGATACCAATCAATTGCAGTGTGCGGAATTATATGCCGTCTGTTGTCTGCCTGCCTGTCTGTTTGTCTGTGGCGTTGTTTGCTTAAGAGCCAGAATGTGTGTGTGTGTGTGTGTGTGTGTGTGTGTGTGTGTGTGTGTGTGTGTGTGTGTGTGTGTGTGTGTGTGTGTGGTATGTGAGTGTGTGTGAGTGTGGATGTGTGAAGGTGCGTGCGTGTGTGCACGTGCGCGCACATGTGTATGTGTGCGCATGCGTGTGTGTGCGTGTGCGTGCATGCGTGCTTGCTTCCGCGCGGTGTGTGCACGCGAGCTACTTTCTTCGATTTTTCTTCTGTCAGGTTTCTGTTATGATTACTATCTTATCTTTCTGTGGCAGAAATACTGGCTTGTCCCACGTAGAAATAAGATTTGTCAAAACAGTTTTATTCTATCGGTTCTTTATAGGAAAAAGAGAACTGCCTATAAAAAGCCATTGTGGACGATTTACGTTTGTTTGTCCTGTTAAAGAATTATTCAATTTGTAACAATGTAATTGAACTCCTTATGAAACCTTGTAGAAAATGAAAAGGACAAAAACTAGGTTTTACTTTACGAATCAAGACACAAACTTAGAGGCACAGGCAATTTCACGCACACACGTGCAAATACTCAAACACTCAAGCGTACACACGCACGCACGCACAAACACACACACACACACACGCACTCACGCATACATGCACGCACACACACAACGACTCAGTCACTTCCCCCCACTCACAAAATTTTAAAGATGCCATGAGATAAACGGTTTTGGGGGGTTATATAGCAGAAATCTACAAAACGTTTTGTCATCAAAACACAATAGGCAAATAAGAAATCGTTAACTGTTGAGCTCTTTGTCTGAAGAGAAGGTAAGGTGGTACGACAGCAGAGGAGTATAGATACTGAGTTCAACATAACAGAAACCAAACAGTGAAGTCTGCGTGATCATCTTCAGTGTCGTCACTTTAACAACAGAGTTTGAGTCTCATTTCGTGACACAGCACTGAAATTGAACCCTGGAAAAGTAGGAGAATGGAACAATGGTGAACACAAAAAAAGGGCCAACAGACATTGATTCAGGCAATCCAAACAGGAGACCAGAACAGAAAACAAAACAACACACACACACAACCCCAAGAAACGGGGGAGGAGTGGAGGGGAGGGAGAGAAGATCTTAGGAAGTTCGCGCATCATTACCTATTTTCTATCTGATCGATGTGAACTGCAAGGTCGATTGAACACACTGCATCCATGCTCCTCCACGTGGGGTGCTGGAGTCATTGCAGTGCCTGGAATTGAAGGAGCAGCATGCAGGCTGGCAGGCAGGGGTCTGCTGTGTTTAGCCCGGCAGTTGAAAGAGGGTGATCAGCGCCTGGGAAAGACAGTCAAGGCCAGACAGAAGATTGCCGTTGTTAAGGAGAAGAAGGTCAGATGGTAATGACTGGCAAGGAAGGCTGGTAGTGCCTTAGGTTGATGGATTCCCATCGATTGTGCGTACGTGGGACACTGACTGAGCAGTCTCTGAACACCTGCTATGGCTTGTGTTCCCTCGTTTGCCTGTCTGTAAGACAGTTTGTCTTGACCTCAGTGACATCATGGACGTGGTCCTGGCATCACAAGACTTCTTGAAACATCAACATGTCTTGATCAACTTCATTATTTGCTTGTGCAATTCCTAAAGGAGGTGATGCAGTGCACATATACTGTTGTTGTTGTTTTCTGTCATTCAGTACTAAGCAGATTTTTCTCGTCAAAAGAGTCACTGCTAAAATAACTCATGTCATGTTTTATTTCCCACCCACCCTGAAGGGGCCCTGATAAGGCAATGCTTATGTAGAATAGCTTGTTTTCATGAGCCACAAGCTTACAGTGCCGCCGTAGCCAAACTGCAACAGTGGATAGATGGTTTACAAATAACGTACCAGGCTTTAAAGTGAGCAGTTTTGGGTTTGATTACCGTTTGAATCCACCACCACCCCCTCCTCCTCAATTAATACAACTTGAGTGGTGATCTGGGTGCAAATCTTTTATTCAAGATGGTAAATCGAGATTCCATGAGCACCCCATGTTGAATGCAAGTACAAGAACCCTTGCAAAAACAATGCGGAAACTCCCAGCCCCTGGGGAAACTGATACGCATACAGACAGGAAAATGATGTAAAACATGGGTGATGCTGTGCTTGTGGTGACATTTTTTGCTGACGCAGAGCTGTCAGAATTTTGCACTGAGTAATTTGCATCCACTGAAACTGGT
>CM054134.1:38214997-38217497 GCA_028751875.1 Rapana venosa | reverse complement strand
TGTGTATAGTTGGACAGTTTCAATCTGTGATTTAAAGTTTTACGAAGTGGCAGGCTCAATATGGCTTCTGTGGTGGGCGGGGCTATCAACAGTAAGATTGAATTGGATTGGATAAAAGTGGTTGTAGAAAAGTAAAGCCATATAAACACCCTTGCTTTTGAAGTTAGTTATTTCTCTCCTAACATACAAACATAATGATTTCTTCAAAAATATGTTTGATATCATTTCTCTTTCGGATTCTGTGTGGTATACAATTTGACAAGCTGATTTATAAATACTTCTTTTTAGAGGATACAATCATTTTGTGATGTGATTAAGATTAATAAGACTGGTTTTGCTACGTAAAAAAATCAAGTAGCTGGTAAGCTAGACATATGTTTAAAAATAATGAAGTAATATTTACTCAAGTATAAAATCAAAGTGCAAAAAAGTCCAAAATTATAACGCCGTTTATTTATTGTATTAATATTGAAAAAAAAAACATTCTTAAAGCCGTTTCTTTTCCTTTTTATAGTCCCTAAGGAATTAAAAGAGGCCGATCACCAACACCCTACTTTGCCAACATCACTGAGATCAGTGACCTGGGAGAGCTACAGGAGACCGTAGAACTCAGGAGAGAAAGATGGTGAACCCTGGTGGCATTGCATGGAGCTCCTACCGACGACAGCGACGATGGAGCCAGTTGAGTTTTGAAGATATATGGTGACAGATAGCAATGGACCCAGAGTGGACAAGAAATGATTATTTTACATTAGCAAAAAGGATGTGTGACTGTGGTGGCAAGTGGCTCTGCACTTGACCAATGCTCTTTCTTCCAGTGCATTAGCCATTACCATTCACCTTGGCAGTCCTTGTAAATGGTAGTTAGCGATACTGATGACCTGTGCCGGTGATTCAGTGGTTATGACTGGAAAAAAATCCTTGAATGAGGTATCAACGTGTTCATAACACGTTTTATTGAGCTGTTAATATCCCGCCACCTTTTGAAATTCATCTTCATGATCATTGTGATTGTACTTTCGGGAGTGGAGGATTTTATGTGCTTCTAAATCATACATTCCATCCTTCCTTCCTCCATTCCTCCATGCATTCATTAATTCATCCAGCCATTCAGTCTTTCTCTTTTTCTCTTTCCGTCTTTTCTCCTTTGTATAAACATGTTTCTGCGGAAAAGTCACCATAGAAAAGTTGCTTTGCAATGTACAGTTGGTCTGACATTCTGATGACATGTCTTGCCCGGCAGCTTGTCTAAGACAGATGTTGGGCAAAATGTGCTTCATACAGCAGGGCTGGACTAGCTATTTATAGGAACAGGAATACTGAAGCCTAGCTAAAAAAACAAAATAGATCACAAGATAAAAGAATAGGTAAAATAAACTAAAGGAAAAAAGTGACTAAAAAGAGGAAAAAAGCATAAAACTTATGAGATAAACTAGAAAAAAAACAAATAAACTTGGAAATAAATGAATTACAACAAAGGAAGAGAGATGAAAAGGAGGACAGCACAGAGAGAAAATAAAATAACAAAGCAGTTTTTGTTGTTGTGAGAGAAGCATTGCGAGTATTTCAAGACATGCTTTACAGTTAATTTAGAAGCTGAAAAAAAACCAAACAGTTCAGTTACAATAGAGGCTCACCATTGATCTGAACAAAAGTTAATAAATTATTGTAACATTGTCAAACCATCGTTCTCATTCTTGTGATGTTGATGACTTACCCTCTTTCATTCATGATTTTAATTCATTATAATGACAGCTCATTAAAACGAATAACCTTCAGAAAACGAGATTACATGCACAAAAAAAAAATATATATATATAAAGAGAGAGAGAGATGATAGATAGATAGATAGACAGATAGATAGATAGATAGATAGACAGACAGTCAGACAGACATATAGATAGATAGATAGATAGATAGACAGACAGACAGACAGACATATAGATAGATAGATAGATAGATAGATAGATAGATAGATAGATAGATAGACAGACAGACAGACAGACAGACATATAGATAGATAGATAGATAGATAGATATATATTGTCAAGGACAGGAAACCGTTATTGGGCATTCTTCTTAACGCCTGATGGAGATATCAGGCTTGTCAGGGAGATGAACTGCTTCTTTCTTGGAGAAGATACGGCCTGTAGTCTGACGAATGTATTGCTGTTCGTCTGCCTGCTTGTCTGCCCGCCTACTTGTCTTGTCTTGTCTTGTCTTGTCTGTGGAGTTCTTATAACAAAGAGAAACTCACTGTCTGTCTGTCTGTCTGTCTGTCTATATGTCTGTCTCTATCCTTGTCTTTCTGTCTGTCTGCCTGTCTGTCTGTCTCTCTCTCTCTCTCTCTTCTCTCTCTCTCTCTCTCTCTCTCTCTCTCTCTCTCTCTCTCTCTCTCTCTCTCTCTCTCTCTCTCTCTCTCTCTGTTTTGGTTTGGGTTTGGGGTTGTTGTTGCTTTTTTGAGGGGGACTATTCGGTTGTTCCCTCTCCCCTTGTTGTT
>CM054134.1:38202497-38209997 GCA_028751875.1 Rapana venosa | reverse complement strand
ACACACACCTACATACATACATACATACATACATACATACATACATACATACATACACACATACCTACATACATACATGCATGCATGCATACATACATACATACATACATACATACATACATACATACATGCATACATACATACATACATACATACATACATACATACATACATACATACATATATACATACATACATACATACATACATACATACACACACATACATACATACATACGCACATCCATCCATTCATCCATACATACATACATACATACATACATACACACACCTACATACACACATACATACAGACAGACAGACACACACACACACACACACATACACACACACACTGATCTTCTCTCTGATATATTCTTTTGCTTCCTTCCCTTCACCCTCTCCCTCTATTTTTTAATTTATTTTGCTGTGTTTTTAGTTTAGCACAATTGTTCGTTATGTTTCTCCGTGCTTCATCTCTAAATACTCGTTCCTTCCACTCGACTAACAATGGCTTAGGCTGGAAAAAAAGCCTGCTGTTATGGGTTCCTTCGTTAACCAAAGAAATAACCAAGGAAAACGGGAATTCTAACCCTGTTCTGAATTCACCAAATTGCTGTCTAAAGGTTCGTGTACAGCCTCAAAACAGCAACGGTTTGGCTGAAGGAAAGTAGGACTATGTTTGATAAAGCTGTTGTGTATGGTAGGGTGAAGGTGTTTTAAATAAATCGGAGGTAGAATGCAAAAGCGTTTTGTGTGAAGGAGGACGTAAAACAACCCAGGAGTAGCGACTCCAAGAGCATAAGGGAAAAGCATTGGTTTTCAGCACTAAGCATTTTAAGTTATGATCAATATTCGGCAAACTTACTTACTTGCTCAGTAACTAGATAGCTAACTATCTAACTTACTATCTGTCTAACTAAGTACCTAAGTTCATAACTCTCTAAGTACCTAACTAACTAACTAACTAGCTAAATAAACTAACTAACGAGCTAATGAACTAACGAAGTAACGAACTATCTGGTTAACTGACTAGTTAGCTCGATAACTTGACAGCTAAATCATTAATTAACTAAATGCATACCTAACTACCGAACTAACTAAGTAGCCAGCTAACTAAGTAAGTAGCTAAATAGTTAACAACATATATATGTATATATATATATAAAATTTATATAATATATAATATATAGATAATATATAATATATATATATATATATATGCATAATATGCATGTGGATCGGTGGTCTAGAGGTAACGCGCCTGTCTAGAAAGCGAAAAGTCCGGGTCTGAAGTGTGCGGCGGTTCGTACCCCGTTTGGACCGGAAATTTTTCCCCCATCCATTAGACCATGAGTGGTGGTCTGGGCGCTAGTCTTTCGGATGAGACGATAAACCGAGGTCCCGTGTGTTACACGTAATTATTTAACGCACGTAAAAAAACCCACGGCAACAAGAGAGTTGTCCCTGGCAAAATTCTTAGAAAAAAGCCACTCTGATAGGGAAACAAATACAGCTGCAGAAAAAAAAAAAAGGGTGAAAGGGTGGCGCAGCGCTAAGTGGCGACGCGTTCTCCCGCTCTCCCCGGGGAGAGCAGCCCGAGTTTCACGGGGAGAAATCTGCCGTGACTTAAAGTGGTATGAAATAAAAATCTGTGCGCTTTGATTTGTTGCTTTACAAGATTCAGCGCTATATAAATTCCATACATTATTATCATTATTAATATATATATATATATATATATATATATATATATATATATATATATATAGCGGTGAAGCGTAAGACGCGCATCAACAGACGCTTACATGGATTTGCCAGCAACTGGGAGGGGTGTGGGTAACGCGTGGGTGGTATTGGCAGAGGTATGAATGACCCAGTGGAGTGATAGGAGGAGGGATCAATGAGTTATGACACCGTTACTTTGTACCCTGATTCCTGAACTGCTACAGGAGGTAAGAGCTGTTGCACACAGAGAGACAGACAGAGAGAGAGACAGAGAGAGAGAGACACAGAGAGAGAGAGAGAGAGAGAGAGAGAGAGAGAGAGAGAGAGGAGAGAGAGAGAGAGAGAGAGAGAGAGAGAGAGAGAGAGAGAGAGAGAGAGAGGAGAGGGGAGAGAGAGGAGAGAGAGAGAGAGAGAGAGAGAGAGAGAGAGCTCGAATTCGAACTCGAACTCGAATGTTTTAATGAGGACAATTGGATAAGCCAGGGGCTTCGTTGCACCAGGCCTCAAACAAAACAAACCATATAAAAACCAAAGACCAAAAAACAAAAGGCAAACAAACATGAAGAATGCATAGCATAATTATACCCAATGAAGCTGACAAAAACTCAATCACTTAGTCATTCTTGCAATCAACTACTCACATTACATTAAAAGACAGAGAGAGAGTGAGAGACAGAGACAGAGAGACGGAGAGACAGAGAGACGGAGAGACAGATACAGAGAGATGGAGATACAGAGACAGAGAGACAGAGACAGAGAAAAAGGATACAGAGACAGCGAGATATAGAGACAAAGACAGAGAGTGAGAGACAGAGACAGAGAGACAGAGAGAGACACAGAGAGACACAGAGAGAGAGACAGAGACAGAGAGACAGAGAGAGACACACATAGAGAGACACAGAGAGTCTAAAATCACTAAATGTGAATAGACGTTAAACTGAAGATCACAGAAAGAAAGACACAGAGAGAGAGACAGAGAGAGACACACAGACAATGACAAAATGACAAAATTTATTGCTATTTAGCAATCAAGCCATATAGCGAACAAACGATATCGAACGCGACGCGATTACAATGACATGGAAACCATGGCAGTAGTGGTATGTACATCAAGATTCGATACATTATTGTCCGTGTCTCAATTTTCAAAACAGCCTTTCCTTTTCCAGTCTGCAGCCAGCCAAATCAGCCCATGTAAAACCGGATCAGGTCCCGAAGAAGATGTAATTCCCGTTCAGCACATGCCACTGTCTCTGTGTGTTGTGTGTTAGGACGCTGCTTCCGTTTACGAAGTCTGGCAAGCCTGACACGTTCTTCTGGCAACATGTTTTTCTTTTCTTGCTTGATGTACCAGAACACACACTTAGATTCCTCGCCAGTATCTCCGTTACAAGAGTACTCCAGGGTGATGTCATCCGATTCACACATCACAATGTTTTGATTGCCTGAATCATGTATCACAACCTTTCGAAACCGTATGTTTCTCTTGCTGTCCCATAACTGATGCTGCACACGTTTGTCAGTTAGAGTAGACACATACTGTTTCACAATACCAGTACCAGTATCAAAGCCGTCCACTGTGCAACCAACTGTCAGCTCTTCCTGCACATCAGACACCTCAGAAGACATACCGATCTTGGTGTCTGTTGCTGGATCACACAGTAGATCAAGTGAATCTGGTGTGGCTGAGGCATTCACTGCACTGTTGACACACAGCTCTGTGTACACACTGGTTTGTTTTTCTTGTATTTCCACATCGAGCAGGGAGTCACTGTCACACAAGACCGGCTCTTCCAAGACACTGTCATTGTCACATTGGCGACTTGCCTGTCTTTCTTGGTGTTGTCTGCTTCTTTGTAGGTCGCGACGGATTTGGCAAGGGGGCTTTTTGCGATAGTACTGAACTCGGGAGTTATGGTTCAGCACCAGGTCCCCCATTTCTGTTGCCACTGACTTGTCAGCTGGCTTCATTCGCAGGACGAACACAACGCTGCCGCTCTTCCCCGCAACTTTCCAACTGGTTACGACGTTGTCGATCAGCAGGGCGTTTAAAGTTGTTATTACAGTTGCTGGAAGGCCAGTAACTGACATTTTGAAGCTAAAATGCAAAAATTTGCAGCAGATTACTAACAGCACGCCCATTCACTTCTCGTCCCCTCACGTCCCACCGAGAGACAGACAGAGAGAGAGAGAGAGAGAGAGAGAGAGAGAGAGAGAGAGAGAGAGAGAGAGAGAGAGAGAGAGAGAGAGAGGGAGGGAGGGAGAGAGGGATGGAGGGTTAGGTTGGGTAGACGTAAGACTCATTTTGTAAGTCGGGTCAAAAACCAGTGAAATGGGGGAGGGAGAGAGAGGGAGAGAGAGGGATATATATATATATATATATATATATATATATATATATATATATATATATATATATATTACATACATACATACATATATACATATCGTCCGAATAGCGGCCAAGCGTAAGACGCGCATCAACAGACGCTTACATGGATTTGCCAGCACCTGGGAGGGGTGTGGGTAACGCGCGGGTGGTATTGGCAGAGGTATGAATGACCCAGTGGAGTGATAGGAGGAGAGATCAATGAGTTATGACACCGTTACTTTGTACCCTGATTCCTGAACTGCTACTGGAGGTAAGAGCTGTTGCACAGAGAGAGAGAGAGAGAGAGAGAGAGAGAGAGAGAGACAGAGACAGAGACAGAGATACAGAGACAGAGAGACGGAGAGACAGAGAGACGGAGAGACAGAGACAAAGAGACAGAGAGACGGAGACGGAGACAGCGAGACAGTGAGACAGACAGAGAGTGAGAGACAGAGACAGAGAGACGGAGACAGAGAGACAGACACAGAGACAGAGACAGAGAGACAGAGACAGAGAGACACAGAGAGAGAGACAGAGAGACAGAGAGAGACACACATAGAGAGAGAAAGAGAGATAGACACAGAGAGAGACACAGAGAGAGATAGAGGGGGGGGGGAGGGATGGAGGATTAGGTTGGGTAGACGTAAGACTCATTTTGTGAAGACTCATTTTGTAAGTCGGGTCAAAAACCAGAGATATGGGAGAGAGAGAGAGAGAGAGAGAGAGAGAGAGAGAGAGAGAGAGAGAGAGAGAGAGAGAGAGAGAGAGAGAGAGAGAGAGAGAGAGAGAGAGGGAGGGAGGGAGGGAGGATTAGGTTGGGTTGACGTAAGACTCATTTTGGAAGTCGGGTCAAAAACCAGTGAAACGGGAGAGAGAGAGAGAGAGACAATGACAAATGACAATGACAAATTCTTTTATTTCGAGGATAATGAATAAGCACACATGTGCTTTTTTACATCTAGTCCCCGCCCGTTAGGGATACATCTTCATAATAATAACCCAATACTTATACAGTCTCACAATAAAAACAAGGGGAAATAACCCTTTTCAAAACAGCTCCCCCCCAACAACCCCCCCCCCCCCAAAGCAAGCAAATAAAAGAAAACCCTAAAAATACCCAACCCCCAGAGAAACCCTAACCAAAACAAACAAACAAACAAAAGAGAAAGAAAAACCAAACCAACAGAAGAAGATAAAAAAGAGAAAAACAGACAAACAACAACAACAAGAACAACAACAGAGCCAAGAAAAATAACACAACCAAACTTAATAAGTCATAAAGATAAACATCTACACATTGTCAAATGGTACACATACTTGTTACACATAACTATAAAATATTGAAATAGGGCACTCATTAAAACTTAAGTAAAGAGGCAAGTCCAATAAAGTATTGAAAATATAAAATATGAATCCTTCATCAGGATACACTATAACTATAAGCAAGACGATAAAAGGTGAGAAAGAGACAGAGACAGAGAGACAGAGAGTGTGTGTGTATTTCAGAGATAATATCCAATGTATAATTCCCAAAACAGTATGCGATCCCATCAACACTCATTTTAGATTATATTCGTTTCAAATTATATGTCATTTAATACACATACATCCACACAATAAAAACAAGAAACAAAACAAGGAAGAAATCTAAATCTATACAGTCATTGAGGGAGAGAATATGAGTGGGTGAGTGAGTGAGTGTGTGTGTGTGTGTGTGTGTGGTGTTTTTGTGTGTGTGGTGTGTGTGTGTGTGTGTGTGTGTGTGAGTGTGTGTGAGTGTGTGTGTGGGGGGTGGGGGGGTGGGGGGTGGTTTCAGGGATAATACTAAATATGTAATACTCACATAGCACACGATCAACACAAACACTTTTTAATTATACTCATACAAATTGAATGTCATGATAATAAAATAAGTGCAATACCCATACACTCACATAATAAAGAGGGGGAAAAAGCCAATAAAGTCATAAAAAGAACATCTACACATTGCAAGTAATAGAAACAAATTCTTTTTTTTCTTCAGGATAATGAATAAGTACTCATGTGCTTTTTTACATCCAGTCCCCGCCCGTGGGGTCACATTTGAAAATGCACTCAGTACTCATATTTTCAAACAGTAGAAGCAAAGGGAAAAAACATTTTTTTTAAAGAAAAAGAGAGAAAAAGAAAAAACAAACAAACAAACAAACAAACAACCCCGGACGAGCAAAAGACAAAATAAACCCCAGAACCCCCCCCCAAAAAAAACCAACCCCCCCCAAAAAAAAAAACAAACAAAAAACCAAAAACAACAACAAAAGACAAAAACCCTCCCAAACAAACAAACAAAAAACAAGAAAAAACAACAACAAACAAACAAATGAGAAAAAAACGGGAAAAAAAACGAGAGAGAGAGAGACAGAGAGACAGAGACAGAGACAGAGAGACAGAGAGAGCACGAGAGAGACAGAGAGAGACAGAGGTTTTATTTATTGATTTTATTTAATTTATTATTTTCATTTTATTCTTTTATATCGAGGATAATGGAATAAGCACTTATGTGCTTTTTTACATCTATTCCCCGAGTGTATGCGGCTTTGTAAATTTTGTCATCTGTTCCCACCGGCATACAATGGCCTACTCTTACGAAAAGCGGAACAGGTTTTGACGTGTGCGCAAGATGTTCTGCGCGTGTTCGCACATGGGGCCCCGGTTTATAATCTCATCCGAAGGACTTTGGGAGAGAGTGGAGTCTGCACTGATGTTAACTCCAGGGGAAATTATCCCCTTGAACGGGAATCGAACCCGGATCGTCAGATTGCGAGCGCAATGTTCTAACAGATAGGCTATCCCGTCCCCCCAAATGAGAACATATGAGAGAAAGACAGACAGACAGACAGAAAGGCAGACAGAGAGACAGGCATAGAGACAGACAGTAGAGAGGGAGGGAGGGAGGGGGGAGGGAGGGAGGGAGGAGAAGAGGAGAGAGAGAGAGAGAGAGGGGAGAGGTTTCCCTGTAGGTCTAAAGTGATTAAGAAGCCAGAGGTCAAAGACCACCGGAGGCATCACCAACTAATGTGCTCTGCATAACCCCTCTACTGCTCCCTCCCCCCCCGGCCCCAGCCCCCTACCCCACCCCCCATCCCGACCCCCACCCCCCCACGTCCACCATGATCAGTGACCTCTGCAAGCCCTAGGGTTATCTGTGCCGTTAATAGTACGCCCTGGTCACTGGTGCGTTGATGCTTGCTTTGTCGGTCACACTGTGTTTTCAGTCTGAAAGTAGCAGTGCAGTGATTACCTTTGGTCAAAGTTATGTAGCATCCTAACACCAAAAAAATAAATAAATAAAGAAGAGGTAGGGGATGCATGCGCGCGCGCGCCGTGTGTGTGTGTATGTGTGTGTGTGGTGTGTGTGTTGT
>CM054134.1:38187497-38189997 GCA_028751875.1 Rapana venosa | reverse complement strand
TGGCTCTTTGCATGTTCTCCAAAGTCACACTAACAGTGCACACATGCGTTATCAGCTGTCTGTCCAATGAGCTGGCAATTTACAGGGAAAGGCTTTTCGCAGTCTTATCCCTTGTGTACTTAATGTTTTGTCTGAAGAATATTGGTGAATGTGCTTCTTTATAATGAAAAGATGCGAGAAACGAATAACTGTAAGCGTGTGGTGTGTGTGTGTGTGTGTTGTGTGTGTGTGTGTGGTGTGTGTTGTGTGTGTGTGTGTGTGTGTGTGTGTGTGTGTGTTGTGTGTGTGTGTTTTTTTTTATTTATTTACTCTTTAATTTCGAGGATAATGGAATAAACACTCATGTGTTGGTGTTTTTTTCACATGCAAATCTGCCAACTGTTTGTCCTTGTCTATTATTTGCAGCAATGCTGATCTAGGCAGCCAGATTCTATTTCATGAATATGTCTGCTGGCTTATACATTTAATTTAATTTTAATCCAGTCAATTTGTTTTTGTTGTACGCAACTTCATCTTTGACGTTATCAGTCGAACCTGTTTTTCCCCCATCTGTCTGTCTGTCTCTGCATCTCTCTCTCTCTCTCTCTCTCTCTCTCTCTCCTCTCTCTCTCTCTCTCTCTCTCTCTCTCTCTCTTCTCTCTCTCTCTCTCTCTCTCCACACACACACACACACACCACACACACGCACACACACACACACGCGCGCGCACACACACATGTCCCCCCCCCTCTCCATCGTCTAATAACACTTTAAGTGAACAGACGTAAAATTGAACACACACACATGCAAAACCTACACGGACACGCACACAACACAACCCCCTACACTACACACCTACACCCCCCACACACACCCACACACCACGCACATACCTACACCCACAACCACACCCACCCACCACACACACACACACACCCACACACTTTCTTCTCTCTCTTACAAGACCTTGAGACGGTTCAGTCTTTTTTCCTATTACACAACACCCTTTAAAGACACATATTCCATCATGTTTTCCTCACTTCAACCTGTCATGACAGGCGGCTCCTTGTCTGTCATGGCCTTCGTCTCTCCAGCTAGACAAGTGTAGCTGTCAACAATCCTGTAGTTAAGTGTCGGTGTTGACAGGGACATTTCCCTAAGTGCACACATAACTCTTGTTGCCGAAAATGCCACCGGTGTGAGATTACCTGCTTGTTTTCCCCAGACCTAGACTTCATCTATAGCTAGTGTCCAATCAGCTGAGCTGCCAAAGCTGCCGCTGTTTTACCCTTCGTTTGTTTTTTGTTGCAATGCTGATCTAGACAAAGCGTCATACAACACCCACATACGTAACACACACACCTACACACATAGACGTGTTACGCACGGTAGAAATATCATAGACACATATTATGTCCGTGCGTGGGCACGCACACACACACGCATGCACACACACACATATACACACACGCTCGCGTCATTGTGTCATTTCTAAATTGAAGACAACAACACCAGCCTCATTGCATGAGAGAGAGAGAGAGAGAGAGAGGAGAGAGAAGAGAAGAGAGAGAGAGAGAGAGAGAGAGAGAGAAGAGAGAGAGAGGATGAGAGAGAGACAACACACAGACCAACACACACAGACACACAGACACACAGAGAACAGGCTGACTGCCCAGCTGAGAACACGTGAACAAGACAAGAGGCAGATAAACTGACCAGACAGTCAAACATGCCCACTGACTGACAGCTAGCCAAAAGCACTGTAACCTCAAAATGAACAGCATACTTCGGCTTCTTCAAGAAAGCTCTACAACTCCTACATGAGCCCTGCAGGATCAAATAAATCAGACTTTTCAAAACTTTCCCTTTACCTAGGGCTGGTATGAAAAAGACGTTCAGTTGACAGTGCATTAAGAAAGAAAAAAGAGGAACCTTTCGGTTGGCTGGAGTGGAGAGGAAAGAAAAGTAAGGGGGAAGGTCGAGATTGGTGTTCAGTCAAGCCATTTTGTACTGGGGACTGGGGGAAGGAAGGCAGCGAACAGAGGGCTGGCTACACAGACAGACGGGGCCAGCAGAAGGAATGATGGATGGAGGGCCAGGACAAGCTGCAGAGAGGTGCAGTTCATGGAGGCAGGGGCTTCCTGTGGCAGAGAGAGGGAGGGAGCTAGCTGGCTGCTAGCTGCGGTTGTGTGGGCTGTCACTTCTCAGGGCGGGCTGGGTGTATAGACGTCTCTAAAGAGAGGAGTGAGTGATGGAGTTAGTGGTAGGGTGGTGGTGAGGGTAGAGGGATAGGGTGACATGGAGGCTTGTGTGGTGATGTAGAGGAGTGAATGATTGTTGTAGATCTGCCATTGAAAAAGGGTTTGGTTGTTATGTAACACGCATGCATGCATACTCATACACATATAGATACATATACACTCACACACACACACACACACACACACACACACACACACACACACACACACACACACACACCACACGCACATGCACACACGCACCCCTTCCCCCCACCCG
>CM054134.1:38164997-38182497 GCA_028751875.1 Rapana venosa | reverse complement strand
GTCAATCAAGACACTGATGTATGCCCGCATTTTAAAAGCGAGGGACCCTGGTCAAGGTATAACAGCTTGGATATTTCATCATGGCTGATCGTTTTTTGCTATTTATTACAGCTGAATCTTGTCATGCGTGCCTCCATCTCTGTCTGTCTGACTCTCTCTGTCTCTGTCTGTCGTTCTCTCTTTCTCTGTCTCTGTTTGTCTGTCTGTCTGTGTCTCTGAATCTGTCTCTCTATTGTATTTATCACAACCCCCCCCCCCCCCCTTCTCCGCTAAAAATTAAGCTGCAAGAAAGGATTATATCAACTCAGTTACCAAAAATATCTCCCCCCCAAAAAAAACCCCCAAAAGTGAAGTGTCTGTCTTTTCCCTACCAAGGAGAGGTGACATTACGCTACACTTTAACTTCGTAACACTGTGGAAGCTCACAACTAAAACTTTCTTTCGAGTCTCTAAACGCTCTGCCACACATCTTTTACAGCAGCAAAGGGACTTGATTGGCACAAGCCATTAAAAAAGATGGCTGGGATGTCTGGGAACTGGATGCAGGACAGTGGCAGACGGTATAAGTACTCTCGATAAAAGAAAATTTAAGGAAAAAGACTTATGTCAATGCTAATAAACTGTTCAAATGGTGCAGTAGTCGAAAGAGATACTTTTATTTGCTCTTACAGAAAACTTTCTCTTCTTCTCTCTAGTCGCGCAACTATTTCATATGTCTGCCGCTTGTGCATGCGTCTCAACAGCTGAAACTTGAGTGCAGATTCGTACAATGACACACAGATACAGGCAGAAACAGGCACACACACAGACACAGGCAGACAGACACAGACAGACAGATACACACATACACACGCGCCTGTCTATTGGTAGATGGTCGATCTGTCATGACTATATTTTTCTGCTAGACACCCGAGACAGTTTTCGGACTGTCTCTTGATCGTCTGTCTGTCTCCCTCTGTCTCTTGATCTGTCTGTCTGTCTCCCACGGTCTCTTGATCTGTCTGTCTGTCTCCCTCTGTCTCCTGATCCGTCTGTCTGTCTGTCTCCCACTGTCTCTTGATCTGTCTGTCTGTCTCCCTCTGTCTCCTGATCCGTCTGTATCCGTGTGTCTGTCTGTCTGTCTCCCACTGTCTCCTGATCCGTCTGTCTGTCTGTCTGTCTCCCACTGGCTCTTGATCGGTGTGACGATGATCGTTTTTGCTGGTGGGTATATTTCCAAGGTAGACTTGTCAGTTTAACTGAAACGACACCTTACAAAACTCTTTATTTCAGTGTCTATTTTTTCATCCAGAAATGTTGTTCAGTAGTTTACAATGAGTTTCAAACGAGTTGATTT
This sequence comes from Rapana venosa, assembly GCA_028751875.1. Taxonomy (NCBI): domain Eukaryota; kingdom Metazoa; phylum Mollusca; class Gastropoda; order Neogastropoda; family Muricidae; genus Rapana; species Rapana venosa. Next base: position 38,181,161 of record CM054134.1, on the reverse strand, counting down.
TTGTCAAATTTAATGTGAAAAGTTGTTCAAGCTTGTAAATAGAACACTTGTACATTTCGGTAGATGTAAATGCTTCTTGTAATGCAAACTAAATTCTAGTTTCTGCATGATATAGAAGACGAAAGTGTATTCAGATAAGTTCCCCGGCCTTGGACTAACTACGTGGCAGTCTTGCTACATGGTACTGCTTGCTTCATGGAACAACCTGAGTACTTTAACCCTCCTAAAACGATGAACAGGGAAGTATGACTTCACAGAAGAAGGATACCGTCTTCGATTCCGTGACTGTCAACCTGCAGTTTTGGAGAAAGACCAGCACAGTTTATTGTCAGACTTGAAGCATAATTATCTCAAAAGCTGGGTTCAGTTAGTGTCTGGGATTAAAAAAAAAAACGCAGTGAAACTAATCGTCGTGTGTATAACATTATGGAGTACCATCCATTTTTGTTGCATATGCTTGATGGACAGTAACGATACGTGTCTTTATTTCTCCTTCCACGCGCATTTATGAAGGTGTGCATGAAATAGCCTAGAGTTATGATGATGCCTAAGCCAGAAATTATAGATCCCATGTGTTTTTGTATGTTTGTTTGTCTGTGTTTTTCTGTTTTTGTTTGATTGTGCGTTTCTATGTGTCTGGTTCATTATCTTTATTTACTGCATCCGTATCTACCTCTGTCTCTCTCACTTTTATATGTCAGGCTGTCTGTCTGTCTGTTGCTCTTCTCTCTGTCTCTGTGGTCTGTCTCTGTCTTTGTCTCTGTCTTTGTCTCTGTCTTTCTGTCTGTCTCTGCCACTCTCTGTCTCTGTATCTCTCTCTGTGTCTCTCACTCTCTCTCTGCCTCTCTGTATCTTTGTCTGCCTGTCTGTCTCTGTCTCTCTCTCCTCTCTGTCTGTCTGTCTGTTTGTATGTCTGTCTGTCTGTCATTCCAGCCTTCTCTATACTTCCAACGCAAAGTCTCCTCTCGCACACCATACCAAAAAAAGTATCTGTAACCATTGAAATATAGATTGCCAATCAATCAATCAATCAATCAATCATTCACTTATATTCTCTCTCTCCCTTCCCTCTCTCCCATCCCCTCTCTCTCCTCCCCTCTCTCCCTACCCTCCTCCCCCCGCCCCCCCCCCCTCTCTCTCTCTCTCTCTCTCCCTCTCTTTTCTTTGGCCGACGCTTTACTGGGCTGTCTTTCAGCCTGACTGTGACTGTGTCAGCCAGCTGCTTTCCTCACCCTGCTGCACCCACAGAGCAGCACTAAGTCAGTTAAGCTCTGGTCTGGTCAGCTTCAAAGTCGGCCAGGGCTGACGTTGGCCTGTCAGGTGAAGCAGAAAAGCAGTCAATCTGACGGAAAGAACACACACACACACACACACGCTCGCGCGCGCGCGCGCACGCACACACATACACACACAGACACGCGCGCGCGCGCACGCACGCACACACATACAAAGCAGGTGCAGGTATTGCGGTAGGGAGGGTTGGGGGGGGGGGGGGGCTGGAGTTGGAGAGGAAGTGAGGAATTGAAAGTGGTGATGATGGTGGTGGTGGTGGTGGTGGTGACGGGGGTGGTGGTGTGCTATAGGGGACTTTGTTTCGGAAGTGGAGAGAAGGCTGGAATGAGAGAGAGAGAGACAGACAGAGACAGAGACAGAGAGACAGACAGAGAGACAGAGAGACAGAGGGACAGAAAGTATATGTATGTGAGAGAGAGAGACAGACAGACATATACAAAAACACAGAGAGACAGACAGAGACAGACAGAGACAGACAAAGACAGAGACAGACAAACAGACAGAGACAGACAAACAGACAAGACATACACACACGCGCACGCACAAACACACACACACGCACGCACACACACACACACACACATACACACACACACAGACATACACACACACACACACACACACACACACACACACACCACACACACACACACACACACAGAGTAAAATAAAATATGCTACTAAACTACTCATCTCAAGACCAGTCAAATCGTGGAGTCGGGTCACTTGCACTAAAGGCAGCACCAGCCTGTCTCCAGCACAAGCTGTGATGGTCTTATGCCAATGGCAGGCAGGGACAGGCGTGGTAACAGGCTTCTTAATGCATACAGTCAGTGTGAAATGTCCACTTCCACCCTCCTCTCTCTCTGTCTGTCTGTCTGTCTGTCTGTCTGTCTGTCTCTCTGTCTGTCTGTCTCTCTGTATGTCTGTCTGTCTGTCTGTCTCTCTGTCTGTCTGTCTGTCTGTCTATATCTTACCTTGACGTCCGTCCCCATGCCTGGATTCTGACTTAGAAACTTTTAAAAATGTAATGTTCAAGGCTGTCGGATATATTATATCGTGACTGTCCTGTCCTGACTGTCTGTGTGTCTGTGTTTCTGTCTCTGTATCTGTCTCTGTCTCTCTTTCTTTCTCTCTCTCACCCCTCTCTCTATCCATGCTGCTTGAGGGTGTTGTTGTTTTTTTCCCTTCTTGACAGTTGTAAACCATTTTGTTTCGTTCGTGCTAGTCTGCAGCTTGGCTAATACTGTTTTGCAACACTTCCTCATTCCTGACCTGTTCCAGGAAAGAGAGAGAAAGAGAGATGCCAAGATGTTCTCGTTGAATTACAGCTCAGTTGCTAGACATTCTTGTCTACAGCTCGGGGTATTAGATTGTATGGCCTGCGTGCATATAGGGTGGAGACGTAGGAACTGGATAGCCTGGTGGTTAGAACGTTGGGCGCACATAGCGCTCGCGATCTGACGGCCCGGGTTCGAGCCTAGGTTCAAGTCACCCCTGATATGCTCGATCAAGAAGATTTCCTGGAGTTAACGTCAGTGCTGGCTCCACTTGAAGTCTTTTAGATGATATTATAAGACAAGGATCTGTGAGTGAATATACGCAGACCACGTTAAAACGTGATCTGCTTTTGAGAAGAGTAGGCCAGTTGTGCAGGTGGTAACAGATAACAGCATTTAAAAAACCGCATATAGTTGGGGGACTGCATTTTAAGAATAAAAACCCGAGAATGCTTATTCTATTATCTTCGAAAGAAAAGAAGTGAGAAATGAATAGGTAAATGAATTAATTAAAAATCACCGCACACATTCATTTCTGTTTTGTCTTGAGACTTCTTGCTTTACTTAGCCAGACTGTTCTGAGCTTTGCCGTGGAGGATGACGCTTATGAAGCCAATCACATTAAATGTTTTGTTTAACCGTTCCTATCAGATCACGATGACTAATATTGTAGATTCTGTCAAGTCTTAAACATCTTGGCTTAAACATTTTAAACAAGAAATCTGAAAGAAAAATAATATTGTATAATCATGCATTAACAAGCTTTGTATTCGCATACTATATCTCTCTTTGCTTTTGTTCGTTTGTCTGTGTAACTCTCTTTTCTCTCTCTCTCTCTCTCTCTCTCTCTCTCTCTCTCTCTCTCTCTCTCTCTCTCTCTTCCTCTCTCTCTCTCTCACTCTCCCCCCCCCCCCCTCTCTATCTCTCTCTCTGTATTGTGTGTTGTTGTTTCTGTTGTTGTTGTTCCTACTGTACTGTCGTGGTTGTTGCCGTCTTCGTCTATTTCTTCATTTTTAACCTCGAAGTTGAAATTTCAAAGTGTGTGAGGAGGGGATGAGGCAGGTCTTGTTTGCCTGCAAAACACACTGCACTGTTTGGCAACTTGGCCTAACAAACAAACGTGGCTGTAGCGACGCTGACGATGTTCCGTGTGTTAGTTCCAGCCACTTACGTGGTTAGTTAGTGACATCAAAGTGTCATTGAGATCAAAGCAGCAGGGACCGCCGTGCAGTTTTGACAGCCTTCGTTCCTTGCCAAGACTTGTGTTATGTGGCGAAACAGAGGAGTATTGCTGTGAGGAGGGAAAGTAGACAATCAGTATGTGTGTGTGAGAGGGATAAGAGAGACAGAGACAGAGAGAGAGAGAGAGAGAGAGAGAGAGAGAGAGAGAGAGAGAGAGAGAGAGAGAGAGAGCAGTGCAGTGTCTAGACGTCTGCACTTTGAACGGAAGAGAGAGAAAAAAAAGGGGGGGTGGGTGACAAGCTGCGAGAGAGAGACGGAGGAAGAGAGGGTGGGAGGAAGGGAGGGAGGGAGAGAGGACAGAGACAGAGAGAGAGAGAGAGAGAGAGAGAGAGAGAGAGAGAGAGAGAGAGAGAGAGAGAGAGAACTTTGAACTGGTTTAATGTACATCGGCCTTAGTATACACTTTGAGGAACAAAAATGGAAGATGCAAAAAATGAAATATAGCTCAGAGATAGAGAGAGAGGCGGGGGGCAGAGATAGAGAGAGAGGGGGGGAGGGAGAAGAGAGAGAGAGAGAGGGGGGGGGAGAGAGAGAGAGAGAGAGAGACTGACTGGTTAATGTACATCGGCCTTAGGAATACACTTTGAGGAAAGAGAGAGAATGAGAGAGAGAGAGGAAGAGAGAAATGAAATGGTTTAGATGACAGAGTAGCAGAAAGAGGAGAGAAGAGAGATGAGAGAGATGAGAGAAGAGAAGATGAGAAGAGAGAGAGAGAGAGAGAGAGAAGAGAGAGAGAGAGAGAGAGAGAGAGAGGAAGAGGAAAGAGAGAAAGAAGGAGAGGAGGGAGAGAGGGGGGGGGGGGGGGGGAGAGAGAGAAGGAGAGAGAGAGAGGAGAGAGAGAGAACTCGAACTCGAAATGTTTATTGAGAGTAAATGGATAAGCACAGGGCTTCTTTACATCACGCTCTCACAAAAAAAAGAAAAAAAAGAAAAGAGAAGAAAGAGAGAGGAGGAGAGAGAGAGAGAGAGAGAGAGAGAGAGAGAGAGAGAGAGAGAGAGAGAACGTGTATAGGTAGGTGATATATTGCGGATATGTCTATATCATCAAGTATTGAATGGGCATTAAACAAAAACATAACAAGCAAAAAACGCTGACACGGAACCATGCAGTCAGCTTTTCACCTGTTTAGCAAGTCTAGCATCATTTTTGTGTGTGTCTGTGAACAGACGTAACATTAAAAACGAAACACATAAACGCGTGCGTGCGCGAGCACCATCCTAAGCGCGCTTACATTTTCCTTGTATACATCTACGATACCCCCCCCCCCTACCCCGAATGCGTGCATATTGGCAAACACAACCAATTCTTACTGGTAATAACTATGCTTATTTCGAACATCAGAGGCAAATAAACTCAATTTATAGCCCGCGTCTAGCGTCCGTTCCTTGTTTTCAGAAGAATGATGCAGTGAATGTGAAATATTATGCATTCAACATTGCATTGCTTTCTGTGGAAAAGAGTTGTGTCTGGCACTGTCTCTCTAGGGTTCTCTCTGTTTCTCTCTGTCTCTGTCTGTCTGTTTTTCTGTCTTTCTGTTGTCTCTCTCTCTGCTCTCTCTCTCTTCTCTCTCTCTCTCTCTCTCTCTCTCTCTCTCTCTCTCTCCACAACACACACGTCCGCGCACGCACACACACACATACACACACGAGCATACACACGTACACACGTAGGACACACACACACACACACACACGCACGCACACACACACACATGCATACGCGCGTGCGTGACAAGATAACCTGGTGGCTAGAGTGTTGTGCATTGCGTTAGTGATCTGCTGACCCGGGTTTAATTCCCGTTTAAGGGGATCCCCCTCCCCCCCACCCCCTCCCGAGTTAACATCAGCACCGACTCCACTCCCCAAAAGTTCTTTGGATAAGACTATGAACCGCGGTCCCGCGTGCGAACGCAGGTAGAACACCTTGCGCATAAGTTAAAACCTGTCCCGCTTTTCAGAAGCGTAGTCCACTGTGTGCCGGTGAGAACAGATGACACAATGTACAACATTGCACACAAACACACAGGGACTGGATGTAAAAATGCACATGAGTTCTCATTTCATTATACTCGCATTACAAGACTAAAACATACACACTTTCAGGAATTATGAAGACGGAAGTCTTGTCGGTCCGGTAAAAATGTAAAACGTTCGCATGAAATAATTAATGATGATTTAGAGTGCATTAAGCAACACGCGAAACCTCACGTTTTCCTTAATAAAATTATAAATGACAATGTATTTTGATTGGCCTTCCATGGCTTTGACTGTTTAAAAAAGCCCCAAAAGAACAAAAGAAAACCTAGCCAACTAAGAGCAAAAAATGTAGGATGAATGAAAGCGCTTTGATTTGGTGTTTTTTTTTGTGCAAGATATAGCGCTATATAAATTCCATTTATTATTATTATTGTTGTCATTATTATTATTATTATTATTATTATTATTATTATTATTATTATTATTATTATTATTATTATTAAAGAGGGACCAGTTTCAACAGAATGCAAATATTCAAACCAGGCACAACCAACGAAAGAATGAATGCAAAGCAATGTGCGACAACAGACGTCTGTCTATAATTTATATATGCGTGCGCGTCTACTTCCTCTGTCTCTATCACACGTTTCATCTATTTTCCTTCTCTCTGTCACGGTCTTTCTGTAACGTGTGTGTATGTTTGCGTGCGTGCATTCTTAGTTAGTTAGTTTTTCAGTTTAACGTCCTTCCACCAAAAAGTGATATCAGACGATTACGTGTGTGTGTGTGCGTGTGTGTGTGTATGTATGTGTGTGTGTGTGTGTGTGTGTGTGTGTGTGTGTGTGTGTGTGTGTGTGTGGCGCGCGTGTGCATGTGTGTGTGTGTGAGTGTGTGTATGAGAGTGTATACGTCCGTGCATGTATGTGTGTCCATGTATGAGTGTGTGTGTGTATGTGCGTGCGTGCGTGTGTGTGTGTGTGCGTGCGTGCGTGTGTGTGTATGTGTGCGCGCGCGCGCACGCGCTTATACCCTTGCATGTCCTTTTTTTCATCTGAAATCCTATTTTTCTTTGTATGTCTGTTTTTGTTCCTATTCTATAGTCCTTACAACATTTTGCCAGAGACACTTCCTGATACTTTTAGTACTAATAAACAACACAGATCTTTATCTTCTCTTCCGTGTAAATTTTCACACCCGTATTATTGATTTTTATTTCGCCATCGGCTGGAAGGAAACATCTTTGGCCATCTTGGCCCTCCTGCTGGCCATCTTACCAGCCCCTAAGGGAGTCCGTAAACTGTGGTGTGTATACCTGACAAGTTCCATAAATACGTCGCCCAGCAAGGGCTGAAATAGCCTCAGTGGCAGTTCTCTGCCGCATCAATACTTCCATCGCCTGTTTTCGTAATAAACAAAAAAGATAAGCAGAAAAAAAATGTACTGTCACCAAAGCCGCTGATGCTGGTTGTTAAAGGTGTTGAATAAGGAAGCGGTGTGGTTGTGATACGGAAAGGGAGTATAACCATTCCGGGTTATTAAGTAATGAACGTGAAGAAAAAAATGTATCCCCAAAATGTTTTAGATATCTGGTAATGTCTTATGATAAAGTATTTTTGACTCGAAATTGGCATTTCAAACCCCTTAACAAAAGTTTCCACAAAAAAGTAACATAGCGAAAATCCGAATCACAGAGAGAGAGAGAGAGGGGAGAGAAGAGAGAGAGAGAGGGAGAGAGGGAGAGAGGAGGAGAGAAAGAGGAGGGAGGAGAGAGGGAGCGAGAGAAAGAGAGAGAGAGAGGGAGGGAGGGAAGGAGGGAGAGAAGAGAAAGGAGAGAGAGAGAGAGAGAGAGAGAGAGAGAGAGAATGAGAGAGAAAGAATAATAATAATAATAATAATAATAATGTGTGGAGATGTGAACAATTCATTTACATATATACTATTTCCTGCTATAATGAAAAACGAAAACAGTATTCATCTCATAAGCAGTATGGCAAACACAGCAGCAGTTGCTATTGTACCTAAAGAACGAGCATCTTGCCAAAGACAAACGCCCACGCTGCTTCTTCATAAGAAACTGAGCATTTGTATTCAAAACTCATTTTAGCATCTTTTTTCTTTAAAAAAACGCGCAACACCCACATCGATTCATTTTCCAAGCACCTAAAAGATAACAAACCTACCTATCCTTTCACTCCATAATGAACAATATAAACTATTATGTATGCATGAGTATCACACCTACCATGGCAAAAATAGCAATGATGACGGTCCTTTGGTCAATTAATATTTCGATTGGATATTCATCAATTTTGATTAATGAACGAATAAAACAAACGCGTCATCTAGTTTATGGTCAGGAGTGTTACAGAAGTTATAGGTAGTTGTTCTAGCATTTTTAACGAGCATGATTATGTAAGAACAAAAAGACGTCGCATTTCTTTTGACGATGTCCTATAACATTGGATTTACGAGTCTACGTCATATTCAATGAACTCGTAAAGGACATTAATTACAAAATATTGAAAAAGGTAGGAGGAAATATATCTCATTATCTTGGAAAGAACATATTAACAGTGAGAGACAGACAGACAGACAGACAGACACAGAGACACAGAGAGACAGACAAACAGACAGACACAGAGACACAGACAAACAGACGGATAGAGAAAGAGAGAGAGGCAGACAGACAGAAACAGAGAGAGCTTGGCTATGCGCTATGTGCAACCAACGTTTCTGACATATGAGAATCATGAAGCAATACTGATCACAACAACAATAATTTCACAAGACTAGTGACAATATCATAACTACACATAAAGAAAGAGCATCCGTCTCGCAAAAGAAAGTTATATTCTTGCTTTTGTGTTTGCGTCATGGGCATTCACTTATCCTTACCTCTTATGCACACATACATATGATCTGTTTTCCCCCTTCCAGTCCTTGTAGATTTTCAACACCCACACGTAGGGTTTTCTTTGCCTTCACCTTGCAAGAAAACCTAGTCATTATGGCATTCCTGAACAAAAAGTCTATGAAGTATTGTCTTCGTGTCGAATCTGTTTCATAAATATCGCACCTAGCGTAGCAAGAATAACGATGACGGCAGTCATTCCGCAAATGAATATTTTGATTTAAGTCATCATTGTTTTTGTCAATACACGCAGAAAGAAAACGTGTTGTCCTGGTCACTGGTTTTCCCCAGTTGGGGGTTCTGAAGGCTTGTCAGTATAAATAACATCCCCCACCTTTCTCGAAATTCTGTGCTAGGAATTCCATCACTTTGTTATCCCTTTTTTGGGTTTCTGCCTTGTTTCTTTTCTTCCTGTCACCTCCTTCTTGTCTTGGTCCTTGTTTCTAGAAAGACAGACATAAATGAATTGCTGGGTGTTCGAAGAAGAAGAATGCGAAGAAGAAGAACAAGAGCAAGAACAAGAACAAGAACAAGAAGAAGAATGCGAAGAATGCGAAGAAGAAGAAGAATGCGAAGAAGAAGAAGAAGAATGCGAAGAATGCGAAGAAGAAGAAGAAGAAGAAGAAGAAGAAGAAGAAGAAGAAGAAGAATGCGAAGAAGAAGAAGAAGAAGAAGAAGAAGAAGAACAAACAACAACAACAACAACAACAACAACAGGAACAAGAACAAGAACAAGAAGTCCACTGGTCCAGAGTTTCGGAGAAGTGATACATGGCTGTACAATCCATTGCATTATTTCTAATGAAGATGATTAACAACCAAAACACAAACACGTTGCAACTCCTTAGCACTGACTAAGTTAAGATTTCTGACTAGACGTATTTCTTCAACGAACACACACAAGTCAAGATAACAGTTTGAATGGAGAAGAGGACAATAGAGATATATCATTCGCACTTTAGACAAAGAGAGAGAGAGAGAGAGATACAGAGACAGAGACAGAGACAAGCAGACAGACAGTCAGTCAGACAGACAGAAAGACAGACAGACAGAGGTAGACACAGACAAAGGATGCTTATTTCCACATCGCATGTCTAAATAACAACCGCTATGTCCTTCAGTTTCATTGTACTGCATTTCATTACATGACAATAAATAGGTTTGCACTCTCGGCAGTATGTATTATCATGTTACTGCTTCGAGCTGCATGCGTAGTGTTGTCTGACTCTCTGGACTTAGCACATTCCTGTCTCTGCCTGACTGTTGGGCTCCTGGTCCTAACAACGGTGTGTCGTGAACAGGTCGAGCTCCAACCCTGCTCAACACTCCTGTAGCTCATCCCTGTATGCTAATACTGTAGGGGGTGGGGGCCACTTATTTTTGAACTGCAACCAGAAAACAGCTTCCCTGTTGGCACTGGGGAAGAGTGGCAGAGCTTGTACTGCACGACATCCATGTATAAATTTGCTGCCACCTTCTCTTTTGTAACAAAGTCGGAGGTGCGGCCGTTGTGTTATTACACCCGCAGAACCAGACAATCACAGGACTATAATTATCTAGCCTAAGTAGATGATACACCATCCTGCTTGCCGAGTTGCTTTGGAGGCTAGGCGGTCGGTGAGGCCTATCCTCGTCCAGTAACACGGGCAGGGCAATGCATTTCTTATGAAGCCTCCTATTGATGTCAGTTACAGCTGAGTCGAAACCCCGAGTGGATACGGTGCTGCTGCGTTTTAGGAGCAGTGGCCGGTCATGCTCTGTCAGGAGCAAGTGATTCTCCACACTGAGCATCACAAGATTTTGGGAAGGCTGCCTTGTGCGTGGAATCCTCTTCATCAACACACGCAGTCAGAATATCCAAAGCATTACACTTTGGGTTGATCTGACAGCAAAAAAAATAATCTACCACACAACTATCAGTTTCCTCCACTTTCAGCTACTAATAACCTGCTGTCCAGTCTATCTCATCCCAGCCCAGTTGGTGGCCAGATGGTGGTAATTGTAGCAGGAACTGACCACGCTTGGACTTGGTCTCGCGAGGTTTAGCACTTGGTACTATGCCCTTGACCGAGTTACGCTCAACTTTCGGGCTGTGACCAAGATATTATTGCTACACTAAAGACATGGGAAAACCCGCGCAAGTCAATCGTCTCTGGCAGTGAATAAGTAAAACCGATGCATAACTGGTATTGGACATGATAAGCAACCCAACAGCGTGGAGAGCCATTTCAAGAATGCGAATGCTGTGGTTCTGCATTGCATAAGATACTGTCATTAGTGGACGAAACACCAGTACTGAGAACGTTCACATGGAGGAACCTGTCTTCTGTATAGCTGCATTCTACAATTTGATGATCTGGGAGGCAAATCTTAGGCTGAGTGCTACCTGTACTAACTAACTAACTAGCTAACTAACTAACTAGCTAACTAACTTACTAACTAACTAACTCTCTCTCTCTCTCTCTCTCTCTCTCTCTCTCTCTATATATATATATATATATATATATATATATATATATATATAGTGTGTGTGTGTGTGTGTGTAGGCGCGCATGCTCCTGTGTTATATACTCTGTCTCTCTGTCTTTCTCTGTCTCTCTCAGTCTGCCTCTCTCTCTCTGTCACTGTCTCTCTGTCTGTCTGTCTGTCTGTCTGCCTCTCTCTCTCTCTCTCACTTTCTCTTTCTCTTTGCTATTTGCTCATGACACAAACAGCTTCACCATAAACACCTACGTTGATAAAAGGAGGGTTTTTCTTCGCAGTTTGTTATGCGTTAGTGAGGTTTTTCCTGAATATTCTTTGGAAGACACTGCTATACCCTCGTATTTTTTCTGTCTATCTTTGTGTTTATTTTTCCTTTCTTGGAGGAGACGTATCCAAGAAAATATATAACAACGACTTCAGAAGCCAGGAAGGGAAAAATACAGCGGTATTTAGGAAAGCTTTCAAAATCAGCTTTTTTTTTTTTTCTGCGAAAGTTACACTTTACCGTCTTTGCTTAAAAGTATATGGCGAGTCTAGGTATGATATATATATATATATATATATATATATATATATATATATATATATATATATATATATATATATATATATATATATATAGACATTATTTTACCTATAAATGCGTGTCGAGCGTGGGCATACCTTTCAAGTGTATACTTAGCATGTGCCTATTGTGCATGGTGCTACTCACGTCATGATTGTTATCATGTTCATCATTGGAACCATCTCCATCAAAATCATTACTTTCATCATCAGTCTTCCCTTCTTCTTCTTCTTCTTCTTCTTCTTCTTCTTCTTCTTCTTCTTCTTCAGAGTTCTGAGGGCTGGAAACGACGACAGGTCACACATGCACGCGCGCGCACGCACACATATGTATGCACGCACACATGAACAACGCACGAGAGAGAGTGAGGAGAGAGAAGAAGAGAGAGAGAGAGAGAGAGAGGAGAGAGAGAGAGAGAGAGAGAGAGAGAGGGAGGGAGAGAGAGAGAGAGAGAGAGAGAGAGAGAGAGAGAGAGAGAGAAGAGCGAGAGAGAGAGAACGAAAGGGCAGACGAGGAACACAGAATAGACGATTGGATGAAGACCTTGGCGAGAGAGAGAGAGGAGAGAGAAGAGAGGAACAAGCGACGCCGATATTATGACTGCTTCTAGTTAGCGAATTCAGCACCTTTTTTTTTTTTACTTCTTGCTCCAATGCAATGTAACACTAACCAAAGTGGTCGAGCATGCGATTCTGTCATCAGTTTTTCTTCTCCGTTCTTTGAACTCTTGAGTGCATTATCTCAGTGTCGTGTTAACGCCACAATCTAGATAAATGCCATGGGAAGCGAGGAAGTTAATGTGGCCATAGTCTGGCAGCCACATCTTTAGATAAAAGCAGTCAGGGATCGTGTGATGAACTTAACACAGCAGTAAACCTGACCTGATGCCTTGTCCCTTACAGGGTCTAGCTAGTGCTTATCTATGGGTTTTCAGCACACCACATTCCACTATTTCGCTTTTTTCCTTGCGTGTGTGTGAATCTGTCTGACTGGCTATTAGACAGTCTGGTTTCTGTCTCAATCCACTGTTCCTTTGTTACAGTATTCATCTGCTTACCTGTCTTCCCGGTATATATATATAACCTATGGCGTGTCTAAATCACCTGTAAGAAACATTGTTGAAGAAGAAAACATAGTACGAATATTAGAACAAAAAATAACAACATAACTTTTTTTTAAATCTTGAAAGGGTAAGAAAATAAATGCAATCCCTGAAAAAAAGGGAAGGAAAAAAATGAGAGAGAGAAAAAAAAGACAAGTAACAAACCAAAAAACTGCACTGAAAGTAAACAAACAAAACAAGTAAAACAAACAAAAAAGCCTGCAATCATATACTGATTCGAATGAATAAATCACCAGAGAGAGAGAGAGAGAGAGAGAGAGAGAGAGAGAGAGAGAGAGAGAGAGAGAGAGAGAGAGAGAGAGAGAGAGAGAGAGAGAGAGAGATTTTGACCATTTTCTAACTCAGTTTAGTTCATGGGATCAAGCACCACACCCTTCATATCCCATTGATCATTTCCATTAAAAGGCCACCAGTGCTATCGTTCAGCACAATACTTCTCACTGCACTCCGCGTACCTTTCTATCATCAGTTTTTCTTCTCCGTTCTTTGAACTCTTGAGTGCATTATCTCAGTGTCGTGTTAACGCCACAATCTAGATAAATGCCATGGGAAGCGAGGAAGTTAATGTGGCCATAGTCCAGCAGCAACATTTTTTTTCTTTTTTTAAAAATCTTTTTGATTGGCACACACATAAAGTTCAAAACAAACAAATTAACTTTTCATCCAGACAGCATTACATCATGTCCATTTTACTGGTGTACAAGACTACTAGCTACACAAAGCAACATCTTTAGATAAAAGCAGTCACGGATCCTGTGATGAACTTAACACAGCAGTAAACCTGACCTGATCCCTTGTCCCTTACAGGGCTAGTGCTTATCTATGGGGTTTCAGCACACCACATTCCACTATTTCGCTTTTTACTTGTCGTGTCCAAATCTGTGTATGGCTTTTTGACAATCTGTCCTTCTGTGTATAGTACAGACTCTTTGTTCTCCTCTATCTATACTTATCTATTTGCCTTTGTGTTTGCCAATCTCTTTGTCCAATTCTGTGTTTTAAATATGCTATGTGTAGATTTCCTGACACAAAAAACACCAGTCTTTTATCCGCTTCTTTATTTCTCATTCTATGGGTCTCTCTGTGTCTGCATCAGCTGTCTGTCTCTCTCCGTTTACGTTTGTCTTTGTCTCTGTCTGTGTGTCTCCCTGTCTGTCTGTCTGCGTCTCTGTCTGTCTGTTTCTGTCTCTCTCTGTCTTTATCTATCTCTTTATCTCTATCTATCTATCTATCTATCTACCTATCTATCTATCTATCTATCTATCTATCTATCTATCTATCTATCTATCTATCTATCTATCCATCCATCTATCTGTCTATCTATCTTTCTGTCTATCTGCCTGTCTGTATATCTGCCTGCCTATCTATCTCTTTCTCAGTTTCTGCTTGTGTGTTGATAAGCGTATAGCCTGTCTACTTTTTCCGTGCTCTCACAACTTTTACCACCATCACAACTTTTACCACCACCACCACCACCACCACCTCCACCACCACCACCACTACTACTACTACTACTACTACTACTACTACTACTACTACTACTACTACTACTACTACTACTACTACTGCTACTACCACCGGTCCTGCTGCTGCTACTTCTGCTGCTGCTGTTTGCTACTGCTGCAGCTGCTGTTTTTGCTGCTACTACTACTGCCACAACCACCACCACCACCACCACCACCAACACAGCAACAACAACAATCACAGTCAGAACTAAAGCTTGTCTTACACACTGTCAAAGGCTCATCATTGTGGAGAGCTCTCTGTGCTGCACTTGTATGTCCCAGTTCATCATGCTGGCACATTCAGTGGTAAGGGATGGACAGGAGACGTCATTACTGGTCTCTGTCCTGCTTTCTTTCAGCGCTAGATGTAAAGTATCGTGTTTTGTTATGGTGCGAGGTTGTTGTTGGTCTTTTTTGTGTTTTCTTGCCAGAATGAATGAAACCAGATGCTGAATGGATGTCTTGGTTACCAATGATATTTTTTTATGTTGTAAATAGACTTCTTTACATTTTGTATGAGTTTTTTGTACTGATGTTTTGAATTAAGTGGTATCTCAGTTCTGTAACTGATTTTAGTTTGATAACTTGTACTAAATTTGAACAAAAGATCTGCTAAGTGGCATTTTTGGTGTCTGCAATGCTGTTTCCTGTCACCTATTGACTCTTTGCCTTCATTTCATCCCGATTTGGTTCAATTTACGAAATGTTCATTCAGAATTTTTTTTCAAAGTGTAATTATAAACACGCCGTTTTTCCCTATTCTTGAAATTTTGTCAGCAAAGAAACACATATCTGGCAATCTCTTTTTTTTAAGAACTCAACAGGCAAGAAACGATTTAAACCTCGGTAAAGAAGAAAAAAAACAAGCAAAAAACCCACAAATACCTAACAGAAAAAAACCTACGGTTCTTCCCTAATGTCAAAGTCATGGAACCACCTTCTCCGCGTTCTATAATTATACATGATCTCAAAGAAGCTGCCGACCACATTTCTCACGTTCTCTTCCCTCCTCTGGACCTGTTCAATACACTTCCAAGTCTGTAACCTGCTTTGTCCAGCATCTCTCCGCTCCCTCTCCCCTTCTGTCAGCTAAACAGAAGACGTGATTGACAGCAACCATTTCAAGAGGAGAACGTTTGGCGTTGAGGAAATAGTCCAGCAAGGGTGGTAGACAGCTGAGGTATTTACCCATCGTAAGGAAAAGAGAGGGAGAGAGAGAGAGAGACAGAGAGAGAGAGAGAGACAGAGAGAGAGAGAGAGAGAAGAGAGAGAGACAGAGAGAGAGAGAGAGAGAGAGAAGAGAGAGAGAGACAGAGAGAGAGAAAAGAGAGAGAGAGAGAGAGAGAGAGAGAGAGAGAGGAGAGAGAGAAGAGAGAGAAGAGAGAGAGAGAGGAGGAGGAGAGAGAGAGAGAGAGAGAGAGACAGAGAGAGAGAAGAGAGAGAGGAGAGGAGAGAGAGAGAGAGAGAGAGAGGAGAGAGAGAGAGAGAGAGAGAGAGAGAGAGAGAGAGAGAGGAGAAGAGAGAGACGACTGTTGAGCCAGTGATGAGGGAATGGGAATTTGTAGGATAGGTAAGCTTCTCTTTCATGTATCGATGCTCCCAGACTTGAACAGTAAAGTGGGTGGTATGTAGTGTGAAGTGTGTGTGTGGTGTGTGGTGGTGTATGTGTGAGTGTGTGATGGGGCGGTATGTGTGAGTGTTGTAGTGTGTGTGTAGTGTGTGTATGTGTATGTGTGAGACACTACCTCACGTATTGATTAACAAGCGAACGAGTTTGATTCCGT
>CM054134.1:38139997-38157497 GCA_028751875.1 Rapana venosa | reverse complement strand
CATCTGTTTCCACCGGCACACAATGGCCTACTCTTCCGAAAAGCGGAACAGGACTTAACGTGTGCGCAAGATGCATGCGTTCGAACACGGTGCCTCGGTTTATAGTCTCATCCGAAGGACTTTGACATTCAGTTCGATTTTTTTGGTCAAACTGGGAAGAAAGGGCAAGGCCAGGAATCAAACCCACAACCTCACGTTTTACTTGTTGGCAGGCGAACGTCTTAACCACACACAAACACATACACACCCATGCACCCCCCATCCCCCCCCCCCCCCCCACACACACACATACACATACATACACACACGTGTAAACCAAGAGAGAAAAAAAGTGTGTATGAATAAATGAACCGACTCTTCTCTCTATGCTTCTTTCTTCTAACTACAACAACAACAAAATCTGAAAATGTACTTTTCATGTCAGCACACTTCTTATTCATGTAGACTTTTTGGACATCTTTCAATTAGACTCATTACGGATGAAAAAGCAAACGAAAAAAAAATGCACCGTGAACAAATAAAGACAAATGTTTTGTTTTCTTCTCTGGGTTAACTAACCATCGCTGTTTTTATACATGGCTCATAACATTAGTTCATGCTCCATTTAAGTGATGGTGTTAGATCCTGCTAGGAATTATACTGCTGGATATTTGGGTAATACTGATGATATATATATATATATATATATATATATATATATATATATATATATATATATATATATATATATATATATATATATATATACCATGATGCGTTTCATTTGTGGACGGTCTCATTACATGGCTGGAGAAAAACACAAATTATGTTTCTTTATTTCTTCATCAGTTCGTCTGGCATCGTCTGATGAGATGAGATTCCGAGACCAAACTTTCCATCTGGTTAGCACATAAAAGGTATAATTGGAATTTGAAAGAGGAGACAAGATGGAATAGACGATTGATTGAGCGAGCGAGCGAGCGAGGGATCGATCAAACGAGAGAGAGAGAGAGACAGAGACAGAGACAGAGAGGCAGAGAATGACAGAGAGACAGAGATAGAGAGAGACAGAGAGAGAGAGATTCTTGCAGTTATACACAAATACATTGGTGATTGTATGTTATTCTTGCTTTTGTTTTGTTTTGCTTTATTTTGTTGTTGTTTTTATGTGGGTTAACCTCTGCTGCTTTATCTATGACTCATTATAGAAATACATGCTCAATGTAAGTAATGGTGTTAGATCCTGCTAGAAATGATACACGTTTTTGATTGATAGCTACACTCCCATTTGTCGTTTTAATCTACGATATCCATCGTAATGTTCGCTAATGAGCGTTGTATCAAATACTCATGTGTCAAGCAAAAATGATATTCGTTTACAAACGAACCAACGATTGCGTCTCACTAGATCTGACATCTCTCAGCTGTTTCGAGCGTTGTCGTTAAGTTGAGAACATGATCTGACTATTTAGCCAATTGATTTTGGGCTTAGTTCACCAGAGGTCTGTTTCCAGAAAGCACATTAATAACGCACACAAACACAATGCGAGGAACGGTTAAGAAGTTAACAGCTCCTAATGACCGTGCTCTTACATAGACGAATGCGATATCAATTCCAATCTTAAACATGCTGTTGTTGATTGTCCCGCCAACCACATAGGCCATATCAGGCACAGTGGCTGAGATGAACGGTTAAGAAAGAAGTTAATAGCTCACCTGGTGCTCCAGCACACGTCGAAACTGTGATATTAGTTCCAGTGCAATAGTGTTGTTTATGGCCCCGACGTCCACTTAGGCCATAGCAGGGCTGCCTGTTTGGTGTTTTGGGTCCCCCCCCCCCCCCTCCCATCCTGTACTATCCGGCATTTGCTTTTCTATCCTTTATCTCGGCTGACAATTTTAGGGCTGATTCTTTTTTTCCATTTTTTTTTGTATGGCATGTCTCTCTTGGAAGTAATATCATCAGACTTTTTAAAAAAAAAAAAGTGTTTTGCTCTTACTCACGAATTCTTATTTACCTAAATGCGCGCGCGCACAATATACACACACGCACACACACACACACACACGCACGCTTGCACGCACACACACACTCACACACACACACTCACACTCACACACACACACTACAACACACAAACACACACAATACACACAACACACACACACACACACACACACACACACACACACACACACGCACACAAACACACACACACACGGTGTATCATCATAGACCCACAAGATGTTGAAGCTATTGTTTACTTTCCTTTCAACCCCGCAGCCATGTTGACACTGAATATATCAACCCTATATATCAGTTAAAATACAAATAAAAATCTCAAACCGGAGTTTGGCTACCTGTATTGGGGAGGAAGGTACTTCAAAGAGCAGCAACACCTGAAAACAGGTCTCATTCTGTTTGTACTTTCCATCACACAGTAATTCCCAGGTGACTGAAAAGAAAGTGTGACAGTGTGCGTAGTCTGTGTGACTCCCAGGGCGTTAAGCTTAGAAACGCTCAACACCCACACCAACAACAAGAACAACAACAGCAGAAGCAGCAGCAGCAACAACAACAGTAACAACAACAACAAAAAACAACAACAACAGCAACAACAACAGCAGAGGCAAAACAACATCAAAGACAGGAACAACAACAAAAACAGCACCACCACCATCACCACCACCACCACCACCAACAACAACAACCACCACCACCACAACTACCACAGCCACCACCACCACCACCACCACTAACCATCTCAACCACCACCACCACCACCACCACCGACAACAACAACAACAACAACAAAGAAAGGAAGATGAGGGTTATATCTGACTTCAGGGTGACTTAACCATTTTGCAGAGCTGTCGTGACAAGAAGAATGTGTAGCTGTACAGGACCCGCACTGCACGTGATAAACAAGATAGATCGAGCAGGGAAACCCCTTGGGGGGTGGGGCCACCATTGAATTTTGCTACAAAGTTCTGCTGTCCGAGTCTAAACGTGTTTTTTTCTGCTATCTCTCCGCTATTGAAACAGGAAAACAACAAGGTAAAAGCCCATACACTCAGACAACAAACACTGACAGCCCAAAACAGACATATCTATCTATCTATCTATCTATCTATCTATCTATCTATCTATCTATCTATCTATCTGTCTCTTTCTGTCTCTCTTTCTTTCTCTCTCTTTCTCTCCTTGTTTTTTTCTTTCAAGCATACCCCTCCCCCTCCCTCCTTCCACCCCCGCACACCATGTTGTATGTGGGAAAAACTTTTGAATGAGGGAGGAAGTTTCATTTCTTTGGGATGTCAAAAGATCATATACAAAAATCCAAAAGAAACAGAATTACTAGACACAAAAAATGTTGTCTTTTCACAAAGAATGTAGAGGAAGCAAAGAAAAGTGAGAAGGTGTAGATGTTTGAATAAACACACACACACACACACACACACACACACACACACACACACACACACACACACACACACACACACACAAACTGTGTTCTCTCTCTGTCTCTCCAGCTCCCTCCCCCACCCCTCTCTCTCTCTCTTTTTCTCTCAACAGGTCTATCAAAAGGCTAGCTCAGCAATTGTCTCTGACTGCTAAAAAAAAAAAAAAGGCTTTTTCAGTTTGTTGAACAGAGACAAGCTGCAATATCTTGTTAGTGCAACACATTATGTTCATATATTATATTGAATGTGGTTGTATGACGTCTAGTTCTTATTGTCAACAGAAACTATTCAAGCAGACTTGCATTAGACTCGGGTAACAGATTGTCTGAGCTAACGAATCTTGCACACTGGCCTGCTTCTGCTGGTGCCGCTCTCTTCTGATCTCCATGAACCTGGCTGTGTGGTTTCCTTCTGAAACACTGTAGCCTACTTGTGAGGTACAGTTTAACCTATAATCCACCATATATCTGTTTGATTTTGTTTTGCATTTGAGAAAGGTACGGCTTGGAATATCAACCCCAAAGCAGTTTTATTTATTTTTTTTTAATTATGTTTACATCGCAGTGGCGATTTCCAGTTTAAGAAAACACCACTGCTTTTTACCTTCTAATTCTGTCTTCAAACTGCTCACTGTCTTGGTTTACAGCAAAGTATTCACACTCCCCACAGCAAACCACAAGTCATATTAGCTGGCTTTGTTAACAGTACAACAGAACCATTCACTAACACTCCTGTAAACATCACCCTGTTTCTTTGCCTCAGCTGATGTCCATCAGTGACCTACTCAAAGATGATGCAATTTTCGTCATAGCAGATTTGTGTTAACATGCTTGGAAGAAAGGACCCAAACGAGATGTTCAAAACAATTGTGGTGTTTATCAATGAGACAGAAGGCGGGAGCACTGTGCTCATTGATACACATGATATTGTCTTGGAACGTATTTGTTCAGCTCTAAAAATCCGCAATATTGTGTGAACTGGTTTAGAAAACAAGAAAGTAGGCAAACAAGCAAAAACAACGTCTATATCAGTAAAACGTGATTTAAGTTAATACTCTTTAGAAAGACAGACTGACACATAACAAACCTGCCGAAATAGAAGTACCGTTGTACTATTGAATTCATATATTGGTGTATGGTGTGGGTGTGCGTGGGCGTGTTCGCACACACACGTACGTGCGTGTGTACGTGCTGCGTATATCTATCTATCTGTCCCGTAGTCTGACGACCGTGGGGGCACCCTCAAAGACTCAGCAACCAGTTCCCTCCATTCCTCTCTCTGTTCTGCCTTTCTCAGGGTTTTGTTGAGTTCTAGGCCTGTCCATTCGCTGATGTTATCCTCCCAGCTCTTCCTTGGTCTGCCTCTTCTTCTTCCTCCTTGGACAGTGCCTTGCAAAACTGTCTTTGTAATTCCTTGGGATCTTGTGACATGCCCATACCACTTACGTTTACGCTTTTTCACGATCGTTAGAAGGTTCTCATAGGGTCCAATGGTTTGCTGGATTCTGTTATGCACGCTTTCGTTGCTTATGTGGTCTTTGTAGGAGATGCCAATGAGTCTCCGAAAGCATCTCATCTCCACTGCCTGTACTCTTCTCTCCAAATCTGCAGTCAGGGTCCATGATTCACAGGCATACAGAAATATGGATATGACAAGGGAGCGCATTAGTCTGATCTTGGAGATAAGTGAGATATTCTTATCTCTCCAGATGGTGTTTAGTTTTGACAAAGCTGTTATTGTCTGTGCAGTCCTGCATACTACTTCTGGCTTGGATCCCTGGTCGGATACAATGGCTCCCAGGTACTTGAAGCTTTGAACTGTTTCCAGCTTCTGGTCATTAACCCTGATATCAGTGCTAATGCCGTTGGTGTTATTAGTCATCAGTTTGGTCTTCTCTGCACTGATTTCCATGCCGTATGTTTTGGAGGCCTTATCCAAGTGTTCTGTTAGGCTGGCAAGCTCTTTTTCTGATCCTGCTATTCCATCAATGTCATCTGCGAAGCGGAGGTTTGTGATCGTTCTGCCACCAATGCTGACTGATCCTTCATGATGTTCCAGTGCATCAGCCATGATTCTCTCAAGGAAGATGTTGAAAAGAGTGGGTGAGAGTAGACAGCCCTGCCTTACTCCAACTGTTGTTCGAAACCATTCTCCAATGTTGTTGTTGTAGTACACTGCACTGGTGGCCTCGCTGTACAGCTGTTTGATGACTCTGATCAGGTTTGCATTGATGCTGTACAAATTCATGGGTCACACCTAACATCCTACAACTATGCGACAAGCGTAGAGAGTTGAAGAAAAAGAAAAATGAAACAAAAGAAAGAGCAGAACAATATAGGGCAGTCAACAAAAGAATCAGGAAGTCCATGACGGAGGCAAAAGAGAAATGGATCGGTGAACAGTGCCAAGACATTGAAGAGAACATCAAGAAAAACAATAGCAAGAAAGCATATCAGCTGGTGAAAGACCTGACTAGCACGAAACAGAGAAAAGGTTTAACAATCCAAGACAAAAATGGGAAGTGTCTCACTGACGACCATGATATTCTGAACAGATGGACAGAATACTGCTCCGACCTGTATAACTATAGAACCGCAGGAGATCCAGAAGTCCTTAATGTACCCGAAAGCAAAGACACAGACAGTCACCCTATCCTCCGAGAAGAAGTGGAAACAGCAGTCAGATCGCTGAAAAAGGGGAAGTCAGCAGGGGCTGACAACATTCCAGCTGAGTTGGTCCAAGCTGGAGGGGAAGCCATGATCAGCGCCCTACTAAGAATCTGCAAAAAGATTGGCAAAACAGGGAAAATGGCCAACACCATGGATGCAGTCATCATCATCACCCTCCCCAAGAAAGGAAATCTACAAAAATGCCATAATTACCGCACATTCAGCCTATATGTCACCCAAGCAAGGTCATGCTGCAGATAATATTGAATAGACTGAAGCCACAAGCAGAGACCATCATTGCTGAGGAACAAGAGGTTTCAGAGCAGGGCGCAGCACAACAGAACAGATTAAACCCCTCAGAATACTATGTGAGCGGTACCTTCAACATCAACAAGACCTTTCCCACGTATTTATCGATTTTAGAAGGCATTTGACAGGGTGGGGCATGTGCGTTTTATGCGTGCGTAAAATAAGTTTTTATGTCTTCTAGTCAAGGGGTTTTAAATTGTGTTCACAATTGATGTGTGTGCGTGCGTGCGGGTGTTTGCGTGTGTGGTGCGCATGCGCGCGTGTGTGTTGGTGTGTGTGTGTGTTCGTGACATTTTATTTGAAAACCAATATGAAATATAGCTTTTGTATCTTTGATATATTTGATGTGTATCAATCTGCCTGTCAGTATTGTAATTGCCCTTCATGGGATGATTAAAGTGTTTTTGACTTTGACTTTGACTTTGACTTTTGACTTAGCTGACAGCAGCATCTCTCTCAGTGACAGTGGCTGAAGACTGAAACAAATGAAGTAATAATAATAATAATAATATATGGAATTTATATAGCGCTGAATCTTGTAGAAAACAAACAAATCGAAGCGCTTGCACTCAATCATTTACAGGCATGCAACTCTCCTTCAACAGATTTCAAATCCATGCGCGCGCAAAACGCACGCACACGCACGCGCGCGCACACACACACACACACACACACACACACACACACACACACCCCACACACACAAAACACACACCACACACACACACACACACACACAAGACAACACTTAGAAGGTGAAAGTGTTGTTGAAAATTAGGGACAGATATGTGGGGGGAAAGTCCCCAGGTAGGAAATAAGTGTGTTTTTGGGGCTGGATTTGAAGGAATCAAGTGAAGGCTTTTGACGAAGTAAAAAGAGGGAGGTCATTCCAGGTGGATGGACCAGAAACAGAGAAGGGGGCGACGGCCAACAGTGGTTTGTTTGAATTGGGTGTTCGAAAGCACAAAGTATCTGCGGCTGAACGAAGGGAACGAGAGGGAGTGTACAGGTGAAGACAGTTACAGAGATAAGAGGGTGCAGTTTGTGGAGACATTTGAAACAGAGGGTATTGATTTTAACTCAGTCTTTGTGAGACAGGCAACCAGTGAAGAGATCGCAGAAGAGGAGTGATTTTGTGTTAAAGATTTTTTCTTTTCTTAGGACCAGTCGAGCTGCAGAGTTTTGTATGCGTTGAAGAGAGTGGACAGATGATGCTGGTAGGCCACCCCAAAAGGGGAATTACAGTAGTTAAACGTGAAAGAATGAGAGATGTGACAAGCTTAGAAGTTGCATCAGTGGACAGATACTTGCGAATCGCGCTTATGCGTCGTAATTGATAGTAGCAAGATGGCAGGTTGGGTGATGAATTTTTTCATAGAGAGTGTGTTGTCAAGAACTACCCCTAAATACTTCACAGAGTTGGACAAAGGAACTGACGTATTGCCAAAATTTATTGAAGTTTTTGTGATAGAGGAAAGTTTATGTTGGGTCCCTATGAGCATGGCTTCGGTTTTATCGGCATTAAGTTGTAACTTGTTCTGAGTCACCAGTTTTGAATTTTCTTGAAGGCAGTAGGACATATTTGTCAGGAGAGAAGGCAAGTTTTCAACAGTATCGCTGCACTGAAGTGAGTATCATCGGCATAGAAATGATGATAAATAGGGTGGTTGTTTATTATATGTGAGAGTGGAGCAGTGTAGGAGTAAAGAGAACAGGGCCCAGGACTGATCCCTGCGGGACTCCACATTCCATTTTGACAGGTTTTGATTGAATTTTGTTTACAATAACTTTCTGGAACGGTCTGTGAGGTATGAAGTAAACCAGGTGGGGGCTGTGCCATTAATCCCAAACGTATTTTGGAGGGGAAGAGAAAAAAGAATTGAGTGATTTTATGGTACAAAGGCTGCAGAAAAGTCAAGAAGGTGAGGAGGGGGATTTTTCCTTGCATCAGAAGCAAGTAGAAGTGTATCTAAAGTATGGACTAGGGTGGTTTCGGTGCTGTGGTTGGGGCGATAGGCAGACTGAAAGTGGGAAGAAGATCATTGGAAATGAAGGGGACTGTTGAGCTGTTTGAGAACAACTTTTTCTAGTACTTTAGAGACAAAGGGTAAGTTTGAGACAGGCCTATAATTCTTCAGAATGTTGGGATCGAGGTCGTGCTTTTTCAGTAGAGGTGTGATATTGCTGTTTTAAGAGCTGATGGAAATTTTTCCCGACTGAAGAGAGAGTTTACTATTTTAGTGATAATAGGCACAAGTTGTGGAAGGGATTGTGAGAAAACAGGAGCAGGTATGGGATCAAGGTCGCATGATTTTATAGTCATTTCCTTCAGAATTGTCATGATTTCTTTTTCACTTGTGGGATGGAAGGAAAAGAGAGGAGTGCCAGTGAACTGGGGGTCAGGAGGCGCAGGCTGGAATTGAGTTTGATCAAGTCTGGGGAAAGTATGTTTCGAACTTTGTCTGAAAAGAAGGCAGAAAATATGGATGGAAGTTCAGACAGGCTGTGGGTGTTAGGCAGAGGAGTTGTTTTTGCAGATCCAAGGAGATTTGAAGTGAGGGAAAAAAGAGATTTTATGGATGTAGCACAGGAGAATTTGGGAAGAGTTTGTAAGTCTGTCTTTGCTGATGGATTAAGAGTTTGACTTTATTTATTTGTTTTCGGAAAAGCTGTTTGTTGATTTCGGTTTTTTGACTTCCGCCACTGCCGTTCTAGTTGCCGGCGTTTGCGCTTCGCTATCAAGATGTCTTGGGTATACCATGGCGCACAGGGTCTGTCAGGGAAGGGGATGATCAGTAAAAGGTGCATGCTCATCAAGCAGTTGGCGGAGAATAGTATTATAGTGATCAGAGAGGTCAGTGTTTGGGCAGAGGTTTGTGAAAAACGTTCGGAAACTTGGGAAAAGAAGGTATTTAATGTCTAAGGCCTTAAGATTGCGACGAGTAAACATATTTCTTCTTTCTGACAGGTTTTTTGATGTTGAGATGGAAAAAATGGCGGAATGATCGAATGCAGTTCGTCGGTGACAGAAACAGATGTGACAAGATGAATGAAGCATTAGTAATCAGCCAGTCTAAAATATGACCAGATCTGTGCGTTGCTTCGTTTCCAGTGAGAGAGAGAATGGTTGGACAGAGAAAGAGAAAGACGTTTGACATCTGGAGAAGACTGGTTTTCGAAATGGAAGTTTGAAGTCACCAAGAATTATAAATTTAGTGGAGAGAGGCTGTAGTGGTCGAGGAGTGATGGAATTCTTGGTGAAAAAAAGAAGATGTTAGGTTGTTTTTACGGCTGGGAGGTGGACGGTAAAGGCAGCAGATAGTAATAGAGTGGCCAGGTAGGTTGAGATTGATTTCGCAACTTCAAAAGATTCATGTGAGAATTGAAGGTTGTGACTGAAAGAAGAGATGGTTCTAATCTGTCTTGAGAATGATGGCAATCCCACCTCCCGAGAGAGTCGGGGGGAAAGAAATGGTTTTATATCCAGGGAGGAGTCAGCTGTTTTATTTTTGGCTCATGGGCCCTGTGGTTTTAAACCAAGTTTCGGTGAGGAAGGTTAAGTCAAAGTTTTTTTCAGAGATGAAATCAGATTGTAGTCAGCTTTTCCATTTGGACAGACAGACTGCACATTGAACAAACAAACTTGAAGGAGATCTGAAGGAGGTGGAGAGGTTGAAGATGAAAGTGTGAGTTTGGACAAGCATCAGGGGGAAGAGGACGAAGGCGATGGTGGAGATGCGGCTAGCGGAAGAACAGACAAGAGTTTGGATGGTGAATCAGGAGTAGAAGATGGTGAAAGAACTGTGCTAGGGGGTTCGGTTTTTTGAAACACATCATGATATACATCATAATCATCAGAACAAAAAACATTATCAGAGTTACAAACAACAGAGCAATCAAAAGCTGAAGGGGCGGGTGGACGGCAGCATGGGGAAGAAGCGTTGTCAGGGGTGACAGAAGTGACGTCAGAGGTGAGGGGGGAGACACGGGAGAGGGAAGCCCACCCCTGGCGAGACGTCGGCCTGCTCGTGTTCCCCGTCTGGTTTTGCGGCGTTTAATTCCTAAGTGTGTTATACGCTGCTTAATTCAGGAGAAGCGTTGTACGTTTTTGACAATTCTCAGGTGCGAGCATAGCTCTAATGTCTGCGGGTCTCACTGCCATGGTAGCAGAAAAACACACACTAGACTTGATTGATGGGGGTGGTGTCAGTTCGTGAATCACGTGCAATTTGTTGAAAGCAGTAGGGTCAAATTAAAATGGGGCACGAAGACCACACAGTCAGGTAAACACAATTCATAAGTCCAATCGAAATTTTGAACAATTCAAAGATGAAAATTATACATCGAAATATCTCAAATAGTAGATAATAACAAAGAAAAATGTTCTGACCAAATAACTCAGGGTGAAAACACGAACAAGAAGATGTAAAAATTTCTGGAAAGGAACTAGAAAAAACACACACATCCACCATTCAAACACAGAGCTACACACAGTGCTGGTTTCCATGTTCAACTTTATTGTTATCACCCGTTAATTCTCTTTCTTCCTCAAGGCATGCTTAATGAGGTGCTCAGCTTTTTGAAGCATGATTTTTTTTCCTTTGCACATTTCTCTCTCTCCCCTCTCTCTCTCTCCCCTCTCTCTTTTCTCTCTCTCTCTCTCTCTCTCTCTCTCTCTCTCTCTCTCTCTCTCTCTCTCTCTCTCTTATATATATATATTTTTTCTCTGTCTAAATATATCTCTCTGTCCGTCTTCCTGTCTCTCTATATTGATCTATATATCTAGACTGTGTAAATAATATATGTTTACGACATGTATACATATGCTTTATTCCTTTGGTGAATAGCAAAGCATACTTATGTTTTTGTTATCCTCCATTCTGCCCCCCAAAACCCACCCCAAACCTAAATGCATCGTAAATTCTCCATATGGAGGTATCTTTTTTGAAAAAACAAAAACAAGTTAAGAATTTATGTCTGAAGTTTGTAATTATGAAAGTATATCTATGGGTGTATATGCATCTTTTATCGACCTCTGTTGCAGCTATTTTGAAACATGTGTCAAAGCTTTACGTCGATGATTAATGTGAAGTGGTTTAAATTTTTTTAAATTCTGCTCCATTGTTTCACCATGTTGGGGTGTGTGTGTGTTGTGTGTGTGTGTGTGTGTGTGGTGTGTGTGTGTGTGTATGTGTGTGTGTGGGTGGGTGGGTGGGTGGGTGGTGGGTGTGGGTGTGTTCTTGCTGTATTTTACTGATATTTCTTATTGGAGCTATATTCTTTGGAGATTTGTTTTTGCTTCTTTTTTTTGTTTTTTTTAAAGTTTTTTTTTTCTTCTTCACCATTTCCGTCTTTCTAGTAGTTTTTTTTTCCCCCTTTATTTGCTGATAACCTGGTTTTTTTTGTTTCTCTGGTTATTTTTACATTCTTTGTGACTTTTCATAGTGCTTTGTCATTTTTTTTCTCTTTCTTTCCTTCTCTTTTTAACTATCACTGTGCCTGTCTCTTTCATATAGTCTACACGTATGATAACATTTTATGCTCTTTTTATGTTTTCATACTCTGCTGCCTCACAAAATGTGTATCCCCTTCTCTTCTCCCTCTGTCTGTCTATCTAGCTTGTTTGTCTCTCAGTATATGTCTTTGCCTCCTCCTTCTGTTTGTCTGTCCTGTCTCTGTCACAGTCTCTCTGTCTCTCTCTGTCTCTGTCTCTCTATGTCTCTGTCTCTTTGCCTCTCTGTCTCTCTGTCTCTGTCTCTCTCGTCCTCTGTCTGTTTCCCCCCTGTTTTCTTTTTTTGATAATTTCACCCCCAAATCCACTCTATTTCCACTGTTAGTCAGCAGTTTTAACCCCTTTCGTTGAACGCTAGACCAGCAGCTACTGTGTGTTTTTAGTCATGTGGCGGAAGGCCTGTGCTCCCTGTTATATGCCTTACAATAAAGAGTCAAATTTAAACGTACACTCCAAAGAACCCATCAGGCCAAAACATGGTCTGGATGTAGGCTATATCACACAACCCCAGATGTAATGCTAGTATGACCTTCAATATGCTGTTTGTTGTTTGGTTTGTTTGCTTTCTACACTTTTCTGCCTTTTAACATTCTCGTTTTAGATCAGACTCCTGGAGAAAAATAAACCAACCTCAGACCAGTTGCAGAGAAGGGTTTAAACGAGAATACGACAAAAACAAATTATGAAAAGAACATATACCTCCCAGGAAGATTTGAGAATGCTCATTATAGAAGAAGAAGAGAAGAAAAAGAAGAAAAGGAAGAAGAAGAAAGAAGAGAAGAAGAAAGAAGATGAAATTTTGAAGAAGAAGAAGAAGAATTGCGAAGAAGAAGAGAACAAGAGAACAAGAAGAAAAAGAAGAGAACAGAAGAACAAAAAGAACAAAAAGAAAACCCAAGAACGGAAGAAGACAAGGAGAAGAAAACAAAACAAAAACAAAACAAAACAAAAAAAGAAACCGCCGCATTTGCGTTAAAGGAAAAAAAAAAATACACCTCATGCAATCATCTGATATCAGAAAAAGCTTGCCTTCGAAATTACGCGCATATTTGATCCCAGGTGGAGGTTGGGGGGGGGGGGGAGGGTTGGGTTGGAGAAGAAAACGGCCAACGGTAATTACACAGCAGCATCCAGATCGATTCTTTTCGATAATGAGATTGGACTTAAAAAAGAAAAAGAAACCGGGAAATTCTTCCAGTGATATTTTAGTAGTCCATTCGTGACTGGTTTGCACCGCCCCCTTTGCGTTCGTTACATGCATTTATAAAGGCTCATTTCCATGTTTCCGGGTCTTACACGCCTGCGGCATACTACCTTCATTTTTTCCGTCTGTCTATTTCTACCGAGCTACATCTAGACGACACACGGGCGTACGGTGCTGTCGTGGCGCAGCAGCCGTGATTTGCGTGCACACGCACAAGAAACGAACGCACGAACACACCATACAGCACACACGCACGCACACAACGCAAACACAAATGCACACCAGAGATATCTTTCTTCTGTCTGTCTTCGTTTTGCCCCGTCTGTCTCTCTCTCTCTTTTCTCTCTCTCTCTCTCCCCATTTATATTATTATTTATAATATAATAACTATTTATAACTTATATATATATATACATCTATAATTATATATATTATTTGTGTGTGTGTGTTGTGGTGTGTGGTGTGTGTGTGGCGCGCCCCCCAGATCTCTTGTGCACAACACACACGATTAGATCTCTCTCTCTCTCTTCTCTCTCTTCTCTTCTTCTCTCTTCTCTCTCTCCTTTCTCTCTCTTTTTCTTTTCCCCCTCTTCTGCACAAGGTGTTTGGGTTTGGGCCGCTGAGAATCATGAGTTGCATCGGGAAAGCAAACTTAATGATTTACGAGATTTAAAAGAGACTTGCTTTGGGACTAGACATCTACAGATTGTTATCGAATCGTGATGCTATTTAAAACACTGTTCTGCGTCTGTTGTGTCTGTGTCTGACTCTGGCTGTTCTTTCAGTCTGTCCCTGCCTCTCTATCCCATTCTTCTGTCCGTCCTTGCCCTCTTCTCTCTCTCCTCTCTCTTCTCTCTCTCTCTCCTTCTCCTCTCTCTCTTCTCCCCTTGCTCGCTCTCTCTCTCCCCCCTCTCTTCATCTTTAATAATTTTTTTTCCCTCTTGTCAAGTCTTTCCCTGTTTCTGTCGCCTTATTAGCCAATACTACCTCCCTTCATCTTCTTATTTCCTCTTTTTTATTTATTACGTGGTGTTTTTTTTTGGGTAATGTTTTTTTCTTTTCTGTATATGACACATACCTCAGCAAACACACAAAATAAATAATATATAAGAGGGTGTCTTCCTGTTCCCCTGAACTCCGTGTCTGACTTCGATTCGGGTTTCCATACATCATAAACTGACAAACCTAACCACACTAATATTCCTACGAACGTCCGAATCTTCTATCTATGCCCAATCACATTTCAGGAATACCTCCCGCCTGATAGCAAAAAAAAACAAAAACAACAACGCCAGGCTAGCAAGCGTGGTCTATTTAGAAGAGTACAAAAACCAACCCAAAAAAAAACAACACTGTGATCAATGTTTCTTTGTGTTGTGTGTGTGAGTGTGTGTGTGTGTGTGTGTGTGTGTGTGTGCTACAAGATAGCTTAGAAAGTGACGTAGATACGTCACTGTTTTTAGAGTCTTGGTTTTTGGCATCAAAATATAAAACTGTTTTTGTTTTACTGGAATGAGTTTAGTAAATGGATTCCCGCATCACAGAGAAGTCACTGGTGCCAATGTTGGAAGCTTTCTTACTGAGGTGGAATAAGCACTCATGTGCTTTTTATATCCTGTTCTCGTGTGTATGCGGTTTTGTAAATGTTGTCAATCTGTTTCCCGGCACCAATGGCCTACTCTTCCGAAAAGCGGAACAGGACTTAAACGTGTTTCGCAAGATGCATTTGCGTTCGAACACGGTGCCTCGGTTTATAGTTTTCATCGAAGGACTTTGACTTCAGTTCGATTTTTTTGGTCAAAAATGGGGAAGAAAGGGCAAGGCCAGGAATCAAACCCCCAACCCCACGTTTTTTTTGTTGGCAGGCGAACGGGCTTAACCACACACAAAACACATACACACCCATGCACCCCCATCCCCCCCCCCCCCCCCACACACACACACTACACATACCCTTTCACCCCACGTGTAAACCAAGAGAGAAAAAAGTTTTGTATGAATAAATGAACCGACTCTTCTCTCTATGCTTCTTTTCTTTAACTCAAACAAAAAACAAAAACTGAAAATGTACTTTTCAGTCAGCACACTTCTTATTCATGTAGACTTTTTGGACATCTTTCAATTAGACTCATTACGGATGAAAAAGCAAAAGAAAAAAAAAAATTTCACCGTGAACAATAAAAACAAATGTTTTGTTTTCTTCTCTGGGTTAACTAACCATCGCTGTTTTTATACATGGCTCATAACATTAGTTCATGCTCCATTTAAGTGATGGTGTTAGATCCTGCTAGGAAATTTTTACTGCTGGATATTTGGGTAATAACTGATGATATATATATTATATATATTATATATAATATATATATATTATAATATTTTTATTATATTTTATAATATATATTATATATATACCATGATGCGTTTCATTTGTGGACGGTCTCATTACATGGCTGGGGAAAAAACACAAATTATTTTTTCTTTATTTCTTCATCAGTTCGTCTGGCATCGTCTGATGAGATGAGATTCGAGACCAAAAATTTCCCTCTGGTTGCACTAAAGGTATAATTGGAATTTGAAAGAGGAAGACAAGATGGAATAGACGATTGATTGAGCGAGCGAGCGAGCGAGGGATCGATCAAACGAAGAGAGAGAGAGGACAGAGAAGAGACAGAGAGCAGAGAATGACAGAGAGACAGAGATAGAGAGAGACAGAGAGAGAGAGATTCTTGCAGTTATACACAAATACATCGGTGAATGTATGTTATTCTTGCTTTTGTTTTGTTTTGCTTTGTTTTGTTGTTGTTTTTCTGTGGGTTAACCTCTGCTGCTTTATCTATGACTCATTAAAGAAATACATGCTCAATTTAAGTAATGGTGTTAGATCCTGCTAGAAATGATACACGTTTTTGATTAATAGCTACACTCCCATTTGTCGTTTTAATCTACGATATCCATCGTAATGTTCGCTAATGAGCGTTGTATCAAATACTCACGTGTCAAGCAAGAATGATATTCGTTTACAAACGAACCAACGATTGCTTCCCCACTAGTCTGACATCTCTCAGGTGTTTCGAGCGTTGTCGTTAAGTTGAGAACATGATCTGACTATTTAGCGAATTGATTTTGGGCTTAGTTCACCAGATGTCTGTTTCCAGAAAGCACATTAATAACGCACACAAACACAATGCGAGGAACGGTTAAGAAGTTAACAGCTCCTAATTGACCGTGCTCTTACATAGAAGAATGTGATATCAATTCCAATCCCAAACATGCTGTTGAAGGCCCCGCCAACCACATAGGCCATATCAGGCACAGTGACTGTGAAGAACGGTTAAGAAGAAAGTTAATAGCTCATCTGGTGCTCTAACACATCTCGAGACTGTGATATTAGTTCCAGTGCAATCGCGTTGTTTATGGACCCGACGTCCACTTAGGCCATAGCAGGGCTGCATGTTTGGTGTTTTGGGTTTCCACCCCTCCCTCCCCTGTACTATCTGGCATTTGCTTTTCTATCCTTCATCTCGGCTGACAATTTTAAGGCTGATCTTTTTTTCCATTTTTTTTTTATTGGCATGTCTCTCTTGGAAGTAATATCATCAGACTTTTTAAAAAAAAAATGTGTTTTGCTCTTACTCACGAATTCTTATTTACCTAAATGCTGCGCACCACAAATATACACACAGCACACACACACACACACGCACGCTTGCACGCACACACACACCACACACACACACTAACACACACACACAAACAACACACACAATCACACACACACACACACACACACACACACACACAACACACACACACACGAACAACACAACACACGGTGTATCATCATAGACCACAAGATGTTGAAGCTATTGTTACTTTCCTTTCAACCCGCAGCAGTTGACACATGATATGCAACCCTATATCGTAATACAATAAAAATCTAAACCGGAGTTTGGCTACCTGTATTGGGAGGAAGGTACTTCAAAGAGCAGCAACACCTGAAAACAGGTCTCATTCTGTTTGTACTTTCCATCACACAGTAATTCCCAGGTGACTGAAAAGAAAGTGTGACAGTGTGCGTAGTCTGTGTGACTCCCAGGGCGTAAGCTTAGAAACCTCACACCCCACCAACACAGACAACAACAGCAGAAGCCAAGCAGCAACAACAACAGTCAACAACAAACAACACAACACAGAACAACAACAGCAGAGGCAAAACAACATCAAAGACAGGAACAACAACAAAAACAGCACCACCACCATCACCACCACCACCACCACCCACCACACAACAACCACCACCCCCACAACTACCACAGCCACCCCACACCACCACCACCAACACCAACCACAACACACCACCAC
>CM054134.1:38124869-38139497 GCA_028751875.1 Rapana venosa | reverse complement strand
TTTCTCTCTCTCTCTCTCCTCTTTTCTCTCTCTTTTCTCTCCCTCCTTGCAAAAGGTAATTGGTGGGCCGCGAGACTTTCATGATTGACACTGGGGAAAGCGACTTAATGATTTACGAGATTTAAAAGAAGACATGGCTGTGCGGACTAGACCATCCTACAGACTGTTTATCAAATCGTGATGCTATTTCAACACTGTCTGCCGTCTGTCGCTGTCTGTCTGTCTGTCTGTCTGCACCTCTGGCTGTCTCTTTCAGTCTGTCCCTGCCTCTCTATCCCATTCTCTCTGTCCGTCTTGCTCTTCCCTCCTTCTCCTCTCTCTCTCTCTCTCTCTCTCGCTCTCGCCTCCTCGCATGCTCGCTCTCTCTCCACCCCCCCTCTCTTCTCTTCTTTAATATATATTTTTTTTCCCTCTTGTCAGTCCTTTCCCTGTTTCTGTCGCCTTATTAGCCCAACTACTACCATCACCTTCACTCTTCTTATTTCCCTCTTTTTTACTATTACGGTGGTGGTGTTTTTTTCGTACATGTTTTTCTTCTTCTGTATATGACACACTCACCTCAGCAAACACACAAAAATAATACATATATAGAGACGGGTCTGTCTTCCTGTTCGCTGAACTCCGATGTCTGACTTCGATTCGGGTCTCCATACATCATAAACTGACAAACCTAACCACACTAATATTCCTAGCGAACGTCCGAATCTTCTATCTATGCCTAATCACATTTCAGGAAGATACCTCCCCGCTGATAGCAAAAAAAAAACAAAAAACAACCAACGCCAGGCTAGCAAGCGTGGTCTATTTAGAAGAGTACAAAAACCAACCAAACAAAAACAACACTGTGATCAATGTTTCTTTGTGTTGTGTGTGTGAGTGTGAGTGTGTGGTGTGTGTGTGTGTGTGTGTGTGTGCTACAAGATAGCTTAGAAAGTGACGTAGATACGTCACTGTTTTCAGAGTCTTGGTTTCCGGCATCAAAATATAAAACTGTTGATGTTATAACTGAGAATGAGTTTAGTAAATGGATCCCGCATCACAGAGAAGTCACGGTTGCCAATGTTGGAAGCTTTCTTACTGAGGTGGAATAAGCACATCATGTGCTTTTTATATCCTGTTCTCGTGTGTATGCGGTTTTGTAAATGTTGTCATCTGTTTCCACCGGCACACAATGGCCTACTCTTCCGAAAAGCGGAACAGGATTTAACGTGTGCGCAAGATGCATGCGTTCGAACACGGTGCCTCGGTTTATAGTTTCATCCGAAGGACTTTGACATTCAGTTCGATTTTTTGGTCAAACTGGGAAGAAAGGGCGAGGCCAGGAATCAAACCCACAACCTCACGTTTTACTTGTTGCAGGCGAACGTCTTAACCACACACAAACACATACACACCCATGCACCCCCCATCCCCCCCCCCCCCCCCACACACACACATACACATACACATACAACACACGTGTAAACCAAGAGAGAAAAAAAGTGTGTATGAATAAATGAACCGACTCTTCTCTCTATGCTTCTTTCTTCTAACAACAACAACAACAAAATCTGAAAATGTACTTTTCATGTCAGCACACTTCTTATTCATGTAGACTTTTTGGACATCTTTCAATTAGACTCATTACGGATGAAAAAGCAAACGAAAAAAAAATGCACCGTGAACAAATAAAGACAAATGTTTTGTTTTCTTCTCTGGGTTAACTAACCATCGCTGTTTTTATACATGGCTCATAACATTAGTTCATGCTCCATTTAAGTGATGGTGTTAGATCCTGCTAGGAATTATACTGCTGGATATTTGGGTAATACTGATGATATATTTTATTTTACTGATGATATATATATATATATATATATATATATACCATGATGCGTTTCATTTGTGGACGGTCTCATTACATGGCTGGAGAAAAACACAAATTATGTTTCTTTATTTCTTCATCAGTTCGTCTGGCATCGTCTGATGAGATGAGATTCCGAGACCAAACTTTCCATCTGGTTAGCACAATAAAAGGTATAAAATTTGGGAATTTTAAAGAGAACAAGATGGAATAGACGATTGATTTAGCGAGCGAGCGAGCGAGGGGTCGATCAAACGAGAGAGAGAGAGAGACAGAGGAAGAGAAGAGAGGCAGAGAAGAAGAGAGACAGAAAATAGAGAGGACAGAGAGAGAGAGATCTTGCAGTTATACACAATACATGGTGAATTTTATGTTATTCTTGCTTGCTTTGTTTTGTTTTGCTTTTTTTGTTGTTGTTTTTATGTGGGTTAACCTCTGCTGCTTTATCTATGACTCATTAAGAAATACATGCTCAATTAAGTAATGGTGTTAGAACCTGCTAGAAATGATTTCAAAGTTTTTGATTAATAGCACCCCTCCCATTTGTCGTTTTAATCTAAAGATATCCATCGTAATGTTCGCTAATGAGCGTTGTATCAAATACCTCAGTGTCAAGCAAAATGATATTCGTTACAAACGAACCAACATTGCGTCTCACTAGATCTGACATCTCTCAGCTGTTTCGAGCGTTGTCGTTAAGTTGAAACATGATCTGACTATTTAGCCGAATTGATTTTGGGCTTAGTTCACCAGAGGGCTGTTTCCAGAGCACATTATAACGCACACAAACACAATGCGAGAACGGTTTAAGAAGTTAACAGCTCCTAATTGACCGGCTTTACATAGAGAAAGGATATCAATTCCAATCCCAAACATGCTGTTGGAAGCCCGCCAACCACATAGGCCATATCAAAGGCACAGTGGCTGAAAATAAAGGTTAAGAAAGAAAGTTAATAGCTCACTGGTGCTCCACACACTCGAAACTGTGATATTAGTTCCAATTGCAATGGTTGTTTTATGGCCCCGACGTTTCCCCTTAGGCCATAGCAGGGCTGCTGTTTGGTGTTTTGGGTTTTCCCCCCCCCCCCTCCCCTGTACTATCCGGGATTTGCTTTTTTATCCTTTATCTCGGCTGACAATTTTAAGGGCTGATTCTTTTTTTCCAAATTTTTTTTTTTATGGGAATGCCCTCTTGGAAGTAATATCATCAGGCTTTTTAAAAAAAAAAAGTGTTTTGGGTCTTACTCACGAATTCTTATTTACCTAAATGGCGCACCACAAATATACACACAGCACGCACCACACACACCCACGCCCCGCTTGCCGCCCCAAACCCCCACAAAACAACAAATACACACACAACAATACAACACAAAAACACACAAAACACACACCACACACACACACACACACACACACACACACACACAACCCCACAAAACACACACAACGGTGTATCATCATAGACCAACCCAAAATGTGAAGCTATTGTATTATCTTTCAACCCCCCCAGCCATGTTTAAAGCAACCCCAAACATAAAAAATAAACTAAACCGGACTTTGGCTACCTGTATTGGAAGGAAGGGACTTCAAAGAGCAGCAACACCTGAAAACAGGTCTCATTTTGTTTGTACTTTCCATCACACAGTAAAATTTCCCCGGTGACTGAAAAGAAAGTGTGACAGTGTGGGGTATCTGTGTGACTCCCAGGGCGTTAAGCTTAGAAACCTCAACACCCACACCCAAAAACAAGAACAACAACAGCAAACCAGCAGAACACCAGCAACAACAACAAATCAACAACAAAACAACAACAGAGGCAAAAAAACAACATCAAAGACAGGAACAACAACAAAAAACACACCACCCCATCACCACCACCACCACCACCAAAAACCCCCAACCACCAACCCCCACAACCAACACCACAACCACCACCACCACCCACCAACCACCAACCAACTCACCACCACCACCACCACCACCACCAACACCAAACCACAACAACAACAACAACAAAGAAAGGAAAATGAGGGTTTATCTGACTTCAGGGTGACTTAACCATTTGCAGAGCTGTCGTGACAAGAAGAATGTTAGCTGTACAGGACCCGCACTGCACGTGATAAACAGAAATAGATCGAGCAGGGAAACCCCTTGGGGGGTGGGGCCACCATTGAATTTTGCTACAAAGTTCTGCTGTCCGAGTCAAACGGTTTTTTTTGCTAACTCCCCTATTGAAACAAAGGGAAAAAAACAAGGTAAAAGCCCATACACTCAGACAACAAACACTGACAGCCCAAAACAGACATATCTATCTATCTATCACTATCTATCTAAACTATCTATCTATCTATCTACTATCTATCTTCTCTTTCTGTCTTTTCTTTCCTTTCTTTTCATCTTTCTCTCCTTTTTTTTCTTTCAAGCATACCCCTCCCCCCCCCCTTCCAACCCCCCCCCCCACCATGTGTATTGGGAAAAAACTTTTTAATGAGGGAGAAGTTTCATTTCTTTGGGATGTCAAAAGATCATATACAAAAATCCAAAGAAACAAATTAAATAGACACCCAAAAAATGTTGTCTTTTCACAAAAAGTAGAGGAAGCAAAGAAAAGTGAGAAGGTGTAGATGGGTTTTAATAAACACCACACAAACAACACACACACAAAACCACACACACCACACACACACACAAAAAACACACACACACACACACACCCCCAAACTGTGTTCTCTTCTCTTTCTCTCCGCCCCCCTCCCCCACCCCCTCTCTCCTCTTTTCTCTCAACAGGGCTAACAAAAGGCTAGCTCAGCAATTGTCTCTGACTGCTAAAAAAAAAAAAAAGGCTTTTTCCAGTTTGTTGAACAGAGACAAGCTGCAATATCTTGTTTTGTGCAACACATTATGTTTATATATTATAAATTTAATGTGGTTGTATGACGTCTAGTTCTTATTGTCAACAGAAACTATTCAAGCAGACTTTGCATTAGACTCGGGTAACAGATTGTCTGAGCTAACGAATCTGCACACTGGCCTGCTTCTGCTGGTTGCCGCTCTCTTCTGATCTCCATGAACCTGGCTGTGTGGTTTTCCTTTTTTGAAACACTTAGCCTAAATTTGAGGTACAGTTTAACCTATAATCCCACCATATATCTTTTGATTTTGTTTTGCATTTGAGAAAGGTACGGCTTGGAATATCAACCCCAAAGCAGTTTTTTTTTTTTTTTTAAATTTAGTTTACATCGCAGTGGCGATTTTCCAGTTTAAAAAAACACCACTGCTTTTAACCTTCTAATTCTGTCTTCAAACTGCCCCACTGTCTTGGTTTACAGCAAAGTATTCACATTTTCCCCCAGGGAAACACAAGTCAATTAGTGGGTTTGTAACAGTACAACAGAACATTCACTAACACTCCTGTAAATCACCCCTGTTTTTTTTGCCTCAGCTGATGTCCCATCAGTGACCAAATCAAAGATGTGCAATTTTCGTCATGCGATTTGTGTTTTAAAATGCTTGGAGAAAAGACCCAAAAAAATGTTCAAAACAGTTGGGTGTTTATCAATGAGCAGAAGGCGGAGCAAGTGCTCATTATCACATGAAATGTCTTGGAACGTATTGTTCAGCTCTAAAAATCCGCAATATTATGTGAACATGGTTTAGAAAACAAGAAAGAAGGGAAACAAGCCAAACCCAACGTCTATAGTCCCTTAAAATTGATTTAAATTAATTACTCTTTAGGAAAGACAGACGACAACAAACAAACCTGCGAAATAGGATAGTAACGTTTACCTAAAAACAATTGAAGGTGTGGCGTGTGCTGTTCGCACACACACTAGTGGCGGAGTGACGGCTGATAAAAATCAATGTCCCAGTTGGACACCTTGGGTGGCCCTTTTAAAAACAGAAACCGTTCCCCATTCCTTCTTTCCTTTCCCCAAAGGTTGTTGGAGTGAATTTTAGCCTGTCCATTGCATGTTTCCTCCCACTCTCCTTTCCTCCTCTTCCTTCTCCTCCTTACATTTTTGCAAAACTTCTTTATCCTTGGACTCCTTCATCCCATACCACATCTTTACGCTTTTTCTCATCGTTAGAAATTCTCAAAATCCAATTTTCTATTCTTTTTCCGCTTTCGTTCCTTTATTTCTTTTTTGCCTGTCTCCCTCTCATCTCCACACCTTGTACTCTTCTCCCTCTGCATCCTCCAGATTCACAGGCATACGAATTGATTACCCCATTAGTCTGATCCCTACCAATAAAATTCTTATCTCCTCCATGGTGTTATTTTGACAAATTTTTATTTTCTGTGCATCCTATACTCTTCTGGCTTATCCCTGGTCGATCAAAGCTCCCATCTTGAAGCTATTGAAATGTTCACTTCTGGTATTATATATAGTCTAATTTTGTCATTAGTCATCATTTTGGGTTTTCTCTCATGATTTCATGCCGTAGTTTTGGGCCTTTCCGTTTGTTGGCTAGGAACTTTTTTTGTCCTGCATTATCAATATCTTGCGAAGCAATTATTTTGATTGTTATGCCCCAATTACTGTCTTCATATTCCATCAAAATGATTCCTCAAGAAGATTTAAAGATGGGACTAACACCCCCCCCACCCCCAACTTTTTCGAAACCTTCCAATGTTTTGGTTTTAGTACACTAACTTGACTCGCGTACAGTTTTGATGTCTGAATTTTTGCATTATCTGACAGTAATATTCAGGTCACCCATCACCTCTATCGAAGCGAGGAATTAAGAAAAGAAAAGCAAAATAAGGGAGACATATTTTGGCAGTCAACAAAAAATTAAATTTTTCCCTTTTTTACGGGGCAGGAAATGGTCGGTGACTTTCAAACTTTGGTCAGTGGGAGTTCGTGTGGCTGTGCACGAAAAGGGTTTCTCGCTGGGTTGTCTCCTGCGCCTTTTTTTGGAAAAAGTCTTCTGTCTCGACCTGTTTTCTATAGAACCCAGGAGATCCGAGTCCCTTTTTGTACCGAAGCCAAAAAAGCGTACCTATCCTCAGAAAATTAACATTTTAGTCATCCCAAAAGGTCCCCACCCTTCCCTATTTCCCCCCCCCCCTGTCCGCCCTTAAATGATTTTGCAAAAGGTTTTGGCACGAAAAGCACCCAATTGGATGCAGTCACTTTTTTTATCATCACCCTTTTCCTAAAAGGAATCAACAACAATGCCCATAAATCTACCGCACAATCAGCTTATGTCACCCTAGCAACATGCTGCTAAATTGATATACTCCACAAGCAGACCATCATTCTTTAGACAACAGTTCAGAAAGCAGGCCACCAACAGAACCGATATTCAACTCAGAATCAAGTATCTACCTTCAACATCACAAGACCTTTACCAAATTTTCTTTTAATTGAAAGGGTTTGCGGTGTGGCTGCTGCGTATATGCGTGCGTTGTTTTTTGTCTTCTCTATCAATGGGTATTAAAAAGTGGTCACAAATTGAAAAAAAGTGTGTGCGGGATGCGGGTGTCGGTTGTTTCTCATCCGCGCTTTGGATGTGGTGTGTGTGGTATTTTGTACCTTTTTTTAAACCAATTATTATTCTTTTGTTCTTTGTAATTTTAAAGGGGTAATCTGCCTGTCAGTTTGTAATTGCCCTCTGGTGTTGAAATGTTTTCTTGGACTTTGCAAGATTGATTTTGCTTAAGCTGCGGCAGCTTTTCTCCAGTGACATTGCTGAAACTGCAATGAAGTAAAAATTTAATTTTTTATTTATATAGTTTAATCTTGTAAAACAACAATTGGAAGCGCTGCATAAATCATTAAGCCGCAATCTCCTTCAAGATTAAATACTCGCGCCACTGGCATTACCACACCACGCGCGCACAAACAACCAACAACACCCACACATACAACACACCACACAAACACAAAAACCACACACACACAACACACACAACAAGAACAGACATAGAAGGTAAAAGATTTGTTTAAAATAGGACAGATTATGTGGGGGGGTGGTGGAATAGGTGTTGAGGCGGATTGAAGGTAAGGAGGGTTTTAGAAGTGAAAAGAGGGAGGTCATTCCAGAGGATGGACCAAAACAGAGAAGGGGGCGAGGGGTAACAGAGTTTTTTAACGGATGTTTGCAAAGACAATGAATTGGTGGAAGAAGGAACAGATGGAGTTTTAAGTAAAACAGTTGCAGGGAATAAAAGTCAGATTTTGTGAGACATTTGAAACAGAAGGTTGTTTTAAATCCAGTTTTTTTGTAAAGGCAACAGTTGAAGAATCGCAGGGAGGAGTATGTGTTTTAGATTTTTTTCTTTTTTAGGCCAGTTTTTTAGCTGAGAGTTTGGATTTGGGTTTAAGAAAAGTGGCGATGATGCTAGGGCCAGGGAGAGAATTCAGTTAGTTTAAACTGAAATCAATGAAGAGGATACAAACGTTGAAGTGCATAGCTTGAGAACTTTGGGGAACGGGCTTATCTCTAAATATATAGTCAAAAACGGGCAGGGCTGGGTGATGAATATTTTTCTAGAGGGTGTGTTTCCAAGGAAACCTTTTCTCCTTTAAATATTTCAAGTAGGTTTTGGGGCAGGAAAGACGTAATCCGAATCCATTAGTTTTTTGAAGAGGAAATTTATTTTTGGTTCCCCTATTAAATGCTATCTTTTCGCCATTTGTTTGTAATTGTTACTAAGTCATTCCAGTTGAATTTTTCTAAAACAGTAACTTTTTAGAGAGAAGGCAGTCAAACAGATTTTGCTAGCACCCCAACATGATAACCATCTCTAACAATAATGATCAATAGGTAAAGTTTATTAAGTAGGATAACTAAATAAGGGTTAAAGAAACAAACCCAAATGATCCCCCCAAATCCAAAATTAACCATATTACAGGTTTTTATTAAATTTTTTACACTAACTTTCTGGAACCCTTTATATAATAAACCCTAGGCTTTAGCCATTAATCACCAAACATTTGGGATGCCAAAAGAAAAGAGTGATCTCAAGGCAAACTAGTAACTCAGAAAGGGGAGGAAATTTTCCTGCAAAAAACAAACAATAGAATTAATCTCAAAGACCAGGGGATTCTCTTTACAAACCCGACTGAAACATGGTCATTTTAAAGAAAAATTGACATTAGGCTGTTTTTAGAAACACTTTTTATCTTTAAACAAACGGGTAAGTATTAGACAGTGCCAAAATCTTCTTTATCAGGGGAAAGGGGAAAGGGGGAAGAGCGCTTCAGTTGGAGGAGGACAATTGGGTGATTTTTTAAGAGTGTGGGAAAAATTTCCACGAAGAGGTTACAATAAATGGGTAAAAGGCACAGATGTGAGGCAAAGTGTGAAAAAAGGGCAAGGAGGAAGGTGCATCAGTGCAATTTTAGCCAAGAATTTTTCAGGATTTTTTCCCGGAGGTCTTTCACATTGGGGGGTGGGGTGAAAGATAGAGGGGAGTGCCGTGATGGGGTGTCAGGATGCCTGCCGGAAATTTTTGTAAGGGAAAATGTTTTGTTTTTTTTGGGGTTGGGGGTTGCAGGTGTGGGTGGGTTGGGGG
This sequence comes from Rapana venosa, assembly GCA_028751875.1. Taxonomy (NCBI): domain Eukaryota; kingdom Metazoa; phylum Mollusca; class Gastropoda; order Neogastropoda; family Muricidae; genus Rapana; species Rapana venosa. The sequence continues at coordinate 38,130,126 of CM054134.1, read as the reverse complement.
GTTTTTTGAGTGGGATTTTGGGGGAAAAAAAAATTTTTAATTTCCCCGAGAATTTTAAGGTTTTGTTTTTTGAATGTTTGGTTTTTTCCACCAAACCCCAACCCCCACCGACAACAAAAACAACAACAAAGAAAGGAAGATGAGGGCTATATCTGACTTCAGGGTGACTTAACCATTTTGCAGAGCTGTCGTGACAAGAAGAATGTCTAGCTGTACAGGACCCGCACTGCACGTGATAAACGAGATAGATCGGAGCAGGGAAACCCCTTGGGGGGTGGGGCCACCATTGAATTTTGCTACAAAGTTCTGCTGTCCGAGTCCAAACGTGTTTTTGTGTGTGCTATCTCTCCACTATTGAAACAGGAAAACAACAAGGTACAAGCCCATACACTCAGACAACAAACACTGACAGCCCAAAACAGACAGATCTATCTATCTATCTATCTATCTATCTATCTATCTATCTATCTATCTATCTATCTATCTATCTATCTATCTATCTATCTATCTGTCTGTCTCTTTTCTGTCTCTCTTTCTTTCTCTCTCTTTCTCTCCTTTATTTTTCTTTCAAGCATACCCCTCCCTCCTTCCAACCCCCCCCCCACACCATGTTGTATGTGGGAAAAAACTTTTGAATGAGGGAGGAAGTTTCATTTCTTTGGGATGTCAAAAGATCATATACAAAAATCCAAAAGAAACAGAATAACTAGACACAAAAAATGTTGTCTTTTCACAAATAATGTAGAGGAAGCAAAGAAAAGTGAGAAGGTGTAGAGTTTTAAATTTAAAACCACACACAAAACACACACAAAACACACCACACACACACACACACACACACACAAAACAACAACACACACACACACACACACACACAAACTGTGGTTTCTCTCTCTGTCTCTCTCTGTCTCTCCCTCCCCCACCCCTCTCTCTCTCTTTCTCTCAACAGGTCTATCAAAAGGCTAGCTCAGCAATTGTCTCTGACTGCTAAAAAAAAAAGAAGGCTTTTTCAGTTTGTTGAACAGAGACAAGCTGCAATATCTTGCTAGTGCAACACATTATGTTTATATATTATATTGAATGTGGTTGTATGACGTCTAGTTCTTATTGTCAACAGAAACTATTCAAGCAGACTTGCATTAGACTCGGGTAACAGATTGTCTGAGCTAACGAATCTTGCACACTGGCCTGCTTCTGCTGTTGCCGCTCTCTTCTGATCTCGATGAACCTGGCTGTGTGGTTTCTTTCTGAAACACTATAGCCTACTTGTGCGGTACAGTTTAACCTATAATCCACCGTATATCTGTTTGATTTTGTTTTGCATTTGAGAAAGGTACGGCTTGGAATATCAACCCCAAAGCAGTTTTTTTTTTTTTAAATTATGTTTACATCGCAGTGGCGATTTCCAGTTTAAGAAAACACCACTGCTTTTAACCTTCTAATTCTGTCTTCAAACTGCTCACTGTCTTGGCTTACAGCAAAGTATTCACATTCCCAACGGCAAAACACAAGTCATATTAGCTGGCATTATTCACAGTACAACAGAACCATTCACTAACACTCCTGTAAATATCACCCTGTTTCTTTGCCTCAGCTGATGTCCATCAGTGACCAACTCAAAGATGCTGCAATTTTCGTCATGGCGGATTTGTGTTAACATGCTTGGAAGACAAAGACCGAAACAAACTGTTCAAAACAGTTGCCGTGTTTATCAATGAGGCAGAAGGCGGGAGCACTGTGCTCATTGATACACATGATATTGTCTTGGAACATATTTGTTCAGCTCTAAAATTCCACAATATTATGTGAACTGGTTTAGAAAACAAGAAAGCAAGCAAACAAGCAAAAACAAACGTCTATGCCAGTAAAACGTGATTAGATTTAAGTTAATACTCTTTAGGAAGACAGACACATAACAAAGCTGCTGAAAGAGAAGTACGGTTTAACAAACAACAACCACCACCACAAGATGGATCTAGAGCTTTAGCTGACAGCAGCATCTCTCTCAGTGACAGTGACTGAAGACTGAAACAATGGAAGTAGGACACCCTTTGGTGTGGTTTCCATGTTCAACTTTATTTATATGACCCGTTAATTCCCTTTTTTCCCCAAGGCATGCTTAAGGAGGTGCACAGCTTTTTGATGCGTGTTTTTTTTCCTTTGCACATTGCTCTCTCTCTCTCTCTCTCCTCTCTCTCTCTCTCTCTCTCTCTCTCTCTCTCTCTCTCTCTCTCTCTCTCTCTCTCTCTCTCTCTCTCTCTCTCTCTTCTTCACATATATATATATATATATATATATATATATATATATATATATATATATATAACATATATATACATATATATATATATAACTGTTTCTCTGTCTAAAATATATCTCTATTTGTCCGTCTTCCTGTCTCTCTCTCTCTAGACTGTGTGTATAATGTTCACGGCATGTATGCTTTACTCCTTTAGTGAATAGCGAAGCATACTTATTTTGTTGTTATCCTCCATTCTGCCAAAAAAAACCCCACCCCAAACCTAAATGCATCGTAAGTTCTTCATGTGGAGGTATCTTTTTTTTGAAAAAAAAAGTTAAGAATGTATGTCTGAAGTTTGTAATTATGAAAGTATATCTATGGGTGTATATGCATCTTTTATCGACCTCTGTTGCAGCTATTTTGAGTAATGTGTCAAAACTTTACGTCGATGATTAATGTGGAGGTTTAAAAAAAATTATTCTGCTCCATTGTTTCATCATGTTTTGTGTGTGTGTGTGTGTGTGTGTGTGTGTTGTGTGTGTGTGTGTGTGTGAGTGTGTGTGTGTGTGTGTGTGTGTGTGTGTGTGTGTGTGTGTGTGTGTTGTGTGTGTGTTCTTGCTGTGTTTTACTGATATTTCTTATTGGAGCTATATTCTATGGAGATTTGTTTTTGCTTCCTTTCTTTTTTTTTTGCTTTTAAAAAGTTTTTTTCTTCTTCACCATTTCCGTCTTTCTAGTAGTCCCCCCCCCCCCCCCCCTTTACTTGCTGATACCTGGTTTTTTGTTTCTCTGGTTATTTTTACATTCTTTATGACTTTTGATAGTGCTTTGTCCTTTTTTTTCTCATTCTTTCCTTCTATTTTTAACTATCACTGTGCCTGTCTCTTTCATATAGTCTACACGTATGATAATATGTTATGCTTTTTTATGTTTTCATACTCTGCTGCCTCACAAAATGTGTATCTCCTTCTCTTCTCCCTCTGTCTGTCTATCTAGCTTGTCTGTCTCTCAGTATATGTCTTTGCCTCCTCCTTCTGTTTGTCTGTCTCTGTCTCTGTCACAGTCTCTCTGTCTCTCTCTGTCTCTGTCTGTCTCTGTCTCTCTGCCTCTCTCTGTCTCTCTCTGTCTCTGTCTCTCTGTCTCTCTGCCTCTCTGTCTCTCTGTCTGTCTGTCTCTGTCTCTGTCTCTCTCTCTCTCGAATTCGAAGGCTGGATGTAGAAAAGTCTTGTACTTATCTAATACCCTCAGAAAATAAAATTTCGGTATCGTTATCGTTATCGTTCTCTCTCTCTCTCTCTCTCTCTCTCTCTCTCTCTCTCTCTCTCTCTCTCTCTCTCTCTCTCCTCTCTCTCCTCTCTCTCTCTCTCTCTGTGCTGTCTGTCTGTCTGTCTGTCTGTTTGTCTTTGATTCATCTCTTAATGTTTTATTGTGATTCCCTGTCTTAGCCCTTGCGTCTGACTGTCTCCCATTGTTGATTCTATTCTCATAGATTTGTCTTCTCCATTTTCTTTTAAATTGTCATAGTGATATCTCAATATAATAAGGCAACAATGTGAATATTGCCCCTTTGAGTGGAAAATGCATGCATGCACACATGCGTACCTACATACATAGAATACCTACCTACCTACCTCCTACCTATGTGCATACCTACACAAAGACGACCATACATACATACATACATACATGCATACATACATACATACATACACGCATACACGCATACACGCATACACGCATACATACATACATGCATACATACATACATACATACATACATTCGTACATACATACATACATACATACATACATACATACATACATACATATGTAGCGTGTGTGTGTGTGTGTGTGTGTGTGTACGTATGCGTGCGCCCGCGCCCACACCCGCGCCTGAAGAGAGAGAGAGAGAGAGAGAGAGAGAAGAGAGAGAGAGAGAGAGAGAAGAGAGAGAGAGAGAGATGGGGGGTGGGGGGTTACGAGTTATCTTCTTTTAACGCGATTGTTTGCATTCTAGATCTAGTGTGATTGGTGGTAAGCTAGATCTAGTATGATTGTTTGTATGCTAGATCTAGTGCGATTGGTGGTATGCTAGATCTAGTATGATTGTTTGTATGTTAGATCTAGTATGATTGTTTGCATTCTAGATCTAGTGCAATTAGTTGTATGCTAGATCTAGTATAATTATTTGTATATTAGATCTAGTATGATTGTTTGCATTCTAGATCTAGTGCGATGGTTTGTATGCTAGATCTAGTATGATTGTTTGCATTCTAGATCTAGCGCGATTGTTTGTATGCTAGATGTAGTGCGATTGGTTGTATGCTAGATGTAGTGCGATTGTATGCTAGATCCAGTGTGATTGTATGCTAGATCTAGTGCTAATGTTTAAATTGCATGATGATCAATGACAATGAGGATGACGTAATTATGCTGCTGTGGAAGTGCATATGCTTTGAGACTACTTGACAGGGCTGTACTCTACGCTTACTATCATAATATATCCCGGCGTCTAGTGTGACAGGGCGGTAATTAGATTATCTCCCATGCGGTCATAGTTCTGTTGCAGCGTCGTGTTTCTAATTTGGATACACCTGTGAATACTCTACTATACTTTTTTCTTGAGTAGCTGTACTTATTCGGGATCAGTGTTGAAGAGATCCTTGAACCTCCATTATTGTTCTAAGAACCGAGGAAGATCAACCAGTCATTGCTGCGTTATGCTGCCCAGTTACTATTAATAGCTGATCCACTCCTCCTCTGCCATATCCTGCTCATTGTATCTGGGCACTAAGTCACTTACTTACAAACACACGAGCATGTCGTAACCAGAGTCTGTCTCACCAAAACCCAGTAACTTTTTAAACGAATGAGGGTCAGTCTCAACAGGCATTTCGCTGGAGTCAACCTCAACATGGGATAACCAGAGTCAATCTCAACAAATAACTAGTCAATATCAGCAAATAACCAGTCAATATCAATAAGTAACCGGAGTCAATCTCAACAACTAACCGG
>CM054134.1:38102369-38109869 GCA_028751875.1 Rapana venosa | reverse complement strand
AGCAGATTTACCATTATGATGATGATGATCATCATCATCATACTTATATCATCACCATCATTATAATCCTCTACATTTCGTACTTTCCTGTATTTGCTTTTACCGTTTCTACTAAAAAGATAAAAAGGAAAAAATGTTATTGGTGATGGCAATAGCCCCCCTACCTCCCCGCCCAAACACTCACACACGCGCGTGCACACGCACGCATGTGTGCACACACGCGCGCGCGCGCACTCGCACGGATGTTTGATGTTGAGGATTATCATCATCATTATCATCGTGTTCCCATTATTATAATCCTCTTCATCTCATACCTTAATATATTTGCTATAAGCATTTCTATTAAAACAACTAATTGTCCTTGGTGGTGACAATACCTTCCCCCCTCCCCGCCCAAACACTAATACAGTGCACGCCCGCGCGCGCGCACACACACACACACGATGGCTTGATGAAAAAAAGCAAATGCATTGCTTATTCAATGTACCATCTGGAAATAAAATTTTGACTTGACTGGACTTGACACACATACAGACGCGCGCGCGTGCATAAGCACACACACACACACAAGCTATCTCTCTCTCACACACACACACACGCGCGCGCGCGCAAACACAGCACACACACACACACATAATTTACAAAACCGCATACACACGAGGACTGGATGTAAAAAAGCACATAAGTGCTTATTCCATTATCCTCGGTATAAAAGAATCAAATTTAAAAATATTAAAAATTAGATAAAAAAATAAACACACACGCGCGCGCAACGCACACACACCACGCACGCACACACACACACACACACACACACCACACACACACACACACACACAACACACACACACACACACACACACACACACACACACACACACACACACACACACACACACACACACACACACACACACACACACGCATTAATTTTGCTATATACGCGTACAGGCAAAAAAGCAATTTTATGAATAACGAGATCAGCCTCCTTAAGTCCATTCTATTCATTTCAGCCCAGCACCAAGCAAGATGATAGTTTCTACCGAATACCATCTGATTGATCATCACAGTATAATCACAAGTGTGATAGGCCATTCCTTGTTAAAGGCACGCTAGCGTGTTTTGTCAGAAGCGGTATGATACATATCTATCTCTGTACTGTGTCCTCCTTATACGGAAAATGTCGTGTATATGATCCTATCGCTTACTATATGTTTAGGAAGGAGAATGATGAGTCGACTGTACTTTGGGACTCTGCTTTGAAATCTGATGTTTGAAAACTGGTGACCCCAATAGAGGAAGGAGTTCATGTTTTTTTTATAAATTTCATAACTCTTTTTTTAAAGTTGTTTGCTTGTTTTGATTGGCTTTTATGGTGGGATACATCACTAGATCTACGAGGATTAAAAAATGAAATTGTGATGATGAAGTAGTTTCTAAAGCCTCTGTCTGTTCGTATACCTGTCTCTCTATATTTCTCTGTCATTGTCTGTATCTGTATGTATTATTCCTATGACTCCTGCCTGCCTGTATGCCTGTCTGACTGCTTCTGTCTTTGTCTGTTTCTGTCGGTCTGTTTGACTCTCTGTCTTGTTCTAATATGCTTAGTGGTGTGTGTGTTGTGTGTGTGTGTGGTGTGCGTGGTGCGTGCGTGTGTGCGTGTGTGCGTGTGTTCGTGCGTATATGCGTGCGTGTGTGTATGTGGTTCGTTGTGTGTTTTTTGTGTGTTTATTATCTTTGTTACGTATATTTTTTAATTTGAATGTATATATTTGTTTCATCTTCGTACAATATTTTTTTAACTACCAACTTTGCATTTATTTTTCTGAATGTAGCTACCGCACGACATCAAACACACTCACATACACACACACACACACACAACACTCACACATCACTCAGACACACAACACACCACACACACACACACACACACACACACACACCACAACACACATCATGATCAAACAGTCCACATCTCTTAAACACCTTTTTTCTAATTATCCAATAATAAACTGTCAATCGAGAATAACCATGTTATGTGGAGATAAATCTTGATCGCAAAAAAACTGGCTAGAGAGAAAACTAATAGAGTAAGGAGGAATAGAGGCCATCACCAAAAGGGATGAGGGAGAGACTTAAACACCAAAGCCCGCTGGCCAGAGGACTATGACCTTACAGACACTGAAACAATCCCCAAAGGCGCCATCACAGTAAGAACGCTACCCTATGGAACCAGAAAGTCTTACAGCAGAGGCCCCGGTGGAGCACCCAACAATCATTGTCTGATGTCTTTCCTGAAAAACACAATCATGCGGGGGGAAACAACGTACCTACAATCCGTAGAAAATCATCTCTGAGACAATAAGTAATTTCAAAGATGAAGATGAGGAATCCGTTTTGATTGATTCGAAATCTATTCAAAACAGTCTGGGGGGTTTTGCTTGGAAATAAAACCATGCGCGGAATTGTTTTTATGATCGGTTACCAGTATTGGGATGAAGGGATTTGCGGGAGGGGGAAAAAGGCCTAATCTGGGTCCGAATGGTTTCAAAGGGATATGATTTTACGATGCACTCCATCAGGGGATTTATTTACAGCGTATGGGAATGTAGTATGCAGCCACAGGCAGTAAAGACAGTCATTTCCATAGAGGAAAATGGAAGGGCGGCGTTATCTTAGTGGAAATGTCGGCTATAAAAGAATCATATATTTATCGATAATCCCCTTGTAAAGAGGCGACATAAAATAGATGATTATTTATATTGATTAATTAATCGAGCAATCGATCAACTAGCCAACCAAACAACCAACCACCCACCCACCCAACCAACCAACCAACCAGCCAGCCAATTAGCCAACTAGCCAACTAACCAACCAACCAACCAGCCAGCCAAACAACCAACTAACCAATCTATCAACAAACCAATCTATCAACAAACCAACCAACCAGCCAGCTACCCTCCCACCAACCCATCCATCCATCCATCCATCCATCCATCCATCCATCCATCCATTCATCCATCCATCCATCCATCCATCCATAATCGATCAATAGATTATCTTTACTGTTTGATTCATTGTGGATCGGCAAGGATACCCTTCCACTCTAATCAGAGCTGTAATTTGCGGCCATACAGAGAGAGAGAAAAAAGATGTCGTGAATATCCTAGGGCTGTCTGCTTCTTTTTAATCATAGAAGTACATTGGCTTCTGTGTCCTTTTAATCAGGGCACGTCTAATTGGCGCCATTTCTCCCTTCCACCAGTTTCATTCTACCATTGAAGGGAGGAGAAAAAGGCGTCTGCTTAGTCCTCCAATGGCAGTTCAGACTTACTATTATCATCCAATCAAATATGGTCTGGCCTGATTGGAAATCTCGGGGTCAGCTCTGTAATGAGCCACAAGCTTCAATCAGGACAGGAATGCCAGGTTTTCGAAGTTCATAATTATAGAGTTGTTTCTTTCATTTTTATTTTCGTTCCTCGGCTAGAGCTCCCATGTTCACCAATGGTGACATGTTTGCGTATATAACGGTGGTTTTTTTGCTCACTATTTAAGGTAGCGGCATTCCGAATTCAGGTACACCGTTCATTTTTTTTTGAGTTTTGGTTGGCTTTTTTTTAAACTTAAATGTGTCACCATATACATGTATATGTGTGTTTGTCTATGTTAAGGAATATGTATACTAATCAGTAAGCTAAAGCTGTTAAGGTTAAGTATGGGAAAGAAATAAGGGACGGATGGGATAAAGACTGAAAAAAAAATCTCGAAATACGAGAGAGAGAGAGAGAGAGAAGAGAGAGAGAGAGAGAGAGAGAGAGAGAGAGAGAGAGAGAGAGAGAGAGAGAGAGAGAGAGAGAGAGGGAGGGAGAGAGGGAGAAAAAACATAGATACAATGGTTAGAAGTAATTCTATAATACGGGTAACGTCTACTGGCAGACTCTTTGCAGACTCTTTGTAGAGGAACATTCAGACAGGCCGAAGAGAGAAAGACAGACAGTTTCCTAAGAGAAGCTGCAAAACAACGCGTTTACTACAGAAGCAGGCTTCCTCAGCGAAATGGAGCTAATTTTGTGTGGGGGTCACATTCATGAACAGGAGTGGAAGAAGAGGGGGTGGGGTGGGGAGTGGGGGTGGGGAGGGGGTGTATCTTTTGAGACAGAATTGGACATGACGGTTTAGCAGTTAACAACAAGCATACAGGTTGTCAGAAGTCTGTAGCAGTTAGCTACATGCATATATAGATTGTGAGAAGTCTGTAGTTCAAACATCTAAATCTCTCCACCCGTACCCCACATTGTCATATTTATTGTTACGCTGCGGGGTTATGAAGATGCTAATGGTGCTTGGATTGATATAATATGATAATCTGAGATGTTCTGCACATTAAAAACATAATAATCCATGATAGTAAGATAGTTTCCCTAACTAATCATTTGCAATCGTATAATATGCTGGGCATATCCTGGAGAGAACGAAAGACCAATGAATTTGTCAAGAGCCAAATAACACGGCTGGCAGGTCCACAGGAACCCTTCTCACCATCGTCAAGAAGAAAAAGCTGACATGGTTCGGCCACGTCACCCGCCACAACACTCTGCCAAAAACAGTACTGCAGGGAACACTCGAAGGTGGCAGAAAGAGGGGAAGACAGAACAAGTCATGGATGGACATCAGAGAATGGACCAGGATGAATGACTCGGCACTACTGCGCAGAGCCGAGGACCGAGATGGACGGAGGAGGCTTACCACGGCATCGTCTTTCGTGTCTCCTCCACGACCGCCAAGGTCACGGGACTGATGATGATGATGATGAATATACTGTGAAAGACAACACATTTATTAAAGTAAAAAAATATATCCCAGAAGTCTGAATGCGGATACCTAAATGGTGTGGGCTATGGGAGGAAAAGTCGCACACGCGATCAATTCACTATAGTTAAACCTCGGAGATCTATCTATTCAAGGAACGACAATGAAAGTTTAAAAAAAAAAAAAGAAGAAAGAAAGAAACAGCAATCTGCGCACAGTGCCCCCCCCCCCCCTCTCACTTCCCGCCCCCAAATAAAGTAAAGAATAAAAAAATAAAAAATAAAAACCTGGAAAGAAACGTTCTCCGATTCATCACTGCATGTAGGGTCAGCTAGAAGCTACCATCCTAGCACCGCTATCAGAAATGATTCATTGCATGTGAAATCGGAAGCGTGGGATTAGGTATGCATGGTTGGTGCTTCCTAATATAGACCCCAGCATAATCGTGCGTGTGTCTTTTTATGAAGAAAAATGCAGGCAGAGAAGAAAGTGAAGTCAACGGTTATTGAATGGTAAAACTGGCCTTATGCCAAAGGGTATTACTACTACTACTACTATTACTGCTGCTGCTACTACTACTACTACTACTACTACTACTACTACTACTACTACTACTACTACTACTACTACTACTACTACTACTTCTACTACTACTACTACTACTATAATTACAACTACTGCTACTACTGCTACTACTACTACTATTATTATTATTATAATTACTACTACTACTACTACTACTACTGCTACTACTACTACTACTACTACTACTACTACTACTACTACTACTACTACTACTACTACTACTACTACTACTACCACTGCTGCTGCTGCTGCTGCTGCTACTACTACTACTACTACTACTACTACTACTACTACTACTACTACTACTACTACTACTACTTCTACGACGACGACGAAGAAGACGACGACTGTTGCTGCTGCTGCTTCTTACATATAAAGTAGTATATCTAGAGATATATAGACTCAAATTGCACCACACCCACACACACACACATACACACACGCACGTACATCAAATACATCGTCATGCATACACAATACAGGCAATTTCACTTCGTGGTTGATAGGGGGGAAGTTATAGCTTTCTGGGGACAAAGAAGTCCCAAAGTAGTTTCCGAGGCATATCACGGTTGGATGTTCTGTCAGAACCTATTGGAAGAGAGTTCCATACAGCCGGGATTTTGAGAGGAGGAAGACTAGAACCTTAGCTAACTGATTGGAAGTGTGTTTTCTAGGAAAGCTGGGTAATCACACTGGCTAGTTGTCAACGAAAACAAAATGTTAGCTAGAGACAATTTGCTCAGTTTTGAAGCAGAAAGCCTTACACGTATTCCGTTTTTACACAGTTATGAAGTTGTCCTATCTGAAATGGAGAGAAATAGATCACAGACTCTGGTTGTTTCTCGATGATTTTTGCCATTCTTTTATTTCGAGGATAATGAATTAAATAATTATGTTCTTTGATATCCAGTCTCCGTGTGTATGCAGTTTTAAAAAAATGTGGACAGTTTCTACCATCACACAACGGCCTACTCTTTTGAAAAAGGCGAACATGTATTACCGTGAGCGCGAGATGTTCTACCTGCGTTCGCACACGGGACTTTGTCCTATAGCCTCATCCGAATGACTGTTGGGTGGAGGAGTGGAGTCGGCACTGCTGTTAACTCCAGGAGCAAATATCCCTTTGAACGGGATTGGAACCCGTGTCGGCAGATCACTATCAGTTTAGCATGGGTTGACTCTAAGAATGTAGGCATGCGCTTCAGTTTCCTTTCTCTCTATGTCATAAAGTTTCCCTTCGACTTTATGATAAAATGTTATATCAATTGTTGAATGATTGAATGAATGAATGAATGAATGAATGATCGAATAAATGAACAAACAAATGAATGAATGGATGTGTGAACACGCGCGTGCATGTATGTATGTATGTATGTATGTATGTATGTATGTATGTATGTATGTATGTATGTATGTATGTATGTATGTATGCATGTATGTATGTATGTATGTATGTATGTACGCATGTATTTTGTATGTATGTATGTATGTATGTATGTATGTATGTATGTATGTATGTATGTATGTAATGTAGGTGTGTTGGTGTGCGTACGTGCGTGGGTGTGCGTGCGTGCGTGTTTGTGTGTGTGTTTGTGTGCGTGTGCGCGTGCGTGTACGTAAATACGTGTGCATAAGTTCTTGTGTAAGTCTCTGCGTACGTAATGCTTACTTGCATGCATGGATGTATCTGCGGGTGTGTGTGTGTGTGTGTTTTATTTTATTTTATTTACTATATTCTTTTATATCGAGGATAATGGAATAAGCACTCATGTGGTTTTTTTTACATTCAGTCCCCGTGTGTATGCGGTTTTTAAAATTTTGTCATCCGTCTCCACCGGCACACAATGGCCTACTCTTCCGAAAAGCGGAACAGGATTTAACGTGTGCGCAAGATGTTCTGCATGCGATCGAACACGGGGCCTCGGTTTATAGTCTCATCCGAAATGTATGCGCGCATGCACGTGACAGAAGACCAGAAAATGCTTACCCAGCAACAAGTTTTCGAGCTCTCCATTTTTAAACCCAAGCAAAGGAGAGGGAAAAAAAGCCCCTCCCCCATCCCCCCCCTCCACCACCTCCACCACCCCCCCCCCCCAAAAA
>CM054134.1:38074869-38094869 GCA_028751875.1 Rapana venosa | reverse complement strand
CTGGCTTCTGAAGTTCTTTGATAAAGCAGATTGAGCCACGGAGACAAACCAGTCGTTTTCCATCCACCTGTCTTCCCGCTAATACACAGTTTCAATGATATAGATGGGGAAGGTCATCGACCCAGACAGCTTGATTGGAAATTTATTCCAAAGCGTCCTCAAGCTTTGCGTGACCGGCACTTTGTTGACCAAAGTCGTCCGCGGTCTGCCCCTTGTCGCTAGTAGACTTTCTTGAGGATGGTCGTTGGCCTTTGGCTGATTTTCGTTTTCGTGGTTTTTTTTTTTATGAGGGAGGTATGTGGGTGTGTGGTATTTGCATGTAGATATTGCTTGACTGGAATGTTTTCCTTGGGTGTCAGTTTTGTTTATTAGAATTGTTAGATATTGCTAGAGGGAAACCAAATTGGTATGTGGAGGTTGAAATACTAAATTGTGCGCGCTTTTGCAATAGTGTGTGTGTGTGTGCTAGTTAGTATTCATAAGTGGTCCATTGCCATATACAGCATGACTTCAGCTGTGTACAGTTCTTTTGACCAATTACTGTGTTGTTAAAACTATGTATGCTTACAGACGACTATTGACAGTGTTTACTTGCATATTATATAATAATGACACTACATGCATTGAGAACTTTTGTCATAATATAGAGACGACGCTGATTTCACAATGGCGCCCGTTCTGGCTCTTGTCAAGTTGGCGTTTTATTTCCACAAGGAAGGACGAACATCTGCCATCATGTCGGAATTGACGATTCTGAGCTCCAATTTAAGAAAATATTACTTGTCGAATGTTCTGCGTGTCATTCAGTTTAGCTCTTGTGTGTGGTCAGTAAGGTTCGAATCTTTCCTTTCTCTGTGACATGGGCGAGATTGTTGTCTGCTGGTTGGAGAAAAGAGACAAGATGATGATGACAACATTTCTTTTGGTTCTTGTGTTCTAAATGTCTTCTTCTGGGTCTTGTTGCTGTTGTTGTTGTTGTTGTTGTTCTTCTTCTTCTTCTTCTTCTTCTCTCTCTTTGTTTCTCTCTCTCTGTCTCTCTCTGTCTCTTTCTCTCTTTCTCTCTGTCTCTGTCTCTACCTCTGTCTGTCTGTCTTTCTGTATTCTTTACCTCCGCATGTGTCAGTCTAGCGTGCCTACCACATATCTCCATGCATATTCCACACATTCAATTCATATTGTTTGTTTTGTTGGTTAGTTGGTTGGTTAGTTAATTCGTTTTGGTTTCTTTGGTTGGTTGGTTGATTGATAGCTCGTGAGGGAAGGGTAGCAAGAGGCAAATGGTAGATTGCTAAGTACAAACAAAGCTTATTGGAAACACAAAGAACATTTCACAGTCAAAGAAGTCAGGACACAGGCTTTGGTAAAGTCGGCAGATAATCTGAATACAAAACATATAAATCAAGACGAAAAATACATCATGGAACAATAGCATGCTCACTGGTCTGGGTTTCTTGAAGAGATAAAAATCATTCCAGGAAACAAAAGCAATATGTTTTGGTTTTTTTCGTGAAGGCGTCTTCGAGGAAACAAGCATTTCAAGAGATGTGGTTGGAAAAGTTCTTGGATCCAGACTGATTGATCAGATATTTATTCAAAAAGAAAGCTTCGGGTTTTCTTTTTGGCGTGGCTTAGGATTGACCTAACCAGACAGCCTGCCTGTGTTGTTGTTTTGCTGGTATAGCTTTATCATTTAACTATGTATATACAGTTTTGCTTGATATCATTGCTTTATGATGGGCATCGTTTCCCAGCCTGTTTTTGTTATGTTTTATGAGAATATTCAAAAGGAAACATGTTTGGGAAGAAGTCTGCCAAACAGCTATAATCAAACAAGAATGTGCATATTTTGCAGTTTTGTGCAGGTGTATGTTAATAGCTTCATTACGTTGTCATGAATGATTCGCTACTTTAAAGGGTATTATATATTTGTTTAAAAAGTAACAAAGTGTAAAGTTGTAAGTGGCTTAGTTAGAACAAAAAGCAAAAAAACTCTAAGTAAATAATTAACTAACTAAATTAATAATCACAGTATGATAAAGCAAGAAGTGGTTTCGGGACAGTGAAAATATAATTATAGGAACATGAACACATACATGAAGAAATCTTATAAACACATAAATATACACATAAATGGATACAGAAAAAAAAATGAATAAGCGCAGAAATGAAGATATAGATACGTAGATAAAAAAATACTGTTCCTATGCAAATAAACAGATAGAGAAACTAAAGTTAAACCACGCTTTAAAATAATAGAAATAACGGTTAAAAAAAAAGGACTTGATGTCTCATATTTCCTTCCCCAGATTGTGCAGCTTAGTTTGCTTCTGTACTTACCTGAAAACAGCACCATCGTGCTGCCATACTTTTTGACTTCAGCGTTATTATCATAAATTATGTTTCGTTATTCAGCTGCCTTTTCCGGCCAAGAAAAAAACAGAAGTTAAGAGACTCCTTACATTTCACGCAGTGACTCCAATGTCCTGCCCACGAGTGACTCCGTTTTAAAATTGGCGCCAGATTGGTGCCAGCAAAAGCGCTCAATACAGACATCTACTAACAATGTTAAAAGTGGAAAGTCTAAGCTGTAATTTAACGCTACAGCGATTTGTGAAGGGGCTTGCGTGTTTTTCAGTTTAGCTCGTCTGTCTGGGCAGGAATGCTGGCTTCATCCTCCACCAAATTCGCCAGACTGCTGTCTGTTTGTCGAAAGTGGAAGTGACAAAATGGAGCAGCGCACGTGTTTGTTGATTGCTTGTTTGTTTGTTTGTTTGTTTGTGTTTGTGTTTATTTGCTTGTCCTAAGTGATTCCATTATCATCACCATCATCATCATTACGACCACCACCACTACCATCCCCATCATCATCATCATCATCATCATCAGCAGCAGCAGCAGCAGCAGCAGCAGCAGCAGCAGCAGCAGCAGCAGCAGCAGCAGCAGCAGCAGCAGCATCTTTATCATCATCATCATCATCATCATCATCATCATCATCATCATCATCATCATCATCATCATCATCATTCTTCCTTCTTCTTCTTCTTCTTTCTTCTTCTTCTTCTCTCTTCTTCTCTCTTTCTTCTCCTTCCTTTCTTCTTTCTTTCTTTCTTCTTTCTTTCTCTTCTTCTTTCTTCTTCTTTCTTCCTTCTCCTTCTTTCTTCTTCTTCTCTTCTTCTTCTTTTCTTTCTTTCTTTCTTTCTTTTTCTTTTTCTTTCTTTCTTCTTTCTTTCTTTCCTTCTTTCTTTCTTTCTTTCTTTCTTTCTCTCTTTCTTTCTTCCTTCCTTCTTTCCTTCATTTTTTCCTTTTTCTTTCTCCTTTTCCTTTCATTTCTTTCTTCTTCTTCTTTCCTTTCTTTCTTTCTTTCTTCTCTTTCTTTCTTTCTTTCTTCTTTCTTTCTCTTTCCTTCTCTCTCTTCCTTCTTCTCTTTCTTTCTTCCTTCCTTCCTCTTCCTTCCTTCCTTCTTTCTCCTTTTTGTATATCTTACCTCCTTCTTTTGTTCTCTCGACCCGTTTGTAACACTCGGTCTGTCCTCTGTTGTCTACTCTCTCGGCTCTGTTGTACTGTCTGTCCTCTGTCTGTCTATCTTCTCTGGTCTTCTGTCTGTCTGCTGTCCTTCTCTGTTCTTTTCTGTGTCTCTCTCTGTCTCTGTGTCTTCTGTCTGGTCTCTGTCTCTCTCTGTCTCTCTCTCTCTCTCTCTCTCTCTCTCTCTCTCTCTCTCTCTCTCTCTCTCTCTCTCTCTCTCTCTCTCTCTCTCTTTCTCACTCTCTCTCTCTGAAACACTGATTCATTAAAGAATATACTCTCGTTACAGCTTTTTTTTTTTGCTGGACTACAAAACAACAAACAAACAAACTAACAAACTAACTAAAACTAACTAACTATATGTTCTTCTGTTCTTGTCTTTTCCTCTCTCCACTGAACATCTTTCATTTTTGGTGGGTTATTTTTGTTCTGGTTCACGTTTCTTCTAAGTCCTTAGGGGCTATCCCCGTAAAGTCTTTCACTAGCGTCTGGAGTCACCAGACTCGCTCTTGTCAGTTTAACTCTCTACTGCCGGGCTCTCAGACTTGGTGCCTTTTGAATTTCGCTCCGGCCTTGTAGAGCTTTTCTTCTTCCTCAGGTGCTTTCATGTCCCATCGACGATGTCTGCAGGAATGAATGACAAGTAAGCAGTTCAGAAGAAGGTGGGGGTGGGGGGTGGGAGAATGGGGGTGGGGGGGGGGGGGGTTGAAGGGCGAGTTGGATGGATTGGGAGGCAAAGAAAGAAAGGGGTGGGGAGGAGAGAGAGAGAGAGAGAGAGAGGAGAGAGAGAGAGAGAGAGAGAGAGAGAGAGAGAGAGAGAAGGGAGAAAGAGAGAGAGAGAGAGAGAGGAGAGAGAGAGAGAGAGAGAGAGAGAGAGAGAGAGAGAAGAGAGAAGGAGAAAAGAGAGAGAGAGAGATGAGAGAGAGAGAGAGACGAGAGAGAGAGAGAGTGACGAGAGAAGAGACAAGAGGAGAGACAGAGAGAGAGAGAGAGATCAGAGGCAGAGAGAGACAGAGACAGTACAGACAGACAAGCACAAAGAAGAGAATACAGAGAGATACAGTGAGACAGAGAGAAAATGAAAGCAAGCAAGCGAGCGAGCGTGCGAGCAAGCAGAGATAGAGAGAAACAGAGACACAGACAGAACAAGCTGAAAGACAGACAGACAGACAGACAGACAAGACAAGAGAGATTAAGGCTCAGAGATACAAGTCAGACAGACAGACAGACAACAGACAGACAGACAAGAGAAGAGTAACACACAGATACAGAGTCAGCAGACAGACATACAAACAAGAAAACGATGCATAAGCAGACATAAACATACACACACTCACACACTCACTGCGCGCGCCACACATTCACACACACACACAACAACACACAACACACATACACACACACACACAACACACACATCACAACACACACACATCGCACACACACGCACAAACACACGTACACACATCACTACACCCTCACCCCACCCCTACCTCTTACTCGAAAAGTTAATTCACATGAACGAAATAGTTAACATTTGGATTCAAATATTTGAGACAGTTAAACCCTTTACTTCCAGCTAATGTCCAAACATGGTATAAGCAGTGTCAGTGAAAGACATATTATGGTATTGATCAAAATTGTAGCAAATTGAGGTCGTAAGCTCTAGCATTATTCCGGCTCTGTTAAACTCGTTTCTTGTACTATAAAGTAAAAATACAGATACAAAATAACAACCAATGTAACACAACACAAAAAGTGAATGGCATCTCGACAGGAAAGCATATTGACCAACTGCCCCATGGCTTTCATCTCTGCCAATAGCTGTCACACTGTTTGGGTAGGAAGGAGACTGGGCGTGTTTTGACAGCAAGTATGGGCATTTTGTTTGCTCCTATTCCTCCCTTGATGTGACGTGTTTGGTCTTTCTCTTTAACGAGCGTATGGATGGATTGAGAGAGGGAAAGAGAGAGAAGAGAGAGAGAGAGAGAGAGAGAGAGAGAGAGAGAGAGAGAGAGAGAGAGAGAGAGAGAGAGAGAGAGAGAGAGAGAGATTCTTTTATTTCGAGTATAATGGAATAAGCACTCATATGCTTTTCTTTAAAATCCAATCTCCGTGTTTAAGAGAGAGTGAAAGAAGAGAGAGAGAGAGATGAGAGAGAGAGAGAGAGAGAGAGAGAGAGAGAGAGAGAGAGAGAGAGAGAGAGAGAGAGAGAGAGAGAGAGAAGAGGAGAGAGAGAGAGAGAGAGAGAGAGAGAGAGAGAAGGAGATAGATAGAGAGAGATTAGAGAGAGAGAAGAGAGAGACAGTGAAAAGAGAGGATGTAGAGAGAGTACATGAGGATGAGAGCAAAGACAATTTAAGAGAGAGATGGAGAGAGAAAGAGAGAGAGAACCCTGAAGTGAAAGGCTTAATGAATCCCTACGCCTTTGCCATATTAAGTCCCGATAGAAAATGAATCATAACTTCTTACAGGCTTTGTCCAGACCTTTGCAACACAAAATGTGTACATTCAAAACATGCATAGTTCATAAACACGAATTAAGTGCTGACCGAGACCAACAATGCCTATAAAACACAGTTCAGGTGTCAGTGTCTTAATTCATTGATCCTGCCTCCTAGAAGACAATCTGAATCGACTACCACCTGGAAACAAAACTGATAGCGACATAACACTTTATATTGTTGCTATTTTATCCAGAAAAAAGCGAACTCCAAGAACAACGTACATCGAGTTAATTAGAATCAATCGTATTTACAAAATTGTGACATCTCCAAAATAGCTTTTATAGCACAAAATAATGCCTACCGAATATAATTTTGCCAGCCTTAAATCGATACAATGCAACTAGATTTGTGTATAATCATTCAAAAAGCAACAGTTACTGAGAGAGAGGGAGAGAGAGAGAGGGTGAGAGAGAGAGAGAGAGGGTGAGAGAGAGAGGGTGAGAGAAAGAGAGAAGCATTTACATAATGTACTAAATGATACATTAGCATGTTGATAAACACATCTTAACAATGTCACCTATTACTTCCTCCACTTCAATCCCAAACGATCTAAATGGTTCTCAGTATAAAACATACGGCCTTAAAAAAGATAACTGCCCCCCCCCTCCCACATCCCCCCATCCCCCGCCCCCTTAACAAAATTGTTCAGCTCTGATGTTAGTCCTCACTTTGTTAATTCCATTCGATAATCCCTTAATTGAGAGACAGGCAAATAACTGCGTAACTAGTTAAGGAACTGGCAACACAAAGTGTGAATGACATCTCGGCAGCAAGGCATATTGACCCACTGCCACGTGGTCTCCATGTCTCCCAATAACTGTCGCGCTGCATGGACACTGGGGGTGAGCTGTCAATAAGCCTGGACAGGTGTGTGCTTTACTGTTCTGTCTCTCTTGGATGGGGTGACAGTGTTTGGTCTTTTTAATTTAAACCTATTTTGGTCAGCTGGAACATAGCGTTGCATGAATAAGTGAATGAATGAAAGAGTGACGACTGCTGACTGACTGACTGAATGGATAAATGAAGAGAGAGAGAGAGAGAGAGAGAGAGAGAGAGAGAGAGAGAGAGAGAGAGAGAAACAGAGAGAGAGAGAGAGAGAAACAGAGACAGAGAGAGGAGAGAGCCAGAGAGACAGACATACAGACAGAAAGACAGAGAGAGAACAGACAGACAGAGACAGACAGACAGACAGACAGACTGACTGACGAGAGAGAAGAAGACAGACAGACAGTCAGAGACAGAGCAAACAACTAGTATGACTCTCTCTCTTCTATACACACCATACACAAACACACACACATACACACACATACACACAATAACACAAATTACAACACAACACAGACAGAACACAACACACACACACTTTACTCAAGTTGTACAGAATGATATAATATGAGCATTTTAATTCAAACAATTTAGCAATGGAACCTATAACCAGTTGATATGCACATGGCCTAATGGTGTCATATACGACCTTGATAAAGATAACTGTAGAATCAAACTTTTGCTTCCTATGTGTCAGTGCTCTCTTTCTCTCTGTCTGTCTGTCTGTCTGTCTGTCTTTCTCTCTTCTTCTCTCTGTCTCTTCTCTCTCTCTCTCTCTCTCTCTCTCTCTCTCTCTCTCTCTCTCTCTCTCTCTCTCTCTCTCTCTCTCTCTCTCTCTCTGTTAACTCCATTCAGTTGGACTATGATTATTTGGTTTGGACAATACTTGATCTACGGGTTGGACAATAGTTGATTTGTGGTTTCGGATATATACTGATCTGTGGTTTGGACAATGGTTTTCGAAAGATGCTGATTTGTGGTTTGGACAATGAATTATCTGTGGTTTAGGCAGTGAATTAATTATCCGTGGGCTGGACATTGAATGATCTGTGGTTTTGACAATACATGACCGGGGGTTTGGACAATAGTTATTTGTGGTTTTGGACATAGAATGACTTGTGGCTTGGAAAATGAATGATCTTTGGTTTGTACAATAAATGATCTATAGTTTGGTCAATGAATGATCTATAGTTTGGACAATGAATGATCTATAGTTTGGACAATGATTGATCTATAGTTTGGACAATGAATGATCCGTGGTTTTGTACAATAAAACTGTGGCTTGGATAATGAAAACAAAACCGAAATACCCTCCCTTGAGCGCTCCAGTGATTGAGACACACACACACACAACAACACACACACACACACACACACACACACACACACACACACACACACACACACACACACACACACACACACACAAACCACGTTAACCAGTTAGGGTTGTGGAGGCCCGAAGTGACAGTAACCTTGACAGACAGGTGTATTGACGCACTGTCAGATGCCCTCAATATCTGCCAATAGTGTTCAGACTGTTTAGATAAGGAGGCTGAGTGTGCCACAGCAAGTCACTGTCAGATGCCCTCAATACCTGTCAATAGTGTTCAAACTGATTAGATAGGAGACTGGGTGTACCAACAGCAAGCATGAACATTGTTTTGTTTCACGTTAATTTGTTGACTTGTTGTTTTTGTTTCTCTTCGTTCCTCGGGAAGACAAAACAAATGATTGAAGGGGAATGAACGACACGTAAGAGAGAGAGAGAGAGAGAGAGAGAGAGAGAGAGAGAGAGAGAGAGAGAGAGAAGAGAGAGGGGGGGAGAGAGAGAGAGAGAGAGAGAGAGAGAGAGAGAGAGAAGACGAGAGCGAGAGACAGAGAGAGCGAGAGCGAGAGCGAAAGAGAGAAGAGACAGAGAGAGACAGCGAGCTAAAGAGAGAGACAGAAAAGAGACAGAGAGAGAAGAGAAAGAGAGACAGAGACAGAGAGAGAGAGATTCTTCTCTTATTTCGAGGATAATGGAATAAGTTATCATGTGCTTTTTTTCTTTCAGTCCCCGTGTGTATGCAGCTTTGTAAATTTTATCATCCGTTCCCACCAGTACACAATGACCGACTCTTCCGAAAAGCGGAACGGGTTTTAACGTGTGCGCAATATGTTCTGCGTGCGTTCGCACACAGGACCTCGGTTTATTGTCCCGTCCGAAGGACTTTTATGGAGAGTGGAGTCTGCACTGATGTTAACTCCGGAGGAAAAATCCTCTTGAACGAGATTCGAATCTGGGTCAGCAGATCACGAAAACATCACACTAACCACAAGGCTATCCCGTCCCCCGTGATAGAGAGAGAGAGAGAGAGAGAGAGAGAGAGAGAGAGAGAGAGAGAGAGAGAGAGAGAGAGAGAGAGAGAGAGAGAGAGAGAGAGAGAGAGACAGACAGACACAGACAGAGACAGACACAGAGAGAGTCAGAAACACAGACACATAGAGAGTGACCATTAGCTATACGATCTGGAGGAAATGAATTCGAGTAGTCATTTCCGTCACTGAATCGGATTTGCAAATCCCCTTCTCAGGAAGGTATAAAACAACGGCGAGACAGCGCTGTTTCTTGAGGATAAACAAAACAGAAACTAAGGACAAAAGGAAGAAACAAACAAACAATCAAGACAGAAAAACAGATGAAGAGCGATGAAGAAAGTAAAGATGAACAGGAAGAACAAAAGATGGGATGAAAAGAAAAAGGAGCAGAGATAAAGCAAGGAAGCATAGAAAGAGACTATAGAGAAGGAAGGAAGGCAGGAGGATGGAAGGAACAAGGGAAGGAAGTAATGAAGGAAAGATCGATGGAAGGATGGATGAATAGAAGGAAGGAATGAAGGATCGATGGAAGGAAGAAAAAAAGGAAGGAAGGAAGGATAGATGGATGTATAGATAATAATAAAATAATATATGGAATTTAATGAGCTGAATCTTGTAAAAGCAACAAATCAAGGAAGAGATTTGATTTCATACCACTTTAAGTCATGGCAGATTTCTCTCCGTGAAATTCGGGCTGCTCTCCCGGGGAGCGGGAGAAGCGTCGCACTTAGCGCTGCGCCACCCTTCAACCGATTTTTTTTTTTTTTTATGAGCTGTATTGTTTCCCTAAACAAGTGGCTTTTTCTAGAATTTGCCAGGGACAACTTCTTGTTGCCGTGGCTTTTTTACGTGCTAAATAATTACGATAACACACGGTCTCGGTTTATCTCATCCGAAAGACTACGCCCAGACCACCACTCATGGTCTAATGATGTGGGAAAAACTTCCGGTCCAAACGGGTTTATCACCGCCCACACTCAGACCCGACTTTTCGCTTCTAGGGCAGCGCGTTTACCTCTAGACACGATCCATGGATGGAAGGAAGGACGGATGAATGGATGGACGGAGACGATGAAGGATGGATGGACTGGATTGATGGGAGACGGAAGGAAGGAAACAAGAAGCAAGAAGAAAGAAGGAAGGACCGAAAAGTAAGTAATGCGAGAGGAAAACATCTACAAAGTACAAAATCATGGACACCCGGAAAGCGACATGAGCTTTATCTCCTTCACGACCTATATTTTGACATTTCCTTGCAAACAGGTATTTTATCACATTTCATCCCACATAAATCATCAGTGTCCTTGCCATCCTTCACTCTCTCTTTCACATACCTCCCCTCTCTCTTTCTGATTTTCTTTTTCTTCTGTCTCTAGCTCCATCTATTGCCCTCTTCTCCTCACAGAGAGAGAGAACGAGAGGTTTTCCTCGAAGGGGCTGCAATTTTGTAAAGACATCATCACCACCACCCCTAACACCAAACAACCGTCGTCGTCGTCGTGACGTACCTTCCATCATCATCATCATCACCACCAACCAACACCACCACCACCACCCACCACCACCACCACCACCTCCATCATCATGATCATCATCATCAACGTGATAACTATTGTCGATATCAATTGTACGCAGAAAAAGAAAATCGTGTTATTGTAGCTGATTTGGTTGTTGGGTTTTTTTGCTCTTGTTTTCTCGCCTCTCATATGACTATGTCAACGACTTTATCCCTAAGATCACTTCATGTGTAACTTGGAAGTACTCCGACACAGCTGAGGATAAAGAAAAGAAAAGAAAAGACAAAAGAAAAGAAAGACCTTCAGGACGAGACCTATGTATAGTAAACAGGAAGACAAGGGGAAACCGTTCACTCCACTGATGGTCAGCAAAGAACAGTGAACATGAGAGTGAGCTGGAAGGCATCTGAAACCAAAACCAGACATCGACACCATCGTCCGCAGTCAAAGACAGTGCTGTAGAAGCGAGTCTCTACTGTAGCCAGCTTAGGAGAGACCGCTAGTACAGTATGGACAGGCCAACACCGAAGAACGATTCGTTGATGTAAAACACTGTAGAACAAGCAAACAAACCACATGGCTGTGAACGGGCAC
This sequence comes from Rapana venosa, assembly GCA_028751875.1. Taxonomy (NCBI): domain Eukaryota; kingdom Metazoa; phylum Mollusca; class Gastropoda; order Neogastropoda; family Muricidae; genus Rapana; species Rapana venosa. The sequence goes on along the minus strand of CM054134.1, from coordinate 38,083,540 downwards.
ACACGCACACGCACGCACGCACACACACATGCGCGCACAAACACACGCACACACACACGCACACACCACACACACACACACACACACTTTCAGTTAACATCAGTATTGACTCCACTCTCCCCCAAAAGTCCTTCAGATGAGACTATAAACCGAGGTCCCGTGTGCGAACGCACGCTGAACATCTTGCACACACGTTAAATTCCGTTACGCTTTTCAGAAGAGTAGGCCATTGTGTCCCGGTGGGAGGGGATGACAACATTTACAAAATTGCATGCACTCGGGGACTGGATGTAAAAAGCACAAGAGTGCGTATTCCATTATCCTCGAAATAAAAGAAACAAAAAAACAATTGTCACCACCACCGTCACCGCCACCACCAAAATCACCCCCTCCCCTCACAAACCACCACCAATATCATTAGCAGACACATTTGATTGAATATCTTACATGAACTAGAACTACATAGAATTTCAAACTAAGCCATTTTAACTCTTAAACCTATTCATTCCAGTGAACATGTAAATATCTTTAACGGATATCAGAGTAGGACATAAAATCGGTATTAATAATACAAATAAGTGTAATGTTAGGGTTCACAGTTCTTAAACAAAACAGTACTGAATCCGTTAATTACATCCCAAATACTGGTAACAGGGAGACATAATACAAACAGCACAAACCAATTCAAGCATTAGCGACACAAACTGACAGGACATCTTGGCAGAGAGGCATATTTACCCACTGTCAGGCGGTGTCCATATCTGCCAATCGCTCTCACACTGTTTTGGGTAGAATTCTGGGTGTGCTGGCAGCAAACGGGGATACTTGTTTGCTCCACTGTCTTTTCTTATTTCTGGTCTCTTTTCTTCTTTTTTTTCCTTCCAAAGCAAAGAAAACAGGAAAAACAGAGAAGAAAAATACTGGAAATGCTGAGAGAGAGTGAGACAGACAGAGACAGGGACAGAGAAGGAGAGGAATACAAACAGAAACAGAGACAGAGAGAGTATGCGTGAATGAATGAATGGTTACGGATAAGCATTCACATACCTTTTTCAACCGTAAATTGCTCTGATTAGCGAGTACCAAAACATCCCCCCCATCCCCAACACACACAACAAATAAGCAAAAAGCAAATATAAAAAACCCACCTCGACAACAGCAAATGTTCAACCTATGACGAGAGAGAGAGAGAGAGAGAGAGAGAGAGAGAGAGAGAGAGAGAGAGAGAGAGAGAGAGAGAGAGAGAGAGAGAGAGAGAGAGAGAGAGGGAGAGAGATAACGATAACGATAACAAAATTTTATTCTCTGAGGGTAATAGAATAAGTACAAGACTTTTTTACATCCAGCCCTCGAAAAGAAAGAAAGAAAAAAGGTAAACAGACAAAAATATAAGCAAAGTGAATCATAATAATCACAATAAACATCACCACTATAATCAGAGAGAGAGAGACAGATAGACAGATAGACAGATAGACAGACAGATAGATAGACAGACAGACAGATAGATAGGCGGATAGACAAATAGATAGATAGAAAGATAGACAGGACGACAGAAAGGCAAACAGACAGGCAAAGACAGACAGAGATAGCAACAGAGAGTGACAAAGACAAACATAGAGACAGAGACAAAGAGACTGAAACAGCCAGACGAAAGTGTGAAAGACAGACAGACAGACAGAGAGAGAGAGAGAGAGAGAGAGAGAGAGAGAGAGAGAGAGAGAGAGAGAGAGAGAGAGAGAGAGAAACACAGAGAGAAACACAGAGAGAGATAGAGAAGAGAGAGACAGAAAGAGACAGAGACAGAAGAGAGAGAGAGAGAAGAGAGAGAGAGAGAGAGAGAGAGAGAGAGAGAGAGAGAGAAGAGAGAGAGAGAGAGAGGAACATTAACTATAAGATCTCGAGGAAACGAATCGAGTATTCATTTCCTCCACTGAATCAGAAGGATTGCAAATCCCATTCAACAGATGGAATAAGACATCAGCAATATAATACTGTTCCCTGAGGGAAGGAACAAAGAAAAGCAATAACAAGAAACAAACACAGGAGAGGGAGAGAGAAAGAGAGAGAAGAGAGAGAGAGAGAGAGAGAGAGAGAGAGAGCAATGACGATATAAGAGGAAAGATAGAACAGAAGTAGAGGAATAATAACAAGACAGGGACAATGAGGAAGAAGAGAGAAGAGGATAGGAAGACATAGAAAGGGAATGAGCAGGATAAGAAGAAAGAAAGAAAGAAAGAAAGAGAAAAGAAGAAGAAGAAGAAGAAGAAGAAGAAAACAACAACAACAAGAAGAAGAGAGAAGAAGAAGAAGAACAAGAAGAAGAAGAACAAGAAGAAAAAGAAGAAGAAGAAAAGGAAGAAGAAGAAGAAGAAGAAGAAGAAGAAGAAGATAAGGAGGAGGAGGAGGAGCTGGTGGTGGTGGTGGTGGGGGAGGATAAGGAGGAGGAGGAGGAAGAGGAGGATGAGGATGTTGCTGCTGCCGCCGCCGCTGCTGTGGTTGCTGGCGCTACTGCTGCTGAGGAAGCGAGATAACTAACATAAACTTAACATGGAGACATTTTCCCAGGTCAAAGCTCTTTCTATCTCTCCCCCCCCCCCCCCCCCTTCCCTTATTGAGCCCAAGAATTAAGAAAGCACACACTTTAAATGACGTGCATTTAATTCAAAGCTGCTGCGACACAAATGTTTGCTCTCGATTTGTTTGCTTTTAAATTTCATCGTATTTTCATTGTTCCCCTTTTCATGGTATCCTTAAAGACCCCCCCCCCCCAAAAAAGAAAAAAAAAAAAGAACTGAATATGATTAGAGTGGTAGTCTAATTTCGAGTGACATTACGAGTGTTGATACTACAAGAAAGATATTTGACGTGGAACGATTGAAAATCATATTATGAGGAACGAAAAAAAGGCCAGAGTAAATGTTGCTGCAAGGGATTTTAACCATGATAGCCCGTTTTTGACCGAAAACTCTTAACATCATTTGGTCCTTCCGTTGATACGGTGCGTCATCAGCTTGGGCATTTCTTTGCCGCAAACTTCCCACGTTGCTATGAATGGTTAAAGAACGATGATTAGTTATAGAGAGGAAGGTGTTGAATATCGCAGTCTACTTTTAGTGCTGTGCGTATGTGTAGAAGTGAAGACATCTAGTACAATTGAAAAAATACAAAAACAACTCACATCAGCTTTGGGCGGGTTTACATCTGTGTATTCATGAGAAAAACTCTTTCACATTCTGAAAAAGGAAATAAAGTGGTTTTGTGCTGAATCTCAGTGAGAAAAAAACACACAACAAAGAATGGATTGATAAAAGGAGGGAAAAATGTGATTGTCAGAGATTGATAACCTAATCTGAAAGTCTTGGAGCCGTTTGAATGAAGGAAAAGCAGGTGAAGCGAAATAGAGAGAAGAAGTGTCATGCTGGAAAGACTGAGGAGAACGTTATTGCAGGGGTATCGGAACAACGTCCTGAATCATGGTCATCAGCCATGGCAGGGTTTGGAATTGGTTGACTCCACTAAGAAATTTAAACCTTCGCATGCAGTGAGATTAAGCCTTCACTTGCAGTGAAATTAAGCCTTCACGTGCGCTGAAATTAAGCCTTCACATTCACTAAAATTAGGCCGTCACGTGTAGTGAGATTAAGCCTTCACGTGCAATGAGATTAAGCCTTCACGTACAGTGAGATTGAGCCTTCACATGCTGTGAGATTAAGCCGTCACATACAGTGAGATTAAGCCTTCACGTGCAGTGAGATTAAGCCTTCACGTGGAGTGAAATAAAGCCTTCACATGGCAGTGAGATTAAGCCTTCACATACAGTGGTATTAAGCCTTCACATGGTTCTTGTTTGGATTGCTACAATGCATCTTTACAAGGGCATGTAGTGATGTGTAAAAACAAAGAATGAGTTGGATTGGTGCTGTGATTAAAGATGATGAATCCAGAATACTAAAAGAAATAACCTGTATCAGTGTGTTAGTTAGTTCTTCAGTTTAACGTCCTTCCACTTATTAGTGATATCAGACGGGAAAGTGGGGTGTGTGTGTGTGTGTGTGTGTGTTGTGTGTGTGTGTGTGTGTGTGTGTGTGTGTGTGTGTGTGTGTGTGTGTAAGTGTGTGTTGTGTTGGGGAGGGGGTGGGTTGGAGTGTGCACATAGCTAATTATCGGAAATAAACAACTATAAGATACACCAATTAAAACCATTAACAAAAACGTTGAATGGAAAAAATAGCAGCCTCAAAACTAACTTTGCAATTCATACAACTAGTAAACATCGTTAAACTATAACATTCTGATAACAGGACTATGACTTAATGACAGTGCAATCTCTTTCATTATTGGAATGTCTTTTAGAATTTGCTCTAAGCAACGGACTGTGAAAACAGGAAACACAGTTTTTCAAATCTCTGCACTCTAAAAGACTGTGAGCAATGGTAATATTTTTGCCACAGATACATATTGCTTTTTTTTGAAAATGTAGTTCTAAAAGCATTAAGCTTGAACCTGTAGATAAGAGATACAAAGTTTCTATATTCATGTGGTTACGGTATTTGATCTTATCAAAAGATAATACATGGGCTATCTGTGTGTGTGTTTGTGTGTGTTTGTTTGTGTTTTTGTGTTGTGTGCATGTGAGCGAGAGAAACAAATTAGCCTTCATAGCACATTTCTAAATGTAGCTTAGAACTATCCTGACACATAATTTAATGAAAGGAGACAGACTCAAAGCGGCTGTTGCTGTTAGAATTTGAACGAGCTGTTTGGACGGGGCGACGAATCTTAATGAAAAGAATGTCGGTTGAGGTGAACAGAGAGAAACACTAACTTGTTGTGGTGAATGAAGCACGGAGGGTAGTATGACAAGTTAATGATTGGCGGACTCTAAAAGAAAGAATTGTAGATTACACTGCTATGACGAGACACACATAGGTTTCAGTATGTTACGGTATATTGCATGATTCTTGGTTGGCGTTTCTTCAATGCTGCAGATACGAGAATCTGTTACTAGCAATTCCAGTGTACATTGCTGAAGCTTTGGTCGGTCTGTTATTATTATTATTATCATTATATGTATTTACAGAAATGCTGTTTTGCTTGGATTGAAACTGGTTCCCGCACAGCAACAGGCTGAAGTACCCTTCGTTTCCGTGCAGAACTGTCACATTGGTCAAAGTTCCTTAAAATAAAATGAAAAAGTAAAAGGGTAAAACAAAGATATGTAACTAAATCCAGTAAGGGTGAAAAAAACCCATCTAAAAATCCAACAACGTTTGCATTAGAGAGTGGACAGTGTAACTTGACAAAGAAGCTTATTTTTACCCTGTAGATTTTGGACTTTGGAATGAGGTGCCACTACCTGCGAATGAATCCACGCACACACACACACACACACACACACACCACGCACAGCACGCACGCACGCACGCACGCACGCACGCACGCACGCACGCACGCACGCACGCACACACACAAACACACACACACGTCCTTCGGATGAGACTATAAACTGAGGCCCCGTATGCGAACGCACGCAGAACACCTTGCGCGCACGTTAAATCCTGCTCCGCTTTTCGTAAGAGTAGGCCATTGTGTGCCGGTGGGAACTGATGATTGAGTTTACAAAACTCCATACACACGGGGACTGGATTTTAAAAAAAGCACACAAGTGCTTATTCCATTATCCTCGATATAAAAGAATGAAATAAAATAAAAAATACCCCCCCCCCCCATGAGATGTCTACGTGTCTGACTGTTTTGAAGTACATCGCCGTACAGGCAACTTCTGAAATTGCAAGGTATTACGATTTTTTAAAATTTCAGCAACTCATCAAACAACTGACACGACATACTGGATCTCTAAAGTGTAGTTTAGGTCACACAAACTTGCACAGGCACAACTGTGACTATTTTATAAGTAGCTCAACTTTTGTCCAAGTTGGTTCAGAAAAAAGGGAACACATCACTACTACTTTGACTTCCACAAGCACCGCCGAGATTGGCACAGTCAGCCCAGGTCTCCTCAAAAGTCGAAGGTTTTATGTAGTAGACCACTACTTACTGCACTGAAGGATGCAGCTTAACTTAAAGAATCAAGTGGCTTGTTCTGAGAGCAGAAAAACTTGGCCATGACGACGAGAGCAAATAGCTGCGGTAGGATCATTGCAACCAGGACTTTGATGTTTGCGAGTCTTTTTAAAAGTACATCTGACATCCACTGCCTCTTCAGGCGATCAGATTCTTTGTTTGAATGACTGTGTACGCTGTTTTCATCTAATGTATACGTCTGATGACTGATGACTACAGGTTGGATATTTTTGTTTCTTTTCATTCTAGTTTGCTACCGAAATCAATATTCTCTGACAGTGAAACCCAAAGCTGCCTTTTGGGGGCCTTTTGTATTAGCAAGTCTGCAACAGCTACTCACAAAAAAAAACACTGATGCACAAATGACGCTCAACAAATACAAACCAAAATTACCACACATGCATACACAAAGCAGGAAACCAGTTCATCAAAACAAACCAGAAGAACAAAAATAAAGGGATGAAGACAATGCCATAACCCATAGAGTAACGACTCTATACCGTAGACAAACATCTGAGAGTCGTACATTTCAGCGAGAACAGCGAGCAGGAAAAGAACCAAATCTGCCCCATCCTGTTGGTAATGGAAGCGGTAGTATTGACAAAGTCTGGCGGACTGGGGTCAGATTGGCAGTCTGCTTCAACCTCTTTGCCACCCTGACAGAGTCTGCTGGAGTGTTTGCTGACTGGAAGGGAGTTAGCGATGATATTGCTTGTTTCTTTTGGAAGCAGAAAAAAAGAAAGGGCGATGGAAGCAGATGGACACTACATGAAGAGAACATTAAGAGATGGATGGATGGATAGATTGGTGGGTGGGTGGGTGAGTGGGTGGGTAGATGGGTGGATGGGTGGATGGATATATGTATAAATAATTTATAAATAGATGGATTAACAGATAGATAGATAGACAGACAGATCGACAGACGGATACATAGATGGATAGATAGATAGATAGACAGACAGACAAGCAGATAAACAGACAGACAGGCAGATAGACAGGCAGACAGACAGACAGATAACTAGCTAGCTGGATAGATAGATAGACAGATAAATAGAAAGATAGACAGAGAGATCTATATATAGATGATAGAGATGGATGGATGGATAGATGGATGGATAAGATAGATAGATAGATAGATAGATAGACAGGTAGATAGATAGATAGATAGACAGATAGGCAGACCGGCAGAGAGAGACAGAGACAGAGGCAGAGAGACAGAGAGAAAGAGACAGAGTGACAGATACAGAGAGACAGAGAAAGACAGAAAGACAGACAGACAGAGATACAAACCAAAACCAAAACCTAGGAACACACAGGCAAGTCTACCAAACGTTAGGCATGTATAAACCTGGGAGACAGGAGAGTCAGAGACTAGACAAAGCACAAGCTGGCTGGAGAACGATAATACAAATTACGATTATCGCCCTTTGACTGTTAGGCTGGCACTCTTTGCCAGTGTTCGTGTGTTGGAGCTGGGAAAACACGCGTTTGTACTCAATTAGACATAATCGCTGTGCATACATATACCGAGAGCAGTAATAAGCGCACGGTGTACTCTTTCACCTTTCGTAATTAGGTTTGCATCTGTCGACACTACAGATGAGACTATAAACCAAGCCCCCGGTGATGGAACACACGGTCTTCCGAACACGTTAGAATCAGTTCGGCCTTTCAGAAGAGTAGGCCATTGTGTGATGGTTGTTAATGGGTGACAGCGTTTGCAAAAGCCGCATGCGCATGTAGACTACATGCATAAAAAGCGTTTAAGTGCTAAAGCCATTATCATGGAAACAACAGGATTTAGATGAAAATAAAGAAAATACAAATGTTGATGGCCTGTAGCTAATGCCTTTTAGATTGGTTTCGTCATTCTCTTATCGGTGTTACTATTGAACAGTGACGCAACACATCAAGATCTTGTATAGCAAAAAGCAGTAGTCCACTGCAACATAAAAAACACCTTTCGTTGTGCCGTAATCTGCTTTATTTAAAAAGTCTTACGCGCTCAGGCGTGCATGAGTATGTGTATGCGTATGCATGTATATGTATATGTGGTAATTTGTATTTTCAATGTATCTCCTTATCGATTTTTTCCTCTTTTTTTACTGGTTTAATTTAACGGTAAATGATGCAATAATGTAATGTCTTAGTATAATCATTACGAAATTTGTTCTTAGATAGATGGCTTGATGAAAAAAAGCAAATGCATTGCTTATTCAATGTACCATCTGGAAATAAAATTTTGACTTGACTTGACTTGACTTTAATTGTTTTCACAGTTGAGATGTTTCCTATTTATGAGTTAGTTCTATGAAATTCATGATTCTTTCATATACCTTAAACGAGGCTTTTAAATAAATTTTGACTTGTTCTGCTTCGCTTCGCCTTATTGCTGTTCCGAGTATGAAAGGTAGAAGAAAAAAACAACTAGTACTTCATAAATCGTAGTGACTGGTTTTTTTCCCCCACACACACAAAAATCAATAATCTAACCCAGCAACTAAACAAAAACATATACACAAACAAAACAAATACAAACACAACCAAGGTTGAGACAAACCTACCGAATGACAAAGCCATGTGTTGA
>CM054134.1:38052369-38069869 GCA_028751875.1 Rapana venosa | reverse complement strand
CTTTGGGTAGCTCTTGATGCCCACTTTTTGATAAGCCAACCAGTCTCAGAATACGAACGCCATCATTCTCCAAGTTTGTTTTGAAGAGCATGATGTCATCAATGCTGTTGGTTACCCCGATGCAACGTATCTCAAGGCAGTTGACTCTGCGTCCATCTGTATCCCTCTTTGTGTTGTGAATGTAGGCTGAGGCAAGTTTCTTGAAATTGTAGAAAGGGTTGTGCTTGATAGGCACAGCAATATAACGTTTTCCTGCTTTTGCCAATCTGAAAACAATGTCCCACCCAGAAGGAATGTAGGTGGGTGTGCTTTTCTTTGCATTTGAAATTGTCGCGTGCATCGAGTCACACTCCATCTGAGTGTGACCAGAGTCAAGAAACTTTTGAGTAATGGTCTGGATATTTGGGAGGGTGTTGACTCCGAAGAGTAAAGCTGTTGTCAAGTATTGTTTCCGATTTTCACAACAACAACAATCTGAGTAGATGATGACATGCTTGACATGGGCTGGAAGAGGAGAAATAAACTTGTAGAGGCAGCTGGCAATCTAACACGATCCTCTCTTTCCTCTGTCCCATCCCACGACCAAGAAAGAAACAGCTACACAAACAAGACAGAAGAAAAAGAATAAGCAGAAACTCCCCACAAACAAAATGCTATCAATATCGATGCCCCCTGCCCTACCCAAAAGTACACACACACACACACCCATAAGCTTACGCACTCATGCATACACACAAAGACACACACAGACACACACACACACATAATCTCTCTCATACACGCATGCATGCTCGCATGCATCACGCACGTTCACACACAGACAGACACACACAGAGAGAGACACACACACACGTCGCACATAAATTATGAAAAACACAGACACACAGACACACAACGCACAAACAAAAACACACACACGCACACACACACACGCACACACACACACACACATACACACACGCGCGCGCGCGCGAGTATGGACGCTCCTGATCCTCTAACACACAGGGATGGAAGCAAGCACTCTTGCAACACACTATTGTGGCAATTAATATGCACATGTAAATGTACACAAATGTGTGTGTATGCACACGCACAGAGAGGGATTGAAAGAGAGTATGCAAGCCTGTTGATATGAATCAACATTTATAGAAGTACTAGTAATAAACCAAAACCTCAAAAGAGAATAAAACCCAAACTTAACCCTTTTTGTGGTACAAAGTTGATGCTTTTGGAATCGTTTTTCAATGCTTTGGAAGACGGAAGACAGAATGAAAATGCAATGCTTCCTGGTACAGTCTCAGAAACAGGATGTTTTGATAAAGTGTGTAAGCTATTTAATTAGGCACCAACGATAAATTCCCTTACCCACATCCACCCGATAGACATGTTAAAACGTTCTCAGGGATGGTCATAAACAAGCCCAGCTATCCTGATTTAGGGATCTAGGAACCATCAACGTTTTGAGGCGGCCAGTCAACCCCCACCAGTGGCCACCTGCAATGCTTTCTCAACCTGCTAGTGTTTTGGTAACACTCTTTGGCCTGTTCCTCAGTCTGGTGCCTGTGACTTCAAGCCACAGTCCGAACCTGCTAGCATCCATGAGCGCCTTCTGCTAGACATCACTTAGCCCTCTTTTGTATGACAGGTTTGAGTTCTGATCAATAAACTGATAATTAATCACCATACTGGAAAATTTCTACTTCTATAATAAAGCAGGCTTGTTTCCGAGTCCAGTCATATAAAAAAGTGAAAATGTCAAATTTTGATACTTAGACCCTTCTCGCTGGTACCCCTCGATATGCGACGTATGCAATCTTTATATCCTTTCACCATCTTCACCCACCCCCTTCCCTTCCATAATTATTCTACTCCCAAGTACCTACATTTTATTTTATTTTGCTTTATCCTTTTATATCGAGGATAATAGAATAAGCACTTATGTGCTTTTTTATTTCAGTCCCTGTGTGTATGCAGTTTTGTAATTTTTGTCATCTGTTCCAGCCGGCACACAATGACCTACTCCTACCAAAAGCGGAACAGGATTAAACGTGTGCACAAGATGTTCTGCGTGCATTTGCACATGAGGTCTCGGTTTATAGTCTCATCCGAATGACTTTTGGGGAGAGTGGATGTTAACTCCAGGGGAAAATATCCCCTTGAACGAGAATCGAACCCGAGTCGTCAGATTGCGAGCGAAATGTTCTAACCACTAGGCTATCCGTCCCCCTGCGTGCGTGCGTGCGTGCGTGCGTGCGTGCGTGCGTGCGTGCGTGTGTGTGTGTGTGTGTTTGTGTGTGTGTGTGTGTGTGTGTGAGAGAGAGAGAGAGAGAGAGAGAGAGAGAGAGAGAGGAGAGAGAGAGAGAGAGAGAGAGAGAGAGAGAGAGAGAGAGAGAGAGAGCATCAGCGAGCGAGCGACAAGAGAGAGAGACAATATGTATACGTGCATTGCTATGAATTATTGTGTGTGTGAGTGTGTACGTGTGTGTATGCACGCTAGTGCACGCGCGTGCGTGCGTGCGTGCGCACGCGTGTGTGTGTGTGTCCTTGTGCGCAAGTATTTATATATGTGTGAATGTGTGTCCATGTGCGCGAGTGTGTATAATTATGTGTTTGCGTGTGCATGCGTGCATGTACGTGTGTGTGTGTGTGTGTGTGTGTGTGTGTGTGTGTGTGTGTGTGTGTGTGTGTGTGTGTGTGTGTGTGTAAGTTTGCAAACGCTTGGGCGTACACGTTCATATATGCATGCACTCGTGTGTGTATATATACACATGCACACACAAACACACACACAAACATATATACATGTGTTGAAAGTATATGATTAACTGTTGTTCCTATGGGCCATATGGCCTGCAAAAACTGAATTAAAATTATTGTTATTGTTATTATTGTTGTATATACATGTGTGTGTGTATGTGTGTGTGTGACCGCATACAATTTTGATATTCTTCCCCCCCCCCCCCTCTACCCCTTATTATTCTACTCCCGAAGCGCCTGCATTAAATTAATCAGCGAGATAAAAAGCTTTACAAATCACCATAAACTAATGTTTCCCCTCGTTATACAGCCAGCTTGAGGAAAGAAACAGCCTTTGGGGGGGTGGGCGAGTAGGGATGGGAGGGGGGGGAGGGGCAGGGGGTAGGAGGGGGGTAGGGGGGGGAGTTGGGTTTTACTGAAAAACCCCTTTTTCATCACCTTCCCAAAAGGGGTTTGAATGTCGGTTTTTTTAAAATTTTAGTTTGAGTGATTGTTTTCGTTGTTGGGTTTTTTGATTGTTTGTCTTTGGTTTTTTCTTTCCCTCTATTTGCGTTTTGTTTTTTTGAGTTTTTTGAGTTTTTTAAAAAAGTATAAAAACCCTTTTTTTAAAATTCGGTGTTATATTTTATTTTTATGTGGAAAGTTTTGTGTAGTGGGTGTGTGGGGTGGTGTGTGGGGTGTGTTGTGTTTTTGTGTGGGGTTTTGGTTTTGCAGTGGTTTGCAAATCTGCAATATAGATATTTACGGATAATTACGGTTGCATAAATTTAGTGCTTTATATTTTCAGAGAGCTCATTTGTAATTCTGTGTAAAATATATACCAGGGGTTGACTGGGGGTGGAAGTTATTCGTTTCTGCTTATTGAAATAAAATATTTTTAAGTTTATAAAGGCTTTTAAGTTGGTATATTTAAAATATAGTAAACACCCAAAAACCCACCACGGAAAAACCAAAATTTTTTATAGCTAGTTTAGGGGAAAGAGAGGGAGACAGTTTTTTTTGGGGTTTTAGGCCAGATTTTGGGGCAAATAGAAAAGAGGAGAGAGAGGGAGAGAGAGGGGGAGGAGGGGGGAGAAGGGGGGGAAGGGGGGGGGGAAAAAGGGGGGGGAGGGAGGGAAGGGGAGGGGGGAGAGAGAGGGAGGGGGAAAGAGGGGGAAGGAGAGAGAGGGCGATAGAGAAAACAAGACAGACAGAGGTTGTAGGAGATCTTGCCACAAATCTAAAAAACAGTCATTCTGAAAAGTTATTTTTTTTTGGGGCAATTTGAAAACCTTACAGATTTGTAAAAAAACATTTCAGATTTGTAGAAAGTTCACATTTTTTTGAACTTTCGTTTTGTGGAACATTTTATCAGATTTGTAGACATTTCATCAGGTTTTAGGGCCCCTGTGTAAACCATTCTGCGTTTCTTTTTTACAGCTGGGGCCCGGCCCCCCCCCCCTAACCAGCCCCCTTTTTTTTGGCTGAAGGGGGGTAGGTTTTATGGACCAAGAAATACAACCCACTGACTTTCCTTGGCTTTTGAATTTCTTACCTTTTAAAAAAAAATTTTCCCTGAAGATTGGTTATTCCTAAAAAAGGTTTAAAACACAAAGGACAAAATGCGTTTCAGTTCCACCGGGTAATCTTACACCCAAAAAGCACAGACACCCAAATGGGTAGGCAAAACATCACCTATATTTTTTTTAAAAAGTTTGTGCAAACTTATTTTTCTCAGGAAAAAAACCTTTTGGATACCCCAAAGGTCGTGGTGTGGCTCAACTTTACAAAAAAAAAACACCAAACCCCCTACAAACATTTCAGGTTATCACTTTTTGTACAGGGTGTCAAAAAATACGAAAAAATGGAAAGCAATGCTGATTACAATAAAACTTTGTGTGTAAACCCCTATCAAATAATGAAGCACAAAAGGGGGTTTGTAAACGTGTATTTTAGTTCTCTTTACGTAGGCATGTTAGTATAAAGAATCATAGCACAAGGGGAATACATGGGGAAAATCCCAAAAGTTATGTTTGAAATTAAAAAAAAAAAAGGGCATCAAGTAAATCTTTACTTGCACCATACTTTAAATAAAGTACGACCCAAAAAGACAAAGAAAAACAAAAAAAAGAAAAATTGGGAAAATTAATTCAAAAAAAAAAAGTTTCCCCCAATAAGTCAAATTGTGAATGACAAAACTTTAAAAAAAGGGCAACCCCAAAAAATACAAGATAGTTTCCCACCAGCATGCTTGCTGAAAGGCACGTTTTTCTTCACTTGAAACTTTTTAAAAGCCCCCCTCTACAAAAAAAACCCAAGTGTTTGTACAATGTTTGTAAAAGTTCACGCCAACACAAAAAACAAAAAAACCCGGCCCAAACAACATTTTTATTTTACAAAACCCCAGGTTTCTTTTGGGGTACAAAGGGGAAAGAAAAAAGACAGGTGAACAAAAGGACAACCTTACCCACTTATTACACAGTGATCTGTTAGAATACATTTTTCCCAAAAATTTTTTCCACTTATTTTTTTTTTCACTGAGACATGTGAAATGAAGTTCCTATCGCAAAAATTAGCAAAATAAAAATACCTACAGTAAAAAGGGTTTGGGCAAAGCGAAAAACCCCAGATTCCATTACAAATCTTCATTTGTCTTGCAAAAAAAAAACAATTTTGTTGGGTTTTTTTTTTTTTTTTGGAGGCCCCCAAAATTTTCCCCCACTTATTCTTTTCTAAATGTTATCTTTACCCTTTATTTTTTTTAAAAAAAAAACAAAGTTTGCTAGGAAAAGCAGATGGAGCAGTCCAGGGCGGAGTGCTATGCCCGGTAAGGAAGCCCCCTCCCCCCGGAAAGCAAAAGGGCAAAACAAATAAGGAAAACAGGCACACCAATACAAGATTTCCGAATCTTAGCCCATTATAAAATAAAAATAAAAAAGTTTTTGGTTCAAGTTTTGTAAAGCAAGATGAAAATACTTTTACTAAAAAAAAAAAGGTAAAGAACCCCCATAGTATGCGGCGTTGGGGAGCGAGGTGTCGGAAAACTCATTCTTTAGGGCCGACTTTAAAAGGGGCGCCCCCTTCCCCCCCTCGCTGTTTACCTTCCCTGCCCCTAAAGACGGCGGACTTTAAATGGGTAAACTGGGGGGACTGTACGGAAAACCGAGAAAAACCGGGCCTCCCCCCCCGGGTAACCCTTAACCTTAATGGGGGGGAGGGCTTTTTCCCCGAAAACCTGTTTTTCCCAAAGAAAATTAAAAAACCACATTTTTTTTGAAAAAGGGTTTTTTTGTTTACCCTTTAACTTTACCATCCCCCAAATTTTTTTCCTTTTGTTTTTTAAAATCCAATTTTTTAACCGCAAAAACCTTAAAAGCCAATACAAAAGGGGCAAATGCCTGTGATAAAATTTGGTTAAAACCCTTTCCTAACCACAAACACACACACACACACAACAACACCCCAAAACAACAACCACACCCCCCCCCAACCCCCTTCTCTCCCCCTCTCCTCCTCTTTTCCTTCCCCTCTCTCCCCCTTCTTCCCCTCTCTCTTCTCTTTTCTTTTTCCTCCCCCCCCCCCTTTTTCTTCTTCCCCCTCTTCCCCTCCCTTTTCCCCCTTCCCCCCTTCTCTCTTTCCCTTCCCCCCTTTTCCTCTTTTTTCCCTCCTCTCCCCTCCCTCCCCCCTTCTTCCTTCTCCCTTTTCCCCCCTTTTTCCTCTCCCCTTCCCCCTCTTCTTTCCTCTACTAATTTTTTTCTTCCATCGCCTCCTTTTGAGGGGGGTCTTTTTCGTGGAAATTTCCCTGGAGTATCGGGCCCCCTTTTTAAAAAATTTTCCCTGGGAAAAAATAAATGGTTCAAAACCCCCAAAAATGTTTCCTTAAAAAAAACCCCCTCCCACAAAAGGGGAAAAAAAAAACCTTTCCCCCTTTCCCCAAAAAAATTTTGCCATTTGTTCCCCCAAATTTTCCTTATTTTTTGGGGTTTCCCCGTGGGCCGGTTTTTAAAAAATGCAAGGGGGCGTCCCGTGTGGTTTCAAAGGGCAGGGGCCCCCTTTGCTTTTCAAAAGGGTGAAGCCCTTTGACCCCAACGGAAAATAGTTTGAAAAACATGGGCTATGAAACAAAAAACACCAGGGCCCTTTTTAAAGGGAAAGGTGTGCACTGGGCTTCGGTGTCTGCAAATTTTAGGTGTATTCTTTTTCCTACCCCGCCAAAAGTTTTCCCTTTTAAAGTAACCGGGAGGGGACGAGTGTTTTTGAACGCACGCAGAAATTTTCCGCAACGTCCAAAAAAATTTCCGCCTTTTCCAAAATGTACGCCCCTTTTTTTTGCCGATGGGAAAAAAGGGAAAGACTTTTCACAAAAAAACCCCATTCAAAACGGAGACTGGGGTTTTTTAAGCCTTAGTAATGTTTTTCCATTAAGGTCAAAGTTGAAGCCCCTTTCAAGCCCGAAATTTTTGAACAAGTTTTTTTAACAGTTTCCTTGTCCCAAAAAATCGGAAAATATTTTTCAAAACCATCGTTTAAAAAAAAAAAAGTCCAAATAAACGATTGTAAGAAAAATAAACCCGCCTCTTTTTTTTTATTCCTGGGTTTTCCCCAAACCTTTAACACCCCCTTTTTCCCCTTTTCCTTTCCCCTTTCCCCCAAAGGGGGAAACCCCCCCCCAAAACACACCGCCCCACGCAACAAACCAAGCGCCCCCAGCCAAGCACCACGCACACACGCAGCAAAGTGGGACAACAATAACACACCGCACGCAACGTCCCCAAAGCACCACCCACACGACCAAAAGAGACAAAAGAAGAGGGGGGGAGAGAGAGAGGAGAAAAAGGGGAAAAGAGAGGGGAGAGAGAGGGGAGAGAGAGAAGAGAGGAGAGAGCCCAAAACAAGAGACAGGACAGCGAGAGACAGAAGACAACAGGGCAGAGGGACAGAGGGAAAAGATAGGCACAGAAAAGGTGGAATGGAAAACCCGGAAAATTCATCACTTTAGATTTTTTAATACCCCCCAAAATCGTTAAAACCCCAAATTTTTCTACATGGAAAAAAAATTTTCTACCTTTCGACTTGAATTACTTTCGGATTTCCAATGAATATCAGAAAACTTTAAAAAAAGGGAAATGCCCCCTTCGGAAAATTTTAACGAAAAAGTCCCTTTGGGAGAATATTTTACCGGGTTTTTTGTAAAATCATTTTGGGATTTTTTTTAAAATCCCGGGGCCAAAAAAACATCGACTAATTTAATTGTTTATTTTCCAAAATTTTGATATTTGTTTGTCTCCCATCCCGGTTTTCCCAACGGCCCTTGCCCCCAAATTTTTGAAAATATTTACCTAAAATTTTTTAACCCCCAAAAAACCCCCCCTGGAATGGGGGTGGGGGGGGGGGGGGGGGCTCGTAAAAAATAGCATCCCCCTGGAAAAATTTTGTGCAAAGAAATTTCCCCCTTTTCTAAACCCCCTCATTGTTTTCTGCCTTTGTTCCTTTTTTTCATGTCATTTCCCCTTTTTATGTTTCCCTTTTTGGGGCCATTCTCCCCGCCTTCTTTCCCCAAAAAAAAAAAAAAAAAAAAAAAAAAATTTTTTTTTTTTCTTTTTTTTAAAAAAAATAAAAAGTTCTCTCCATGCTTTTAAAAATTTTTGGGGGTTTTTTTTCTGACCCATTTTTAAAAGGCGGCTTGACGCCCCGCCGCGCCCAACCCCCTTTTTTGTCATTGACAGACAGTGGTCTGTCCGAGTTTT
Organism: Rapana venosa; assembly: GCA_028751875.1. Lineage (NCBI taxonomy): Eukaryota > Metazoa > Mollusca > Gastropoda > Neogastropoda > Muricidae > Rapana > Rapana venosa. The sequence goes on along the minus strand of CM054134.1, from coordinate 38,061,386 downwards.
GAGGAAAAAGGGGAAAAAAAAAACGCCCTTTTTGAGGGGTAGATTCTGAAGGTTTTTCCAAAACGTTTTGGGTTGGGTTTCTGTGAGAAAGAAAAAAAGGGGTTTTCTTGTTTTTCCCCAAAAGTATTTAGACAAAAAAATTCTTTTTAGAAATAACCAATAATTGGATTTTTTTTCAAAAAACCCCAAACCCATCCAATCTTGTCCCCCTTCCCCCGTTGACCGTTAACCCGTAAATTGGAATGGTCCTTTTAGGCCGGGTTTCGGTGCTTTGGAATTTGGTTCAGCACCAAAAACCCCTGAAAAAAAGCATCAAACCCAACCCCAAACCCTTTGCAAACCCCCCAGTTTACAGATCAAAGTATCAAATTTAGTCCACTTAAAAAAGTATCAATGCTATCTAAACAAACCCCCCCCCAAACCCCAAAAAAAAAAAAAACAAAAAAAAACAACCCCGCGCATTAGGCCCAAATTGGGGGAGAAAAATTGCCTGCAAAACTGCAATTTGATTCGGGAAACCCGTTCAAGGCGAATTTTTTTTGAGTTTAAAATCAGGGGCAACTCCCCTTCCCCCCGAAATCCTTCCGAAAGACTAAAATCAGGCCCCCTTGTTAGATGCAGAATATCTTTCGCTTACGTTAAATCCTGTTTCCTTCGAAAGAGTAAACCATTTTGTGCCTGTGGGGGTAAAGACAAAAATTTTCCCAAAACCCACATAACACGGGGAAATGGAGTAAAAACATGTGAGAAATTATTCCATTATCCCCGATATAAAAAAAAATAAATTAATTAATTAAAAGAAAAAAAAACGGGGAACTTGATTTCAAAAAAAACCCCCGTAAAAATGTTCCCTAATCATTTTCCCCTACCTGTTTTCAATTCCTCAAAATTATAGTATAAATTATAAAGCAAGGTAAGTTAAAGTTCCCGCCCATTTAAATAAAGAATTAAAAAAAATAGGAGGGGATTGCTTTGTGGTTAAAGGGGATTCGTAACTGATGGGCCCCCGGGGGCGAAGCCCCCAGAGAAAGCCCCCTTTTTGGGGAAATTTTTGCTCTTGGGATCAAAATACCGAAAGCCCCTTTCCCCGAAAGTCCCTTGGATGAGACAAAACCAAATCCACCACCCTTTCCCCCCCCCCCCCCCCCCCCCCCCTTCGGAAGTTAAAAAACCGATATTCCGTGTGCAACCCCCCCAAAAAAACTCCAGGGGAAAAATTAAAACCCCTACATCTTTTGTAAGAGGAACCCTTGTGCCGGGAGGAACGGATGACAAGGTTAAAAAAACCCTTTTTCGGAATGATTTTTTTTAGGGCCCTTCATCTAGAAGTCGGGAAAGGTGGCTACCTGAATGGTGTGGGGTTTTCGGGTCCCCCCTACGCAAAATAACAACCCCTTTGGGAAATCGCGGAGATCTAGCGGGGAAACCCTAAAGAAAACCCTTTAAGAAAAACAAGAAACCCAATGTTTTAACCCCAAAAAAGGGTTTTCTGAGCAAAAACGTTTGATTTTTTCGAAAACTTCAACATATTAGAACATCTTGCGGGACAAATTTTTAAAACCTTTTCCGCTTTTCGAAAGATAGGGGTTTTTTTGCCGGGGGGAATAGATGACAAAAAGTCCCAAAAACCCCATACACAGAAGGGAAAATGAAAAAAACCCCCGATTGCTTTTTCCTTTCCTCGAAATTTAAACCCAATAAAAAATAAAAAATGCAACTTTTGGATTCCGTTTGTATTTAAACCCGGGGGAAAAAAATTTAGCTCACGGATTTTGCCTTGGGTTTTTTTTGGGGTTTCTTTGTGGTTTTAAACTTTAAAAGGGGAGGGAGGGGGATAAGAAATTTTTTTTAAAACTATTCAAACTGACATTTTGGGAAGGAGAGAGGTGGGAAAGGGGATAGAGTAGTGGGTTTGAACGCCCAAACTTTTAAAGGGGGAATTTTTAAAGGATAAAAATCCCTTTGCAAGAGACTTTTAAAAAGAGGGGCCCCCGAGCGAAAAGCACGCAGAACATCTTAAAGCCCCATGTTTTAAAAAAAGTTCCCCCCCTTCCCTAAGAGGGAGCCGGTGGTAAAAAGGGTACAAAATTTACAAAAAACCCCCCCTACAACAAGGACTGAATGAAAACAAAAAAGCAAAATGAGTGCTTATTCCCCTTAAAATTTTTCCCTTTTACAATTTGAACCCCCCCCCCCCCCCCCCCCCCCCCCCCCCCCCACAACAAAAAAAAAATCTCTAACTATATTTAGTGGGGCGGGATTGCCTGGTGGTTTGAGCATTGCGCTTGCGATCTTACGGCCCGGATCGAACCACTACTAAGGCATTCTTTTAAGAGGAATCCCCCCCCCCCCCCCCATCCGTTATCAGTAACGCATTTGTACTCATGTGACAAACAATAGTTACTGTCTGAGCGTTCAAGAAGTATCCACTTCATTCCCTCTAAGGTCCCTGAGATTGAGACTATAAACCGTGGTCTTGTGTCCGCACGCGCAGAAAACATCTTGCACGCTCGTTAAAACCCATTCCGCTTTTCGAAAGAGTAGGCCTTTGCGTGACGGTAGGAACAGATGACAAAATTTCAAACAGAAAAAGAAATGCGCGTGTACGCTGGTATCGTATTTAGCCATGCAGAACATCATGCGTGCACGTTAAAACATGTTCTGCTTTTTGGACGAGTAGGCCATTGTGTTACGGTGGGAACGGATGTCGAAATTTAAAAAACTGCATACACACAGGGACAGGAGGATGTAAGAAAACACATGAATCCTCGACATGAAATAAAATGTTTAAAAAAATCGGACATCATTCCTGAAGTTAGTTGAAAGGAAAAAAACGGTCGCATATGCAAAATCCCACCAATATTTTGGGAACCTGGGAGCTCTCCAGCATTGCATAGACTGAGTGGTCGTGGTCTGGGTACTATTCTTTCGGATGAAATGATAGACCAAGGTCTTGTGTGCATCACGTTTTAGCGCACGTAAAAGAACCCACGGCAACAAAAAAGTTCTGGGCAAAATTTTGTAGGAAAAAAGCCACACTGATAGAGAAACGTACATATGCAGACACGAAAAGGAAAAAATGGGTGGCGCTGCTCTTGTGGCGACGCGTTCTCCCTGGGGAGAGCATCCCGAATTTCAGGCAGATAAATCTTTTATGACTTGAAAGGGTATACAATGCAATTTAATATTTCAACACCACACTGCTATTAGCTTTTTCGAACGTCATAATTTATAATCTAGGTAGGTAGATTTTCATGTCAATATCTAAGAATATAAATGAAATGATTTTTTTACTTGACTTCAGTGCAATTTCTGTATAAAGTGCGACTTATTGCCGGTGGATGTGATAGCACAACGACTAAAGTGACGTGCGTTTGTCATGAAGTTCAGAATTTAGGGGTCTCAAGATTAAATCTCAACAGCACATGAATTAAATTCTCTCCTTTAGATGAGATTATTAAAAGGTGTCCCGTGTGCGAGCACACACAGAAACATCTTGCCCACACGTTAAAGCCCTTTCACTTTTCGTTAGAGTAGTTCATTGTGTACTGGTGGAACGATGACAAAATTGACAAAAGTGCATACACATGGGAGCAGGATGTAAAAAAGCACAGAGTTCTTATTCCATTATCCTCGAAATAAAAGAATAAAAGTTTGGATTTTTTCATATTTTTGGTGACAAAATTAAGATGCAGACTTGCCAGTGCTTTAGATTCATTCTGTCTAATTAGGGTTTTGTAATAAGCATTAATGAAATGTTCAGATCCATCTACATCTTTACAGTAGCGACCATTCGGTGATTATAAAACGGAGCTAATAATTTTTAGACATGTCGATGGGTTAGGGGGTAGTCATAGTGTAAATTAAAAACTATGTGCTCGTGAATTATAAAGTCTGGAGTCACACACTCCACAGCACCCGTTCAAGGGAATGTTTTCCCTGGATGGTAACATCAGTACAGACGCCACTCGCCTGAAAGTCCTTCCCATGAGACCATAAACCGAGGTCTGATGTGTACACACTTAAAACATCTCGCACACATTAAAAACCCTAAGAAGAGTTAGGCTTTTGCGTTGTGGAAAGGAGCAGATGATATTAATTAAAAATAAATGCAAACACACTGGATTGTTTTTAGACAATCTCCTCCGAAGTCAGAATGCAGCTATATTAAAGGTGTGTGTGTGTGTGGTTTTGTTGTGGGGGGGGGGGGGGGGAGCGGTCGCATACACAAAAATCTCACCTTGGAGAGAACCTTGATATAACAGAGAAGCCAACAACAAAAAATTGTGTGTACTTACATTTTTGGATTGTGGATACTGCTCCGACGATGATGTTGACTCTTGATGCTGCTCCGACGACGATGCTGCTTCGATGATGTTGTGCTTGATACTGCTCCAACGATGCTGCTCTTGATACTGCTCCGACGATGTTGTTCTTGATACTGCTCCGGCAACGATGTTGTTCTTGATACTGCTCCGGCGACGATGTTGTTCTTGATACTGCTCCGGCGACGATGTTCTTGATACTGCTCTGACGGCGATGTTACGCTTGATACTGCTCTGACGACGATGTTCTTGATGCTGCTCCGACAACGATGTTCTTGACGCTGCTCCGACGACGATGTTCTTGATGCTGCTCCGACGACGATGTTCTTGATGCTGCTCCGACGACGATGTTATTGATGCTGCTCTGACGACGTTGTTTTTGATACTGCTCCGACGATGTTGCGACGATGCTGCTGCGGAGATATACTTGATACTGCTCCGTTGATGTTGCACTTGATACTGCTCCTACGACGATGTTCTTGATACTGCTCCTACGACGATGCTCTTGATGCTGCTCCGACGACGACGATGTTCTTGATGCTGCTCCGACGACGACGATGTTCTTGATGCTGCTCCGACGACGACGATGTTCTTGATGCTGCTCCGACGACGACGATGTTCTTGATGCTGCTCCGACGACGACGATGTTCTTGATGCTGCTCCGACGACGACGATGTTCTTGATGCTGCTCCGACGACGACAATGTTCTTGATGCTGCTCCGACGACGATGTTCTTGATGCTGCTCCGACGACGATGTTCTTGATGCTGCTCCGACGACGACGATGTTCTTGATGCTGCTCCGACGACGATGTTCTTGATGCTGCTCCGACGACGATGTTCTTGATGCTGTTCCGACGACGATGTTCTTGATGCTGCTCCGACGACGATGTTCTTGATGCTGCTCCGACGACGATGCTCTTGATGCTGCTTCGACGACGATGTTGCTCTTCATACTGCTCCGACGACGATGCTCCGACGATGTTGCGCTTGCTACTGCTACGACGACGATGTTGCTGTTGATACTGCTCCGACAATGATGTTGCACTTGATACTGCTTCAATGACGATGTTGCTCTTCAAACTGTTCCGACGACACGCTTCAACAATGTTGCGCTTGATGCTGCTCCGACGACGATGTTGTTCTTGATGCTGCTCCGACGACGATGTTCTTGATGCTGCTCCGACGATGTTGTTGCTCCGATGATGTTGTGCTTGATAACTGCTCCCGCAACGTTGTTATCGATACTGCTCTGACGACGATGTTGCTCTTGATACTGCTCCGACGACGATGCTCCGACGATGTTGCGTTTGCTACTGCTACGACGACGATGTTGCGCTTGCTACTGCTACGACGACGATGTTGCGCTTGCTACTGCTACGACGACGATGTTGCGCTTGCTACTGCTACGACGACGATGTTGCGCTTGCTACTGCTACGACGACGATGTTGCGCTTGCTACTCAGACAATGATGCTGCGCTTGATACTGCTTCAATGACGATGTTGCTCTTCATACTGCTCTGACGACGATGCTCCAACGATGTTGCACTTGATACTGTTCCGGCCACGATGTTGCGCTTGATACTGCTCCGACGACGATGTTGCGCTTGATGCTGCTCCGACGACGATGTTGCGCTTGATGCTGCACTGACGACGATGTTGCGCTTGATACTGCTCCGGTAACGATGTTGCGACGATGCTGTGCTTGATACTGCTTCGACGACAAACTCTTGGTATTGCTGTGGCGTTTATGCTAGCTCTTGATGCGTTGATGCTGGCTCTTGATGCTAGCTGTTGTGTTGATGCTAGCTCTTGATGCGTTGATACTAGCTCTTGGTGCGTTGATGCTAGCTCTTGATGCGCTGATGCAAGCTCTTGATGCGTTGATGCTAGCTCTTGATGCGTTGGTAGAAACTGTTAAGTACACAAGCCCAGAACTGAGATATGATCCCCATGACAACTGTCGACACCAATGCCTGACTTCTGAGGAATCGGAGCAAGAAGGAAGAGACCCAGAAGGTAGAGAAAGTGCTTGAAGACAATGTTTGGGGGCGTAAGGTGTAGAGTGTGCAATGCAGGGGATACTTAGAAACCCTATCTCATGCCGTCGGTAACGCGTCGAAGTCGGATGCGCTGGGCCTGACTCGTCAGGCGTGTAGCGGCAGTGCAGCGCACTTTCGCTCCTATGACAGGCATCAGTAGTTGCTGTCTGTGTGTTTGAAGAAGAAGAAAAAGAAGAAAGAAGAAGACAGGGTTGGTGAAGTGTCGGAGGGCGGATGTCTCGTCGCATCTAGTCCCTAAAATGTTTCAGAGATGGGAAGTCATAATGACGCCACTCTGATTTCTAAGCCCCCAAACTCCTACCTACTTCGCTGTTCAATCCAGTAGAAGACGAAGACGGCCATGGATTGTCCTAGATCCCTGGGCATCGGAACCAGGCAGTGAGTGTACTAGGTCTGCCCTTCAGGGATTCGGTGAAGCACTTTCTCCTATTTCCCATTCTAAACCCTTCAAGCCTCATAGATCTGACATCTGTCTACTGAGTCATGGGGATCTTGGACAATGTTCCGGGTCATGCGCTCCAACATTGTGGCCGTGGCATCTTTATGATCTCTGGTGAGAAGGGTCACGATCACTGGGTGAAGATCTGGTGACAAAGACCATGAATGGCGTCTCCATCATCTCTGGTGAGAAGGGTCACGATCACTGGGTGAAGATCTGGTGATAAAGACCATGAATGGCGTATCCATGATCTCTGGTGAGTAGGGTGACGATCATCGGCGAAGATCTGCTGACAAAGATCATGAACACAATTACATAGACTACAGTAACTTTTTCCATCCCAAAAATAAAATCACACACAAAAAAGGAGCTGGATAACCTTAGTGGTTCAAGTGCTGCGCTTGTGATCTGACGGCCCGGGTTCAAGCCACCACAGAGGCCCCTGTTTGAGGGGACGTTTCCCTTCGATTTCAACATCAGTACCTATTCCCCCAGCCAAGGTTAAACAGCATCGAGCGTGGTTACCAGTTGGATGGGTGACCGTTTGCGCACCATGGCTCCAGTACAGTTCCCCAGTTCCCATCTGTAAATGGGTACCTGCCTCTTTAGGGTCAGGGAAGGTAAAGCAGCGAGGGAGAGGAGATGGACGCTGCCCTCATTACGCTGGCTCCTTGAGAAGTTGAGATCTTTGATGCCCCGCTCCCCTACGACCACATAGGTTATGGGAACCTTGACCTTTACCTTACCTACTCCACGACTCGAAAAGTCCTTGGTCTCCTGTGCGAACACACGCGGACATCTGGCACACACATCAAAACTTGTTATTCCTTTCAAACGAGTAGGCGAATTCGTGCTGGTAGGGATGGATGACAATCTCAAAAACCATGCACGTGGCGTTTTTACACAGCATCCCTGAAGTCAGAATGCGGCTACCTTAATGGTGCGCAAAAAATTGTCGCTTACGCAAAATCTCGCCGATGGTGAACTTCGGAGCTCTTTCCGAGAAACCATAAAGAAAAGACCGCATGATTTTCTGAGAATTGAGTTACGGTAAATTTTAGTTCCAGAGAAAAAAAAAATTCTCGTAGACGGTGCAACCAAGGTCCGAACCTGTGTTATGAAATCCCTCAAGATTCGAAGTCAGTCGCTCTAACCGCTGAGCTTTGCCCCCCTACCCCCTTCCACCCCCACCCCCCCCCAAAAAAATGATCAATTTCAGAAACAACTCCGCATAATATGTAATTGTTACAGGGCCACTGCATAGAAAGTAGCGAAAGCCGAGGTACATTGTGCTAAATTGTTTTTATGAACTACATTTGAATGTGTGCCAATCAAAAAGATTTTTTTTTAACCCAAAACAATAAAAACCTACCTTTGAATCAAATTAGAAATGATCGCCTGAAACGGTATTATACTTATTGTGATCTTATGAATACGTAATTCATAAGGGGAGTGGGGGGAAAGTGGGTGGGGGGGGGGGGGAGTGGTGGGGGGGGGGAAGTGGGGGGGGGGGGGGTAAGCCTAGTGGTTAGAGCGTTGCGCTCACAAAGTAACGGCCCGGGTTCGAGCCATCACTGAGGCACTTGTTCAAGCTGATTTTTCCCCTTGAGTTATTAGTACTCATCCCCCTCCCCCTCCTCCCGAAAAGACCGGACGAGATTATAAACCGTGGTCCCGTGTGCGTACGTGCGCGGAACATCTTACGCACACTTTAAAACCCGTTACACTTTCGGAAGAGTAGGTCATTCGCGCCGCGCTGGTAAGAACGGGTGATAAAAATAGACTAAAAAAAAGCATGCACACTAGTCTCGCACTTAGACATCAGCCCCGAAGTCAGAATGCGGCTGCCTTAACGGTGGGCAAAAACGGTCGTATACTCAACAGTCTCACCTTTGGTGAACACTCGGAGCTGTAGCGGAGTAAACGAACGAAAAAGTTTTGGCTCCTGGTGAAAATTCCACTGAGGTGGCTTGACCAAGGCCCAACCTATGCTGTGAAATTTCTATATAAAAAAAAACGGAGTCGGTCGCTTTGACCACTGAGCTATGTTCGTGTGGGTGAAAACTGATAACAGGAGGTTGTAATTCTTAGCAGACATTGAAACGCTTACCACAAAAGTGGTAGTTAAACCTCTCTAAAAGAAACACTTCTCTCATGTACCCCTGGTCCAAGCCAAAATCTTTGCTAGTTA
>CM054134.1:38042369-38047369 GCA_028751875.1 Rapana venosa | reverse complement strand
ATGATGATGATGATGATGATGATGATGATGATGATGATGATGATAGTGCAAGTATCACCAGAAGATCTGCCCTAAGCATATCAATCTGACTCATTATGTATCTAAAAGTTGATGTGTCAAAAACTCCTGATAAGCAGCCTATCATAGATCTTTGTAACAGCACGTTCCCACCCCCCACCCCCCCAATGCAATTTTACAGATGATCTACATAATAGCAGGCCTTTGAGGTTGTGGACCTTCCATCCAACCCCTATCCACTGAATACACCTTGGTGGGGCTCTGTATAAGTATGTGAGTGTGCATATGGACTCTGCAGTATACATGTAATAAATCAGAAGTGGAACAGATTAGCAATACACAAGAAATGGTCAGTGCAGTCCCACCTTCAAGTCCTTCTCACTTCCAGGAGAGAAAAAATGAGAGCAACCAACCACACACACATGAGGGAGATAGAAGAGAGAGAGATGAGAGAGATGAGAGAGAGAGAGAAGTAGAGAGAACAGACAGACAGACAGACAGACAGTCATACATACAGAAAGAGAAAGAAAGACAAACTTACAAACAGATGACAGACATAAATTTATACCCATTATTTTTGCCTTTTTTCTTCTTACATTGGTTATAAAGTAATATAAGGAAAGTAAAACAACAAATGTCACATCAGCGAAAACAACAAAAACACACCAGCGAATGGACAGGCCTAGAACTCAACAAAACCCTGAGAAAGGCAGAACAGAGAGAGGAATGGAGGGAACTGGTTGTTGAGTCTTTGAGGGTGCCCCCACGGTCGTCAGACTACGGGACAGATAGATAGATAGATAGATAGATAGATAGAAAACAACAAACATACTTAGACTCTAGGTGATCCCCGTATTTGCTTTACATTCCCCAGGAAATGGGGGAGGGAGGATATCATAATGGTGTAATGGACTGATGTCAGTCTCCCCACATATTTTTTCTTTATGGTGTGTGTGTGTGTGTGTGTGTGATTGTTGTGAGAGAGAGAGAGAGAGAGAGAGAGAGAGAGTAGAGAGAGAGAGAGAGAGAGAGAGAGAGAGAGAGAGATACTCAGTGCAACTGTGAGGGGGTAGGTGAGTGTGATAAGTCGGAAGTAACAGACTGAAAATACAGAGACATTTTAAGTCCAGCTCCCTATTCCTTCCCTTCCCACCTCATCCCCCAACGCACACACACACACATATATGCACATTCACATACTCACTTATATGAGGCTGTTCCTTTTGTTCATTATATAATTTTGTTTATTATAGATCTATTTGGCTGATTGTTTCTTTAGTTTGTTTCTTTCTCTATTTTGTTTTTTTCTCTTTTTTATTTTCTATTTTTTCCTTAGCTGTTTTGCTTGTGTTTGTGTGTATGCGTGTATATGTGTGTGTATTTTATTATTTAGATGGGGGGTGGAGGGGCGGGTATGGTCTATTGCTTTAGAATTGTTTTTATATTATCTTTTCTGTTCATTTCCATGATATATCCATGAAAAGGGCGGGGACTGGATGTTAAAAAAGCACATGAGTGCTTATTCATTATCCTCGAAATAAAAGAATTTGACTGATTGATTGATTGATTGATTTTCCCAGTAGAGATAAAAGAGAAAGCTTGAGTCCAATATGTTGCCATACCTTAGCATAAACACTGGTGGGGGCGGGAACCTCTCTCTCTGTCTCTCTCTGTCTCTCTCTGTCTCTGTCTCTCTCTCTTTCTCTTTTCTGCGTGGACACTCTCTCTCTCTCTGTCTCTCTCTTTCTGTCTCTCTCTCTCTCTCTTCTGCGTGGACAACCCCCTCCCCCGCCCCCCCCCCTCTCTCTTTCTCATCAAAAATTTAAAAAATCCACACTTGATCTGTTGGAGTCAAAGATGACCAGGCACAGGAGTGTGATGCCCCAGCTGCATCCCAGTGACACGGAGGTCCTTAGGAACACAGACCTGGCTGACAGAACCACAGCAACTCCTGAATGAACGGACACTGAAAAGAGAACATCCCCAGGCCTTGTCCTTATAGTGGCATTACTCTCTGCCAGATCTCTTGCCCCGTGCAAGCTTGGGTCTTGCCTCTGCTTCCTAGCCAATTCCTCCTCCTCCTCATCATCATCATTAGCCATTACACCCAGCGGTGTGTAGGGCAGCAACAAAGGCTTCCACTCCTGCCTATTCTGGGCCAACCTAGTCACTGATCCCCCAAGAGTGCTGCATGGCCTTCATCTCACTTTCTACAGTTCTTCTCCACGTTGCTTTTGGTCTTCCTTTCTTTCTCCTTCCTTCTGGGGTCCAGTGCAATGCTGTTCTTGTGATTGACTGTGGGTCTCTTCGGAGGATGTGCCCAATCCACTTCCACCGTCGTCATGAGTCACTTTTACTCCTGGCACAAGAAAAGTTGGGGCAGGCTTTGACTTTTGATCAACCTGAGACCTATCTTCTGTATCTCCTACGATCTTGTAATCAGCATTAACAGGCACTCTGGTGATAGAACCGTTTACTTCCCAGGCTGAGTTGCCAATAAGAACACCCACAACTGGTGCCATCATCACAGCCACATCAAAACAGCCCCTGATAAATGGAGACTGCAAGTCAACCCGGGCGATAGGCAACACAGATGAGCACTTCGACTCCGCTAGGACTATCCGCACCGTTGCTCCGGTGAATGACTGTAGAGAGACCAACCTACTACCAACGACAATCATGTGAGCTCCCGTGTCTCGCAACCCTCGACAACCTGACCATCAACCACGGCTTCACATCGAGGAGTGTACACTTTAGAAGCGCATGGGACGCACAAGGTGGGTGGAGAACCTGAAGGTTGATCCCCAGAACACTCCTGCCTGAACACTGCAGAGACTACTTTGAACTGCCTGCACTCTCTAGCAAGATGACCGACCACCCCTTCCACACTTGAAACAAGATGGGTGGCTGATGGGCTTCTCCTCTGCTAGGTCTCCCTTCGGAACTCCTGACAGGTCCTAAACCCTGCTGAGACCTAGCACCCTGGCCTGGCTTCTGCTCGGAACTTTCCTGCCTAGCAGAACTCTCGTCAGTTCCAGATTCGGACTGTTTTGAGATAATGAAGCATTTGAAATTTCCGGTGCGGGCGTAGGTGCAGGCCAACCCATGTGTCTACGTACCTCTCTGCGTGTGCACGTGCTCGCGTGTGTGTTGGGGGTCGAGGACGCGTATGTGCGAGTGAATGTATGCGCTGTGTGTGTGTGTGTGTGTGTGTGTGTGTGTGTGTGTGTGTGTGTGTGTGTGTGTGTGTGTGTGTGTGTGTGTGTACGTATTTATTAAATATTTTAGATATATAATTGTTAAAAAAAAACACCCAACCGATTAAGTAAGTCAATAGACAAGAAATAAGGGAGCAGGTAAATAAGTTTAAAAAAAAGAGTTATATAAAAAAAGACCAAGGGACACATTTGCCAAAGAAAAATAAACAATGCCATAGCTCTAAAACGTGTGGCAAAACATGTTTCAGAAACGGAGACAAGAATAAATAAATACCTACACAAAACATTATCATTTTTCACACCACAAACTTTTTGAGATTGCTCAACTTTTTAAGAGCTCTTGTTCTGGCACTCTTAAGTCTGCATTTGCATTCATCACTCTTGATAGAACATGCTTACCGTCTGCAAAGGTGAAAAGAAAAAATACTGATGTATATTCAAAGTTCTTACAGTTGTACCCTCCCCCCCCCCCCTCATCCCAAGTTTTTTGAAAGATTTCAGATTCACTGTTTCTAGGTTAAAAGCTTTTTTTTTAAAAACTCGACAATTTTGTTTCAATAATAATATTATTAATAATGTAAGAATAAAATAATAATAATAATAATAATAATAATAATAATAATAATAATAATGTATGGGATTAATATAGCCCCAAATCTTGTATACATGTAGACACGATAATATTGAAAGCACGATTATATAAAGTAGAAAACCATATGGAGATTGTAACGTGAGAATGGATTATGTAGTTTTAGTGGCGAGCTATTGGTATGGCGTGTGTGCGTGCGTGTGTGCGTGTGTGTGATTAATTTGTTCGTAATCCTCCATACCCGAGAAGGGATTGAAAGGAATTACATCTTGAATCGTGTGTGTGTGTTTGTGTGTGTGTGTGTGCGTGCGTTTGTGCGTGCGTGCGTGTGCATGCGTGCGTGGGCACGTGCGTGCGTGAGCATGAGTGCGAGCGTGTGCAGGTGCGAGCCTGCGAGCATATATTATGCAGGTGTTTTCCTGTTTCTTAGAAAATTTACGACTGACTCGGAAAGCATGTGAGCTATTTTCTTCTTGTCACGTTATTTTCTTTACTTAAAAAAAACACATTTATTCGCGGTTCCTGTCAATGGTAACACCCTGCCCTCTTTTTATGTTGAAAACTTTTTTTTTAGACATGGATTAATGCCTACAAGATTTCCTGGGAGAAGCGTAAACTAGGTGCTTTACGAGGCCACAAACATACCGAATCTCAGTGCAACCATTCTTTCCAGTTCGCCTGCATGTGGGTTTATTATTTTGTTTTGTTTTGTTTCATTTCGCGGTGTTTTTGTTTTTTTGATGGTTTTGCTTTTGTTTTAGTGGCGTTTCTTTTGTTTGGTTGGTTGTTTGTTTTGTTCTTTGGCTTCGTGTTTTTTTGTTTTATCTGTTTATTTGTTTTGTGGGTAGAGGTTGGGAAATGTCTTTCTTTGTTACTACTTTAAATATAAAATCTTTTTAGGTGCATTTCTGACTGTTTTTTTTTTTCTTTGTGTTTATTTTCTATCTCATTTTCTTCCTTTTGTTTTGCTCTTTCTTTCTTCTTTTTTTCAGTTTTTTTTTTCAATTAATTTCTTTTGGGGTTTCTTTATTTTCCTCCTTATTTGATATTTACTGTGTTTTTATTCCCCTTTCTGTAATTTACTTGATTGCATTTTTGTCCTTTTATGTTTTTGTTTTGTTTGTTTGTTTTCTCGTTGTTTCTTTCTTTCTTTTTCCACATTTTAACCGTTTATT
>CM054134.1:38024869-38037369 GCA_028751875.1 Rapana venosa | reverse complement strand
GGAACGCTGACCATCATCCCCTTTCGTCCATCGACATTCTCATGTCACTCTTCCGCCCAGCTAGCTAGCTGTCTTGAATGCACTGACTCTGAGACTGGATGATGTGAGCTTACTTGCAGGCATAGACAGATGCGTAGAGGTGAGGTCACTATGACATTGTTTTGGTCCCGAGGAAACCATTGAATTATATATATATATATATATATATATATATATTATTATTATATTATATATTATATATATATATATTATATTATATATATATATTATATATATTGTGCGTGATGAATAATAGCAGTAGGAGTTATGCTAGTGACACTATGGAGAAACAGGCAGGTGCATGGACACATCGCACAACTGTACTAAACACTCCCTGTCACATGCTATCATGTTAACAGCTGGGTTGGGAACGTGTAGGCAAATGCAGAAAGATGGAATGATATCGTAAATAATACCATCCATATTTTATTATTTCTATTTTTCGTTCCTCAGCTAGAACTCCCAATATTCACCTAATGATGAGACTTTGTGGATTTGACCGTTTTTACCCACCATAAAGATAACTGCATTCCAACTTGGGTGATATGCTTTCAACCAATACTGGCAATTACAATCAGCTGCTTCCTTTGTTTTTCTCTGAGTCTACCACACGATCATCTGGCCTTGAGCAGATGACGCAGGACCCCTAAAAATCCTCTCAAAGATAACATGTTTCTAGACGGAAATGAAGCTCACTCCCGGCCCACACCCGCCGCTGCAAAGTTGACAGTCGCCCCGTGCTTAATCACGGCCCTAGGCAGGTGGTCCTGTTTGCCAGTAAACAGGTAGCCTGCACTGGGCGAGTAGAGACAGAAAGAAGTAAAGCGTCTTTTCAGATGGAATGAGCCCTTTCAGTGCCAGATTTCTTGGCTGTTGGTTGGACTCAAGGGCAAGCTAGCAGGGAACTCCAGTGCCCCTCTGGGCCAGGATTGCTGGGTACACGACACTGGGGTATGTGAAGGTTGATCTCCGGGTTGTTGAAAGAGTCCTGTAGGGGGTTAAAACCCTTTTGTTTGAGCTTGTTTACCGAAGTCTTCTTCTCAAGGATTGGATATTGTTCGATGGGAGTCGTGTCTGGTTGGGTTTTTTTTGTTTTGGGTCTGTCTATTGTTGTCGATTTGATTTTATTGTCTCTGTTGTTTCCCTTGTCCTTGTTGCCTTGCATAGCGTTTCTGTCTGTCTGCTGTTCTGTATGCAAACTCTGATTCTGTCTCTATCTGTCTGCCTGTCTGTCTATCCGTCTGTCTCTTTCTGTCTGTCTGTCTTTCTTTCTTTCTTCCTTCTTTCTCTCTTTCTTTCTTTCTTTCTTTCATTCTTTCTTCTTTCTTTCTTTCTCTCTCTCAGTACTGCTATACCAATCGTTCTTGTTCCTGAAGCAGCGAGGAAGGAAGAGAATATTGTGCATGGTACAAGATGTGGTCAGTACAGAACAATTTTTATACAATATTAAATATAAATAAATATAGCAACATATTAAAGCTGCGAACTCTTTCTTCCAATAGAAATACACCAAAAAAAACGCAACCCCAGATACAACAACAAAAACAAAGCAAAACCATGACAGAAAACACACACACACACTCACATACACAGCACACACACAGACCGCACACACACAAACACACAAAAAACGCACACACACACACACACACACACACACACACGCACACACACACACACACACACACACCACACACACACACTGAAACACACACACAAAGAGAGAGAGAGAGAGAGAGAGAGAGAGAGAGAGAGAGAGAGAGAGAGAGAGACATAGAGAGAGAAAGACAGAAAGACAGAGAAGAGAGAGAGAGAGAGAGAGAGAGAGAGAGAGAGAGAGAGAGAGAGAGAGAGAGAGAGAGAGAGAGACAGACAGACAGACAGAGAGAGAGAGCGAGAGAGCGAGAGAGAGAGAGAGAGAGAGAGAGAGAGAGAGAGAGAGACATAACTGCCCACCCAATTCACTGAAGGATTGCTAGCAGAGGACAGAGAAGAGATGTGGACGGCATTGATGTGAAGTGATCAGGGTTATTTACTTTGGCGGTCTGGGAGAAATCGATAACTGGAGCCATTCTGCACAGATTGTTGTTTTTACTCTGTCTCTAGTAATCTTTTCTTTTCTTTCGTTTGTTATTTCTCTCTGTTTTGGTTTGTCCCTTTTTTGTGCTGGTGGTGCTATTTTTGTGCTTTCTGTTTGTCCTTTTTTAAAAAATATACTTTCCAATCTGTTTCTGTTTTCCTACTATCTACTTGATTTTGCTCTCTCTCTCTCTCTCTCTCTCTCTCTCTCTCTCTCTCTCTCTCTCTCTCTCTCTCTCTCTCTCTCTCTCTCTCTCTCTCTCTCTTCTCTCTCTCTCTCTCTCTCTCTCTTCTCTCTCTCTCTTGCTCTCTCTCTCACTCTTCTCTCTCTCTCTCTCTCTCTCTCTCTCTCTCTTATATATATATATATATTATATATATATATATATATATATATATCTCTCTCTTCGTTCTTTCTCACCGCCCAAACCCGCACACCTATATGCACTCCACTCCCCCGACACGTAAATCCATATATACAATCCTACACACAGACATACACCTTCAAACGCATACATACACTGACTTACACACATGAACAAACAACCGTTCAATCCGGATGAAAAAGCAAACAACCCACAACCCCACCACCACCACCACCACCACCACCACTACCACCGCCACCACCACCACCACACCACCACCACCACCACCACCACCAACCACAACCACCACTACCACCACCACCACCACCACCACCACCACCACACACCACCACCACACCACACAACAACAACCACAACAACAACAACAACAACATCAACAAAAACAACAACAGCTCACAAAAAAACAAACCCACCACAACGACCAAAAACAAATGCATAAAGTAAACCACCAAACCCCATCAGCCAGCGAAAGCTAGTCAGGGAGTTTCTAAGCGAGGACAGAGGACAGAGGACAGAGGACAGATGGAGAACGTCAATGACAGGAGGTGATCAGGTCTTATTATTGGCTGTGCCGGTCTGACAAGAGTCGATCATTGCAGCCCAATGGCACCGAATGTGACACTTTTTCTTCCTTTTGTTCATTTCTGTCTGGTGGATTTCCTGCATATGTTGCTTTTGTTGTTGTTTGTTTGGGTTTTGTTTTCTTCTTCTGTGTTCTGCCTTTTTTATTTGCTTTTTGTTTGGAGTTTTTGTTGGTATGTTGTTTTAAACATGAGTTTGTCTGACTCTCTGTGTGTCTGTGTGTCTGTCTGTCTTTCTGTCTCACTTCTCTCTCTTCTCTCTTCTCTCTCTGCTCTCTCTCTCTCTCTTCTCTCCTCTCTCTCTCTCTCTCTCTCTCTCTCTCTCTCCCCTTTACTGGCAATTTTATTTAGTTATGTTTGTTTGTTTGTTTGCAATTATAGGCTCAACTTGTTCACATACAGAAACACATACACACTAACACACTAACATACACAGACACACGCACACACTAAAACACACACACCCACACACACACACGCTAAAACCCCCACTAACACTTACACTAACACTGACACACACTAGCACACATATTCAACCAACTACCTACTCAACCCAGTCAAACATACAAACCCACAACCTTCAACAAAACAACTCAACAACAACAAACAACATCAAAAAAACATCAAAACAACATCAACAACAAAACAACATCAACAACAAAACAACATCAACAACAAACAACATCATCCTCGTCAACAGCAACAACAAGAACAATAGCAACAACAACAGCAGCAACAACAACAACAACAACAACGACGACGACGACGACGACGAACAGAGTAAACGAACCTCGCATACTACCCTTTAGCTAGTGGAAGCTTATCCAGGAATTTCTAGCAGAAGAAAGAGGAAAGCTATGGACGCCATTGATGTGAAGTGATCAGTGGTAATTTGCTTTTGCTGGTCTGAAAAAAGATGATAATTGTAGCCCATTGGCACCGATACTCAAAGCTTCCTTTTCCTTTAGTTTCATTTTTTTTCTTTTGTTAGCTGTTTGTTCCTTCTTTGATGTCTATCAGATGCTGGTTTTTTTTCTATTATTTTCTCTGATGCTTCTTTTAAACTGCCGTCTTGTTTTTCTGCCCTCCTTTATTCTGTTCTGTTCTACTTTCTCTCTCTCTATCTATCTCTGTCTTTCTTTCTTTCTTTCTTTCTTACTTTTCTGTCTTTCTTCCTTTCTTTCGTTCTTTCTTTCTTTATTTTCTGTCTTTCTTCCTTTCTTTCGTTCTTTCTTCCTTTCTTTCTTTCTTTCTCTCTCTCTCATTCACTCTCTCTCGCTCTCTCTTTCTGTCTCCCTCTCTCTCTGTCTGTCTGTCTGTCTCTCTCTGTCTCTCTATCTCTCTGCCTGTCTGTCTCTCTCTCTCTTTCTCTCTCGCTCTCTTCTCTTCTCTCTCTCATCTCTCTCTCTCTCATCTCTCTTCTCTCTCTCCTCTCTCTCTCTCTCTCTCTCTCTCTCTCTCTCTCTCTCCTGTAATTTGTCTATTGGTCTATGATTCTCTGTCTTTACCTCGAAGCTGTAGTTTCTTCGTCCAGGTCTGTTTGTTTTATTCAGCAGAAAAAAAGAAGAGAGATGAGGACGTCACTGATGTGAAGTTATCAGTGGTTGTTTACCTTTTCTGGTCAGGGAAGAATCAATAACTGGAATCAATTCTTGAATTTTCTTTTCCCCGAGTGTCTTTTTGCGTTTGTTTTGTTTGTTTTTTCCCACAGTTTTCTGTAAGCCAAAATACGCTCTTTTTTGGTTTTAAATCTGTTGTCATTTCAAAGTATCTGTCACTGTTTTACTGCCTTTTTTCTTGTTGAGGTTTGTTCATTTTCCTTTGTGGTTCAA
Organism: Rapana venosa; assembly: GCA_028751875.1. Classification (NCBI taxonomy): domain Eukaryota; kingdom Metazoa; phylum Mollusca; class Gastropoda; order Neogastropoda; family Muricidae; genus Rapana; species Rapana venosa. The sequence goes on along the minus strand of CM054134.1, from coordinate 38,032,452 downwards.
AAGGAGTGCATTCATCCTCACACACACACACTTCCCCCTCCCCACCCCTACTACCTCCTCACACACAAACGGTCACACGCACAAACACAAACACATAGACACACAGACATCCACACACACACACACACACAAACAATAACACACACATACACATAATCACACTCACACACACTCACACACACACAATCACAACAAACACACTCACACACACACACTCACACTCACTCACACACACACACACACACACACACACACACACACACACACACACACACACACACACACACACACACACACACACTCACACACACATTTACAGTGCGCGCGCGCACAAACACTCCCCTCCTCCTCCCCCCACACACAGATACAATCAACCAACAACCCAACCCAGAAAACAATTCAACAACAACGACAACAACAACAACAATGAGAGCTAAAAGAAACAACCCAGAATAACGGAAACCACAGAGAAAGCTCTTTCGGCAAACGAGTCATAGCCAGCAGAGGAGTGTCCAGCAGAAGACTGGAGAGGAGAGATGTGGACGTCATTGATGTGAAGTGATCAGGGTCATTTACTTTGGCGGCCGGAGAGAAATCGATAACTGGAGCCAATTGCACCCAAATTTGATTCTTTATTTGTGCAGTCTATTTTTCTTTCTGTCTTTCTTTCTTTCTTTCTTTTTTTCTTTCTTTCTTTCTTTCTTTCTTTCTTTCTTTTTCTTTCTTTCTTTCTCTCTTTCTTGTTCTTGTTTTCACCCGTCTTCATTTCTTGATTTTGTTTTGTCTTCCACTACTGGATGCTTTTCTTCTTATTTACCTCGGGCGTTGTGCATATCCATTTTACTCTCATAGAAGTATTTCTATCTACGTTCGTATTCTTTCTCTGTAGTTTCTTTATCTGTCTTTGTCTGTGCTTGTCTCTGTGTTTCTCTGTCTCTTCTTCGCTCTCTCTCTCTCTCTCTCATCTCTCTCTCCTCTCTCTCTCTCTCCAGCCCTCTCTCTATAGCTCTGAATATGAGAGAGAGAGAGAGACAGATACACACACACACACGCACACACACACACACACACACACACACAACCGGTCAGACAAACGGTCAGACGGTCAGACAGAGACAGAGAGAGAGAGAGGAAGAGAGAGAGAGAGAGAGAGAGAGAGAGAGAGAGAGAGAGACAGACAGACAGACAGACAGACAGACAGGCAGGCAGACAAACACACACACAGACAGAGAAAGAGACCGAGAGATAGAGAGACACAGAGAGAGATAGGAACAGAGAGACAGAGAGAGCAAGGCAAAAGATTAAAACAATATCTTTTTTTTAAAAAACACTAACACGTGAAACAACAAAACTAATTAAAACAAAACTAAACCCCACAAGAACAAACAGAGGAAAACTAGAAGAAACTTTATCTGAAAGGAAACTCTAAATCAACTTTAAAGACACTGGTATTTCCAATTCATTTTAGTATGCGTGTGCCCTCCACTCTGTCCAACATTGCATGTGCAATCCAGGCTGTGTGGCCTTGACCCTCTGGGTTTAGTCAAGGACGCGTTGTCAGTTTCACTATTTCCGCATTCCTCTGTTGTATTCACGTGCAACCCATGCTGTGTGACCTTGACCGTCTGGCTTGGGGTCGTCACTTTCACTATTTCTGCATTCCTTGTCAACTTCACGTGCAAATCGCGCTCTGTGGCCTTGACCGTCTGGTAGGGGGGTTGTCAGTTTCACTATTTTCCTCGCATTCCTTGCCATCTGCACGTGCGGTCGGTGCTCTGTGGCCTTGACCGTCTGGGTTAGGCGAGGGCGGGTTGTCAGTTTCACTATACGCGCATTCCTCCTTCTTTTCACGTGCAAATCCGCGTTCTGTGGCCTTGACTGTCTGGGGTTGAGAGGAAAAGGGGAATCCCCATCCCACCCTCTTCCACTCTGCTGCTGTGACTGCTGCCACTGAAGCGAAGGGGTGAATGAAATCCCCATTGCTGTGTCCACCACATACCTACCTTCTGACTGTTCAGCGCCCATTGTAAGATGACTGTTCAGAGATCATAAGTATTCACTCTACTGCTAACCAAGGTTCTGGTGGCATCAGTGAATTTACTTGCAGTGGCTCACAGAGAGAGAGAGAGAGAGAGGAGAGAGAGAGAGAGAGAGAGAGAGAGAGAAACAGAGCAGCAGAGAGAGAGAGGAGAAGAGAGGAAAGAGAACAAGGCGGTGAGAAGGACATGAGAGGTAGAGAGAGACGGAGATAGAGGGGAGAGAATAGAGAGAAACAGAGAGAGTAGTGTGTGTGTGTGTTACAGAGAAGAGGAGAGAGAGAGAGAGAGAGAGAGAGAGAGAAGAGAGAGAGAGAGAGAGAGAGAGAGAGAGAGAGAATGAGAGATATATCAAATCAGATCAGATCAAATCAAATCAAATCAGATTCTTTTATTTCGGGGATAAGGAAAAAGCATTCAACTGCTTTTTTTTTTACATACAGTCCCCACCCTTTTCAGGAATAGCACCATGATAAAAAACAAACAACAACAGCAAAACAACCGAATGCAACAACAACTACTACAACTAAACAGACAAACAGACTCACAACAAAGCCAAAACCAAAACCTTCCCCAAGCAAAAATAAGCACGCGCATAGAGACAAATATAATGCTAATGATAAAATCTCCCACAAAATAACTAGCAAATAACCAAACAACAACAACAACAAACACAACAAAACAATTAATACCACAGAAAATCCCATACCGCCACGATCAATCAACAGAACAAGCCACATAAATCATAACATGTTGATAATAGGGAGAGAAGGGGCTTCAGCCACTATTCATCAGTATGGGGAAAGAGAAGTAGCAAAAGCAAATTACACAGAGACAAAAATCATCAATTTAAAAACAACAACAAAACAACAACAACAACAACAACAATGACATCAAAGAATAGAAACTACGCACAGCGTGTAAAGGAAAATAGTCGTATTGCAAATCGTCACACACACACACACACACACACAACACACACACACACACACACACACACACACACACACACACACACACACACACACACACACACAACACATACACACAAGCGGGCGCGCGCACCACACACACACACACAAAACACACACGCACGCGCACACATACGCACGCATGCACGCGCGCGCTCACGCACACACACACACATCAATTGCCTTCTTGCTAAGGGAAGAATATACTATGAATCTTAGTATTATTAAATAACATACCATGAAACAACAGAAATTAAACTGCGGGGAGAGACAGAGTACAGAGACAGAGAGATACACAGAGACACAGAGACAGAGAGACACAGAAAGATAGAGACAGAAAAAGACAGAGAGAGAGACAGAGAGACACAGAGGAGACAGAGACAGAGAGACAGAGACAGAGATAGAGATAGACAGAGACAGAGAGAGGGGACACAAAGAGACAGATACACGGAGAAAAAGAGAGAGAGAGAGAGAGAGAGAGAGAGAGAGAGAGAGAGAGAGAGAGAGAGAGAGAGAGAGAGAGAGAGAGAGAGAGAGAGAGAAGAGAGAGAAAGAATGAAAGAAAGAAAGAAAGAGAGGCAGAGACAGAGACAGAGTCAGACAGACAGACAGACAGAACAGATCAGTGAAGAGGGAAGCTAGGAGATCATTATTTCTTGCCAATTACAGGAGCTATACCCAAAAAACAACAACCTCATGATATTTCCTTGGCGCCAATATTATATCCAAAGATGATGAATGGCTTCTCCTTCCAGAAACATCTGCACTCTCACAGTCCAAGAAGATTCACTTTTAAAGACAACATTGTACGTATTTTTGATAGATCATGAGTGGACATATTAGCTAAGTGAAAACAAATTTGAATTTCTTCCTTGTGGGCCCCACGAAATAGTATGTTCGAATCTCGGCAGCGTGTGAAGTAAGGATGTCTTTCTTAATAATCTCTTGGATCCAAGTGCAGACCTGGTAGTGCCTTAACTGTTTACGTGTATATAGAACTACAGAAAATCAAGTTTTACCGTTAAAGAGCACGGATTTCACGTCAGCGTTAGATGGGTTACGGACACATGAATGTGCCCAGCATGCACTTTGCATTTGACGAGGGATGGGCTACGCCAGGTTTCACTTTCTCAAGAGACATGGCCTGAAAAACTCATTACCGTACCCTGACGACTTTCCATTAAGTTAAAAGTGAGAAAGAAAAGATTTTTGTCATCACGGGATTATCATTCTTTAATCTTCAAGACGTTCCTTTTTTTCTCTCATAGACAAAGATGGTTTACTACGCTGTCTTTTATTGTGCCCTTTTCCAAAACACAATACGCTTAAGCTTAGTGTCAATTTGAAAGCCACTGCTAGTGGTTCAAATCAGAAGTGTAAGTCCACTGATCACTTGGTAATGTACGAATTGTATTGAGTTGTATGACCCCTGCAAAACTGTTTTGGACTGTATTCCTTAAAGCTGTCTTATTATATTGTTGTGTCATATTGTGAAGCATCGCATTGAATTATTGAATTGTGCTGCACTTGATTCGAGTCATGTCGTGTTGTATTACATCGTGTTGTGTTGCATTTTATTGTTGTGTCAATTAATAGTTGTTCTTTTCAAACTGATATGGGGGATTTCAAGGCCTGTGGGAATTTCAGTGAATCAAAACTTGCAATTAACTGCAAAGAGAAACGATTTCAGAAACTAATTATCGTCTGAATGAACTACTTTAAAATCTTAGAAGAGTGGACACAGGTTAGCTCCAATATCTACACAAACTCAAAATTCACTCACACTCACATCTTCATCAGTATTCTTCTTTTGTGATGCTTTGCCGGCCCTAAACATGGCTTCTGGGTTCGGATGGTTTATGACAACAACCTATGAAGAAAACTAGTGGTGCATACACAAACAGACGACAGGCAGAAGAGCAATAGAGACAGCCACAGAAGGACGTTATAATTATTCTCCAGCATCAAGTGAGCTGTAACCAAATCCAGTGTCACCTATACCAGGGGTTCATTCTGTGGGTGTCAAAGGTGTCGTCTTCCAGACGACAAATCTAAAAGAATTTCCAGAAACGTATCTCTTTCTTTCTTTTTTCCCCCTACCGTCATTGTGTCTTTTTTATTTTCAAAATTCAATTTAAAAGGTCTTGACTTGGCTGATTGAAACCTTATTCCGTGAAAGACTTGATAACCTCCTTATTTCTTCGTATGCTACTTATCTTCTTTCTTTGTAAGTGTCTCTCTCTCTCTCCTGTCAGGTATTTTATTTTATTTTATCTGCTTACATGGGAGAGAGAGAGAGAGGAGTGGGAGGGAGGGAGGGAAGGAGAGAGAGAGACAGACAGACAGACAGAGAGACAGAGAGACAGAGAGACAGAGAGACAGAGACAGAGAGAGTGGAATGGTCCTATGTTGCGTCTGTTCAAACGTAGAGGGAGAAAGGTTTGAGATTACCCATGTCAAGAAACGTCGGCAGAAGAAGAAAGACAAGTTTCGACGTGAACAGCAAGATTGATTTAAACTTCCCATGGAGTTGAAGTGTGCCAGGAGAAACCTTTGACACGCGGCGTTGGGTGGCAGATTGGTGCTAGTGACATGACGCTTCTTCTTTTTGTCAGTTGTAGCGATGGTCCCCCTCTCTGTTTCTGTCTGCCTCTGTTGTCTATATCTGTCAATCAGTCTCTACCTGCCTTCGTCTGTCTGTCTGTCTGTCTGTCTCTCTCTCTCTCTCTCTCTCTCTCTCTCTCTCTCTCTCTCTCTCTCTCTCAGGCAGTGCTATTGACTGAGTGTGACATCTTAGTCTCAGTCTCTATCTCTATCTGTCAGTCTGTTTGCCTCTGTGTCTACATCTGTCTCTCTCTGTGTGTCTCTGTTTATCTGTCTGTCTGTATCTTTCTCTCTTGCTCTCTTTCTTTCTTTTTTTCTTTCTTCCATTCTTTCTTTCTTTCACTCTCTCTCTCTCTCTCTCTCTCTCTCTCTCTCTCCATCTCTCTCTCTCTCTCTCTCTCTCTCTCTCTCTCTCTCTCTCTCTCTCTCTCTCCTCTCTCTCTCTCTCTCGCAAACGTGCATGCGTGTACTCACTTGCTCGCTAACTTCCGTGTGTGCGTGTGTTTGCATGTATGCTGCAATGTTTGCAAGCAAAGTGTTTCGCAATCTCATTGAACTTGGACGTGATCGTTTTACTAAGTATCAATTGAATCCATACATTCTTTCTGAGAGAGAGAGAGAGAGAGAGAGACAGACAGACAGACAGACAGACAGATAGACAAACAGAGGCAGCGGCAGGCAGAGACAGTTATTCTGGAACAAAGAGACAAAGACAGTGAGGAACAGATGCAGAGAAAAATATAGAGACATAATATTGCTTTAATACGATCAAAAACTGTTGCTTTGCGTAACAGTTTTACAAACCCAATGATAGTATCGCTTTAAAGTATGCTTGTTGCTTTGTTCTTTTTTTTATATAGAAAACGTAGCGCAAAGAAAAAACAAAAACAAAATCAGATACATCAGCAAAGAAAGCAAAGCAAACAACCAAACAAAAATTAAACACCCAGTCTGCAGTTTCAAACATTTCAGGAGAGTGATAGCAAGAACGATGCGTAGAGTATTAAAAGATTATCTTGTCCTTATTTGTTTTCAGAATGTTACTTTTTGTTATGCAAATCGATTCCTTTGGATGCTGGCACTGCCATTTTGGTTTTCTACCAGCTATGACCTTTGTTTATCATTGCAGTTGTGTATTGGTCACCTTGCTGACTAATTTACTTGCCTTTTTATATTTATTCATATAAACGAACTTTTGTTGATCATTTTGTCTTATACTCAGAGTTTCTAGTGTCTTTACATCCCTTAAATGCCCTTTAACCTGAAAACAAAAAAACACCCAAAATCTTAGGGCACAGTAACTTCAATGGACGTTATAATCCCAACACACATTCAATCTCCTTACAAAAAGGATTTTAGAAAAAAAGATAACGAGGCATTACAGGTCAAAATATTCCATCCGAACTTGACCATGATGCAAAACACAAGAACCATCATTATTGTTAATGTTCAAACTCTTGGAACCCGATATACGGACGACAGCTTAAAGGCATAAAACCCAGGCACAGCGCTTTCGTGTCTTTGGCAACAGGTTGCGATTCTTCTGGGATACAGAGGGAGTCTTAATGAGCAGAAGGCGAGTCCCTTGTGGCGCTGGGCCTGGGTTGGCTTTCTCCTCTTTCTCTACGGGCAGCCCTTGGTAATGAGCGGCCAGGCTGCTTGCCGTCACAGATCCCTGTCTTGCCCTGCTCTCCTCACGCCTTCGAGTGTCCTTCACGGCCTGTTCTCACGATTATAGAGCTGCTGCTGTTTCTTTGTTTGTTTGCGTTTTGGTTTTTATGTCTTTGTTTGCTTGTTTGTTTGTTTGTTTAGATTTGAACTTGGTCTTCTTGGTGTTTTATTATTGTTTTTTTTTTTTAAGAGATGAGAGAGGTACTTTTGTTTGTTTGTCTGCTTGTTTTGTTTATTGGGTGTTCCAAGTTTGAACAATGGAGCTTGTCGGGTGTTTCTTTCTTTTTTGTTTTTTGTAAAC
>CM054134.1:38004869-38022369 GCA_028751875.1 Rapana venosa | reverse complement strand
TATTCACACAACCTGACACTTGGATTTAACAGCCTGCCTCACGACACAATTAAGTCTCCAGTTTCGTGTCGGTGCCGACAACATTCCGATTCTCGTAGGGATAGGAAGGAAGAGCTGCTTAAAAGGGCAGGGGATGAGCCCAGCCCCTTGTGGTCTGCAGCCGAGTAAGGTCTCCTCTCTTCAGTTTCTGTACAGGCTGCGTGCGGTAATGAGTGGTCTAGAACCACAGGAGATCAGAGAATCTGGACTGACCATCCACTTCACACAGCTTTTTAGCTTCATCCGGAGATTGCAAAGTTATGTTGGGTTCATTTTTTGTGATAAAAGTGATTTGATTCGTACTAGCGTGCAAGATCGCACAAGTAGGTTTTCTCTCTCTCTCTCTCTCTCCTCTCTCTCTCTCTCTTTTCTCTCCTCTCTCTACTCTCTCTCTCTCTCTCTCTCTCTCTCTCTCTATCCTCTCTCCTTCTCCTCTCTCTCTCTCTCACTCTCTCTCACTCTCTCTTCTCCTCTCTCTCTCATCTCTCTCTCTCTCTCTCTCTCTCTCTCTCTCCCCCCCTCTCTCTCTCGATCTCCTCTCTCTCTATTAGGGGTAGTCTTCAAGTTTTTCTAGAGTTTGTATGTAGAATTTGAGTTGAGGAAGAGAGAGAGAGAGAGAGAGAGAGAGAGAGAGAGAGAGAGAGAGAGATGTGGTGGTGGTGGTGCAAGTCGGTGTATATTATGCAAACGTGCGCTTGTGATAATTCCAAATGGGTGGTATTTCTTCTGTGTTCCTTAGAAATACCAGCCGCTCTGAGTTCATCAGTATTAGAGATCGAAAGTATTACTCGCCACATGTTGCAACCAGTAAAGGAACCGCCATCACTACCACCCCGCCCCCACTACCACCATCACCATTACCACTACTACAACCATCGCCACCACCACTACTGCCACCATCCTAGCCACTACTACTCTCTAGCTGTTTATGCTGTTGCTGCTACTCCTGGTCTTCTGTTGCAGTAGAAGTAGCAGCAGAAGTAGCAGTAGTACCAGTAGCAGCAGCAGCAGCAGTAGTAGTAGAAGTAGTACTAGTAGTAGTAGTAGTAGTAGTAGTGGTTGCGCGCGTGCGTGCGTGCGTGTGCGTGCGTGCGTGCGTGCGTGCGAGTGAGTGTGTGTGTGTGTGTGTGTGGGGAGTGTGTGTGTGTGTGAGTGAGTGAGTGTGTGAGTGTGGTGTGTGTGGTGTTAAGATCTACAAGAATCACATGTCTTTATGTGCCTGTCTATTCTAATAGTTGTGTGTGTGTGTATCCATCAAAATAAGTCTCTTTCTCTTTTTTTATTTATCTTCTATCTTTGAATATAAATTGTAAATATATTGTGAAAAAAAGGGACAAACAAAGAAAAAAGGCAATCTCTCTTTCTCTCTCTCTCACCTCTCTCTCTCTCCTCATCCTCTCTCTCTCTCTCTCTCTCTCCTCTCTCTCTCTGCGCACACACATGAAAATTAAATCACACACACACACACGCGCACACACACACACACACACACACACACACACACACACACACACACACACACACACACACACACACACACCACACACACACACACACAACAACACACACACACACACACACGCACACACAAAAATCGCGAAAAGACTTCATTACCTGTTCAGAACAATATCATTAGAGATGTCTTAGACTGACAATAGCGATTCTCAGATGCTTCTAATTTCACACAGAATGCAATCTGACCTTGCCGGAAACCCACGCCCAGATTCATTGTCAGTTTTAAACGGTATCAGGGTTTTAGACATTACCCAACTCATATACGTTATTTGAAACCCAATGCCCGATAATTGTCATTTCTAGTTGGAAATCCGATCCTTGATATGATCTCCATAATATTGTCAAGGGTGAAGGTTTTGTAAGCTAGTATTCATGTTCCGATGTGTAGCGAGTGTGGCTGACACGATGGTAAGGTACCTGGTTAATGTTCAGTCAGAATGTCTCTATCATGTGGCTGTTTTCTTTCTTTTTTTAAAATTCAGGTTTTATGTTTACTGCTCAATTTGTCAGCTTTGTTACTTGTTGCTGCTTCTACATTCGTTTTATAAATAAATTTATAAAAAGAGAGAAAAACGTCTGAGTTATTTTTAATCATACTTTTTAAATTATTAATATCATAATCATCACCATCATCATCATCATCATCTTCCTCACCATCTTCCTCGTCATCATTATCACCACTAGCATCATTACCGTCGTCATATCCAGTATGTTCATGGTCTGTCTGGTCTGTCTGTCCGTCTGTCCGTCTGTCTGTCTCTGTCTCTGTCTGTCTGTCTGTCTGTCTGTCTGTCTCTCTCTCTCTCTCTCTCTCTCTCTCTCTCTCTCTCTCCCCTCTCTCTCTCTCTCTCTCTCTCTCTCTCTCTCTCTCTCTCTCCTTCTCTCTCTTTCCTACCCCTACACTCACATACACAAATGTGTAGATATGTATATGCATATTTCCCCCCATGTTTTTTCTTCTAAAAATGAATGACTGTCTCTCTATCTGCCTTTCTATCTGTCTCTTTATTTGTCTGTCTTTCTGTCTTCCTGTCTGTCTGTCTGTCTGTCTGGCTGGCTGGCTATCTGTATCAACAAGCTTGTCTGGTGTGACATTCAGCCACGTTTAGAGTTCCATGAAAGTTGTGGCCAAGGCCGAACGCTTTGTTAGCTGTGTATGTAGGCAAACTGCCAAGACATACATTGGCATGCTTTTAAGCTTTGAGATATTTTGATGAGAACGTCTTCATCCATAAGCTCCTAGTTTCAGCTTACATTGTCCATGCAAAGAGACAAATACATTTTCTGAAGTTGGGAGTGTGGTTGCCTACAATAATGACAATGTTCTTGAGAATAGCCGTACACGCAAACTTATCCCGCGTGTGCTTTCACCATCAATGTGATTCTCTGATATGAAGAGTTACACATTTTTTTAGCCTAATTTTGGAAGCACCTAGCAACAAGACGAACAAAAACAACGACGCAATCAAAAACATCGACGACAGCACCACCACCACCACCATCACCACCACACCACCACCACCACCACACCACCACCACCACCACCACACCACCAACAACAACAACAACAACAACAACAACAACAACGATATTCTGGGTTCTCGGAAAGCGGGATTTGGTAATGAGCGCAGACTCCATCTGAGATCGCAGAATCTGGTCTGCATTATTCCACTCAGCACGTCTTGAAGTGTTCTTCACTGTGTGCGTCTGTGCTGATGGATATGTGAACCATGTCTTTTCTTTTCTTTTTCTTTTATTTTACCTTCTGAAGAAGAGATTAGCATCACATGGATTGTTTGTGTTGGGTTGTTTTGTTTTCTTCTCCAAAATGTTGCTTTCGGGAAAGATGAGAGAAGGTATCAGGGACAAAATATGTTACCTCCACCCCCACCCCTCCCCCGCCCCCGACTGTCATTATATCTGTCTACGTGTATGTGTGTATTTATTGTTACTGGCTGTGTGTCTATGCGCCTGTATCTTCTTTTTTTCTGTCTGTCTGTCTGTATGTTTCTTTGTCTGCTTGTTTGCCACTTTGTTTGTTTCCCTATCCGTCTGTCTGGCTGTTTTTGTTTGTATGTCTATCTCTCTTTCTCTTTCTTCATCACTTTTGGGTATATGCGCGCGCGCGCGCGCGCGTGTGTGTGTGTGTGTGTGTGTGTGTGTGTGTAGAGGGTACGCGTGCATATGTGTGTGTGTGTGTCTTTGCGTGTGTGTGTGTCTGTGCAGCCATGTAAGTGCGCGTGCACTATGAAAGGGCATTCCGGCTGAAGAGAGTGAGTGTGTGGTGTGTGTGTGTGTGTGTGTGTGTGTGTGTGTGTGTGTGTGTGTGTGTGTGTGTGTGAGCGATCGAGAGAAAGAGAGAGAGAGAGTGGGTGGGTGGGTCCAGTGAAACAGCGGACATAATTATTGGACGGGGGAGGGGGGAGGGGGCTGAGGGGAAAAGAGATTACAGGATGGAGTGGGTGTGAGCGAGGGGAGATTGGGGATTCTGTTGTTGCTAATCCCAAGACCACTAATCCCACCATTCACATTAAAAAACAAACCCAGTCAGTTTTTGAACACAGAGTACACTTTACTGTGCACTAAAAGAGAGAGAGAGAGAGAGAGAGAGAGAGAGAGAGAGAGAGAGAGAGAGATAGACAGACAGACAGACAGACAGAGAGCAAGCAAGAGAAAGAGAAACAGAGACACAGACTCACAGACTCACAGACACAGAGACACAGAGACAGAGACAGAAACGCGCGCGCACGTGCACACACACACACACACACACACACACACACACACACACACACACACACACACACACACACACACACACACACACACACACACACACACACACACACAAAGAGTTAGAGCGATACAATCAGACAGACATGCCGAGACATACCGAACCCTTAACCCCTACCACGTTTCAAAGACTTATAATAATAATAATAATATAATAATAATAATAATAATAATAAATAATAATAATAATAATAATAATAATAATAATAATAAAATAATAATAATAATAATAATAATGTATGGAATTTATATAGCGCTGAATCTTGTAAAGCAACAAATCAAAGCGCTCAGATGACTTTTTTTTTAAATATCGAGGATAATGGAATAAGCACTTATGTGCTTTTTTACATCCAGTCCCCGTGTGTATGCGGTTTTGTAAATTTTGTCATCTGTTCCCACCGGCACACAATGGCCTACTCTTTCGAAAAGCGGAACAGGATTTAAGGTGTGCGCAAGATGTTCTGCATGCGTTCGCACACGGGACCTCGGTTTATAGTCTAGTCTAATCCGAAGGATTCATTCACAGCGGCAGCTATCGCCCGAGTCTTCTCTGCTTGTGTCGTCTGCTCTGCAGCAGCAACCTGGCACTGTCAAAGTCCTTTTAATGAGCATGGACTTTCCTGCCTGACGCTCAAGGCAAGATCGGTGGGGGTTTTTCCGTTTGTTGCTCTCTCTCTCTCTCTCTCTCTCTCTCTCTCTCTCTCTTCTCTCTCTCTCTCTCTCTCTCTCTCTCTCTCTCTCTCTCTCTCTCTCTCTCTCTCTCTCTCTCTCATTAACGGCTAAATACCACTCTCAGATATAGTTTATCTAGATATGTATTTCATGCTACAAACCGAAGGACACAGATGATACTGTAGCCAGATATGTCATTTGGAACATTAATTTTTGCCATGTTTTATTATACTACATTAGTTTTGTGCCTTTTTCTATGGGCTTTTGTTGTGTTTTTATTAATGTGAATGTTTCCTCTCTCTTTTTCTTGAAAGTTCTAGTGATGCTACTTTGCTGTATGGTGATGTCACATCACTGTATGAGGTATGATATTCAGTAAGTTTTCTGCTTTCAAAGCTTATCAACATTTTAAATGACTTTAAATTGGGAAGGAGATTATATTACTGACTAGTTTCAACCCATTTAGGATGCTGTAATCCTAAAATGATTCATCACCTTCGTTTCATATACTGAACAGCATGGTAGGGCTATTTGTCATTCGGTTGATTTGATTGTTTGTTTTCTTATTAAAGATTGCATTGCTGTCTTAGACTGCTCACAGTAAGTTAGATTCATGACACATAGCCATGATTCTCAGGACGTTTTTTTTCCGCATTTCTTCTTTCGTAAGTAATGCTGGTGCTTTGTGATCAAACTGGAATGAGTGAGCGTACAGTTACCAAGATAAAACCCTAAGTTGTGGACAGGGGAATGAATATGTGTACATACATAGAAGTGAAGCTTTTCAGCTGATTCAAAATTGTATGTGTATTGTGAAATCATTGTTCTATTCCATTGTATAACCCCCCCCCCCTCCCCCCATCACTCCCTTTTGTTGTATTGTGGCCTAAGGCCGATGTACTATTAAACTATTTCAGAGTTCAGAGTTCAGAGTTCTCATTAACGGCTGGGATTTTAACGACAAGAGCCAGATCATGCCATGGAAGAGCAGACAGATCTTCTTCAGGCAGATGATTGAGATAGAGAGATAAGAGTCACACATTTTCAATTGGGCGTTGTCCTGTCGTATACATAATTTTAGTCTTTAGTTTTCATTTGTATTGTTAAAACATGATTGCCTTCAGGGAAATATAATATACATATTATAAGGTATGAAATACTTTTATATATATATATGTATATATATATATATATATATATATATTATATATATATATTATATATATATATATATATATATATATTGGTGACAGCATGATATGGTGAAAGTAGTTTGTCTATCTATCTATCTATCTATCTATCTATCTATCTATCTATCTATCTATCTATCTGTCTGTCTATCTATCTATCTATCTATCTATAGATATATTACTTTCACCACATCACGCTGGCACCAAAATTGTACATTTATAATATATTCTTTTACTTTTTCAGTTTAAAAATTTCAAATCTGTCCATGCCTTCTTCCAAAGATGGAGGAGTTGTAGTTCTTACCTACACGTGTTCCCCTGTCAGCATCACCGAGAAATAAAATCTCAGAAAATTCGTTGTTGACGTGTGGTGACCTCCAGCTGAACACTCCAGGGGGTCAGACAGAGTGCAGACTCCGCCATGTTGATAACAGCTTAAAATCACAGTGATGAGGAGAAGCTGTTGGTGTAGCAAGCACTCTCTGATTAAAGATACAACACAATGTTGTGGGGGTTTTGTGCTTGAATAGTGCAGATGGTTATGCCAAGAATGTGTCATAGATAAAGATAATCCCAGCATAACACTTCAAAGTGAAACATGTTTGTCCTGTTAGCTTAGTAGTCTGTTTGCTTTAAACCAATTGATAAACACAAAACAGACAAAAAGACAACAGCATATAACGTTGCAGTAATATCATATATATTTCTCGAAAATGAGCACAATCGTGGATTCGAACCATATCCATCGCGTTCGCACAAGATACAGACAATTCATAAATCTTCTTCACCGTTTCCGTTCAGCATGTTGTTGTTTAAACAAAAAACCGCTTCAAAACGTTGCCGCAGACTTGAACGTGTGCTAAGACTAAGATCAGTCCGGTCATGTCGGTGCTCTCTCAAGTTTTGTCCAATCAGATTTGAACTTTGCTAGGTACGTTGTAAAGAGGGATGATATCGTCGTTTCGCTAAATAGCCAGAGGGGTGGATGCTGCCCGTCAATACTGGTCCAGCCTGTATAATAACAGGCTTAGTGTATTCTTCCGTAATGAGGAGGTTCCAGACTTTGTGCTTCGTGTCAATCGAAGAGCTTTGATCTTTGCAACTGACAGTCTGGGAAGTGTGTAAGCTTAGATTATAGACTGTTCCTGCAATGGTCCGAAATAGCACGATATCCTTGCAACACTACACATAGCAGACAGTGATCAACCCTTGCCTCGGTACACTCCCAGTTAATGGGCTAATAGGCATTGGTCAGGAAAGAACTTTTTTTTTCATCTTTTCTTTCTTGACAGTCTTTTACAAGGCTGGGATTGTGCTGAGCAGGGCAGATAGTTTGGAGACAGCAGAACTGACTGGGAATGCTCACAAAATAAATTAGGTTTTGCATATTCTTTCTATATCAAAAGAACTACCCCAAAAAGAGAACGTTTATTATCACAAAGTTGAGTTATGAAAATGGTAAACAATGGAAACTTGTGTAAACATACAGCATCGTGAATTGATTCAAAGGTACTATCTTTAGAGACTAGTTTTCTAAACAGTGTTTTCATAGGCTTATGCAAGCAAAATAGGGGCAATACTGAGTTGTTATTGGTTGTGATATTCTTATGCTACAGCGGCTCTGCTGCTACTGGCGTTGGTGATGCTGGAGACAAGGCGTGTTCACTGTTTTTCGTTTTTCTTCTATTTATCTATTTTCCTGATTGATTCCTATGTTCGATTCTTTGTGAGACTGATTCCAGAGCAGTAAATTGCAGCACCCACCCACATAGGCTGAAAATCATAAAACCAATGACTGTCGTCTGTCCAATTACCTCGAATGTTAAAACACACACACACACACACACACACACACACACACACACACACACACACACACACACACACACACACACACACACACAACACACACCACACACACACACACACACACACACACACACAAACTTACACTCGCACACTCACACACTCCGCGCACACCACACACACACACACACACACACACACACACACACACACACACACACACACACACACACACACACACATACACACACACACACACACACACACACACACACACACGTGCGCGCGCGTGCGTATTCCTTCTTTCAAAAGCCCGCCAGGATCTCAGAGTTAAAACTATCCATCTTTGCGTTTGATTTAGTTCCTAACCAAACAATGCATCAAGTCTCTTTGAACGTTGTCAGCCCATTTCCAGCGTCAATTAGGAGAGTGGAAAAGGTTCTAAGACACACTAAATTCATTCTTTATAACAAATTCGCTCGGCTTCTCAGTATCGCATTATATTGATTTAAAACTGTGAAGTAAACAGATGCAATAAGAGTACATTTCAAACCGAAAACATTAAGAACAAGTGTTTTTCTCGTGAAATGATGTATAAGTATTGGATCATAATGTCTTATATGATAAATATGACGAAAAAATATAGGATGTTTTTGAAAAGGGAAGGGAAGGGGGTTACTTTACAGAGGATAGTGATTATGATGAATGATCATGATGATGAAAGGACGAGGAAATGAGGTTAATGTCTTTGCCTCTATGAACGTTCTCTCTCTCTAATATTATACACACACATAAACACACGCACGCACGCACGCACGCACACACACACACACACACAAACACACACACGCACACACGCACGCACGTGCACACACACACACAACACACACACACCCCCTCCTCCTCTCCATCATCTCTCCATCATCTCTTCTCTACTCTCTCATCTCTCTCTCTGTCTCTCTCTACGACTCCACGTAATTGTAATATTTTTTTAAAGTAACTGCGGACAACTAGTTGAAGTTAGGTTGATGAGATCGACCTAACTCCCTGTGAAGTGTAGAATGCCACGAGTGTCAATAGGAGGACAACTTCTTTTCTCCATTCTAATGACCTATATTGAGATAATCGTTATCATTTTGAAAATAATATCCAATGACACATCAATTCAAAACTGGTGGTAGTGTAGCAGTGAACATAACAAATAAGTAATGTGCGGGCAAATATTGGTAAACTAATTGAATGAAAAAACTCAATCATATTTCTCCTGATTGAAATAGCACAAAGTGTATGTTTGTGATCACTTGGTAGAAAATACATAAATTACGTTCTCCATTCGCGCCAGCATGCTTATATTCCAAGACACACCAAAAAACCCTACAGAAATAATTTCACGCAGAATTATAGGTGCACTAATGGACATTTTTTTTTTCTAAGACAGACACAACGGAACTAGGAAAATGCACTACGGGAAGATTACACAAATCACCAATATCTTCAATGTACAGTCCAGAAAACTGGTCATTCACCCGCAGAGTCTATCTCTTTTGAATTACGCTTCTACCTAACACGGTAATGCAAGCGAAACAAACGGAAAGCCGCCTACCATCATGGTAGAGCTGTCCATCTAATAACAACAATGAGTCCTAGTACACTGACCGGCGCCAATCACACAGAGTTAGGCAGTCTTCCACTTAAAGGCAGTCTGACATTTCAGTAAGCGCTTATGCATGTACAATACGATACATGAAAAAAACCCAAACAACAACCCGTAAGATAGTTGTGGACAAGTACGCTGTCAACATCAGCAGGCATACTGATAAAGTTGTGTTTGCCCAGGTTCTGTGACAATCTCTGTAAGTCAAGCCTTGCTCATTCAGGATGATAAAATAACACCCCCACCCCCTCCCCCCCTCCACCCGGTTTAGATTGCTTCTTTTCTAAAAAAAAAAATAGAACCCAACAAAACCCAAACAAAACGAAAGCTTTAAGAATATGTTGAAGAAACATCTAAAGGACAAATTGATTTACCCACTTTTCTGGGACTTGCCTTGTAAATACAAGGTATTATTATTATTATTATTATTATATTATTATTATTTTTATTATTATTATTATATTTTTATATTATTATTAAATCGTTGTTTTTAACCTTCAAAGACACACACACACACACACACACACACACACACACACACACACACACACACACACACAACACACACACACACACACACAGAAAGAGAGCGAGAGAGAGAGGGATAGAGAGAGAGAGATTGACAAACATATAGACAGACAAAGATTCAGACCCCAAAACATCCCCTCAAACTTAAAGACAGACAAAGAGACAGGAAACAGATCCTTTCAGAAAATGTTTTTTGCTGTTCTAAACTCAAACAGAGTGTGTTTACTTCCAGCTATCAGTAGCCTAACTCAGTAGTTCACGTGAAGCGTGCACACGACATTAAGAAATTAGGAAGCTTTTAAGAATTGACAGCACAAAGCCTGTGGAAAAAGGGTTTCAAAGTTCAAACATGTCAGAGAGTTTCTGTGGTTTACTTCTCTTTGTTTAATGTTCACTTCCTCCTATCACCCGTTCATGCCACATCAGTGCAGCTGTTCTCCTGTTGCTTTGTGAACCTCACCTTAACAGCTAGCTTTATTCTGATTTGTCCAACTGCAAATCTCAGAGCAAATTTCCGCAGGTTTATTCTTTGTACCGGTTGGGGGCTTTAAAGCCACCACACTACAGAATAGTCCGATATTGCTACCAGGTCCCTTTTGTGGAGAAAATGCGATGCTCTGATCTAGCATACGTGAGAACCACAACATTAGAAATTGCGTCCGTTGTACGTAGAGAAATATGTTGTTTTTTGTCGTAGAGGATACGGTGTTCCTGCTTAGGCCCCCGAACATCAGGCCAATAGGACGCTTAATCCTGGTAGTGACAGCCATCACTACATCAGGCGACCATTCCCTATGAGTTTTCAGATTCTGAAGGATTTTACTTGAAGGCATCACCCACGTAAAAGTGAATAATGATGAGCTGAAGCTGAGGAGAAGGGAAAGGAGAGAAAATGGGGCGAATAATCCGAAACTGTGAATGCTGTGAGACTGTGGCAGTAGGGAACACAGAATCACAAATGGTGTATGTTTCTTTCAGTTGGATGGCAAAAGGGAGGTAATGACAGTGCAATGAGGTTTTATTATAGGAGACATGGTTGTGTACTATGCGTTCTTCTGTGGCATACCCGGCGTCAGCTAGACCTCAGAGGTGTTGACGCCCGCAGTATTAGTCAAATGATTTGAGCGACACTTAAATTTGCATTCGCAGATGTATTGTTTCCTCAGTGGAATCCTCAGTTCTTTCCTTTTATCCATGTAAGTTAAGATTCAGTTTATTGCGAGACCCCACTAAATCCTAAAAAGCGATGGGGATTATAATCATGTCTTGTTGTTGCCGCTGCTTCTGCCTTTCTTTTTGTTGTTATTCGTTTAGAAATCCAGAGCATAAACACCCACAGTTTTAGCCAAAATAAGCAATGTTTTGGTCATCGCGCCTACAATAAATAGCCAATGAACATGAAGTGTGTGAGTATGCCTGTTATCAAGTTTCTCACCATAGTAGTCAGCCATACTTCAACAGACTGAAGGGACGTAACCGAAATTTTGTTGCACTAATGACTGCACCATGGTGACTGGTGGGCACTAAAGACATTAGGCCGGGTGGAAAAAATAGCACTGGTAACAGCATGAACTGGATAAAGGCTCTGTGTAGCATTTGGCCCCATCAGATAAGTCCATGAAGCCGACAGTTATCAGGAAGCCTCACCGGCTGCCTCTCTGACACACGAGGCCAATGTTTCTTTCATTTCTGTTCACATCGGCACCCGCGATCATCATTTGATTAAAGGGGAATAACCAGTTCAGGAGATCAGAAGGGGTGGCACCTGCTTTATATCACACTGCATGCACTCTCGACAACAGCATTAAGATGGACAGCAAGATACGGGGTTTTTGTGTGGGATGAATAAAGAGTCTAACTAAAAACACGACAAAACAAAACAGAAACAAACACACACATCGAAACAAAGAAACCGACATTATTTTATCTAAGCATTCATTAGCTGATATCGACATGCCTCTAGCCGTGAGGCAAATATGATTAGGCGATGATGGCTAAGGAAGCAAGCGCCACTCAGCAATCTAATAAGTGCAAAAATACTGGCACACGCTTGGCCATCCCTGACACATCACTAATCTCAACATTTCGTCAATTCCAATTTCTGAATGTATTCAAGCGCGGAACTCTCACGAATCATCTGGAAGGAAGGTTTATTAATATTGCAGTTGGCCGGGCGTTCCCTCACCTTACCGCCCTAGGGGTCAGCCAGAGCACCACTCTGCCTCACTCCCCCCACACGGACATCGGTTGGAGAGACTGTTGGTACCCACTGGAAGAGAGGTTTGCCAGTGTGGCTGCTTTGAAGTCCCGTGTCACATGACGAGCCATCATCCCACTTCAAAAGGGTGATTCCTCCTTCCATAGAGAGAACGGGTTACTACGCTAAAACCTGGCTGTGGATAAACACGATCGCAACATCAGATTTCAAAACGTAGCATGGCTTTAGTGTAGGCATAGCCTGGGCACTTTGTTTACACTGTCGTACACTGACAAAGGGTTTTGGCCTCGGTAAAGGAAGGAAGGAAGGAAGATTGAATTACTTTTTTATATTAAAAAAACATGTTGACAGAAACTAGCAAAGTAGTTATTGCGCTGATTATTTGAATGAAAGCGACGTAGCATCTTGGTTTTTTTTGTCTTTAAGAATTCTTATTCACAAAGCTCATTGTGGATTCTCCAGCATTTTTAATTCAGCATTATCCAAATTCCGTTTATCACAACAGTACTTAATGCATTCATCTGGTTACCCGCACTTGTTCCCTCCCTCTACTTTAAATGATAATGCATTCCTCTTCCGGCCAAACATGTTTTTGTTATTATTTTCGAAAAATGCTAGAAATTGTTGATAAATTGAGATGAAGCTTCAATCAAGCGCTAGGCAAATAAGCTGACTTGCAAAAATCATTGTTTCAATTTCAGCCCAGTTAGAAGTCAGCAAGAGAGAAAACAAAACACGTTAGAAGAATATCCAACTATTTGAAAAAATACATTCCGTGACCAGAACAGTAACGCCCCCCCCCCCCCCCCCTCCACACACACACACACACTGGTGAAATGTTCCTAGACTACTGAAACTTTGACAGTAGGGATTTATTCATGATCAGGAGAACATCCATCTCCCAATCTACTTTGAGATGTTTGTTGTCCCCTTTTACTCCTTTACTTCTTCTAAGATGAATGGAACGTGACGGTGACAGAGAGTGAGACAAGATTAGCATGCAGCCACTAGGTCACACCACGGGATGACTCACAGTCTGGACTACCGTTATGTTGGGGGTCAATGCTATACATGTCTCCTCTGTCGTGTCCTGTAACTCCCCTAGGAGTCGTTGGGGCACGCCACTGGATTTTTCAGGCCATGTCTCCTGGGCAATTTTGAATCTGGTCTGACGGATCAAGAAAGTAGTTCCTATGCAAAATTTCGTGATGGATGCAGGTGCTTGTATCCGAGTTGTGGCTGTAATGTGCTACAGCTGTTGTGGTTTGGGTCTAATTTGTATCGTTTCTCTTGAAAAATATCTTTCGTTTCGTTTTTTTATGAGTCTCAAATCGCTAGAAATTGATTTGATTCCATTTACATTAAGTATGTAATGTTTTTCTTCTGATAAAAAGAGAGAAGTCGATGAACAGACGTGTGTAGAATAGCAAGATCTACAAATCGAAAAACGTGCCAAAGTGTTTCGACAAGAACAAGATCAATTCACCCTGCTCACAGGCTACCTAAGCTGACACAGAGGCAAGTCTCACCTGTTTCTGGTACCTTTAAACAATATATAACCACTTTTTCATTTTTTTTTGCTCCCTAGTTGAAACCATATCTGAAATTAAAATTAATTTCATACAAGCATTATCTTTTGAGAAAAATGATAATAGATTTCAAGCTGGCCTAACTTATATGTATTCAGGAAATGTTCTCTTAGAGGAAAAAGTCGACATTACTGGATGCATAGGCTTTCGTAAGAAGTGTCTTCGCTGAGACAGTGAATGGCTGAAGGGATTGATTTCTGCCATTCAGAACGAGTCGATTCACGTAATCCTTCCTCTGAAATATCCCTCAGTAATGAACAGTCCCTCGACTTTGCGCAGCTTGTCAGCAGAAGAGCCTTGATCTTTCTTGCAGCCATTGTGCGGAATGAGTGTAATCTTAGCCAGAGGCCATCATTGGCAAGGGACTGGAAATAGTGCAGTTCCTGGCGATTCCCTACTTCTCTGACAGTGTGTGGCCTGTCCTTGCCATTCTCTTGGCAAATGAGAGAAGGAAAACATATGACTCCGACTAGAACACGCTAGCAAAGTTGCATCTCTTTTTTAGTGCTTGGACTAGTAATCAGGGTTTGTGATCGAGGCGTACTATCGGTGTGCCACTCATAGAAATAATAATAGTAATAATAATAATAATAATATAAAAAATAATAATAATAATAAGAATGTATGGAATTTATATAGCGCTGAATCTTGTAAAGCAACAAATCAAAGCGCTTTTCTTTTTTTAATTTATGCGTGTGTATGCGGTTTTTAAAATTTTGTCATCTGTTCCCACCGGCACACAATGGCCTACTCTTTCGAACAGCGGAACAGGGTTTAACGTGTGCGCAAGATGTTCTGCATGCGTTCGCACACGAGGCCTCGGTTTATAGTCTCATCCGAAGGACTTTGACATTCAGTTTAATTTTTTTGTCAAACTGGGAAGAAAGGGCGAGGCCGGGAATCGAACCCAGAACCTCACGGTTTACTTGTTGGCAGGCAAACGTCTTAACCACCCTGCCACCTTCCTCATCCAAATAGAAGCACTTTGCTAGTTAGGTGATGTAAGTGTCAGGTAATTATTAAAGGAAGTAGTCCATCAGCAGTGGTCAGAGCACTCGCTTTCCCCCAGCCAAGGTTAAGCAGCATCGAGCGTGGTTACCACTTAGATGGGTGACCGTTTGCGCACCTTGGCATTTGAATTTGAATTTTATTTTATTCTTTTATATCAAGGATAATGGAATAAGCACTTATGTGCTTTTTTTACACCAGTCCCCGGGTGTATGCGGTTTTATAAATTCTGTCATCTGTTCCCGCCGGCACACAATGGCCTACTCTTACGAAAAGCGGAACAGGATTTATCGTGTGCGAAAGATGTTCTGCGTGCGTTCGCACACGGGACCTCGGTTTATAGTCTCATCCGAAGGACTCAGTACACTCCTCCAGCTCACCCAGCTATAAATGGGTACCTGTCCTCTTTAGGGTCAGGAAAGGTAAAGCAGTGAGGAAAAGATGGGCTCTGCCCTCAATATGCTGGCCCCTTGAGAAGTTGAGGTCTCTGACGCCTCGCTCCCCTACGACCACATGGGTTATGGGACACCTTTACCTTGACCTTATTCCCTTAGCAAAATGGTTTTAGACAAGGCAAACACAGCAGATCTATGTGTATTAAAAGATGTGTTATATTGAGTGTAGTGAGTCCTTGTAGGCGTACATCTCATAGATGCTGAAGTATAAAATCCACTCGGTATAATCATTTTGGGTTGCTTCTGCGGTGTTGAGCTAAATAGTTATTGTGGTCTATCTCAGTGCTGCTTCACATCTGTGTTTCTGTCTCTGTTTTTTTCCCTATCTCTCTCTGTCTTTCTGTCTGTCTATCTGTCTGCCTGCCTGACGCGACGTCGTTCTCTCTCTCTTCTCTCTCTCTCTCACACACACACTCTCTCTCTCCCTCTCTTTCTCCCTCTCTCTCCCTCTCTCTCTCCCTCTCTCTCTCCCCTCTCTCTCCCTTTCCCTCTCTCCCTTTCCCTCTCTCCCTCTCTTCCTCCCCTCTCTCTCTGGAGGGCTGGATGTAAAAAAAAAGAACAAAGTTATCTCTCTCAACCCCCCCCTCCCCCCCCCCCTCTCTCCCCCCCCCTTCTCTCTCTCTCTGTGGAGGGCTGGATGTAAAAAAAACAACAAAGTTATCTCTCTCCCTCTCTTTCTCTCTCTCTCTCCCCTCTCTCTCTCTCTTTCTCTCTCTCTCTTTCTCTCTCTCTCTGGAGGGCTAAATGTAAAAACATAAAAACAACAACAACAAAGTAGTTCTCTCTTTCCCTCTCTCCTCTATCCCCCCTCTCCCCTCCCTCCCTCCCCCCCCCCTCTCTCTCTCTCTCTCTCTCTCTCTCTCTCTCTCTCTCTCCTCTGGATGGCTGTATGTAAAAAAAAACAAAGAAAGCTCGCTCTCTCTCCCACCCACCCCCTCTCTCTCTCTCTCTCTCCCTCTCTCTCTCTCTCTCTCTCTCTCTCTCTCTCTCTCTCTCTCTCCTCTCCTCTCTCTCTCTCTCTCTCTCTCTCTCCTCTGTGACGTTGTCTGCAGATAATCACCCTCCTACTACACTGATGATAGCCATGTTTACCGACTGCCTTCTGTCTGGCCAAATGTGACTTGCACCGTCTCTCTGATCATAGATAGCCCTCGCTATCTTCTCATAAAATACTGTGCAAAATAAGTTTCCCTGAAGACCTCTGCGTTAGTGGACATTCATGTCGAGTTTGGTATCCCCCCTCAACTTTTGATCTAAGCGAAAGGGTAGTTGAAACGGCAGTATCCTCAAAAAAGGTCATCATGTTTGCAAGAAAAATATGCTGCGGCAAGGTTCTGTTTTGAAACCAGTAACATAATTATGTTTTGTTCGTTCTATAGAAGAATTCAAGACGTGAATAACTAAACAATTTGATGGGTATGTCGTCGTCGTCGTCGTCGTCGTCGTCGTCGTCATCATCATCATCATCATCATCATCATCATCATCATCATCATCATCACCATGTTCATCATCATCATCATCATCATCATCATCATCATCATCATCATCATCATCATCATCATCATCATCATCATCATCATCATCATCATCACATTCAACAACAGCAACAAAAACAACAACAACAACAACAGTGTACCCTTCATTACGATTCTAATTAGAGCAGCCATAGAATAAAGAAAGCATGCGTTCCAATTATCTTCTTAGAATTTCTGTGTGCATTAAATATTCCTTTATTTCTTCATGATTATGGTTTTTGTTGGGCAAGTTGGTGGTTGGCTGGCTTTCTGATGTTGTTTATGTTTATATGTTGTTGTTGTTGTTGTTGTTGTTGTTGAAACAGCTTGAAAGGTCACCATAGCTATACAACGTGACGTTTCGTATGAATAAAAGTAGTATTACGTCATAAAGATGCATATAGCAGCACATTTACATGCAGAACATTCTCAAGTAAGCGGAGTCCAGTTGTCAGTGTGAATGTTTCGTGTTGTTATTGCCACTGGTTAACTGCAGACATTCTCTCTCATTTGAAGCG
>CM054134.1:37997369-37999869 GCA_028751875.1 Rapana venosa | reverse complement strand
TATGCAATGCCTAGATCTCTGTCTTCATATCGATAGAAAACCTTTTGTCTGTGCTGGACTTTGTTTTCAAATGAGTACAATCTTACTAGGCGGCCTGTGTACACACAAGTTAATTCCAGTGCTATTCTTTGTAGTCCAGTACTTATCCAGCCATGAAAAAGAAACTCATCTCTGGTGTATTTAAAGCCAAACGGTGACCAAAAAAAGAAGATGAGGCTTAAAGAAGAAAGTTGACATGCCCGCATCATTTAATGGCGTACTGCCCATTCCACAGCAGAGTTCGGGACAAAACGGCAACACAGGCTACTTTTGATGCATTCCCCCCTCCCCATCCTTATCTTATCAAACATGTTATGAGCAGACTACTTCAGTTTGGCTGCGAAGTGTTCATGTTATGTTTGTTGTTGTTGCTGCTGCGGGTGCTGTTGGTGATGGTTTTGTTGTAGTTGCTGTTGTTGCTGGCATTAGTAGTAGAGGTTGTAGTGGTGGCGATGGTGGTGCTGGTGGTGGCTGTGAAAACTCTGCTTTGTGTGCGGGAGAAAGATTTTAGAACTTTTTTTTAAGTCAAAGCTTAGTAATGAAAGCAAGACTTTTTTAAAATTTACTTTGGATAGAAATTAAAAACTCGCCATCTAGCTTGAATATGCACAACTTTGGCTAAGCCTCAAAGTGTTCTGTCACTAAAGTTGTGTTAGTGCTGTTCGATTAGTCAATGGATGACATGCAGAGTACCCTTGATCCCTCTCATCTAATCAAGTTCTCATAATGCCTGTTTTAAGTTGCTTTTAACATGTA
This sequence comes from Rapana venosa, assembly GCA_028751875.1. Classification (NCBI taxonomy): domain Eukaryota; kingdom Metazoa; phylum Mollusca; class Gastropoda; order Neogastropoda; family Muricidae; genus Rapana; species Rapana venosa. The sequence goes on along the minus strand of CM054134.1, from coordinate 37,999,074 downwards.
TGAATATGTTAAAATGTATATACATGTATTTTTTTATAATTCAGAATATCTCTTCGACTCTCTCTGTCTCTGTCTCGCCTATCTCTCTTCTCTCTCTCTCTCTCTCTCTCTCTCTCTCTCTCTCTCTCTCTCTCTCTCTCTCTCTCTCTCTCTCTCTCTCTCTCTCCCTTCTCTTCATCATGTTCTTTTCATGTTCAATGTTCCACAAGAGAACCATTCACACAACAAAAGAAAATCCTGTTTGCTATGAACTCTCTCTGTCTGAATGAGGAGAAGTGATGATTGACGTCTCTTTGATCTTCATGTGCAGAGCCCAAGGATGAATTAGTTGAGAAAAACAACAACAAAACAAACAAAAACATCAGCAGGAGACAGACACTTACTGTGAATCAGGTGTCACAAGCTATTGATGCCGATTGAAAGGGGCGAGGAAAAGCAGTAACAACACATCAAAAGGTGGAATGTGCAGATGGACAATTTGTCGGGCTGTTTCATTCAGATACCATATTTTTATATGCTAATGTTTATTCCACAGAGACAGGATAATAAAACCAGCTGCCCTGCTATAACTTGATCGCTTTCATCAGATAAATTAATGATCTTCAACAACACACGTTTCAATTTCATCATGGGTTATCACCATTCTCAGCTGCAACACTAATAGGACAGTTAGCAGCTTTCATCCTTGTGATCAAATTAGCAACATCCTATCTCTGGCTTCATCACCATCACCATCACCATCAGCAGCAGCAGCAGCAGCAGCACCTACATCATCTCCACCCACAAACCTGACGCTGGGTGCGGTTACTGGTGTGCAGGCCTGACTCTCAGGAGACAGCGTCTATGTGATTTGCAGTCACATGCTTGAAATGTATCGTCTCATGATTGTGCAGTTCGATTTGGGAATGAGGGTCGATGTTTTATGATATAAAAGCAATGGCTTGTCCCAGCAACACTCTGTCCTGACCTCTGTGCTGTCTATTTGACCCTTCATACCTTATTTGGAATCACGAGTCCCCAGCCGTAACAAATTGCCTCCGCATGTTAGGGTGGTGGATGTCAACTTGATGTACGTCACATGTCAGCCGCCACGGCGCAGCGGTTAGCGTCTTCGGTTACGGACTGTAAGGTTGAGGGTTTGAGTCCCATAGTCATAGCAATTTCCCTAACTTCGGCCAGCTCCTACCTAGAGTAAGTTTGCTACTGGCTCATTGGGAAGACTAGAAACACGCGGAAGAGGTTCGTCTACTTTGGGGGGGGGGGGGGGAGATTTTAAAGCGTTGCTCAAATTCCAACACTATAAGTGTCTGTATCTCTCGGGCCTTGTTATGATAGAAACTGTAGAGTGCGGCTGCATCAAGAAGTGACAAAGCAAATGCAAATTCATAGCTGCCTCATTTCATCAACTCTATCACCATTGATCATCCAGGAATAAAGGAAATCTGTCCCTTTATCCGAAGCTGCAGTTGCTCTGATTTTAAGGTGACCCTAATTTTGGTTTACTACGCATTTATATGCTTATGGCGAGTTTGTGACAAAGCCTTTTGGGTTTGGGTCTCATAGTCATAGCGATTTCCCTAACTTTGGCCAGCTACTACCTAGAGTAAGTTTGCTACTGGTTCATTGGGAAAGCTAGAAACACAACACAGACTTGATCCGGCTATTCTAGGGGGTGAGATTTTTGAGTTGTAGGTTCACTTGAGCT
>CM054134.1:37989869-37992369 GCA_028751875.1 Rapana venosa | reverse complement strand
CGGTAGACTGCTTTATGGCTTGTTTTTATCCATACTGAATGTTGTTGTTGTAGTTGCTGTTGTTGAGCATTCTCCCTGCTTACGCGCTCTGTGGATTACTTAGACTGTGCTATCTATATCACCCTCCACAGAATATGGGAATCAATGTACTCATTATTACACACTGGAAGAGAAGTGTGTTTGTATATCTGTATACAAATATTTGTCCATATAGGCAACCATACTCCGACTTCATATGATGTTTCATCCTTTGATGGAGGAAGCATGCAGCTACACCAGGAGTTGTGAATGAACGAATATCCCAAACAACATGTTCAAGCTCAAAAACATGTTAATATCGGGCAGGGCATTTTGCTTAAATGTAAAATCAATGGCTATATTTTTAGCATGGGCCAAATTTCGTAGTTTATAAAAGGACGTGGTATTAGTAAACTAAGAAAACGTATGTTTGCTGTACTAATAACATTTCAAAGTCGATTGCTTTAAGGCTTAATCCCGTTAAATACGTCTGTAAGAATTCCCTCCACCTTCAACCTATCCCGTAGTCCGTTAGACTGTGAGGGCACCAATAAAGATTTGTAACCAGCCACCAGTGTGTAATACTACGTACACCAAAAGGGGTTGCAGGAATTCCATCTTGAATCTTGATTTTTTTTTTAGCCAGCCGATTGACGCTATCCGGAAATTTGAGTTGTACATAAATACCAGCAAACAACCCCACCAAAACAACAACAACAACAACAAAACAGGACAAATAACACAACCAAACAACCTATAAAAAAACCAACAACCTGAGTTAGGATGCCTGCCAGATTTTGTTTATTTTGCAATGATAATGTTATCCACACGTTTATTTTTCTCTGGGCACTATGATTTTTAAGAAAAGAAAGAAACCATAATCATGTACATATCTGCCGTGTCGATAGAGAAAACTTTTTTTGTTGTTTTTTGGTCAAAATCAATAATGGTTCTCTCTAACGATATTGCCGATGTGCGGATCGATGTTCATTGCACAACAACAGCACGAGGTGAATATTGCAGGCTGCAATTCAAACATAATGGCCGTTTGTCTAAACCATGATAGCATTTTCCTTCCTAATAGATCCGGGCTACGAGGAGAGTGTCAGGGGACCCCACATACAGTGTGGGGGGAGAGTGCATAGCACCGGAGTAGACAGTGTGGGGAGAGGAGAGTGCATAGCACCGGAGTAGACAGTGTGGGGAGAGGAGAGTGCATAGCACCGGAGTGGATAGTGTGGGGAGAGGAGAGTGCATAGCACCGGAGTAGACAGTGTGGGGAGAGTGCATAGCACCGGAGTAGAAAGTGTGGGGAGAGGAGAGTGCATAGCACCGGAGTAGACAGTGTGGGGAGAGTGCATAGCACCGGAGTAGACAGTGTGGGGAGAGTGCATAGCACCGGAGTAGACAGTGTGAGGAGAGGAGAGTGCATACCTCCGGAGTAAACAGTGTGGGGAGAGTAGAGTGCATAGCACTGGAGTAGATAGTGTGGGAGATAGAGTGCATAGCACCGGATAGATAGTGGGAGAGGAGAGTGCATAGCACTGAGTAGATAATGTGGGGAGAGGAGATTGCATAGAACGAGTAGACAGTGTGGAGAGTAGAGTGCTGCGCCGGAGTAGACAGTATGGGGAGAGGGGAGTGAATAGCACCGGAGTAGACAGTGTTGGAGAGGAAGTGCATAGCACCGAGAGACAGTGTGGGAGGTAGAGTGCAAGAACGAGTAGACAGTGTGTGGAGAGAGAGTGCATAGAGCCGGAGTAGACAGTGTGGGAGAGTAAGTGCATAGCGCCGAGTAACAGTATGGGGAGAGAGAGTGAATAGCACCGAGTAGACAGTGTGGAGAGGAGAGTGCATAGCACCGGGTAGACAGTTTTGGCGAAGGAGAGTGATAGCACCGAGTAGACAGTGTGGGGAGAGTAGAGTGCATAGCGCCGGAGTACAGTATGGGGAGAGAGATGAATAGCAGAGTGATATTGTGGGAGAGTAGAGTGCTATGCACGGTAGTAGCAGTGTGGGAGAGGAGAGTGCATAGCACGGAGTAGACAGTGTGGGAGAGGAGAGTGCATAGCACCGAGTAGACAGTGTGGGGAGAGGAGAGTGCATAGCCCCGGAGTAGACAGTGTGGGGAGAGGAGAGTGTATAACACCGGAGTAGAAAGTGGGGGGAGAGTAGAGTGCATAGCGCCGGAGTAGATAGTGTGGGGAGAGTAGAGATCATAGCACCGGAGTAGACAGTGTGGGGAGAGTAGAGATCATAGCACCGGAGTAGACAGTGTGGGGAGAGTGCATAGCACCGGAGTAGACAGTGTGGGGAGAGTAGAGATCATAGCACCGGAGTAGACAGTGTGGGGAGAGTGCATAGCACCGGAGTAGACAGTGTGGGGAGAGGAGAGTGCATAGCCCCGGAGTAGACAGTGTGGGGAGAGGAGAGTGCATAGCACCGGAGTGGATAGTGTGGAGAGAGTAGATTGCATAGCACC
>CM054134.1:37944869-37974869 GCA_028751875.1 Rapana venosa | reverse complement strand
TTGTTTGATGCATGTTTGCTTAAATAATCTTCACTCGAAAGTTGCTGCCTTTATGCCGTGATTTTTGAAAACAACAACGACAAAAAGAGCATTCCCATATAATGTATACTATGGTCTTTCAGTGAGTCCTAGGTATGATCAGCGAGAGAGAGAGAGAAGAGAGAGAGAGAGAGAGAGAGAGAGAGAGAGAGAGAGAGAGAGAGAGAGAGAAAGAGAGCGAGAGAGAGAGAGAGCGAGAGAGCGAGAGAGCGAGAGAGAGAGACGATATATATATATATATATATATATAATATATATATATATATATATATATATAGAGAGAGAGAGAGAGAGAGAGAGAGAGAGAGAGAGAGAGCATATTCTATGTTAACCTGGGCAGCGCCCAACAGTATATTTCACTCCTAACATTAAATATCATTAATTTTAACTGAGTGTAAAATAAAATGAAACAAGTTAGCAGTTACAAACAAAATTCCAGGGCGACACTGAATACCACCACAACGATTTAGAGAGCAGATAATTTTACACTGTTTTTTTCTTGTGTGTTTTTATGTACACTATCAACACATCACTGAACTGATTGGGAGATAAGAAGAGTTAACAACTAAACACGAACATTCAAACAGAAAAATCCTTGCATGAAGTGGCCATTACTTTTAACAATGATTAGACGGACGAGGGCGATAACGAAGACGGTAACGACGACAGTGAAGATTCTGAATACGATGAAGATAATCACAACGATGTCCCCGTAAAAATAAGTAAAATTTGAAAAGCGACGAACCCTTCTAACAATAATGTCTTATTTTTCCAACATACCATTTCTCAGCTTAATTTAAAAAAAGAAAAAGAAAAAAGAAATTTTAACTTCCTATACAAATACAGTACTGGACTTAGAGAGAACAATAATAGCAGACTGGACTCAGAGAGAAAACTACCAGGCAGACTCCCATTGTCTGTGTTGTGTAGTTAGAACTGATAATAAAAGGATGGAGGGAGCCGGCGTCATCATAACTGTGTGTGTTAGTGGTAAAGTCCAGACACCATCACACAGTCATCTGAATTCTTACAGCGTTCCTCAGTGCTTTACCATCCCACTCACTCTCTCTCTCTCTCTCTCTCTCTCTTCTCTCTCTTCTCTCTCTCTCTCTGTCTCTCTCTCTCTCTTTCTTCTCTCTTCTCTCTCTCTCTCTTCTCTCTCTCTCTCTCTCTCTCTCTCTCTCTCTCGTCTCTCACTTCTCTCTCTCTCTCTTCATCTCTCTCTCTTCTTCCTCTCTCTCTCTCTCTCTCTCTCTCTCTCCTCTTCTCTCTCTCTTCCCTCCTCTCTCCCTATTCCCTCCCTTCTCTCTCCCTCCCTCTCTCTCCTCTCCTCTCTCTCCCTCTCCTCCCTCTCCCTCTCTCTCTCTTCTCTCTTCTCTTCTCTCTCTCCTCCCTTCTCTCTCTCTCTCCCTCTCCTCCCTCTCTCTCCTCTCCTCTCCCTCTTCCCTCACTCCCTCCCTCTCTCTCTCTCTCTCTCTTGCTAAGAGAGACAATAACCAGAGACAACAAGGTAGTAGTAAGTGTGTGTGTGGTGTGCTTTAGCTAGAGTCTAGACGCGCCAGACCTGTAGAGGTTGCAGTGTTTCTGTGGTGGTGCCGCTCTCTTTATCTCGCTCTGTGTGTCTGTGTGTCTGTGTGTCTGTGTGTCTGTGTGTCTGTCTCTCTCTCTCTCTCTCTCTCTCTCTCTCTCTCTCTCTCTCTCTCTCTCTCTCTCTCTCTGTGCGGATGAGACTATAAACCGAAGCCCCGTGTGCGAACGCATGCAGAACATCTTGCGCACACGTTAAATCCTGTTCCGCTTTTCGAAAGAGTAGGCCATTGTGTGCCGGTGGGAAGAGATGACAAAATTGACAAAACCGCATACACACGAGGACTGGATGTAAAAAAAGCACATGGATGCTTATTCCATTATCCTCGCTATAAAAACAAATGTCAAAAGTCTCTCTCTCTCTCCCTCTGTCTCGTCTCGTCTCTGTCTGGTCTTTCCTTCCTGCTATAAAATGTCATGTCTCTTCTCTATGCTCTGTCTGTTTGTCTCTAGTCTGTCGTCTTTCTCTGCTCTCTGTATCTTCTCTGTCTCTCCCTGTCTCTGCCTCTCTCTGTATCTCTCTCTGTCTCTCTCTGTCTCTCTCTCTCTCCCTCTCTCTGTCTCTCTCTCCCAGTCAGAAGAGTCACTAATCTAAGAAATGATCATTTACGGTTATTCTGGAGAGAATGGTGGCGTTGCTATCAGTGCTCAAAAAAAGGGCCGACAACCGTGGCTCGTGGTCTGTGATGACGATCTATAATAGAAGAAAGGCAGCCATCATAAGTGTGCGTAGGTGTGTGTATGTGTGTGTGCGTAGTGTGTGTGTGTGTTGTGTGTGTAGTGTATGTTAGTGTTTGTAGGTGTGTGTGTTTGAGGTGTGTGTGTAGTGTTTGTAGTGTGTGTGTGTAGTGTTTGTAGTGTGTGTAGTGTATGCGCGTGTGTGTGTGCAGTGTTGTGTGTGTGTGTGTTTGTAGTGTATGTGTTGTGTGTGTGTGTGTGTGTGTGTGTGTGCAGTGTGTGTGTGCAGTGTGTGTGTTGAGTGTGTGTGTGTGTTTGTAGTGTGTAGTGTTGCAGTGTGTGTGTGTGTGTGTGTGTTGTTGTGTGTCAGTGTATGTGTGTGTGTGTGCGTGTGTGTGTGTGTTGTGTGTGTGTTTGTGTGTTGTGTGTATGGCGGTGTTGTGTGTGTGGTGTGTGTCGTGGTGTGTGTGTGTTGTAGTTGGTAGTGTGCGTGGTGTGTGTTGTGTGTTGTGTGCAGTGTGTGTTTGTAGTTGTGTGTAGTGTATGGTGTGTGTGTGTGTGTGCAGTGTGTGTGTGTGTGTGTGTGGTGTGTGTGTGTTGGTGCGTTTGTGGTCTGTGATGACGATTATAATAACAAAGGCAGCCATCATAAGTGTGGTAGGTGGTGTGTGTTGTGTGTGTATGTGTGTGTGTGTTGTAGTGTGTGTGTGTGTGTGTGTGTGTGTGTGGTTGTGTGTGTGTGTGTGTGTATGTGTGTAGTGTGTGTGTGTGTGTGTTTGTGTAGTTGTCGTGGTTTGTGATGACGATCTATAATAACAGACAAAGGCAGCCATCATAAGTGTACGAAGGTGTGTGTGTGTATGTGTGTGTGTGTGTGTGTGTGTAGTGTGTGTGTGTGTTGTAGTGTCTGTGGTGTGTGTGTGTGTTTGTGTAGTTGTCGTGGTTTGTGATGACGATCTATAATAACAGACAAAGGCAGCCATCATAAGTGTACGAAGGTGTGTGTGTGTATGTGTGTGTGTGTGTGTGTGTAGTGTGTGTGTGTGTTGTAGTGTCTGTGGTGTGTGTGTGTTTGTAGTGTGTGTAGGGTGTGTGTATGGGATGTGTGTGTTTGTAGTGTGTGTAGGGGTGTGTGTGTAGTGTGTGTGTCGCGTATGAGTGTGTAGTGTGTGTGTTTGTAGGTGTGCGTAGTGCGTGTATGGTGTGTGTGTGTTTATAGTGCGTGTGTGTTTGTAGTGTGTGTGTGTTTGTGTAGTTGTCGTGGTTTGTGATGACGATCTATAATAACAGACAAAGGCAGCCATCATAAGTGTACGAAGGTGTGTGTGTGTATGTGTGTGTGTGTGTGTGTGTGTGTAGTGTGTGTGTGTGTTGTAGTGTCTGTGGTGTGTGTGTGTGTTTGTAGTGTGTGTAGGGTGTGTGTATGGGTGTGTGTGTTTGTAGTGTGTGTAGGGGTGTGTGTGTGTGTGTGTCGCGTATGAGTGTGTAGTGTGTGTGTTTGTAGTGTGTGCGTAGTGCATGTATGTGTGTGTGTGTGTTTATAGTGCGTGTGTGTTTGTAGTGTGTGTGTGTTAGTGTGTAGTATGTGTGTATGTGTGTATGTGTGTGTGTGTGTGTGTGTGTGTGTTTGGTAGTGTCTGTGTGTGAGTTTTCAGACTCCAGGCATGGAGAGGTAATCTTGTAATGTTCCTACGTAGTACCGTTCTCTTGAATCTCTCTCAAACTTTTTCGATCTGTCCATGTCACTGTCCCTCCCTGTCTCCGGCACTGTTTGTCTGCTTCTCTGTCTCTGGCTATCTCAGTCTCTGTCTATCTGTCTGTCTGTCTGTCTCTGTCTATCTGGCTGGCTGTCTGTCTGTCCGTCTGTCCGTCTGTCTGTCTGTCTGTCTGTCTGTCTGTCTGTCTCTCTCTCTCTCTCTCTCTCTCTCTCTCTCTCTCTCTCTCTCTCTCTCTCTCTCTCTCTCTCTCTCTCTCTCTTTGTGTCTTTGTCTATGTGTATGTGTCGGTGTCTTGCCTGCCTCTGTTTGTCTTTCTGTTTGTCTCTCTGTCTCTGCCTGTCTGTATTTCTGTCTGTCTGTCTGTCTCTGCTTGGAGTCTTTGTGTCTGTCTCTGTCTCTGTCTGTCTGTCTGTCTCTCACTCTCTCTCTTCTCTCTCCCTCCCTCTCTTCTCTCTCCCTCTCTATCTCTCTCCCTTCTCTCTCTATTTCCTCTCTCTCTCTCCCACTCTCTGTCTCTCTCTCTCTTCCCCCCCTCTCTCTCTCCCTCCCTCTCCCTCTCTCTGTCTCTGTGTGTGGACGAGACCGTCAATACTCATCCAGAAAAGAACACATCCACACACACACACACAAACGCATATATGTAAAGAGCTAACCCAGCAGCCAGCTTCAAACAGTCGTTAGGAGGGCCGGATAAACCTGGCAATCGCCTTTCCGAGCTCGGTGGTGTGGATGATAATAAAAGACCAGATGAGGCAGCCGCTATAAGTCTGCGTGTTTCTAGTAGTTGGGTTCAGACTCTACTCACGTAGATGCTCGTAGTAGAGGTTGGCTTGTGTGTAGTGTTGCTCTTTGTATCAGCCTGTCTCTCGTCTGAGTCTACTTCTATGTCTTTCTTTCTTTCTTTCTTTCTCTCTTTCTTTCTTTCTGTCTTTCTTTCTGTCGTTGTCTGTCTGTCTCTTTTGTCCGTCTTCTTAACTCTCTCTCACTCTCTCTCTCTGTCTCTCTCTCGCTCTCGCTCTCTCTCTCTCTCTCTCTCTCTCTCTCCTCTCTCTCTCTCTCTCTCTCTCTCTCTCTCTCTCTCTCTCTCTCTCTCCCTCTCTGCGTCTCCCTCTCGCAGTCTTTGTTCCTATCTCTCGCTGTCTGTGTCTGTCTGTCTGTCTGTCTCTGTGTCTGTCTGTGTCTGTCTGTCTCTGTATCTTCCTGTCTCTGTCTGTCTCTATGTCTCTCTGACTCTCTCTGTCTCTCTCTGTTTCTCTCTGTCTCTGTCTCTTTCTGTCTGTCTCTCTGTCTCTGTATCTGTTTTCTGTCTCTCTCTATCTCTGTCTCTGTCTATCTGTCTCTGTCTGTCTCTCTGTCTGGCTGACTGTCTGTCTGTCTTTCACTCTCTCTCTCTGTCTCTCTTCCTCTGTCTTCTCTCTCTTCTCTCTCTCTCTCTCTCTCTCTCTCACTGTCTCTTTCTCTCTCTCTCCGAAAGAAAGAAAGAAATACCGAACCTAACAAAAAAATATTAGTCCACAGTTATAATTGGAAGAAAAGGCAGGTTCAAATATTAATATTAGAAGAAGACTCTGTGACAACCAGTACCTGAACGCTTGTGGTTTGTATAAGGACAAAATAAAGGCAAAAGCAGCCGTTCTAACTATGTATGCTTCAGTAGTTCAGACTCTATACACACACAGACGTCTATATTGTCTTGTTATGTGGCACCGAATCTTTTTGTTTGTAAGTCTGTATCTAACTGAATAGCTCTCTCTCTCTGTCTCTGTCTCTCTCTCCCTCCCTCTCTCTCTCTCTGTCTCTCTCTCTTCTGCCTCTCTTCTGTCTCTCTCTCTCTGTCTCTTTCTCTCTGTTTCTCTCTACTCTGACTCACTCTGTCTCTCTCTGTCTCTCTCTGTTTCTCTCTGTCTCTCTCTGTCTCTCTGTGTCTCTTTCTAACTCTCTGTCTCTCTCTGTTTCTCTCTGTCTGCCTGTCTCTGTCTCTGTCTCTTTCTGACTGCCTGTCTGTCTGTCTGTCTGTCTGTCTTCTCTCCTCTTCTCTCTCTCTCTCTCTCTCTCTCTCTCTCTCTCTCTCTCCTCTCTCCCGGTTCTCTTTACCTCGCTTTTCAGCTACCCAGTTTCTGTCTCCTTTTATGTTTGTCTTTATATCTGTCTGTCTGTCTCTCCGTCCATCCGTCCGTCCATCCGTCTGTCTGTCTGTCTGTCTGTCTGTCTCTGTCTCTGTATCTATCTCTGTCTCCCTGTCTCTATGTCTCTGTATCTGTCTGTCTCTCTGTTTCTCTCTCTCACATCCACCAAGTAATAGACAATATTGAAAAGACCACAGCTATAGTTTGGAGAGAGGCCAGGTCCCAAAACTGCGAAGACCACATTCCACATCTACTGTCCAAGCTCTGTGGTGATAATCTGAACAGAACGATAAATGCAGTTTGCGTGTGAGTGTGTGTGTGTCTGTGTGTGTTTGTGTGTGCGTGCGTGGGTGCGTACGTACATGCGTGTCTGTGTGTGTTTGTGTGTGTGTGTGTGTGTATCTGAGAGAGAGAACAACAAAGAGACAGACAGAGATAGAGATAAACAGAGAGAGACAGAGAGAGAGATAAAAACAGAGAGACAGACAGATAGACAGAGACAAAGACAGAGCTAGAGAGCGACAGAGAGAGAGACAGAGAGACAGAGACAGACAGACAGAGACAGAGACAGACAGCGAAACAGAGGGACACAGAGAGCGAGACAGAGAGAGATAGCATTAATTTTGTGTTGTGTGTATGTGTGTGTTGGGGAGGGTCTCACTGTGTCTGTCCCTATCCGTGTTTGCGTCTGTATTGAACACTGTGCGCGCGCGCGCGCGCCCGTGTGTGTGTGTGTGTGTGTGTGCTCGCACACTCTTTTTATTCATGCAGGCGTCTGTGTGTATGCATGCATCATCCCTGTCTCCACACACATGAAGATAGTTATAATTATGGACACAACTTGTTTCATGAATAACCTCCAAGCCAACACTAAATTATAATTATGTTCTACCGTATACTTTTTTCACAGCATAGATTTCCCCATTGTCCCATGCATATCGTCAGTGCTGGTTGGTTAGTTGGTTGGCAGGACATCACAGCAGAGAGAATTGATTTGGTCAAGATGATGGACACCTCAGTGCTCTGATCAGTAGAGATTTACTGGACGCCAGTAGGTGATGTGACCTACAGCTAGATTTCTGCAGGGAAATCCATGAAACGGATCACAGTTGCCTAACTGGTGATATTAATATGCGGTTGCACATTGGATTTCTAGGCATAAGCATTCACACGCTGTAAAAACCTTGGGAAATGATATATTGAAGGTATATGCAAATGCGTGCAAAGATATTCTGTCACACGTGGGTGTGGTTACACACACACACACACACTCACACACACACATACATACACGCACGCACAAACATACACACACGCAAGCACGCACGCACACACACACACACACACGCACGTACAACGCACACACACAGCACGCACGCACGCACGCACGCACCACACTACAATAATATATATATATATATATATATATATATATAGAATATATATATATAATATATATATATATATTATATAATATATATATATACAGAGAGAGAGCGAGTGAGACAGACAGACAGACAGACAGAAACGCGAGAGAGACCAATGACATTGAGCAGAACGCAGAGAAAGACAGAGAAACAGATCAGCAGTTTATTCGTTTATCCATGTCAGCAGTGAACGAGATAAAGCACGCATACAGATGGGCATATGCATTACCACCCAAAAAAAACCCATCCTATATTATAGAATGCTTCCCTGACATGCAGCAGACCTGTTTCCTGCCTTTGTCTCACACCCCACAGTGTTTAGCAGGAAAGGGCGTTGGGTTCAGGAGGTAAAGGTTATTTATTTATTTATTTATTTATTTGTGGCTTGCAAAGTCATCTGGGGGATAAAACAGCCGTAGGGGCTAATTTTAAGTATGCCGCACCGGTCGCGGTCTGTTTGGGGGGCACTATGCAAATCAGAGTCCTGGCTTGTGACAGCTTTATTCTGTTAGTGTCAAGATGGTCTTCATCTCGAAATGTCATACGTAAAATTGACCTTTTCTTTTTTATTTCATTTGAAGAATTGCTAGAGAGGCTGTATATAAAAAGGTTTTGAAAAAACCCAGCTAGTGTGTGTGTGTGTGTATCGCGTGCGCGCGCGTGTATGTGTGTGTGTATGTGTGTGTGTTTGCGTGTGTGCGTGTATGTGTGTGTGTGTGTTTGTGCGTGGCACGCGCGCGCGCGTGTATGTGTGTGTATGTGTGTGTGTGTGATTTCCCAGTTCTTCTATCCTTTTTTAATTAAGAGGATAATGAAATGAGCACGCATGTGCTTGTTTATATCAAGCCGCCGTGTGCATACGGTTTGTAAATGTTGTCTCCTGTTCCCGCTGGCACAAATGACCCACTCTACCAAAAAGGGGGTTTACGTAGAAGCCAGGTGAACGCCTTAACCATACTGCCACCTTCCTTCTTGAAGGAAAGAAAAACAAGCTACATCTGGTAGTAAGTGACCTCTTTAACAGGGACTCGGCTACTTCACAATACAACAGAAAACATTACTTTGCCGGCGACTGTCTTATTAGACCTTTGGCTGTATGCTGGTATGTTCTCTTTACCTTGTTAGTCTGTTTTACTGCTATACTTTAACAAAACAAATTACACAAAACGTCGACCTTTGTCAAGCTATGGAGATTCTTCAACAATTTTCTAGATTGTGTAAGTTTTTAAACGCGTAAAGAAGTTGATATACGCTGAGAGAACCCTTAGGTGAGCGACACAGGCACTTTTACATAAAGCTTATGTTTTATGACTTGCTGTCTAGTTGTCATGACTCCTATTGACAAAGCGTTTCACTTTGAAAGGTCATGATGGCATTTGTGTTATATAATATATATATATATATATATTATATTTTATATATATATATATATATATATATATATATATATATATAATATATATATATATATAATATTATGTATGTATGTATGTATGTATGTGTGTATGTCTATATGTGCTGATTACTGTCTGAATTTTCTTGTCTGAAAGATAAAAAAAATCTTTGAATAAACTCCCCCCCCCCCCCCCCCCCCCACACACACACACACAAAAACCCTCATGGGTACGGGATAGCTCAGTGGTCATGCAGCACTCACTTTCCCCAAGTTAACGTTGATCTACATTGAGCGTGGTTACCAATTAGACGGGTGACCTTTTGTGCGCGATAGCTTAAGTACAATCCCCAAGTTCACCCAGCTGTAAATGGGTACTTGCCCTCTTTAGGATCAGGGAAGGTAAAGCAGGGAGGGAGAGGAGATGGACGCCGCCCTCAATACACTGCTGGCCCCTGGAGAAGCTGATGCCTCTTGACACCTCGCTCCCCAACGACCGCACAGGTTCTGGGACACCTGTACCTTTTTGCATACGGTATATAATCAAAAACAATCCAACACAATGTAAGCTAGTATAACCAGAATGGCAAGAACGTGTATAGATAAACAGATTTGTAGTAATTCAGAAAAAAAGATAACAACAATATATGTGTTGGCTAACAGCTCAGTCCCATATACTTTTTCAATTATGGGCTAGAGTTTCGAGGTTTACCAATGGTGATATTCTGCGTACATGACCGTCATTTTCATTCACCATTAAAGACAGGTGCATTCCGACTTGGGGGTCAATCCCTTATACGATTCCCTCTTGATGAATGAGGCGATGATTTATGAAGCCAATAAAAGTCTCCACATCCCAAGGTGTGATTATAGCGCTAGGGGAAGGAGAATAAAAGAAAACAACATACAGACAAGAGGATTGGTTGAATATGGCGCTCTAGTGGCTGGCTCTAAGCTATATTCACGGTACTACCCTTTTGACTTTGTTTTTATTTTTTGTTTGGCTGTTTGGTTGGTTGGTTGGTTGGTTGGTCGGTTTTTATTTCGTTCCTGGGTTACATCTCAGTGGTTCGTGAATGGTGACATTGCTGCATATGCGACCGTTGTGGACAACAAGTGCGGCAGCCGCACGCTGTCTTCTGGGGTGATGTCTAAACACGACATCATCAGTAGGGATTAAAAGAAAAAGTCATTTGTCATCCTTTCTTTCTGGAACAAATGATGATGACAAATGAAATTCTTTACATACTGACACTCCCATAAATAATGGTTTATTGTGTCCTTTTCCTTGCCACAAAAATTGCAGTTGTCATTATCTGTAACTTTTTCGTTTTCTTTAATATTTTGTTCGTGACTAATATTCTATAACAAATCTTTATTTGAAACCATTTCAATTTACATCATGAGTAGGGATTTTAAAAAAAAGTCGTTTGTCATCTTTTTATACTGGAACAAATAATGTACTCTTCTGAAAGGCAGAACAGGTTTTAATTTGTGTGCAAGGTGAGCTGCGTGCGATTGCAGACGAGGACTTAGCCTCTAGTCTCACCCAAAGGACAAATGGGAGCAGTGGAATCAGTACGGATGGATGTAAACTAAAACCAACAACAACCAAACAACAACAAACCAAACAACCCTCTTGAACGGGCTTCTCTGTGGTGACTTGAATCCAGGCTCGATCCCTGGCCCATCACACTGCGAGCACAACGCTCTAACCACGAAGCGTACCCCTTGCCTCTGTAGCTTTTGTTCCAAACAGCTGCTTGAGTTCTGCACATTAATAAAGAAAACAACAACAACAACAAACTGGTTGTTATGAAAGTATGCTACAGTGCTTAGTGAAATAGAAAAAAAAGGTTGTTATGAAAGTTTGCAACACATCTAAGTGCAATAAATAAAAATGGTTGTTATAAAACTCTGCAACATAGCTCAGTGCAATATCATAAAATGGTTGCTATGAAAGTGTGCATCATAACTCAATGCAATATATAAAAAAATATCGGTTGTTTTGAAAGTATGCAACATTGCTCAATGCATTAGAAATAAAAAGGTTGTTATGAAAGTATGCAACGTAACTTAGTGCAATATTAAAGAAATCGTTCGTATAAATGTATGCAACATAAACGCAATGGCATACAAAACAAAAATTGGTTTTTATGAAAGTAGGCAACATAACTCAACGCAATATAAAAACAAAATTGGCTGCTATGAAAGTATGTCACATAACCCAATGCAATATAAAAGAAATTGGGTTTTTATAAAAGTATGAAACATAACTCAACGCAACAATATAAACAAAAAATCGGTTGTTATGACAACACGCAGCATAACTCAAGGCGATATTAAACGGTATATTGTATTACGGAGGCAAGACCGTGCAATTCAGCAGAACGCCAGGTAATGCAGCAGGATGTAGTGAAGTGCGGTACATTGCGGAGCCTGGCCCAAGGGCCTTTTACCGGGAACATGCTGTCCCCCTGCAGTCTGTGTGTATACGCTAAAGGCAAACCTCACGAAAGTAAACGTATTTGAAATATTCGAGCAAACGTCATAACTCGAGGACGAGAGAAAAGAGAAGAGATTTGAGAGAGAGATTCGAAGCAGAGAGAGATAGACGAGAGAGAGAGAGAGAGAGAGAGAGAGATGAGAGAGAGATGAGAGAGAGGATGAGAGAGGATTGAGAGAGAGATTGGGAGAGAGGATTGAGAGAGTTGAGAGAGAGAGGGGCAGGCAGGCAGCAGGCAGATCTACGGTCAGAGAGATAGAGACACGAAATGGAAGAGACACTGTCGGAGACAGAGAGATAGATAGAAAGATAGATAGATAGATACATACATACACAAGAAGAGAAGAAAGAGAGACAGAGAAGAGTGAAAGACACAGGGAAAGACACACAGGGAGACAGAGAGACAGGAGAGAAGAGAGAGGGGGAGAGAACAGAGAGAGGGAGAGAGGAGAGGGGACAGATCACAGACGACAAAGACAGACAGATAGTCTGAGAAACAGACAGAGTAAGAGAGACGAATACAACACACACACACAAACACACACACACACATACACACACATACACACACACACAGGAGGCAAGAGAGAGTTGATCAGGCTTTTAGCACATCAAATAAAACATACACACACACACACACACAACACACACACACACACACACACATCACACACACACACACACACACACACACACACACACACACACACTTACACGGTCAGAGTGAAAATCGAAGCTGTAGAATACAAGTAAATATGATCAGGCTTTTCCACATGGATGTCAGTGGCCACAAGGGAGCCCTCTAATGCAAATGTCATGTGTGGTGGAATGTGTTCACTAATTCTAGCCCAACAACATCATGCATTTAACACATGAGTATGTTCAACCTTCCTGAACATGAGTTTCAGTTTGACGTCAATGGTAAAATCTATAATGTGCATATTGTATATACTTAACTGTTTAAAAAAAAGAAGAAAGAAACAACAGCACACACGCACATACACACAAACGCACGCACATACACCAGGCGCGCAAGCACACAAACACACACTATACACACTACACTCACACCCACACACCAAACCAGCGCACCACACACACACACACACCACACCACACACCCCACACGCACACACCACCACACACACACCACACACACACACACACACACTACCACCACCACCCTACCCACCACCACCCCCAACACACACACACACACACACACTACACCTCCACCCTACCCACCCCTACCCCCAAACACACACACACACACACTACACCTCCACCCTACCCACCCCTACCCCCAAACACACACACACACACACACACACTACACCTCCACCTCCCCACCACCCCACACACACTCAGTGCACACACACACACAACACACACACACACAGACACTAGCCTACCGGCCATCCCCTACATATTATCGTCACGAAGTCAAGCCCTGTGTGGCACGCCGATGCAGGTTAATACTGGAGAGAGCCAGCTCATCAATTAGACAGAGACCCAGGCAGCCAGTGGGGCGGGTTCTTAACACCCAGGTGTCTTTGCCCACAGCTCTGCTTGTCCCACCTTTCCCTGCCCTGCCCTGCCCTGTCCCCCGCTGATGACACTAACGAGCCAAGCAAATGCAGAGGATGAAGGGAGGGGTTGGTGGGTGGGGGGGTATGGTGTGTAAGGTAGGGCAGGGCAGGGCAGAAGAAGGGCAGGGCAGTGCAGGGCATCAAAACAGCACCAATACTGAATTATTAAACAGGAGAGTGCTTGCTTGCTTCGTGGACAACAAAGGGACTGCTTCTATTTTGTTTAGTGTCTCTATGTATAGGGTGTGTTTGGTGTTGTTGTGTTTGTGTGTGTGTTGTGTTGTTGTGTTGTTATATGTGGTTGTGTATGTGTGTGTCTTTCGATCTGTCTGTCTCTGACTCTGTCTTTCTGTTTGCCTGCTTCCAGTATGTTTGTCTGTCTGTCTGACTGTGTTCTGTCTTTCTGTATCTCTCTGTCTCCCTGTATCTGCCTCTCTGTATCTCTCGTCTCTGTCTTCATCTCTCTCTCTCTCTCTCTCTCTCTCTCTCTCTCTCTCTCTCTCTCTCTCAAACGAGCATGCATGCACCACATCCAACACACACACACACACACACACAACACATAATAAAATATATAATATATTATGAATTTATTTAGCGCTGAATCTTGTAAAAAAAAACTCGCACGCTTATGTACCCTAGTATACAGGCTTAACACACATAATGATACTTTCTTTTCTGCCTGTTGTCCTGATTCTGCATATATTTTTTTTGTTATCATTGTCTCTAACGCTCAACTGATATTCTTTCTTTCCCTGTACATACATGTGTGTGTGTGCACGCACATGCACATACTTGGACTTGTAACTGCGCTGGTGTGCCCGTGCGCTCATGTTCGCGGATTCGCATTCGCATTCACCAATCCATGTTAGCCGTTGGTTCTAGATATATGCATTCTCTCCCATTACCCCTATGGCCCTAGCACGCGCTAGGCTATTCCCTGTGTCAGATTAGGACATGTTAAGGGAGAAAAGATCTAATTTAATGCGACAGCGTTGAGTAATCGCCAGACAGACATCATTATGAGATCAGACAAGGGAGCGACGGCACAATAATCGTAATTACACTGCCTGCTCCATTGGATAGCTTGGCTTCAGTGGGTGTTCTGCATTATGAGGACAGTTAGAGTTGACTTGTGTCTTTATGTATTGATCTGTTTGTTCATGGAGTCATAAATTCATTTAGCTATTTATGTTATTGTCTGTGCATTTATTGATCTAATTATTTCTTTGTTCGTAATGTGGTTATCTATCTATCTATCTATCTATCTATCTATCTATCTATCTATCTATCTATCTATGCATTTTGATCTAGTATACCCTGGTTAGTTAGGCATGTCTCTAGCTAGCTAGTTTGTCAACACATGCGTGCGTGTGTGCATGTATGTGTGTTTGTGTGTGTGTTTTACTTCTCTCTAAAAAGAGAACACCCAAGAGGAAAAGTAAATTTGAGAAAAAAAATGAAAGTAGCATCTTGTAACAAGGAACACTAATATTGCTATAGTGAAAAGAAATCCGTGTGCGTGCGTGTGTGTGCACGTGCGCGCGCACGTGAGTTTTGTGTGAGTGTGTGCGTGAGTGTATGAATGAGTGTTTGTGTGAGTGTGTGTATGTGCATTTGTGTGTGTGCACGTGCATGTGCGAATGTGTGTATGTGTGTGTGTTTGCGCATACGCACTCGCATGCGTGCGTGTTTGTGTCTGTTTAGATGCATGCTTGTATACACGTATGTGTTTGTGTGCCTGCTTCCGTGCATGCGTATGCACATGAGCTATCAGGC
The DNA here is from genome assembly GCA_028751875.1 of Rapana venosa. Lineage (NCBI taxonomy): Eukaryota > Metazoa > Mollusca > Gastropoda > Neogastropoda > Muricidae > Rapana > Rapana venosa. The sequence continues at coordinate 37,960,027 of CM054134.1, read as the reverse complement.
ACGCGTGTGCGCACCCGCACACACAGACACATATACAAACACACACATACTCTACACACACACACACACACACACACACACACACAGTGAGGCAGAGAGAGAGAGAAGAATGTCCACATTCTATATGTTGTGCACGTGTAAGACAAAGGCGTGAACTTCTCGGGTAGAGGCATAGAAATCTGAGATGATGGGGCGACGGGCGTAGTGTAGTTGACTGAGGGCTCTTTAATAATCGCAGACATCTTTACTGGGATCAAACAGGGCCAGCGATGAAGAATCATAAATATCCTGGCTGTTTTTACTAGATAATGTAGTCTTTGTAGGTGGGGGAGTAAACAAAGTTTGTTACGCAAGTGTGTGTGTGTGTGTGGGAGGGGTGTTTATATGGGTGCATTTACCTTTTGTTGCCTTCAGCTTATAGTTTATCACAAAATTAATATAAATACCAGACGATGTGTGAGAGAGAGAGAGAAAGAGGGAGAGAGAGAGAGAGGGAGGGAGAGAAAGAGAGAGGGAGAGAAAGAGAGAGGGAGAGAGAAAGAAAGAGGGAGATAGAAAGAGAGAGGTGGAGGGAGAGAGAATGAATGAATAAATGAATGAATCTTTGTTTTTCAAGGGTACCAGAATAAGCAAGCGCATTCTTTTTTTCATCCGACCCTTGCCTGAGAGAGAGAGTTGTTTAGCTTGTGTAGATGAATTTTATTAAATCATTACATCCAAACTTCACGTTGCTTCAAACATGCACACTGTTGAATGAGAAAAGCCACTTGCAAAATTGCCTGTCGATTATTCCAGGGTTGTGTGACCAAAGCCACTTGAAACGTGTAATCAAATTTCTGATGTTGTTTGTGCTACGCTACCAAACTAAACAATCTAGTCGCCATGCATTCTCACACAGCCTGTTGTAAATGAATATGTATATTATGCAAAATCATCCCCTGTGTGGATGCCGGGGGCTCATTTAGCATGAATAGCAACCCCTACATGCTTTTTGGAAATTCTTTGCTAGAATTTTTGATTGTTTTTTTAAGTGTTTTTTTTAAATCGGTCTCTCTGGTTCTGTCATTTTGGTTACCTTCCAGCATATCTCTTGCTTACGTTCTGCCTTCCCAATCTATTTTCCTGTCTTTGTGTGCAAATCTTTAAAAGAAATTGTATGTTCATATAATTAATATATGGCATTTTGCGTGTATTGTTTTGTTCTGGCAACGAGGTAGGGATAGTGTATACACTGGAATGCGCGCTACGTGTCCATTCTCTGGTGTTCTTTGCCCATAAGGGTTTTTCTGTGTACTTTTGTACATTGAAGTACTCATTATTCTTTACAGGCAATAGTAATGTTAGTGGAATGGTTGGTATCTTCAACATGGTCTGGTATTATAGGACTTAAGGAATAAACTAATACAATTAGTTTGCCATCTAATCATTCTTTAAGTTGTTGTTTTTTTTCCAGATTGACGGTGTTAGATGTTTGAAGAAATTAGCTGGTGTTGATTTCGAACTTGGGGTGAATGTTATAGGAGTTGCTGAACTTAAGATTGAGTGATAGCTCTTATGTGGCCTTTGCAGTCGGTATCGCTATCAAATTGATAAAATAAGTCGAAATGTGAAAAAGCAGAATTAGGCAAATGCATTGAAAATTAACAAAATAAGAGAGAAAGAGAAGGAGAGAGAGAGAAGAGAGAGAGAGAGAGAGAGAGAGAGAGAGAAGAGAGAGAGAGAGAGAGAGAGAGAGAGAGAGAGAGAGAGAGAGAGAGAGAGAGAAGCAGACAGACAGACAGACGAGTAGAGATACAGAGAGCCAAACAGAAAGACAGCCAAACAGACAGACAGATATTATTGCTCAACTACAAACAAATACACATGCGAGCCCTATTTTCGCAATCGTTATGCATGGTATGAAGATGAACTGCCATGTGAAAGATGGAATATTATCTGATATTTAAATGAGATGCATACATTTTGATCACTCAATTTCGTTTGGACTCTGTTAGTAATCAGGGCCATCTTTTATTATGTGGTAAGACAGTTTAACAGGAAGAATTAGCAACTATGTCCATCAACATATAGAAACACGCACGCACGCACGTACGCACGCGCACACGCGCGCGCGCACACACACACACACATACACCACCGCCACACCACAATACAACACACCACACCACAACACAACACCACACAACACCACAACACCACTACACAACACCACAACACAACACAACACACAACACAACATAGCATACACACACACCACAACTATACACACACACACACACACACACACACACACACACACACACACACACACACACACACACACACACACACACACACACACACACTCACATAAGAACGCAGAACATCTTGCGCACACGTTAAATCCTGTTCCACTTTTCGCAAGAGTAGGCCATTGTGTGCTGGTGGGAACAGATGACAGAATTCACAAAACCGCAATCACACGGGGACTGGATGTAAAAAAGCACGTAAGTGCTTATTCCATTATCCTCTATATAAAAGAATCAAATAAAATAGATAAATAAATAATATAACATAATCATTCTCTCTCTCTCCTCTCTCTCCTCTCTCCTCTCTCTCTCTCTCTCTCTCTCTCTCTCTCTCTCTCTCTCTCTCTCTCTCTCTCTCTCTCTCTCTCTCTCTCTCTCTCTCTCTCTCTCCACAAGCACGGCAGGCATGTATATGAACTGCTGCTAGGAAAGCGAAGGATTCAGAGTTGTTTGGGTGTCGTCGAGCTTATATCATCTAATGAGGCGTTCTTTGACGGCAGCAGACATCTTTATTTGGCTCACTCGACAACAGCAACCTGCTATCATAAACTAATGGCCTTCATGTTGTTTTCCATCATGTAGTGTGCGTGTGAGTGTGTGTGTGTGGTGTGTGTGTGTGTGTGTGTGTGTGTGTGTGTGTGTGTTGTGTGTATGTGTGTGTGTGTGAGTGTGTGTGTGTGTGTGTATGTGTATGTATGTGTATGTATGTGTGTGTGTTGTGTGTGTGTGTGCGTGTGTGTGTTTATTTTATTTATTTTATTCTTTAATATCGAGGATAATGGAATAAACACTCATGTGCTTTTTTTACATCCAGTCCCTGTGTGTATGCGGTTTTGTAAATTGTCATCTGTTCCCACGGCACACAATGGCCTACTCTTACGAAAAGCGGAACAGGATTTTAACGTGTGCGCAAGATGTTCTGCGTGCGTTCGCACACGGGTCTCGGTTTATAGTCTCATCCGAAGGACTTTTGGGGAGAGTGGAGTCTGCACTGATGTTAACTCCAGGGGAAAATATCCCCTTGAACGGGAATCGAACCCGGGTTGTCAGATTGCGAGCGCAATGTTCTAACCACTAGGCTATCCCGTCCCCCTGTGTGTGTGTGTGTGTGTGTGTGTGTGTGTGTGTGTGTACACACGCACGCGCATGCACGTATGTGTGTATGTGTATGTGTGATGTGTGTGTGTGATGTGTGTGTGATGTGTGTGTATGCGTGCGTGCGTGTGTGTGTGCACGCGTGCGTACGTGAGCACGTGCACGCGTGCGTACGTGAGCACGTGCACGCGCTCGTGTGTATGCGGTGTGTGTGCTTGCGTGGTTGTGTATGAGCGCCTGTTTGCATATCTGTGTGCGAGTACAATGGAAATGCGGACACGAACCCACGCATATGCATAAAGAAGCAAATGTATGCCACATCCCTGACAACTTAACCGCTTCCTATATTATTCTTCGAACATTAAAACTCTGGAATTTTTTTTTTCTGTTTGTTTTTTTCTTGTGTTTGTGGTGCCACTTTACGACAAATTGATGAATGATTTAAGGAGACAGCTTACTGATATCTGCTCACATCTTTATTGCCGTCAGAAAAAATAAGATGGAAGCAAAAAGATAATTGTTCGTTTTGTAACAGGTTTATGGGATTTTGAGCGCTTTGATTTGTTGCTTTACAAGATTCAGCGCTATATAAATTCCATACATTATTATTATTGTAATTATTATTATTTATTATATTATTATTATTATTATTATTATTATTATTGTTTTTTTGTCCTGTGTTAATGTCTCACTACTTTTAATTTTGGTTCTCGGGGTGGGTTTTTTCCAGTGAAATATAAAAGTAATTTTGTGATACGAAATGGAAAGATTTACGGGGAGAGAGATGGGGGGTGGGGTGGAGACAGACAGAGGGAGACAGAGACAGAGAAAAAGAGACAGACAGACAGAGAGAGACAGACAGGCAGACAGAGAGGGAGGGAGGGCAAACAGACAGAGACAGAGAGATAGGGAAATACAGAGACAGAGAGACAGACATAGACGCAGTGATGGAGGGGAGGGAAAAGAGAAAGAGAGAGAGAGCGAGAGACAGACAGACAGACAGACAGCCAGACAGCCAGAAAGAGAGACATAAAAGATGCAAAGACAGGCAGAGAGAAAAGACAAAGAGACAGACAGAGACAGATACAAAAATACAGACATATGACCAGAAAGGCAAACAGACAGACAGACATAGACAGACAGACAGACAAATAGAGACAAAGGCACAGAGACAGAGAGAGATAAAGAACAGAGAACTAAGTACGATACATTACTTGATAGAGATGGTAAAAACAACTACATCAAGGACAAACCAATCGAAAAAAATCCACCTCTCTCTCTCTTATTTTTCCCCGTATACTCTGTGAGTGTATTGGTATGGGTTTTATTGTATTTTATTTTGTTATCATATATATCCCTAAGGGCGGGGACTGGATGTAAAAAAGCACATTTATTTCATTTCATTTATACCACTTTAAGTCACGAGATTTCTCTGCGTGAAATTCGGGCTGCTCTCCCCGGGGAGAGCACGTCGCCACAAGAGCAGCGCCACCTTTTTTTTTTTGTCTGCAACTGTATTTCTTTCCCTATCAGAGTGGCTTTTTTCTAAGAATTTTGCCAGGGACAACTCTCTTGTTGCCGTGGGTTCTTTTACGTGCGCTGCATAATTTTCTGTAACACACGGGACCTCGGTTTATCGTCTCATCCGAAAGACTAGCGCCCAGACCACCACTCATGGTCTAATGGATGGGGGAAAAGTTTCGGGCCCAGACGGGATACGAATCACCGCACACTTCCGACCCGGACTTTTCGCTTTCTAGACAGGCGCGTTACCTCTAGACCACCGATCCACATGGGTGCTTATTCATTATCCTCGAAATATAAGAATTTGTCATTGTCATTGCCTCTCTCTCTCTCTCTCTCTCTCTCTCTCTCTCTCTCCTCTCCTCTCTCTCTCTCTCTCTCTCTCTCCTCTCTCTCTCTCTCTCTCTCTCTCTCTCTCTCTCTCTCTCTCTCTCTCTCTCCTCTCTCTCTCTCTCTCTCTCTCTCTCTCTCTCTCTCTCTCTCTCCTCTCTCTCTCTCTCCTCTCTCTCCCCACCTCCCAATTCCCAGTATCCCTTCATCCATCCCACCCCCACCCCCCACCCCCTCCACCCTCCATCCCTTAAACAAAGTAGACAACACAAACAAACAAATGGAGATGATCAAACAGTCACAGCTCCCCTTCAAACACAGGACAAGTTGATACAAGGCTAAATCATTGATGAAATGACACCCCCCCTCCCCCTCCCCCTCCCCTCCTCCATCGGCACCCTCCTCCTTCCCTCCACTCTTCTGACACCACTGAACATACAACATAGACAGTGACAGATCCTCTAGCTTCCCCATCCCCCCCCCCACCCCCCCCTGTGTGTGTGTGTGTGTGTGTGTGCGCGTGCGCACGCGCGCGCGCGCGTGTGTGTAGGTGCGTGTGTATGTAAGTGCGTGTGTGTGTGTGTGTGTGTGTGTGTGTGTGTGTCTGTGTAGGTGCGTGTGTGTGATTGTTGTGTGTGGGTATGTGTGTGCTTGTGTGTGTGTGTGTTTGTGCTTGTGCTTCTCTCTCCTCTCCTCTCTCTCTCTCTCTCCTCTCTCTCTCTCTCTCTCTCTCTCTCTCTCTCTCTCTCTCTCTCTCCTCTCCCTCCCTCTCTCCCTCCCCTCTCTTTCTCTCCCCCACTTTCACTCTTTCCCCCCCCCCCCTCCTCTCCATCCCTCTCTACCTCTACCTCTTCCTCTTCTATCTCCTCCAACCCCTGACCCCCACCCACCTGCAAAACCCTACCCCCTAACCCCCCCCCTCCCCATCCCTTCCCCCCTCTCTCTCCCCCTCCCTCCCTCCATCTCTCTCTCTCTCTCTCCTCTCTCTCTCTCTCTCTCTCTCTCTCTCTACCCCCCCCCCCCTCTCTCTCTCTCTCTCCCTCTGATGGATCACTTAGATAACAGGCCTACGGAATGGAAGGCCAGTGCATGTAAAGGCCGCTATCTAACTAGAACAGGGTCTACACAGAGCGTGCCAGACGGCGTTGTTATCAGAAACAGGGAGACACACACACACACACTAGCCTAGCCTATACTAGGCCTAGGCCCTATAGCCCCAGTCAGGATGCGGCTGGCTCCACTCCACTCCTCTGGACTAGGCCTGGGTCTGGGCCTAATCTGGGCTGGCTTGGCTGGCTTGGCTTGGCTGTTGCTTGTGGCTGGCTTTGTTACCGTAATCTGATGCTGCGTAGTCACTGTCACACGACCAGTGGATGATGAAAGAAAACGCTTGTCTACGTCCTTGGGGAGCACGGGAGAGAGAAAGAGAGGGGGGGGGGGGGGGTGAGAGAGGGAGGGGGGGGGGAGAGAGGAGGGGGGAGGAGAGAGAGAGGGAGGGAGAGAGAGAGAGAGAGGAGGGAGAGAGAGAGAGAGGAGGAGGAGAGAGAGGGAAGAGAGAGAGAGAGAGAGAGAGAGAGAGAAAGAAAGAGAGAGAGGAGAGAGAGAGAGAGAGGAGGAGAGAGAGAGAGAAGGAGAGAGGGAGATGGAATGATGATTTTGCAGGCGACAATGTGAGATTGGGGGGGGGGGGGGGGGGGGGGGGGGGAGCTGGAACCTGTGGTGGTGGTAGAATGATGTGGGTAAGGGGTTGGGGGGGGGGTGAGGGTGGTGGGGGAGGGAGAGGATAGGAGGGGTTCTGTTTGGGGGTGGGGGTGGGTGAGAGTTGATGGGTGAGTGGATGGTGGAGGTTGGTAGGGGATGGGATGGAGTGTATTTTGTGAGGCTTGTTTGTTTGATGTGTTTTGTTGTTGTTTTTTCGATGTGCTTGCTTTGTTGTTGTTTTCTGTGTGCTTTTCTCTTTTGTCTCATCCTCTCTGTGTCTCTGTGTCGCTGTCTCTGCGCCTCTCTGTTTCTGTCATTGTCTCTCTCTGTTTCTGTCATTATCTCTCTCTGTTTCTGTCATTGTCTATCTGTTTATGTCATTGTCTCTCTCTGTTTCTGTTATTGTCTTTCTCTGTATCTGTTATTGTCTCTCCCTCTCTTTCTGTCATTGTCTATCTGTTTCTGTCATTCTCTCTCTCTCTTTCTGTCATTCTATCTGTTTTATGTCATGTCTCTCTCGTTTCTTTATGTCTTTTTGTATCTGTTATTGTCTCTCTCTTCTTTCTTTCTTGCTATCTGTTTCTTGTCATTCTCTCTCTCTTTCTTGTCATTCTACTGTTTTTTCATTGTCATCTCTCTTCTCTTTTTGTCATTCTATCTGTTTTATGTCATTGTACTCTCTCTGTTTCTGTTATGTCTTTCTCTGTTTCTGTATTGTCTCTCTCTCTTTCTTTCATTGTCTATCTGTTTCTGTCATTCTCTCTCTCTGTTTCTGTCATTGTCTTCTTTTATGTCATTGTCTCTCTCTCGTTTCGTTGCTCTCTCTGTTCTGTATTTCTCTCTCTCTCTCTCTCTCTCTTCTCTTCTCCTCTCTCTCTCTCTCTCTTCTCTCGTATCTCTCTCTCATCTCTCTCTCCTCTCTTCTCTCTTTCTGTCAGTATCTCTCTCTCTTTCTGTCATTCTATCCTCTTTGCTCAGTCTCTGTCTCTGTGTGTGTTCTCTCACTATGTGTGCGTGTCGTGCGTGCGTGTGCATGCGTGTGTGTATGTGTGTGCGTTGGCGAGCGTGCGTGCGTGTGCGCAAGTGTGTGTGTGTTGCGGTGTGTGTGTGCGGTATGTGTGTACATGCGGTTAGTGCGTGTGCGTGTGTGTAATGTGCGTGCGTGCGTGTATGTGTGTGTTTGTGTGTGTGCGCGCGCGTGTTTGCGTAGAATAAGCTGTTTGTAATGAGGAATGCTGATGGGAAAAGGACAAACGTACTGAAACTTTCTGAATCATATTGCTACGTTTTTAAAGTACAAATACCCTCTTAGCATTCCTGCTCCTGTCCTTTTCCTTTCAAGCTAAGATCCATCTATAAATTAAGCTCAAACCTTTAGGCAAATGCTTTCTATTTGGGACTTAAGGGGGATAGAGTTAGGAAGGAATGAATCGAAAGTAAATAAATGACAGGAAACAGACACTGAGAGAGAGAGCACATGACTTAGACTCTGGAAAGATTAAACAAAGAGACTACCAAAAAAACTAATATGTTTTGACAAATTGTGCCAGTCACTCTTGTGATTAAATGACGCTAACGAATGGACAAGCATCAGAACTAACTCACTACTATCATAGATTCTGACCAAAGGGCAGCAAACTAACAAATAAGACCATGACATCATCTACGAGAAGGTCGAGTTTTGACTTCCATCATGAATACATTTTTTTATGGTGTTGACCAACAAATAGTTCAGGGATGAAACAGTATTGTCCTTGCTTTGTTTGCAGTAGGTCGTAAAAGCGTTGTGACTTATACCGTTCACCATCACCTGGGAAAACGGATGGTAAAGCAAAGCACATGATTATGGCCTGGGCTGTATACTGTTTGTCTTATGCGGCCGGACGGCAGAATAATAATAATGAATAATGTATGGAATTTATATAGCGCTGAATCTTGTAAAGCAACAAATCAAAGCGCTCAGATTTCATTTCATACCACTTTAAGTCACGGCAGATTTCTCTCCGTGAAATTCGGGCTGCTCTCCCCGGGGAGAGCGGGAGAGCGCGTCGCCACAAGCGCAGCGCCACCCTTTAAAAATTTTTTTTTATGTCTGCAACTGTATTTGTTTCCCTATCAGAGTGGCTTTTTACTAAGAATTTTGCCAGGGACAACTCTCTTGTTGCCGTGGGTTCAGAACAATGCTTTAGTGACTCGATAGGGTTGGAGCCCAGTGGCAGCCAGACAAATTCGTCAGGGGCAGATCCGGGGCTAAACGTCACCCCCTCGGCTGCCGACGATTCTTTAGCAGATGAGCCGTGTTTAGCCTACATTTGGAACAGAAGAAGGAAGGCAATCCCAGATATCTAGATAATGAATAATCGCATTATATCAGTTTTGGTGTATGTGTGTGTGTGGTTGTGTGTGTGTGTGTGTGTGTGTGTGTGTGTGTGTGTGTGTGTGCGTGTGTGTGTGTGCGTGTATGTGTGTGTGTGTGTGTGTGTGGCTGGGGGAGAGGGGGGGTAGGGAGAGGTCACGGTGAACATGAGTTTTGTCATCATTATCAGAAACAACAACTACAACTCTGTGAATGCGATAACGGGAATGTAATCGTAATGTTTTTGAAATGGCTAGTTTGAGAAAGCTATACGGATAGATGGCAGAGCCATTATACGATCTTTTATGTCAGCTTAGGTTAATATTGTTGATGTCATCATCTATGTGCATACACGAATACACAAAAGAAATTCTGTTAAAAGAAGGACCTGTACCTCGTGTCAGAATTTGGTAAACGGGACAATGATCTTATTGATAATAATAATAATAATAATAACAGCGTCATCATTGTATTTATTCCGCTTTTCGGGCCTTTAACTCATGATAGAATTTGGCAAAAACAGCACAATGATCTTATTAGCGATAACAACATCATCCTAATCGAATTTAGTTCACTTTTCTTACTGGCTCAAAACTCACAACACTTGATAACAGTGTCACGAAAGTATCATCATTCGTCCCTCTCAGCATGCACGCCGTCCTGTTCCCACTCTTCCACCCCAACCTCTACACCCCCTGTACACATCCTCTCCTGCACAGACATGCAGGCATAGTAGAGTAAACAAACACACAGTCATACATATTCATACATATGTACGCTTACTGTCCCTGCATTAGTGTGCATGGGAGTACGCGGACAAAGGGGGTGGAGGCGGGGGAAAGGAAGTGGAAATGTATGTGCAGCGACATTTGTTGTCCTGTGCTGCAGCACAGCTTTCCAAACGAGGAGGCCTCTTGCTGACCTGGCTAGTAGCCTAGGAGAAAGCTGAAGGGAAGCTAGTGACCGGCACACACTCTTCCAGGCAGCAACACAGCAGCAGCAGCAGCAGCAGCAGCAGCAGCAGCAGTTTATCACAGCGGCATCAGGCAAGTCACGACTGCCCCTCGTACAACAGGCTGAGGCTGAGTGATTGCCAGACGGTTTTTATCATGAGGGGTCAAGGCAGATCACGACCTACTAGTTCGCTGTGTCACTCTTTAAAGCACAACACACACACGCGTGCACGCACACACAACACACACACACACACAAACACACACACACACACACACACACACACAACACACACACACACACACACACACACACACACCACACACCACCACACACACACACACACACACACACATATACACACATACATGCACACACACACGCGTGCTCGCGCGCAAATGGTTGCTTACTTGATACGGTAAGGAGCTGCCTCGGTGATGCCCCAGAACGAGAGACGAAGGTCCTTATCTGGTGAATGGATTTGGAGGATGAGTCTGCTACATAGGGGCAGGGGATGAGGAGAAGAGGGGGAAGAAGGTCTTGAGACATAAGTGCAGACTGAGAGAGGGAGACAGACAGGCAGGCAGACAGACAGGCAGGCAGGCAGACAGACAGACAGGCAGGCAGGCAGGCAGGCAGGCAGGCAGGCAGCAGCTGACACAGACACATACACAGAAACAAAGAGAGAGAGATATAATCATTAACAAACAGACAGACAGATCAGACTGACAGACATATAGATGGAGACATAAAGACATAAGCAGAGACAGAGAAAGGAGAGAGACAGAGAAAAGAGAGAGAGACAGAGAAAGAATAGAGACAGAGAAAGGGAGAGAGAGACAGAGAAAGAATAGAGACAGAGAAAGGGAGAGAGAGACAGAGAAAGGAGAGAGAGAGAGAGAGAGAGAGAGAGAGAGAGAGAGAGAGAGAGAGAGAGAGAGAGAGAGAGAGAGAGAGAGAGAGAGAGAGAGAAAAGGAGAGAGAGAGAGTAATGGGAAGTAGTTGTTTTGAGCCGCTGGTTTATTGACAGATGCCAGGTAAAGGCCAGAGGACTGAGGGTCACAGGCGTGTTCCAAAACAAAGCCATCACACCATTGCAAATTATCACAGGGATCACGCAAAGAGATCGTTTAGCTTCATTACGCTATAATTATAGACACAAAAAACTTAACCGAGTCAAAACCACGCCAGTGCCATCATTGTGATGAATGTAGGCGCTGCAGAGGAATGTATCTCTGCGCTTTGAAGAAGAAGAAGAATTTGAAGAAGAAGAAGAAGAAGAAGAAGAAGAAGAAGAAGAAGAAGAAGATTGATTGATTGATTGATTGAATCTGTAATGGGTAAAGAATTAGGCACAATAAAGGCCTTTTTTAAATTCTGCCCCAAAAGAAAACAAACTGGAATTAATTAAACACAAAAGACAATTTTAACAACAGAAAACATAAACAACCGACAAAAAGAAGAAGAATTTGAAGAATTTGAAGAAGAAGAAGTATTTGAAGAAGAAAGAAGAAGAAGAAGAAGAAGAAGAAGAAGAAGAAGAAGAAGAAGAAGAAGAAGAAGAAGAAGAAGAAGAAGAAGAAGAAGAATTTGCAGAAGAAGAAGAAGAGAATTTGAAGAAGAAGAAGAAGAAGAAGAAGAACAAGAAGAAGAAGAAGAATTTGAAGAAGAAGAAGAAGAAGAAGAAGAAGAAGAATTTGAAGAAGAAGAAGAATTTGCAGAAGAAGAAGAAGAATTTGAAGAATTTGAAGAAGAAGAAGAAGAAGAAGAAGAAGAAGAAGAAAGAGAAGAAAAGAAGAAGAGAAGAAGAAGAAGAAGAAGAAGAAGAAGAAGAAGAAGAAAGAAGAAGAAGAAGAAGAAGAATTTGAAGAAGAATTTGAAGAAGAAGAAGAACAGAACAAGAAGAAGAACAAGAAAGAAGAAGAAGAACAAGAAGAAGAACAAGAAGAAGAAGAAGAAGCAGGAGGAGGAGGGGGTGAAGGAGGAGAAGAAGGAGGAGGGGAAGGAGGTTTATGTGCTTTGATTTGTCTTTGTAAAATATACCGCCAATTAGAAGTTCCAATTTTTAAATTATTATTATTATTATTATTATTATTATATAATCATTATTATTATTATTATTATTATTATTATTATATAATCATTATTATTATTATCTGTGTTGTTAGATAGAACTTTATGATGAAACATTTACATGTATTATCGACTATGTGGCATCTACTGATGCCTGTACCAGGAACCTCCTTTGCCTCCTCCTTCCTCTACTCCTCCTTCTTCCCCTTCTTCCCTTCTTCTTCTTCTTCTTCTTCTCTTCTTCTTCTTCTTCTTCTTCTTCTTTCTTCTTCTTCTTCTTCTTCTTCTTCTTCTTCTTCTTCTTCTTCTTCAAATTCTTCTTCAAATTCTTCTTCAAATTCTTCTTCTTCTTCTTCTTCTTTTTCTTCTTCTTCTTCAAATTCTTCTTCAAATTCTTCTTCAAATTCTTCACATTCTTCAAATTCTTCTTCAAATTCTTCAAGTTCTTCTTCAAATTCTTCTTCAAATTCTTCTTCTGCAAATTCTTCTTCTTCCCTCTTCTCATCCTTCTGTTTTCTTCTTTCTTTTCATATGTGCTAAATAGTTGTAAAATGTTGTGAGTGAAGTATACGTTCACCCCCACCCCATCCCTCACACACACACACACACACACACACACACACACACACACACACACACACACACACACACACACACACACACACACACACACACACACACACACACACACACACTCCTGACGTCGCCAATTTCCACATCATTCTCATGATTTGCTTATACAGAGGTTTCAAGATGGACCATGGTTACAAAATATGAACGATTTTTTGTGGACAAGATGGAGTTGTGTACTTTACGAATGTGGATAGTTTTCATAACACTGCTCATCTTTTGCATGCCTGATACAGGAATTGCAAATTAGATATATTATACGGTTTTTTTCTGTAGATATGAATATAATATTTGATGATAAAATCTTTGACAGTGTTTGGTCAGAGCCTGGTATCATGATGCTATACATCTTTATTAGAAAACAATGGCATTAAAGCAGAAAATGATGAGAATATGCAAATATCATAAGCAGAAGGCTGCTGCTACTACCACATGTGGTGGACATAACACTTTTTTTTTTTTTTTTGCTGATGACGAAAATGATGCTATTGCTTCTTTTGTTTCCTCTTGTACGTGGTGGGCATGCTGCTCTGTTTGCTAGTGATGATAATGCTGCTGCTGGTAATGATGCTGCTGCTGCAACAACATAGCTACCACTACCGCCTCCACCGACACCGCCGCCGCCGCCGCCGCTGCTGCTGTAACTACTGATGCTGCTGCTGATAGTGTTGATAATGTTTATGATTATGATAGAAACAAACACAAACAAAGACAAAGAAACAACGGGTCCAGCAAAGCAAAACTAAATTTGCCAGCGTCACGGGAATGCGCCATTTATCCAGGGATCAGAAACTAATGGAACAGTCAAATCCCCAGACAAATTTATTGCCAATCGTCTGCTTAAAAAAGTGTGTCATTGCTCACACGCGATAGATAAACGGTGAAGTCGGCGCCATTTCCGCACGCCATCATTGATTGTCTGCTCTTTATTGCCCTTTATCTTCTAATTGGAATATTTTAAAGGGGAAATTGTTTTCAACAGTTCCAAAATATCACGTTTGGTTGTGATGATAAATATTGTCGTTTTAAAATGATCAAATAGTATCTGAAGAACAATCATTATTTTCGAAGTTAAACATTGAACGTTGGACATTTTTAACTGGGCTTTTCATTTTACGGTGGTAGTTTAAGTGTCTTTCTCAAGTTTTTTCAGTCTATTCAAAAGCGTTGGAACGAAGGTCAAGATGTGACTCATCCGCATAGAAAGCGAGAAACCTACGGTTTATTCCTGTTGCAACACAAGTCTTAATTCAGTGATGGATTGGGGGACATTTCTTCAAATTCGACGATAAATCATTGTCTTGTATACAGCCCTTTTTAGAGCACGTAAAATAAGCTCCTGCAATAAGACAACGGTGCTAGGTAACATTATGTAGATAACACCACTACCACAGGGAAAGAGATACACATAAAGTCAGGAAAAAGTACCCAGAAAAATGGGTGGCGCTGCCCCTGTGGCGACGCACTCTCTCTGAGAAGAGCAGCCCGAAATTCAAGCTGAGAATCCGCCGTTGATTAAAGTATAATACGATAATATTCAACACACCACAATGCAATTTTAGGCTATACAAACCAACGTAATGCAATGCAGTGGAATAGAAAGAAACACAATACGATGCAATACAATGCAATGCAAATGTTATTAAAAGCTATGCATAACGATGCCGTGCAATCTGTTAAAGTCTTACGGACTGCACGAGAAAGCGATTATCATATTCATTATACTTTTCATCAAACGGAGCTGTCAACAGAAGGTTAAAAACCGGTTCTTAAAATTAGCTTTATTATCTGTTTTTCCATCGTCACTTCAAAAGAGTATCATTTTGTTTCTCTGTGGGTTGGAAGGGGGTGGGCACTGGTTCTTACTGCTTACAACGGCATTCCAGACAATGTGATTATCATGAATAGTGTGCGCTGTTCAGCATTTTGTTCTTTCATGTCAGTTTGGCCTGTTTCTTACCTGCTTCCATCTTTTATCTTCTTCGATTCTCCATTTGTTTGGGATTTGTGTGTGTGTGTTGTGTGTGTGTGTGTGTGTGTGTGTGTGTGTGTATGTGTGTGTATGTATATATGTATGTATGTGTGTATATAAGGCCTCCGAAAACTTGGAAGACCCTACAAGCGCTTCAAGGACACCTTGAAGACAAACCTTAAAGCCTGTGACATAGACATCGCTACCTGGAAAACTGATGCCCTTGATCGTTCTC
>CM054134.1:37927369-37939869 GCA_028751875.1 Rapana venosa | reverse complement strand
AACCCACCCTTACTTCCAACCCTTTCCAAACAAGAAAACGCGCCGAAAGAAATCTCTCATAATGTTACCATTTCGTCGAATAGCACTTTACTCTTTTTTTCCTGTTTGTTATTTGACTGGCTTGACTGGCTGATTCTTTTAACTCTTGAATAAAAAAGCATTCATCCATATTTGCCTTTACCGTGTCCCCCCCCCCCCCCCCATCAGAAATATAACACGCTGTCGATTTTGCAATAAACACAACGTATCTTTCCCCGCCAATTACAGCAAATTTATGACAAGTCGAGGCAGACAGATTGTTGTCGTAGAACCTTTGAATTATATATTCCAAATTGCTGTTTTCTTTGTCATCCCCCCCCCCCCCCCCCCCCCCACGCACCAAAAAGGAAATGTGTGTGGGTGGTTGGAAAATGAACAGCATGACATAATCTAATTGGCATTATCAATTATATGTCAAGATAAAGAATTAAGTCTTTAATTCGTATGAATCTTTGTTTTTGTGCGCGTGTTCTTATCAGAAGAGAACTACACTCGTTTTGGGCCATCATTTGTACGTAACAGTTGGACAGGAACTGATTAAAACTGGCAGACATGCGCTTAAGAAAAACAGACTGGTATTTTTTCTTCTTCTTTGATTAGCCTGCATTGGCGCAGTCGTATAAAAACAAGGGCACCAATTCAGATACATCAGCAGAAAAGCTGTATTTTCCTTGTGAATTTTCACTTAATGATAACTATTCTTCTGCTGACTGGGTTTTTTTTCCATATGTAGACCTGAATTCAAATTTGTGCCATCACAGAGAGAGGGAAGAGAGTGGGTGAGAGAGAGACAGACAGACAGACAGATACAGACAGGCATACAGACATAAAAATAGACAGAGAGGGGGAGGGGGAGGTACAGACAGACAAACAGAAGAGGACGAAGAAAGAGAACAGTACTGTATCTCTTCATATCTGATTATTTGGTCTGAATTGACTGTCTTCCACAAAACTGGATCAGAGAAATGGTGGATTATAGAAACAAACAAACAACAACAACAACAAACCCAGCCACAACATATACCTGACTGGTCTGTTTTTCGTCACTACAAAGTGTGAAAAATAACAGTGGGCGTTTACAGAAAGATAACTTTTGTGCACGTTGCTTTTTGTTTGATTTGTGTCAGTGTTCGTAGATCATGACTTTGATCTGCAAGTCTAAAGAAAGCAAAAGTGTACTATCCAAAATCCACTTTTACAGTTTGAAAACCTTGATGTCTACCAGCTGCCTAACGCAAAGACTGACACTGTCATTACTGTTGAGCACATTATAAGCTTTGAGCTTGTTGCTCTGTTGTAAGTGTACATGATTGTATATGATTTTAAAAAAAAAAGTTGTTTAAACCAAAACTTTACTGCAATCAGCCACCTCCACTTGTGTTTATTTTGGATAAGATAATAAAATGTTGGCTATTGCACTCTTTATACTAAAGTTATGCTAACATGTTTGTCTCTTTTTGTCTGTTTCAGCCTTTCCCTATCTGTCCGTTTGTCTCTTTTTGTTTGTCTGTCTATCTATGTGTCTCTCTGTCTCTCACTCTTTGTCTCTCAAACAAACACATACACAAGCACAAGCACTGGTTTTGTAATATGATCTTTCAAAAACAACCATTCACATTGGTTTATAATGAACAACCTTGCACTATAAGCCCACTCTATTATCCAATATGCATAAATGAATGCCCACATCACCAGCAGAACGCATGAGAAAAAGCCTGATAGTGCCAATGGCCTCGGCGAGTTTGACATTGGAAATCAGCTTTTTGGCGATCTTGTTGTTGTTGTTGTCGTTGTTGTTGTTGTTGTTGTTGTTGTTGTTCTTCTTCTTCTTCTTCTTCTTCTTCTTCTTCTTCTTCTTCTTCTTCTTCTTTTTCTTCTTTTATGAATACTCAGACAGCCACTCTTGGTGTATGTCATATGACCGTAAATGCGTCATGCTGGCGTTAAGCGCCTGACAAGTCAGGCCTAGCACATCCAACTTCGGTATAAGAGATAATTGTTATAATAATATTTTAACTCTTTCTCGGGGAAAAAACAACAGGCAGAACAATGGACCAAAAAGACAGAGAAAAAAACAACAACAAGAACGAGGTGACAGGAAGAAAAGAGACCAGACAGAAACAAAGCGAGTGATAGAAAGAAAAAAAAAAGGAAATTTCTAGCCAAGAATTTCCAGAATGTGGGAATGCTATTTATACTGAAAAGGTCCCTACCATTCCAAAGTGGATTTTTTTTGGGTGATCTATCAAACCACAGATCTGCCCTACCCCATCTCTAGCGTCCAGTCTTGGTAGGGTGGGCGTGGGGGTGGGGGTTGGGGGGTTGGGGGGATGTACATGTTTAGCGAGAGGGGCTTCCCTCGATTAATCTTGCACGTGTGAACAATAAACATGGAAAGCGTCTGCGAGGGGGTAATGAGGCGGTGCCAGACACTGTCCTTGCTTTGATTTATCGGGCTGGCGGGGGGCTGGGCTGTGGCTAGGGCTGGGACTGGACTGAGTAAAGAGGAGGACCTGAGCCGTTTTAGAGGCGGTATGTGTTCTGTGTGTGTGTGTGTGTGTGTGTGTGTGTGTGTGTGTGTGTGTGTGTGTTGTGTGTGTGTGTTGTGTGTGTGTGTTTTCTCTTTCTCTTGTTTCTGGCTTCTCTTTCTTTTGTTCGTTTTCTCTATTCCCTTGTTTGGTCTCTGTTTCTTTCTGTGTTTCACTTTCTCTATGTCTCTATCACTCTGTCCCTCAGTCTCTGTCTCTCTCTCACACACACACTCACATACACACAGGCAGGCAGGCAGGCATGCACACACTCACACACTTTTACGCACGCGCGCGCGCACACACACACACACACACACACACATTGCACAACAATCTTTGGTGCAGTTGCAGTTACTGATTTCATAAACAGCATTGTATACATTGATAAAATGGAGGAAGCTGGTTTTAAAATCTTCATCTGTGCCTCCACGGTCCATGGGACTATGGGATAGCTGAAGATGAAGACATTGATAACAAAAAGTTACATAGTAACCCCCATGTGCTTGCGTTTTGCATACCTGACTGCAACCAGTAATTAATAAAGGAATGTCTCAAAACAAAAGTTTTTGACATTTAAAGTGTATCTCTTGTAAACTTCGTATTATGACCTTGGGTGTGTCAGGAAGCAAACTATACTGTACACGTATGAATGTTTTTTAAACGATTGATCGGAATATTGCTCATACGCACTGCCAAGGATACGAGTCAGGTATTGTAAGCACATGAAACTACCTGGTGAAAACATGAAACGAAAATAGTTGGGTTTTTTTTAAAGTTTACCTCCTCTTTCGTTTCCCGCGTTCCCTATTGGGTGCAATGCGTAGTGCCAGGTCTTCTCCTGTGCTTGTAGCTCTGCAGGAGGTCTGCCTGCTGGCCTCAGCCGACACATTTCGACTTCAGGGCAGCTAGCTCATTGCACATAACAGTTCACAGGAACACGATTTTCAGATTTGCTGAATAAAAGGGAGGAGAATGGGCTGGGTGGACAGGGAATAAGCACGAGGGAGCACAAGGGCAGGGAAGTAAAGAACAAGACAGAAACAAAAAGCGCAATAGAAAAGAGGAAAGTTATTTGTAGCGCACAATCTCCAAAGGGTGGGGGGTGGCTAGATGAACTTAAAGACCTTCCGGTATTCCTACGTGGGATACCTCCCCCCGTTTAACTACTGTCTGTTGGTGTATGCACTAGCAAATGGATGGACGTTTCACAATGATTTGTAGACTTTTCCCTCACTTGTAAGTCTGAGTTGAAGGTAGTGGGTGTCCATTTCATGTATATTGTTATCAAAGCGTTATTAGAGAGTATAGTCAAGTAACTACGTTATCTCACGGTTCAAACACCAACTTTTGTGAAGTCTATAATGTCATGATATAGTTACAACTCACTTTGTTGAGAAAAGTCTGACAAACTACTTTGATTCATAGATATTTTTGACTTCCAAATAGTTTTTTTTTAAGATAAGGAACTTAGGCTACCTTATACAAGTAGATTGTGAACATTTCTTCACCGTACACTTTTGTGTACGATTACAAGCCCGCTATAACTGCTCGGGCAGAAGATGTGAAATGTGAGCGGTAATATCAAGGTGCTCTTTGTGGAGACAGGCAGACCTATTACAAGAGCTGATCAGGCAGAGAGGTTTCAGAGGCTGTCTGTAATCTTGCCATCTAAGGGCAGCCTCTGCCTGACTTCCCCCATCTTTGATGATACTGCGGTGTAAAGGTGTGTGGAGCCTTTGAACTTCCATCACAAGTTGAAACTTGCTGATAATACGCTCTTTCACCCGGACTTTCTAACTCAATGACGTTTAATGAAAAGTTCAGTTGGTTTTAAATCTATGCTGTCTTGCGAGAAAAAATGTCTCTCAAGGGGAAAAAAATCTGTCATCCCCCGCCCTGTCAAAAACTTAGTGACCTTCGTTGATGGATAAAACAAATCGTATAAAAAAACCCAAGAAACCGCCACCACCATCAACACCAACAACAACAAAGGAAAACAAAAACAAAAACCTACTGAATGAATGTTTTTGTTTTTGTTTGTCTTTTTTTTTACTGAAGGAACAAAGCAATACATGGTGCATACTAGCTTTGTTTTCATTTTACCCATAGTCGGTTATGACATAAAGTTAATCAGTCAATCAGTTAATCATTTCATTGTTAGAACGAATCAAGTACTGTCAAACAACGAAGAAGAAAAAGAATGGAGCTAATTTTCAAGAAATATCAAAACAAATCTATTAATCAAACAGCATAACCAGAGGGCTTAGCATGGAAACGGGAAAAAACCAGAGACGAATACAGTGAACTTGTTCATGTCACAGAGAGAGAGAGAAAGAGAGAGAGAGAGAGGAGAGAGAGAGAGAGAGAGAGAGAGAGAGAGAGAGAGAGAGAGAGAGAGAGAGAGAGAGAAGACAGACAGACAGCACAGAGACAGAGAGACAGAAACAGAGTGACAGACATACATACAGAGACAGAGAGGGATAGAGACATGGGGAGGCAGAGACAGAGAGACAGTGACAGAGAGACAGAGAGAGACAGAGACAGAGAGGCAGCGACAGAGACAGAGAGACAGAGACAGAGACAGAGACACAGACAGAGACACAGACAGAGAGACACACACACAGATAGGTTATTCAGACAGACGTAGAGGCGGACAGACCAAACAAAACCATTATCGCGTTTTTGCACCAAGAGATTCACAGTTTTTAAGGAGTGTATAAAAGGAAGTGGGTCAGGGACCAGCCAGAATTAAACACAACGGAGCAGCAACACAGGCTGTGCTCATCGTATATCAGTATTTTGTCCTTATTATATATATATATATATATATATTTGTCTGTTCCATACAAAAAAGTTTCCACCGCCCCCATAAGCTCTCTCACTGTCTATTACAGTCTATCCCCAGTACCTTCCTTTGTCTCCTTCTTTCATCTCTGACTTTCTTTTTGATCTTCTTGCTCTCTCTTCGACTCTCTCTCTGTCTCTCTGTCTCTCTCTCTCTCTCTTCTCTGCTCTCTCTGTCTCTCTCTTCTGTCTGTCTTCTCTCTCTGTCTCTCTCTGTCTCTGTCTCTGTCTCTGTCTCTCTCTTTTCTCTCTCTCTCTCTCTCTCTCTGCTCTCTCTCTCTGTCTTCTGTTCCTGTCTCTCTCTCTCTCTCTCTTCTCCGTCTCTCTCTCTCCTCTCTCTCTCTCTCTTCTCTCTCTCTCTCTCTCTCTCTCTCTCTCTCTCTCTCTCTCCTCTCTCCTCTCTCTCTTCTCTCTCCTCTTCTCCCTCTCTCTCTCTCCTTCTTCTCTTCTCTCTCTCTCTCCCCTCTCTGTCTCTGTCTCTCGTCTGCTCTCTCTCTCTGTTCTCTGTCTCTCTCTCCGTCTCTCTCTTCTCTTCCTCTCTCTCTCTCTCTCTCTCTCTCTCTCTCTCTCTCTCTCTCTCTCTCTCACCCTGAGGTGTGTGTCTTTCTTTGAGGCTTTCTGTTTTGGTCTTTCTACCTTTCTTGTCTCTCTATTCTGCGCTTTTAAAAAAATATGTTTTGTCACGAGCCTATCCCATCTCATTTGTGTGGCTCTCTATTTCTACTGTTACTCTGCGTTTATGTGTGTTTCTCTTGTTCTCTAGCTCTGTATCTCTGTCTCTCTGACTCTGTCCGTGTGGGCGTGCGTGCGTGCGCGCGCGCGTGTGTGTCTGTGTCTGTGTGTCTATACTATTTATTTAACATGTATGTATGTATGTATGTATGTGTTAGTGTGTGTATGTTTTTGTTGTGTTGTTGTTGTGTGTTGGTGTGTGTGTGTGATGCACGCAGCGCGTGCGTGTATGTGTGCACGTAGTTATGTATATATCTCTATCTGTGTCTATCTGTTCATGTGCGAGCACGTTCGTCTATAAAACGTTTGCACGAGTACACGCACGCAAATCAAAAACACAAAAAAGCTCCTGCAGTTCTATGAGATGAGCATACAATAAATCATCCTTACGTGAAAAGCACATGGACATAACCAAGAGCTCAGAGTCTTTACTGGAATGTAGACATTAGTGGTCCGTCCTGAACATAAACTGTTTTCCAGAAATCTTTCAAAATACCCCGAGAGGGCTACGGTTTATGCCACATAGGACAGCAACCTGTGGAAATGTGTTCTTTTTGTCAGAAACTGATGAGAAAAGATTCACAAAAGCGTAGAGTATCTGCGTAGATAGTGTTACGCATTACTTATTTTTGCAACAACTGACACATTATCTGGTTATTTTATGAACAAGCAGGGATGTAGATCTTTCTGAATGCGTATGAATTACAAAACAATAACAATAACAACAAAGAAACAAACAAACAAGAAGCAAACAGATAACAGCAATATCAATAAAAATCACAAGGACAGAAGCATGTAAACAAACAGGGAAACAAGGAAAAGAAACTCTGTTATGCCTATATCGCTGTGCATACAGTTTATGTACACGTAGAGTGAATGTATTTGCTCAAAAAACCCCAGAAGAAACGCATACGTGCGTGCACGTAAACCTGTTCGCGTGCCAACGCGCGTTTACACACACACACACACACACACACACACACACACACACACACACACACACACACACACACACACACACACACAAACACACACACACACACATACGCATGTGCACGCGTGCACATGTGTGTGGGTGTCTTATTTTATTCTTTTATATCGAGAATAATGGAATAAGCACTTAGGTGCTTTTTTACATTCAGTCCCCGTGTATATGCGGTTTTGTAAATTGTCATATGTTCCCACCCGGCACACAATGGCCTACTCTTACGTAAAGCGGAACAGGATTTTAACGTGTGCGCAAGATGTTCTGCGTGCGTTCGCACACGGGGCCTCGGTTTATAGTCTCATTCGATGGATTTTTAGGGAGAGTGGAGTCTGCACTGATGTTAGCTCCAGGGGAAAATATCCCCTTGAACGGGAATCGAACCCGTGTTGTCAGATTGCGAGCGCAATGTTCTAACCACTAGGTTATCCCGTCCCCGTGTGTGTGTGTGTGTGTGTGTGTGTGTGTGTGTGTGTGTGTGTGTGTGTGTGTGTGTGTGTGTGTGTGTGTGTGTGTGTGTGTGTGTGTGTGTGTGTGTGTGTGATTCAGATTCAGATTCAGATTCAGAATATTTTATTGCCATTTAAATCATGTAGACTTATTTGACACAACAAAAACATCAACTATAATTATTATCTATTTTGGCTAAAAGTGATGTACACTAAAAACATGTTGTATTTTACTTCTCTTTTTCTCTCTTTTCAAAACACTCATACACATATCTGATGATATCTGTGTGTGTGGTGTGTGTGTGTGTGTGTGTGTGTGTGTGTGTGTGTGTGTGTTGTTGTGTGTGTGTGTGTGTGTGTGTGTGTGTGTGTGTACGCGCGCGCGCGCAGTTCCTGCAAAGTACGCAGGTGTTTATAATAATAAAAGTTCTATTTTCTATGATGTTGTTGCCAGAGTTAATACACAACTGAAGAACGCAGTCAAGGAAACGTGTGAATTATTCATGCTAGGAAAGAGCAGAGGAAATTAAGGACTTGCATCGTTTTATCCAAAAGAAAACCCACACAGATAAATAAGTTATTGGTACAGTAAGAGCCATTTATTTACCGACGTTTACATAGGTGTTTTCTGGGATGCACTATGATGAGTGCTACGAGATTAAGCAGCAATCTTTTGAAGCAGTTTTCCCGCTTAAGATCGATCTATATATCTATATATCTATATCTATAATCTATATCTATATCTATATCTATATATATATATATATATATATATATATATATATATATATATATATATATATATATATATATATATATATATCTAACAATGGCTCTACCAGTTTAGGATCAGGCAGGTATACAGTAACGCCACATTTCGAAGGAGTTTCTACTCTGCTCTCTATGCTTCACCTACATCCCTTATAAATAGTCAGTTTGCTTTCATTTACAAGTAATTATTATGCAGGTTCGTATATATAAATACAAATATAAACAATTTACTCAGAAAAAAACCAACAACACAAACTACAGCGTTTATTCAAACTTGGGAGACGCAGGTGAGACCTAGGCTTCGTAAATGTTCAAAGTAGCCATCATAACAATTCAACCAACCAATGTTGGCGTCGCTTTGCTATTTTGGTCCATCATCTGGAATGATCCCTCTCTCCTTCGTGAAAACTACTTACACAATTTTAAATCCAGCCTCAACAAATATATATATTAAATATAGATTTTTCCCTTTTTCGTCTCATATCTGTCCTGCCTTTAAAAGCCAAAATTCCATCACCTCTGGAATGTACACCGTTGTGGTAGTGCCATGTGTGTGGGTGTGTTGTGTTGTGTGTTGGTGTGTAGTGTTTTAAAATGTTGTTTCATTTGAACTTTAGATAATCGTTGATTTGTTGTTCGATTTAAAGTTGAAATGAAAAAGCAGCTCTAAATTTGAATTGCAAAATACGCTATAAATTTCCATATATTGTATAGTGTGTGTATTATATTAATATATTATTATTATATTTAGTATTATTATGCTTCAACATTAGTTTTTTCTGTATCCTTTTTGTATCTGGCAACGATAATAACAGTCAAGATGATGTAATTGGTATGAATATTTCCATCTGAAAACAAAGGGAGAAAAAAACGCCTTCCTAAAAATACATTTCATCTACGGCAAAACTTAACTCATTTTGTTTTGTAGTTGTGTTAGCAACACACACACACACACACACACACACACACACCACACACACACACACACCACACACAACACCACACACCACCACACACACACACACACACACACACACACACACACACACGCACGCACGCACGCACACGCACTCACGCTCCCACACACACCACGCACGCACTAAACACCACACTCACAACACGTAACATACACACGCACGCAGCACGAACATACAAAACGAACACACACAACTTTCTCTCTTCTCTCTCAATAACAAAACAATTAAATCAATAAGTTATAATAAAAAGTAAATACATACATAATAAAAACAAGACAACTCTCTCAGATGTGCAGTTATTTTACCAAAACAATTATGTGTTTGAATATTTATGTTATATTGTCTGAAACAGGTTTTATGTATGTAATATAGCGACTGCCTTAAATATTCTGGATGGTTTAAAAGAGAAACAACCAAGCAGTTGGTGTGTGTGTGTGTGTATGTGTGTGTGTGTTTGGTATCTGTGCGTGCGTGTTTGCACATGTGTGTGTACGGGGTGGTGTGCGTGCGCTCACGAGCGCGTGTGTTTATGTGGGTTGTGTATGTTTGGGGAGTGCGTATGTGTGTATGCGTGTGTGTATGTTTGTGTGTGTCCGAGTGGTGTGTTTATGTGGTTTTGGTGTGTGTATGTGGTGTGCCTGTGATGGTGTGTGTTTGCGTGCTTGCGTGCATATGTGTGTGCCTGTGTGTATGTGCCTGTGTGTGTGTTTACGTGCTTGCGTGCATGCGTGCGTGTGTGTATGCGTGTGTATGTGTGTGTGCACGTACACAAGTGCGTGTACGTTTATATCTGCGCTCATACATACCTGAGTGCTTG
This sequence comes from Rapana venosa, assembly GCA_028751875.1. NCBI lineage: Eukaryota > Metazoa > Mollusca > Gastropoda > Neogastropoda > Muricidae > Rapana > Rapana venosa. The sequence goes on along the minus strand of CM054134.1, from coordinate 37,929,724 downwards.
CGTGCACTTTCGTATGCGTGCCTGCCAAACACAGCCCACACCCTGGAATACAACAACACAAATTATTGCAAAGCTGTTGTAGCTTGTTTTTTTGTTTAATGGGGGTGGTTTCTTTTCGTACTTTCTCCTTTTTTAGTTTTTTCTTTACAACAAACAACAAGAAAGGGGCCATATTTAAAAGAAAAAACAACAACATATACTGCAAGCAAACCTAGTAGGAGGTAAGTAGTTTGAGTGAGGAAGGTGATTACTGCCAAGCAGAGTAGCCGTCTGCTGGGTTTGATCCTCTTACTGTCACATAGCATCCCCCACAGAAGGTGTGCATGCGCACATGTTGGTGCACGAGGGCTACTGGCGCCACATATTATAGTGTCTCTATTTCTTCTCTGTCTGTCTGTCTGTCTGTCTGTCTGTCTGTCTCTGTCTCTGTCTGTCTGTCTCTGTCTCTGTCTGTCTTCTGTCTCTCTCTCTCTCTCTCTCTCTCTCTCTCTCTCCTCTCTCTCTCTCTCTCTCTCTGTGATAGTCTCTGTTGATAGTCCCTAATCAGGGCAAGGGCCGGATGAAAAAAAAGTATGGGCATGCTTATTCTCTTACCCTTGAAAAATAAAGATTCATTCATTCATTTCATTCTCTCTCTCTCTCTCTCTCTCTCTCTCTCTCTCTCTCTCTCTCTCTCTCTCTCTCTCTCTCTCTCTCTCTCTCTCTCTCTCTCTCTCTCCTCTCTCTCTCTCTCCTCTCTCTCTCTCTGTTTCTCTCTCTGTTTCTCTCTCTGTTCTCTCTCTCTCTCTCTCTCTCTCTCTCTCTCTCTCTCTCTCTCTCTCTCTCTCTCTCTCTCTCTCTCTCTCTCTCTCTCTCCCTTGTCTCCTGTTTTCTGTTTTGTTGTGTTGCGCTGTGTTTTTCGCTTGTATCGTGACAACGGTCATGGGATATCTCACGAATTCGTCATCTGGCTAGTATGCAAAGTATAATGAAGAAGTTTGATCAAATTATATTTGTCAACTTTGTTTTTCCTGCATATGCTGTATGCAGGTTAGGGTGGTTTTTTGCGTATTTACTTTTTTTTACGATGAAAAGTAAGGAACAAGGGGTGCCACACACTTAAATCCCCCTTCCCTCAATATACATCGCCTCGTCATCGTCATAATCATCACTGAAATACTGTTCTCTTAATTATCACTAAAGCTATTATTAGACAATTCCTTTAGTTGATAGGATATGTTTCATATATCATTAAAACATTGCTGTTAACATTAATTTTCGCTTTGAGATATTTTTTCTCTGCAATCGATACCAGCTTTGTGTACCATAATACGTGTGAAACAATAGGCATGTAGATTGTCTTACGTTCTCTCGATTTATCCGCTTGTATGCCTGTCTGTTAGTCTGTCTATCAGTAACACCCCCCCACCCCACCCACCCCACTCCCCCCGTTCTCTCTCTGTCGTTATCTTTGTGTGTCTGTCTGTCTATCTACCTGTCTGTCTGTCTGTCTGTCTGGCTCGCTCTCTCTATCTATCTCTCTCTGTCTGCCCCATCTCCCTCTCTCTCCTTTAATGCTCTTTACATCCCCGCCCACCATGCAGACTGAAAGTTAGAGCAACGGTCGTTAACCCGCCACAGCATCCGACCGACTTAAACATCCTCTTGTTAGCATGCATTATATAGTACCTAGGTACTGTCCACTCTGTTTGTACCGAGGTACACAATGCACTGTCCACTGTCTTTGTACTAAGGTACACACGACACTGTCTACTGAAGGTACTAAGGTACATACATAATGTACCGTCCAGTGTTCTCGTACCATGGTAACTATATACTATCTACTGTTTTTCTTTCGAGGTACCTATAATTATACTATTGTTTCTAAACCAAGGTACCTATATACTGTCTATTGTTTTTTTTCTAAACCAAGGTACATATAATATACTGTCTACTGTTATTACTCCAGAGTTACCTAGTATATACCGTCTATTGTTTTAGTACCAGAATACCTGTGAACTGTCCACCGCTTGTACATCCAGTTCCATTATGTTATTCCTACTCTCTGACCTACACAATCACATTAGAAGTCAAAAATCACTAAATCGACATCGCTAGGCAACAAGAAGTGTCTGCTGTCTGAACTTGTCTGTTTTGACCCCAAGGCGCTTCTGTATTATGTATTGTGTTTACACCAAGGTATCTACATACTGTTGTTGTTGGTGGTGGTGGTTTTTATTTACACCAAGTACCTATGTGTCTTCTTTTGGGGAATGTTTATCCAAGGGATAGGTGGGTTTTTTTTATCTGATTTTATTCTTTTATATCGAGGATAACGGAATAAGCACTTATGTGCGTTTTTTTACATCCAGTCAC
>CM054134.1:37917369-37919869 GCA_028751875.1 Rapana venosa | reverse complement strand
GTTGTATTGCATTGTACATGACTGCATTGAATTATACTACTGCATACCACTTCCCGTCACTGCAGATTCTACATTTTAAAGGTTCCAGCTGCTCTTTCTAGGGAGAGCTTGTCGCCAAAAGACCAGCGCCGTACCTTTCTTTCAATTTCATGTCTGCACGACTTCTTGGCCAGTACATAACAACAGATGATGAATTCATCCTCGGAGGAAAACAAATGCCTGTAAAAACTGACAAGTAAATTTGACTGAAAACATACAATAGGCGTCAATTCTTAACTCACGCTAAGAAAACAGAGAGAATTATCGATACTGAATTGGGAAAGGGAGCAGACTTAATTGGCATGATTAGACGGAGGATGTAAGTATCATGGTACGACCAAATTCATTTAGGGGATAGGAGAAAGTAGGCCCTGACTGTACAGTGACACATCCTTAGCGACAAGGATACAGACTATTCAGACAGTGGCAAGGAAACGTATGCAAATAACGTGATTATTCCAAGGATAGGTGTGGGGAGCAAACAGATGGAAACAGACATCGAACAACAAAATAACAGGAATCACTGATTTGACAGAAACCAGCCTGTTTCTGACACTCTCTGTCTCTTATATCTTTGTTTGTCTCCTTTCCTCTCTCTCCACACTTACACTTACTCCCTCCCCCCCCCCCCCCCACACACACACACACATGAACACACCCACACTCACCCGCCCACCCACACACACACACATACACACCCACACTCTCACACACACACGTGCTCGCACGCATACACACACACACGTACGCGCGCGCACGCACCCACGCACACACACAGACACACACATCACCCACCCACCCACCCCCTCACACACAGACGAGTTACAGTTAAGAATATAGTCTAGGGAATCAGGTCACAGCATTGTCCACTCAAAATAAACTTTCTGAAAAATCAAACAAAAGAAGCCAAAACTAACTAACAAACAACCCCCCCACCCCTCCCAAATTGAGGCTGTGTACAAAACGCCACTCCATCAAAACTTTCCCTGCAAAACAAGATTCGCTTGAATGTAGTAAATAATGCATTAGAGCTGTCTGAAGAGAGCGCTAGTTTTGCGTAACAATCAAATTATGCTGGAAATGTCAAAAACAATAAAAAATAAATATTGTCATGCAGAATCGCAAAGCACTGATAGAAGCCCTGCTATCATGGTTTTCATTTATGGCTTTGTTTTGTTTGTGTATATTTTTCCGCTTTTGTTATGTTTGTTTTGTTTTTTTAATGCATCAACTTTTAGGATGCTGTAGGGCGAGCTGCTGCTTCCTTACTACTTAATCCGATTGTTTCCACCACAATCATATCAGGGCTGTTCTGTTTGTAACATACTCAACGCTTCAATTCCCCAGGGAGCTAATAACGTGTTGCTGCAGTAAGATCACCTATCACAAGAGGCCTTTGACTGCTGTTGGGTCATAAAGGTGATGATGGTCAGTGGTATAAGTTTTAAGTTACACAACAAGACACAACCTCAAAGTCACCTATAAGCGACATACGGCATCAGTTTCGTGCAAAGCCAGAAACTAAACCCCATCTCCTTCCCTCTCGAGATGCTAACAGTCACATTATCATGTTGGTAAAACCCCAGACTATCCAACACGGAAACATGGTACACCCCTAGATTCTCCAAACGTTGAATCGTGATCTCGTCATAGACATGGGATCAGAGGAGGTGCCAAAAACCATGCCATCGTTACGATAAGTGAACAAAGAGCGTGAGCTCACAGGCTTTGTGTCTGCATGAGAAACAATGGTGGTGAAGAGGATAACCGCGGAGGTCATAACAACCCAGTTTGGTTTGAGACTGTTTGACAAGGGGTGCACTTTCTATGTCTGACGGTGTCAACCAAGTCCACAAACAACAAAACAAATGACAGCCGGGACACTTGATTTGATGCATTGATCGTTTTGTAAGAATTCTCCACAAAACTCCATAATCAATACAATTATGCTTAATATTGGACTTCAAGTTTTCATATTAACTCACAACACAACTGTCATGGGTAAAACGAACTCTGAAAAGAGTTCGTTCTTGGGCAGGTATTTGAACTCACAACTTTCCAATAAGAAGTTCAATGAACTACCCACCACACCACATCTTTCTTTTTAATTTTGTCTGTAATTTGAACATAAAAAAGTCAAACAGGACAAAGTTATAAAACTCTGCATGTATTTCAAATAAGTGTTTGTTGTTGTTTCCTTCAAAACCACGAATTACTGTCATTCACTTCGATAGGCACATTATTGAACACTCTCGTGCATGTTGTAGCCCAGCAAAACATTTGAGACCTCTCCCCTCTTTCGCTTAATGCTTCATGCCCCTTTCTGAAGATCTAGCGCACCATAGTGAATAATGGATTCAAGATAACAACAGAGTAATTGAGCCTTCACGCAAGCACATCACACACACACACACAGACACACACAGACACACACAGACACACACACAGACACACACAGACA
>CM054134.1:37907369-37912369 GCA_028751875.1 Rapana venosa | reverse complement strand
TTAGATAATGCACTATCAGATGATTCCTGGCCTTATATTTCTTCTCTCCCTTCCTTCCCTGCTCCTCTGTCCGCTGTCAGCGCCTATCCTGCTCAAAGACGCCTCTTCTCTGTCCTCTGTCTGCTGTGTCCATTACGGGGCCAGATTCTGTTGGCCTGGCCTATCGTCACCAGACACCACCATTTTCCAAACATGGTTAGGGAAGTCCTCTAGGGATAGATTAGCACCCCAGAGAAATCCGGGATACATCAGGCACCCTGTAGCCTGGCTTGAAATAGAGGATGAATCAGTTACCCAAAACAGATACAAGGGCATGCACCTTGAGCTGGGAAGACTCTTGGGAATGCTACAGTGTTTTTGTTGGGTTTAGTTTTTGAAAGTTGGGTGAGGAAATGAATAACAAAATACAGAAAAGAGCTGAGAGATGGAAGAAAAAGAACCCACACATAAGGTAAGTTTGATCTCGTTTTAATGTGTATGTAGTTGCATGGGTGTTTTTTTTTACTTTTTAATCTGATAGCTAAATCCAAAGGAGGTGAGACAGAATATGAATGGATTGGGTTGTATAGGTGAGAAAGAGAGAGAATTAGTTGGTTCAAATTGAAATTATGAAACACATCTGAAAAATCAGATGCTGCTGGTTTTAATAATAGCAATAATAATAATAATAATAATATTAATAATATTAATAATAATAATAAAGTAATAATAATAAATATAATAATAATAATAATAATAATAATAATAATAATAATAATAATAATAATAATAATAATAATAATAATAATAATAATAATAATAATAATAACAACAACAACAACAAAAATAATCATAAGCAGACGAAGAAGAATGATGATGATGATGATGATGATGATGATGATTTATGTCTTACGCACAAACACAAACTATTATAAGCCCAATAGCCGCAGATGTAATCACCTTCAGCTTCCTTGTCTTCCATGGATTCAGAAATCCGCTCTGCATTTTCCGTGATCCCTTTTTCCTAGAGAACTGCTAACCAGTTGATGGCTACATGGCTATCCTGCACTATCAGGCGACTTCTGGCCCCATACTGCTTCCTTTGTTCCTTGCTCCTCTGTCTGCTGTCAGCGCCTATCCTGCTCAAAGACGCCTCTTCTCTGTACTCTGTCTGCTGTGTCCATTACGGGGCCAGATTCTGTTGGCCTGGCCTATCGTCGCTGGACACCACCATTTTCCAAACATGGTTAGAGATGTCCTCTAGGGATAGATTAGCACCCCAGAGAAATCCGGGATACATCAGGCACCCTGTAGCCTGGCTTGAAGTGTAGGGTGAATCAGTTACCCGAAACAGGTAAGAAGGCATGTACCTCGAGCTGTGAAGACTCTTGGGAAATGGTACAGTGAATTTTTTTTCCCATCAGAATGTGTTTGGTGAGTGGGTGAGGAAATTATTAGAGAAAGAAGAAAAGAACTGAGCAATGAAAGAAAAAGAACACACACAAGAGCTAGTTTTGTTCTTGTTTTAATGTGTAAGTAGTTGCGTATTGGTTCATATTATCTAACACCTAAATCCAAATGAGGTCAGAGTCTTGATATGTCTTCTATGGTTGTCAGGGCTATAAGAATATAAATAAATTGGATTCTATTAGAGAGAGAGGGATATGTAAATATATATATATATATATATATATATATATATATATATATATATGTATATATATACAAGAGAGACAGACAGACAGAGGAAGAGACAGAGAGAGACATAGGCAGAGAGACAACAATAGAGCAAACAAATGATAAAATAGTGCTTCAATTCTAGCATTGTCAAGGCTGTCGGATATGATAGCTATGATACACAATGCTTTCCCACACAAACACAGACTCTAACAAGCCTGGTAAATGTAAGCACAATATAATTTGTCTTCCTTGTCTGCTGAATAACAACTCTGGTATGTAGTTTGTCTGCTGTGTCTCTCTCTTACAAGGCTAGTTTTCATTTGTCTGCTGTGCTTAGTATTGAATCCACCCCAATGAACCACTTAAATGATTCATTTATCATGAGATTTGTGTTGATAAACAGGTGATAGAGCAAACTTGAGAGAGATATATATAGAGAGGACAGAGAGAGACAGACAAACAGAGACAGCGAGAGACAGCACTAGAGAGACAGAGATAGAGAGACAGAGACAGAGAAAGACAGACGGACATAGAGAGTCAGACAGAGACAGACAGAGACAGAGGGAGGTGGGGATAGAGGCAGAGACAGAAGCAGAAAGAGACAGATACACAAAACAAAAGGCAGAGAAAAGCAATTAAGTTATTCCAAATTGAAATCATGAAACAGTGCTGACAAAAAAGGTGATTCTGGTTGTAATGATAATAAACCTAGTAAAGGAAAATTCAATTACATTTAGCTCCCTTGCCATCCCTGGAACTAGACATCTCTTGCAGTTTCTCTGTTTGTTTTACTATAGAACTATCCAGTTGATGGCCTCATGGCTATCCTGCACTATCAGATAATTTCTGGCCTCCTTCCCTTTGTTCCTTGCTCCTCTGTCTGCTGTCAGCGCCTGTCCTGCTCAAAGACGCCTCTTCTCTGTACTCTGTCTGCTGTGTCCATTACGGGGCCAGATTCTGTTGGCCTGCCCTATGGTTGCTGGACCCCACCATTTTCCAAACATGGTTAGGGAAGTCCTTTAGGGATAGATTAGCACCCCAGAGAAATCTGGGATACAGTAGGCACTCTGTGGCCAGGGTTGAAGTATAGGATGAATCAGTTTCCCAAAACAGATACGAAGGTATGTACCTTGAGTAAGGAAGACTCGGGGGAAAGCTATAGTGGATTTTTTCCATCAGAATGTGTTTGATGAGTGGGTCAGGAAATCAATGAAGAAAGCAAAAAAAAAGAAAGGTTGAGAGATGTAAGAAAAAGAACACACACAAGACCTAGTTTTGATCTCGTTTAATGTGTGGGTAGTTTTGTGTATTTTTTAATTTTTTTTTTTAAATTTGACATGTAAATTCAAATGAAGTCACATCCTTGATTTGTCTTCTATGGATAGCAGGGCCAGCTAGTTCAATATAAATAAATTGGATTAAATTGGCAAGATAGAAAGAGTGAGAGAAAGAGAGAGAGAGGTGGGGATAAAGGCAGAGACAGAAGCAGAGAGAGAGAGAGAGAGAGAGAGAGAGAGAGAGAGAGAGAGAGAGAGAGAGAGAGAGAGAGAGAGAGAGAGAGAGAGAGGGAGAGAGAGAGAGAAAGATACAGAAAAACGCAGAGACAGAGAAAAAGAATTAGTTAATCCAAATTTAATTGTGTTAAACAGTGTTGACAAATCAGCTGCTACTGATTGCAATAACATTTAATGCTATATTCTTACCTTCAAACACAGATAAATATAAACCCCAGGAAAGTTAAATACAATCACCATCACCTCCCTTGTAATCCACGGAACTAGACACATCCTCTTGTATTTTCTGTGTTCCTTTTTATTTCTAGAGAACTACCCAGTTGATGACTACATGGCTGGACTGCACTATCAGCCGATTTCTGGTCTCATACTGCATCTTCCCTTCCTTGCTCCTCTGTCTGCTGTCAGTGCCTATCCTGCTCAAAGACGCCTCTTCTCTGTACTCTGTCTGCTGTGTCCATTACGGGGCCAGATTCTGTTGGCCTGGCCTATCGTCGCTGGACACCACCATTTTCCAAACATGGTTAGGGAAGTCCTCTAGGGATAGATTAGCACCCCAGAGAAATCTGGGATACAGCAGGCACTCTGTAGCCTGGCTCGAAGTATAGGGTGAATCAGTTACCTGAAACTGATAAGAGGGCATGTACCTTGAGTTAGGAAGACTCTTGGGAAATGATACAATGTTTTCGTTGGATTTATTTTTTTAAAAGTTGGGTGAGGAAATGAATGAACAAAATAACAGAATAGAGCTGAGAGATGCAAGACAAAAGAAAATACGCAAGCGCTAATTTTGGTCTCATTTTAATGTGTAGGTGGTTGCAGGGTTTGTTTGTTTGTCTATTTTTCTTTTTAATCTGATACCTAAATCCGAAGTAGGTGGCAGAGAATATGAATGAATTGGATTTCATGTGTGTAAGAGAGAGAGAGAGAGAGAGGGGGGGGGGGGGGCAGACAGATAGGCAAACAGAGAGACAGAGAGAGACAGAGACAGATACAGATGTGTCTGTCAGATACATGAAAACTAGTAAAAGTATACAGGGATACTGAACATTGTCAACTATAACAATACAGCATGGTTGCTAAGCGCAAAAGTTGTCCTCATCTTTCTGTCAAGCTCAGCACTTTATCCACATCCCTGTGCCCCTGTCCTGTACCTAACTATTTGATCGAGTGATGACTGGTTTGCACTGAAGACGAATTCTGTACTTCATGAACTGATGACTGGTTTGCACTGTCAGACGAATTGTGTATTCGATGACTTGATGACTGGTTTGCACTGAAGACGAGTTCTGTATTACATGAACCGACTGGTTTGCACTGTCAGACGCTTTGTGTATTCGATGACTTGATGACTGGTTTGCAGTATCAGACGAATTGTGTATTCGATGACTTGATTACTGGTTTGCAGTATCAGAGGAATTTTGCATTTGAAAATTTGATGACTGGCTTGCACAGCCAGAAAAATTATGTATTTGAAAAACTGATGATTGGTTTGCACTACTAGACGAATTCTGTATATGATGAATGATGGTGGTGTCTGGTTTGGACTATCAGATAAATTTTGTATTCGATGAATTGTTGACTGGTTTGCACTATCAGACGAATTCTGTATTTGATGAATTGATCACTGGTTTGTACTGCCAGACGAATACTGTATTTGATGAATTGATCACTGGTTTGTACTGCCAGACGAAATCTATATTTGATGATCTGATGACCGGTTTGCACTATTACAAGGATTGTGCATTTGATGAATAATACTGATGACTGGTTTGCACTATCAGACAAAATCTGTATTTGATGAATGATTGATGATTGGTTTGCAAT
>CM054134.1:37864869-37904869 GCA_028751875.1 Rapana venosa | reverse complement strand
GGGATCGAACTTCGTGGATACTTAACTTAGACGGTGTAGCTTGAAGTATGGCGAGTTGTTGAATGAACATGTAAGAGGGTTACAGTGTGTTCTCTGGGTTTGAAAGTTTAGAGGAGATACTGAAATCTGGTGAGTCCTTTATTATTATTATTATTATTATTATTATTATTATTATTATTATTATTATAAGTGTCAGCGGTATGTATTTGAAGATGTGGATGAAGAGAGAGAGAGAGAGAGAGAGAGAGAGAGAGAGAGAGAGAGAGAGAGAGAGAGAGAGAGAGAGAGAGAAAGAGACAGACACACGGACACACAGACAGACAGACAGATTGACAGCCAGGTAGGCAGGCAGGCAAACACAGAGATAGTGAGAGAGTGACAAGAACACTGCATGACAATAGTATGTGTTAAGCTTTTAAGCTCATTCACAAATTAACAGTTGGAAGGGAGCTGATTAATTAAACTAAGAGTAAAGAAAACAGCTCACAGCAACCCAAATAATCATCATGGCATAAAAACTCCACATTATGGCGTAACAGCTGCAACAAACACATGTATTGTAAGATACATGAATTTATTTTTTTCTCCAGCAGAGAGAGAGAGAGAGAGAGAGACAGACAGACAGACAGACAGACAGACAGATAGATATACAGACAGACAGATAGACAGACAGACAGAAAAGTAGACAGACAGACAGGCAGATAGATAGACAGACAGGCAGGCAGGTAGACAGAGAAAGTGGGAGAGAAAGAAAGACAGAGATAAACATAGCGACAGAGATAATAATTAGCTATAGAAAAGTCGGTGAAAATGCACCTGAATATGGTCAATTATGATCATATGAATGTGCTATCTACAGATATTATTAAATACACTTACCTGATGGCTGCAAAACATGATTACACTTGCTTTCCTTGTCTTGCTATCCAATTCATCACCTCTTACCAGCCACCATGGTGCAGTGGTTAGCGCTTTGTGTTACTGACTGGAAGGTCGCGGGCTCGAATCGAAGGATAGTCATATGGATTTTTTTTTTACTTCGGCCGGCTTCTACCCAGAGTTAGTGTGCTGTGGGCTCATTGGGAAGAATGAGACTACACAGTTGAGCTTCACCCACTAAACAAATGCGATTTTGGTTGTCAAGTAATCTCAAAGCATATGTACTTCTATTGCAGCGTCATTACCTCATCCTTATTATCATCGATCATCATGCACTAGTAGCAAGTGCCTTTGACTTGGTGGTCCCGGTTGCTCTGGTCTTGTTGCGACCTCAAAACCGGTTTCCCCATACACTTCTGTACCTTTGGTGAGTTTGTGTCAAAACCGTTGGAGAAACGTTGTGGTGGTCGCCACCTCGAGTGGGTGACTCATTCAGTCTGGATCCGCGACTGAGCTAATACCGTTGTTAGTAGGTGGCTTAGCAGGTGATGTACTGCGTATACTAGCTCAGAACATGCGCCACTGAACACCACCAAAGTGACCCAGCAACAGTGTAGGGCCCTTCAGGCTGTTGGCTCTATGGCGGCCTGATATTGATGGGCTCCCTGTGGACTTTCGACCCTGAGGATGCGACACAACAAATCTGGGTATGGCTGTGGTGGAGAGATTGAGATGAACGGCGTGGGTGCATAGGGATGTGAACATCACAACAGATGAGGCTGCCCCCCCCAAAAAAAAAATCAGCATCTCTTCCACATTAATGTGCCTCTTTCTAAAGGCTACTGATACAATTGATAGGTGGCTTGCTTTTACTTTAACACGTGATTTCTGGCACCGCAGAACACCAAATTCTTCTTCCCTGTCTGGTAGCTGCCAGTGTCTGTACTGCTCAATGACGCCTCTTCTCTGTGCTCTGCCTCCTGTGTCCAATTCCAGACTGGTGCAGGGGTTCATTGTCCCATCGTGTAGTTGCTGAGCTTCGACATTTTCCAGACACGTATTTGTAAAACCTCTTAGGGATAGAAAGATATCAGAACGGTTGGCTTTAAGGGTCATCAGTCACTTATTCAAGACAGGCAGAGGCTTTGTCCGTTGAGTACAAACGCATCAGGGGACATCTTTAAAAATGGTACTTGTTGAAAAGTATGTGAAAAGTGAGAAAGAAGATGAACATGAGTGAGAGAGAGGGAGAGAGGCACGAGCATCCACTATGTGCACACATACGCACACACACGCGCGCACGCACGCAACCAAATACACCCACGATTATGAACGCGTACACACACACACACACACTCACATACACACACGCATCCCCTCAGTGTACACATGTGCATGGCTATATTTCCAACATAGTCTATCAATCATTCAATGCTGATTTAGCAGAAGGTAGAGAAACAGACACTATAACCACATTTTCCAAAAAGAAAAGTGCTCTACGAAAAAAAACAACCAACAACCCAACTCAACTAAACCATATCATATGAAAAATAGTCTCCGCCTAACGTCAGCATACCTCCAGAGATTTTCTCTGACAAATTCGATCAGCGACATCGGCGGGAGCAGCCCAGGGCACCAGCCTTTGCTGTGTCACTGACTGATCACTGCAGTGGCACGGGGTCGACAGAAGTAAGATAACACCTCAGACCCCAGACACCACAACGTATGTGGCTCGTCAGTCCTCATTCTTTTCCATTGACAGTCGAGACCTTCGTACAACTTTGCCACTTCCTGATCGGAATCGGAACGCATGATGCATGTCATGTTGAAAGTCTGACAGATCTCGTGTGTGCGTGGTATCTGTGGAGAAGGTTGATAAAGGTTACATTTATTCTTTTAATATTTTTTTTTTAAATACCACTTTAAGTCACGAGATTTCTCTACGTGAAATTCGGGGCTGCTCTCCCCGGGGAGGGCGCGTAGCCACAAGAGCAGCGCCACCCCTTTTATTTTCTTTCTTTAATGATACTATAATGATAATATTGAATAGACTGAAGCCACAAGCAGAGACCATCATTGCTGAGGAACAAGCAGGTTTCAGAGCAGGGCGCAGCACAACAGAACAGATATTCAACCTCAGAATACTATGTGAGCGGTACCTTCAACATCAACAAGACCTTTACCACGTATTTATCGATTTTAAGAAGGCATTTGACAGGGTGTGGCATGCAGCTTTGTGGGCAACCATGAATTTGTACAGCATCAATGCAAACCTGATCAGAGTCATCAAACAGCTGTACAGCGAGGCCACCAGTGCAGTGTACTACAACAACAACATTGGAGAATGGTTTCGAACAACAGTTGGAGTAAGGCAGGGCTGTCTACTCTCACCCACTCTTTTCAACATCTTCCTTGAGAGAATCATGGCTGATGCACTGGAACATCATGAAGGATCAGTCAGCATTGGTGGCAGAACGATCACAAACCTCCGCTTCGCAGATGACATTGATGGAATAGCAGGATCAGAAAAAGAGCTTGCCAGCCTAACTTGAATAAGGCCTCCAAAACAAACGGCATGGAAATCAGTGCAGAGAAGACCAAACTGATGACTAATAACACCAACGGCATTAGCACTGATATCAGGGTTAATGACCAGAAGCTGGAAACAGTTCAACGCTTCAAGTACCTGGGAGCCATTGTATCAGACCAGGGATCCAAGCCAGAAGTAGTATGCAGGACTGCACAGACAATAACAGCTTTGTCAAAACTAAACACCATCTGGAGAGATAAGAATATCTCACTTATCTCCAAGATCAGACTAATGCGCTCCCTTGTCATATCCATATTTCTGTATGCCTGTGAATCATGGACCCTGACTGCAGATTTGGAGAGAAGAGTACAGGCAGTGGAGATGAGATGCTTTCGGAGACTCCTTGGCATCTCCTACAAAGACCACATAAGCAACGAAAGCGTGCATAACAGAATCCAGCAAACCATTGGACCCTATGAGAACCTTCTAACGATCGTGAAAAAGCGTAAACTTAAATGGTATGGGCATGTCACAAGATCCCAAGGAATTACAAAGACAGTTTTGCAAGGCACTGTCCAAGGAGGAAGAAGAAGAGGCAGACCAAGGAAGAGCTGGGAGGATAACATCAGCGAATGGACAGGCCTAGAACTCAACAAAACCCTGAGAAAGGCAGAACAAAGAGAGGAATGGAGGGAACTGGTTGTTGAGTCTTTGAGGGTGCCCCCACGATCGTCAGACTACGGGACAGATAGATAGATAGAATGATACTATAACTACCTTACTTGGAGTATTCAGCAACAATTGAAGGTCCGGTTGTCATGGTGGGTAAGATACTTTTTCTGGGGATTTGAAATGATGTTGCAGGTTTGAACACTGCATGTTAGTCCACACATGCACGCTCTCTCTCTCTCTCTCTCTCTCTCTCTCTCCCTCTCTCTCTCTCTCTCTCTCTCTCTCTCTCTCTCTCTCTCTCTCTCTCTCTCTCTCTGTCTCTCTGTCTCTCTCTATCTCTCTCTCTCTCTCCTCTCTCTCTCTCTCCTCTCTCTCTCTCCCTATCGCTCTCTCTCTCTCTCTCTCTCTCTCTCTCTCCTTCTCTCTCTCTCTCTCTCTCTCTCTCTCTCTCTCTCTCTCCCTCTCCCTATCGCTCTCTCTCTCTCGCTCTCTCTATCTCTCTCTCTCTCTCTCTCTCTCTCTCTCTCTCTCTCTCTCCCTCTCTCTCCCTCTCTCTCTCTCCCTCTCTCTCTCTCTCGCTCGTACATTGTCACAGTGATAGAATAGGTGACTGAATCAAGATCATTGATATCTATTTCTTCAGACATGAGAACAAAGAGACAGAATTGCCAGGCGCTTTTAACAGCAGCGCCACGCATCAATTGTTGCTGCCTAAGCGTTTGACGACGACAAAGCAGAAGAATGGAACGCATTGGCGGGGCTATAAATACAACACAATACAATAGAATAATAATAATAATAATAATAATAATAATAATAATAATGTAGTATGGGATTCACATAGCGCTGAATCTTGTAAAGTAAACAAATCAAAGCTATGCTACGCTATATATTGCCATCCATATTCTTTGCTATCCAACACTACACTATGGCACACTATGCTAAACAACAACAAAAACAACACACACACACACACACACACACACACACACACACACACACACACACACACACACACACACACACACACACACAGACACACAACACTACAATACAAAACAATACAACCCAGTACAACCCACGTCAAAGTTTTTAACTACACACACACTCACACTCACCGCTAGCTAGCTCCAGGAGAGACTATCGCTGACTGATCTAAAACTCAGCCCGCATGGCTTGAAAGGGTTCCGGGGTTTCACCTGGAGATGCCGGTCGTTAGCGCTGGCCCTCTGGGGCACGGGTGCTCACAGGAAGTGTCGTGTGACGGTGTTCAAGGTCGTCCATCGCTGCCCACTTCCCGCCTCTGTCGGGCTGTCTTCCGGTGTGACTTTAGCCCACAGCGTTGGAGTGGCCTTTGTTGTATCTTTGCCTGTGTGTGTGTGTGTGTGTGTGTGTGTGTGTGTGTGTGTGTGTGTGTGTGTGTGTGTGTGTCTTTCTCTGTGTGGTGTGTGTGTGTGTGTGTGATGTATCTGTACTTCTGTCCCTGTCTTTCTGTTTATGTCTCTGACTATATGTGTCTCTACGTCCCTACCTGCATATTTCTTTCTCTGTCTGTCTGTCTGTCTGTTTCTATGTATATATGTATGTAGTTATGTATGTGTGTATCTCTCTCTCTTTTCTCATGTACTTAGAGATAAATATCAACGATCTTAATTGAGTAACCCACTTTGTCACTGCGATGATGTGCCGTGTGTGTGTGTGTGTGTGCGTGCGAACGTGTATGTGTCTGTTTGTGTGTTTGTGTGTGTGGACATTTCTCTCATACGCGCCTGTAATTAATACAAGAATCATGGACACAGTTACAGAGCATTACACAAACCTAGATTGGTTTTCCTGCATGAATAAACTAGTTGCAATGTACTTCTAACAACATCAGCTAGACACACACAAAGTTCAGAGGACTACAGTCCGAATAGCAGTGTCATAACACTACATCAGCAACTCACATCATATAGCACTTCTTCTTAGTCTGTCCTTTTTTATCCTAGCAGATTCCCTGATCAGTTAATGAATGCACTGTCAGGCATCTTCTGGATCCACACAATTTCATTGCCAGTCCCTTGGTCCTTGTCAATGTCCGTAGTGTGTGAGGCCACCTTGTCTTTGGTGTATGTCTGCTGTGTCCATTATGGACATGTTTCCCTCTACCTTCCCACTGTTCCTGGACATAGAGCAGCCTGGTAATAGCGTCATTGTGGCCGTCCGCTGAAATAGGTCCATCTGTGTCGTTAGTCATCTTGTTTTTTGTTTGTTTGTTTGTTGTTGTGTTTTTTTAAACATCGAACCTTCTTTTCCTTTCAGTATTTTTCCTTGAAATGTCTCATCCGTTTCTTTCTTCATGTTTTATTGAAATTGTCCAACAGTTTCTCTCTTCATATGATTGTATAATTATTGTCCCTTTTTTTTTCTTTCTTCATTTTTTAAAAAGTGTTCCCTCTTTTTCTTCTTGGTCTTCTACTAATGCTTTGAAGCAACAAGGAAAATTAGATGGTTTGTTTTTTAATTATCGTTATCTCTCACATTTTACTTTGAAAAAAGTGACTTCTTCTCTGCGCAGTTTGTAGAACTAGTTTTGTCAAATAAACTCCAGTATACAATACTAATGAATCAGTACAAGTGTAGATGGCTAAATTTACAATTTGAAAAAAACAAATATTAAAAGACAGTGATGCTTACAGAAATGTGATGTTTAATTTTCATTTTGATATCTGAGGTAGTCATGTGAGCTGTGCATGTTATAGTTATGATAATAAATTATTCTAAAGAAAAAAATAATATGCACAGAAAACTGTATAGTACAATCCTTCGGATGGGACTATAAACCGATGCCCCGTGTGCAAGCGCATGTAGAACATCTTGCGCACACGTTAAATCCTGTTCCGCTGTTCGAAAGAGTAGGCCATTGTACGCCGGTGGGAACAGATGACAATTTTTTTTTAAAAACCGCATACACACGCATAAAAAAAAGTCATCTGAGCGCTTTGAATTGTTGCTTTACAATATTCAGCGCTATATAAATTCCATACATTATTATATATTATGATTAAATACCTTTTTACAGCCAGACGCATACAGCTCTGATAAACATAATCTAAATAACATCCTTATTCAGCTACATTGCTGACCCATCACATTGTGTTACCTCTCCTCCCCCCTTGTCCTCACCTAGCGCTGGCCAGTTGATTAATGCACTCTCAGACGTTTACCGGATCCACACACTTTTGTTCCCAGTCTCCTGACACCCTCTCAGTGCCTGCAGAGTGCAACGACCCCTGGTTTCTGGTATCTGCCTGGTGTGTGTCCATTAAGGCGGCATAGACATATTCCGCCTCTGTCTTCCTAGACGCTGGAACCTTAGGGAAACTCGAAGTCTGCGCTTGAAATAGCATGCGCGTTCATTAATGGTGGTATATATATATATATATATATATATATATATATATATATATATATATATATATATATATATATATATATATACATACATACATATATACAAACAGGAGAAGACGAATATTATATATATATATATATATATATATATATATATATTATATATATATATATATCTATCATATCTATATATATATAATATTATATATATTACATATATATATTCTATATATATTATATATATATAATATATATATATACAAAAAAAGAGACGAATGCTTTGATGCTCCATTAGTCTCAGCGTCTCTGCTGTGGACCGACATGTTTGTCACTGTCGAGATGTTTCGTTTTGCCTTTTCTCTGTGCTATATCCATGTCTGATGAAAGACACACACACACACTGATCTTCATCCTCCTAGTGCTACATCTCTAAATCACCGCATACCAGAACATCATTACCTCGATGTTCTTGTTTAGCCAGACCTGCTTAGCTGATTAAAGCGCTATCAGGCGTTTCCAGAATCTACACCCTTTTACTTCCAGTCTCCTGGTCCCTGTTAGTGACCATAGAGTGCAATGACACCTTTTCCCCGCTGTCTGTTTTCCGTGTCCATTATGGCTCAATGGCCCTCGCCTCCCTGTGTGGAGATAATGCCATTGTGGCATCACAGAGGACATGTCCAATCTCTTTCTCTTTCTCCCTTGATCTCTGGGGAATATCTGAGAACGTGTTGGAAACCCTGGCAGTTGAGATGGTGTGTATTCTTTAGTGATATGGATGTGAGTATCGATTACTGTTTCACAACAGGAATTGAAAAAAAAAATCGGCAATACCTTTCTTTACCCACATGCCCCCCCCCCCCTCCCCCCCACATATACACATAATCCATATGAACGCACAAACACTGGCGCACACATGTATTATCGAACACATACACAACAAAACGACATACACCTCACACAGCACTCACCCCCCCCCCCCACGTCCGTACGTCGGCGAAGTGCAACGCCAACATGGCTCCAATACGCTTTTCTTATGTTTCCTCACAACAATGAAACCAAACTACTGCTGCGCTACCTTTCTTTCCATGTTTCGTCCCCAACAACTAGTCACTGGGAAAAATGGGTAACATGGACGCCATAGGATCCGGTTTCAGGGCACACTAAATTTCTCTTCACACAACCCAACTCACTGTGCTTTCTACCCTTTGTTTCTGTTCCCCAACAACTGGCCCTGGTTTGGTACTGAGCAGAGACCGTTTAGTACATATTTCTTTATCCATCCTTGCCCTCACTTACTATCATGCCAGTGTTGTCTGCTCTCTTCTGACCAATGCAGGCCTGCAAGCCATTTTTTCGTCCGGCCCTGTCTGGGTATTTTGCTATGTCCAGACACGCCAGTTTATGTTGTTCTCAGTATTTCGGGTTTTGGTTTGCCAACGTTTCCTTGACCACTCAGTAGGCAAGACAAACTAGCAGTTTGCGTTGGGAAGATATTGCTAGGGCCATTCTTTGAAAAATGTAGGTAGTCTCTGGGGTAAGACAGGGAAAGAAAATTCACATGTGGCATGCTTTTGTTATTGCAAAGTTTCTAGAAAAGGGTTAATGGTTCTCTTAAAGGTGATAGATTATTGTGTATTTTTGTGGAAATTATCTTTTGTGTGTGCTACGTCTCTTGCGTCTACAGCCTATAGATTGTGTATCAGTTTGCTACAGTAGTAGAAGCACTCCTTGTACTGTTAACAGTTTCCTTCATAAAACAAAAATATCTAGATGATGAATGATAGCAATGTTTGCATGCTTGAGCAAGTGTTTGTGTGAATAGAGATAAACAGTATACTGATGTATATAATTATGCTATAATTATAATTATGCTAACCTATGTACTTCTCATGTTTGTTGCTATTGAATTGAATGCTGTCATTCCTATCATATTCAATTTCCTCCCATTTGTGCATTTCCCCTGTATGCATGAAAATGAAATCCGGACGCATCAAATCATTCCTTATCACAATTGTCTATGAACATTATTGAGGCACTACACACACACACACACACACACACACACACACACACACACACACACACACACACACACACACACACCATACACACACACACACCTTATAAATAACCACCCGGCGCTTTTAAATGATTGTTTACCCAATTTTCTAATACAGAATTGAATAGGGCTTTTTTATGCAAAGGTTTCATATATGTAGTTTGCTTTAAAATGCCTTAATTGCAAGCTTTCTATGTTCATTTAATGTATTACAACATTTGGAATGTTCCATACACGCTACACAACATTAGCTATAGAGTCCATTCGACAGATGTTTCAATAGTTACATAACCCAACGCACTTGTGGTACCTCTGGTACGTTGTGCTGAATAGTGGGAGACCTGTTATACCGCTAACCATAGCTGACCCCCCTCTTTTACAGAAGACTGAGGAGTCTCTAGCGTGTGTGCAAGATGTCATGCGTCTATTCATATTCGGGACGTCAGTACTATCAAGACTTAGTAGCCGGCGACTCAACTTACAGTGTATTTTCTGCAGCTTGTATTTTTTCTTCTTTTCCATATAGGCTGTGTCTGATCTGAAAATAGTCATTCGCCGTCTTCTGATGCTTGGTCTGATTGGTTAGCTCTCCGTCTTCTCTAAGGCCCTTAAGCATTGACAATGTATGAAACACGTTGATATTATAAGCCTTTAACAACATTACAATATGATCACATATCGACACTTCAGCACTTCTACAACGATTAATATGTATAGTTTAAAAAAATGTTGGCGGTTCTGATGGAAGTTCCATACCAAATCGTAGGTCAAACCATTAGTGAACGGATTATTTATTCACTGTATTGACATTATTAGCGTGTTTTTGTTTTTTGTTGTCCCACTCGATTTCTGCGGTTTTTAGCTGCTTATTTGGGGCACAACGTGCCTCTTCTCTTTCCTCTCTGTTATAGTTGTTTCGTTTTCATCTGGATCAGCACAGCATCGTCCAAAAAGCTTCCGTGAGAGTGGTAGTGGAAACGTTAGTTCAGTAATGGCCGTTCTTCGATGTCGTCATTCTTCAGTGAGCAAATGCAGACCAGATAGACCTCCTACGTCTCCTTCGCCTGATGGTTCTGGACATTGAATTGTTACAAACGAGGCTGACTTTGCCTTCTGGACTATAGTGGCAAGCTTCATTATGATAATTTTATTCGGAAGCCTTTTCTTTTTAATCGTTGTACTTTGCTTCATTGAACTAAAACAATAGTTCACTATCATTTCTAACGCTTACTCGGTAGAAACAAAACATAACCAAAGGAAAAGGATTAAGTGAACAGCGGATGAATGATCATGCCATTTATTGGTGTACTATATTTGTGTATAACCCTTTTTATTATTTATAGTATTCTATTTCTGTCTCCCATTTGAGTTTTCATCAAGTCGTAATGATCAAGTATAGTTTACTTTTGGAAAAAAGTCACAAATGCATGACACCCGGCAGGAAATGTACATACTGATAAAGCAATTAAACCACCAATCATTATATCTCATCCAAAAAAAAAATGTCAACGTTAGAGACTGTGTACGTCAATAAAGATATTGATCCCGATCTATCACGCTTAGCATAAAATCAGGACACAATTTTCTGACTTGTTTGTTTTTTGGGGGGTTTGGAGAAACAGGCAGACAACTGCTTCATTCGACGTGGTCCGTGTCTTCCCGCTGAGCTCATTACGAGTCTAGTCTCTATGTCCACTGGTCGTTTGTCCGAACACCCTCATTGACCAAACACACCACAAAGACAGTCTCTGTGGCCCGAAGCTGGACAGAAATCTCCAATTAGATTCCCCCCCCCCCCCTCCCCCCTGTACAGAAGAGACAGCGGCGAGGATATTTGAGGAGTGCCACGGAAACTCAGCAACCTGCTTCCGATTTTAATGAGTCTCTATTCAAACGCTGTCTACCGATATTTGCCAAGTGTCAGTGGAACAAAGACATCCTGGAAGAGACTTTGTCTTTACTGCCAGAAAATCGATAGAACGTTTGTCCGCCTTTCCACCTTACTTGATTTTTTTTTTGACAGCTTTTGTTCGTTCACTTTTGTTTATTTAAACAATACTGAAGAAACGTCAAGATGCTGCATCAAAACAACTTGTTTTTAGGAAAAAAGTTTTAGAGACACAACTACAAGTGGGGGACTTGGATAAAGAGTAGATAGCAGTTTGACTTAAAGAAAGTTAACTTTTGATATATCATGTGCATTTACTTTGCAACAACTTTTTTTTTAAAGCTATAGATATACAATTGAACTGGTTAATGGGGGTCAATGTAGTCAGCTGATGAACACGGTCAGTGTAAGAAGGAAAATAAGCAAAGAAAAATGGCACCTTGACAATTAACAACAGAGTACTACAGTGAATATCGTTAGTAGCTTTTTAGCTAGACAAGTGCCACATTACGCCCAGGAATATTGCCTGGGTTTTGTGTTTGGGTTTTTTTCAGAGTCACATTTTGGAAGATTGTGTACCTCGATTGAAGTTTTAGAAATCGGTCAATTCAATATCATCATCAAACCATTCCCAGCAATAAACTCCGGTAAAGCCAAATACATCGCAGACTCTTGAACATTACCTTCATGACTACAGCAGGAACCTATTGCGTTTTGTCAATAATTATAGCTGCACAAATGCATGACACCAGCAGGAGATGAATATACTTATATAACCTTTAAAACAACCCTCATTTTTAATCCTTATATATATATATATATATATATATATATATATATATATATATATATATATATATATATATATATATATATATATATGTATATATCTATATACAGATATATATTTCTTTACACAAGTAAACATCTCCTGGGTGCTAAGTGTGAATGTGGAAAGGTTTGCCAAACCAGATACGCATAATATAGGTCAGCTCTGTTGTTGTCAAGGCTCACACTGCCCTTCTTCATTAGACTCTTGTCTGCTACTTCCTATGGGTCTCCTACACCCTCTACACTGCACTTCCTGTGCCCTTTCCACGACTGCTCGGTGTCATCAATCACTGGGCTAATAGACTGCATCACCTGGAGGGTGTCCCCTTCAGACTGAGGCTGTTTCCCCTCTTCCCCACTGCCAGCACCAATAATGGTGAAGAACCTCTGCACTCTGCTGCCTCCTATGGCCACGAAAGGCCCGGTGCTTGTTCTGGTCCTCAGTGATTGGGTATCACTGACGTCCGTACGCCAGCATCACAGTCTCCAAGAAGAGACAAAAGGATTGAAGAGTAGCTGTGGAGGTTTATCCTTTGCTTGCAAATAAAGTTTTTAGCTCAGTAGTTGTACGAATTCATGAAGCCAGAAGGGCTAGCCAAGAGAGGGTGAAATGGAGGAAGGCAATCCTCTTGGCGTCTTGTGATGCAACGGTTAAGATCAAACCCGGTAATGCCGACATGTGAGACACGTGAAACTATAACCACTGTTGAGGTACACTCAAATGTATGTAAGAAGACGTCGGTTTATATACACAGAGAAATGACTTTAATATAAAAAAAAAGAAATGCTGCTTAAAATAAACAAATCAGTATGCGAAAATCATAATTTCGAGTTCAATACACAACGGATGTGACACTGGCATCTTTTTGTTTACACATTTATCGTTTTAAACCAAGATGTAGCTATATTCTCATTGCGACTTTGTAGAATGTCCTCTAAATCGGTAAGAATAGATCCGTCTGAGGTATTAGAACATTGAATGTTTTCTTCGAACTTGTTTATTTGAGATTGCCCTGATCTGCTGACAGACTTCTCTTGATTTTTTTTAGCTTGTGTTCGTTGAAACCTGCATGTTCTTGTTTCAGCTAGTATATGTTGAAATATGTCCTTAGGATTACATTTCTGACATTTTCAAAGCTGTGGATCTTGAGACAAGCATACTGTGGTATACGACCATGGAGTACTTGCACAAGAAAACACGTCTCTAGGTCAGGTCTGTTGCTACAAGTTTAACCTTGCTCTACTCTATTGGTCATTTCCCAACATCACATCCAGGCCACCCCACCGCCCTCCCACTCCATTTCCTGAGCTCTTTCCAGGACAGGTCAGTGCCAATGGTGCCAGGCCAATAGACTGAGGAATCATCAGGGCGTGTTGTGGATCCACTCAGACTTACTCCCTCCTTTCTGTCCCCCCCCCCTCCTCCCCCCCTATGTCAGCACTAATGGTCTATAGAAACCCCTACATCCTGTTGTCTGCCTGCTATGTCGTGTGCATTACAGGCCTACTATCTGTTTCTATCCTCGGTCTCCTTGAATACCACTATTCAGCTGTTTAGTCTTTGGGGAGAGTCAGAGAAAATGAAGAATGTGTAGGGGTCTCTGCTGACAGACAGCCTGTGAATAGAGAGTGTAACTCACTGAGATTTCTGAAGGAACACATCTTGAGTTCTAGAGAACCTGGGAAACAGTGTCGGTGTCAAGAAAGTGTCTTTGTTAAGCCCTGGCTACCCACTGCATTGGAAGATCATGATAGTTATATTATAGTTGCTTTGGGGTAACATTGTCTAATTTCTAAACCAACAGTTTGATCTGGTTCTCTTTTCTGTGAATAAATTACTGTTTTGTGAGTAAATGAAGTGTGTGTGTGTGTGTGTGTGTGTGTGTGTGTGTGTGTGTGTGTGTGTGTGTGTGTGTGTGTGTGTGTGTGTGTGTGTGTGTGTGTGCGCGCGTGTGTGTGTATGTGTGTGTATGTATGTATGTATGTATGTATGTATGTATGTATGTATGTATGTATGTAAATGCCTGGTATTTGCAATATTTCATGTGTGTGTGTGTGTGTTTGTGTGCGCGCGTGCGTGTGCGTGCGTGCGTGTGTGTGTGTGTGTGTGTGTGTGTGTGTGTGTGTGTGTGCCATTGAATGTAAGGCTTACAAACGGACTCACACGAAAAAAACACATAAGCTGTTTTTAGATAAATATAGATGCTTCAAGCTGTTTCAAGCTGTTTCAAGCTGCTTCAAGTTTGTACAAAGATAATCATTTCCCGTACAACGCCTGTGATTACAAAAAAACCCCCAAACATTCAAAATACACAAATGTATCACGTTTGTTCCTGCAAGTCTAACCTTGTCCTACTTCATTACTTCACCTTCCCACTTTCTTCACGACCTTCCCCACCCCATCCCTCCTCCACCCACTACTCTTCACTTCCTGTAGTCTTTTTTTTCCAGGAATGGTCAGTGCCAGTGATTCCAGACCTATTGACTGAATCTCCAAGGTCTTTTAGTAGATCCACTCAGACTTCCTGCTTCCCTCCCCCCCACCTCCCCCACCCCCACGCCCTTCCCACGCTTCTGCCGGTACTAATGGTCTTTAACAGCTCCTACCCTGCCTGCTGTGTCCATTACAGGACTAACACCTGTGTCCATCCGTGTTGTCCCTGAATGTCACTCTTGCCCAGATACCGACAGCTCAGTCTCCTGGGAGAGTCAGGGGCACTGGGGAGTCTTTATGGGGGGTGCTTGTGCTGCTGGTAGCCTGTCAGTGGAGGGTGTAACATGCTATTGGCGTTTGCTGAGAGGACATGGCTCCAGTTGAGAAACATGGAGAACAGTGTTAGCGGCATAGAAGTGTCCTGGCCAAATGTGTAGTTTTGCCTACTGCTGGCTAATGGTTGTTGTAAAAGGAACTGATTGGTTTCTCCACAGGCGTTGATTTTTACATTTTCCATGTGCATATACCAGTGATATATGCATAGGGATATGTAAATGTATGGTGCGCGCGTTCGCGTGCGCGTGTGTGTGTGTGCATTCGTGCGTGCGTGCGTGTATGAGTATTTGGGGAGGGGGGTATAGCTGCGTATACCACCAGTGAATTAAGAAGGAAATCAATTACACTTTTTCTGTGGAATATGCTCAATGCATTGCGCGTCAGTACATATATAAATATTTCCACAATTGAGCACGTGGGATTATCAAGACATTCTACACATGAAACTGCACATAGTTTTGTTGTTGCCGATGCTCTCTCTTTGCCTTATGTTTCGATAATCATCTTCCTATTACATGGTTTGACCTCTTCCTTCTCCTTTTGCTCACTAATCAGACTACGTAATTGACTTAAGGCTGGCTTTGTAAAAGCACAGACATTTTCACGATAACTGGTTTGTGTATATGATTCCATAACGGAAATGAATACTGACTCACTACATGAAGCAATCTAACGTCAAGTATCATGATATAAATCTTTTCTTGCCCGACTAGAGTAGGTTAGCTATCCATCCCCCCCGAGCTTCACCTAACCGACTGGTCAGTCAGTACCTTAGCTCACCAAATAGGCTGTATTAATCCAGGGGGTGGGTGGGAAGGAGGATGTTCTCCATCCTTCTCAGGCTGCTCACCCTCCTGCTCCCCTCTCCGCGCCTTGTCAGCAGTACTGTCCTTCAAGGCTCCCAGACCCTGTTGTGTGTCTGCAATGTCCATTACAAGCCTAACACCTGGCTCTATCCCTGATTTGCCTGGGTATAGTGGCTGTCTATGTACGAGCAGCGTGATCTGGTGGGAGTGTCAACAGGATTGGGGAGTCTTTGTAGACTCTTTGTTGCTAGCCTGTCAATGAGGGGGGAGTGTAACTCACTCATCCTGCTGTGGGGGACATGGCATTCTTTTGCCTGCAGAACATGGGAGAATAGTCTTTATATCGGGAAGCGTAAATGTCAGAAAGAAAGCTTGGACCAGCCAATTGAGATCAGATTATTATACTGAGTTGTTTTTTGCTTAAACGTTCATGCCAAGTCCGCTTGTCTACTCGTGAGAGGCTCGTAAATGATTGAGAATTAACTTATATATATATATATATATATATATATATATATATATATATATATATATATATATATATATATATATATATATATATATATATATATATACAGAGGGTGAGAGAGAGTGAGAGAGAGAGAGAGATGTCGTATATGTGTGTGTCTGTCTGTGTGTCTGCGTATGTGTGTGTCCTCGCGCATTTTGCAAGTGCCGTATCTGTGTATGTATGTAGTACATACTTTCGTCTAACGTGTACAGTATCTGGTAATACATTTTCAACCGACATGAAACTGTGTCAAATCACCACAATAAGTGTGGAAAAAATGAAACAAAGGCCAACATTGTATGGGTTTGTGTTCTCAAAGATAAAGCAGAAACAGGAAACACAGGTGACGTAGCCTACTGTCACATACACAACCTAAACAATGAATAAAATGCTTCCATGACAGTTTTGATGTGTGTTGGTTTTAGTTGTTGTGGTGGTTGTGGTTGTGGTGGCGGCGCTGAGGTTGCTGCTGCCGCTGCTTCTATCATCGTTGCTACTACAGTAAAAAAACAACAACAATTACAAAAGTGTAAACAAAAAACCCCAAAACAAAACTGGTACCATCATCATCATTGCAATTTGCTGTCTGATCCATCTGATGTCTGTAGAAATATACCAGAACTAACACCAGTAGCAGTAGCAGCAGCAGTAGCAAAAGAAGCAGCAGCAGCAGAAGCAGCAGCAGCAAGCAGAAGTCATGGTCTTGGTTGTTATCACCCAAATCATCTCCTACAGCTCCTCTCTCGTTTTGTCCTGGAGG
The DNA here is from genome assembly GCA_028751875.1 of Rapana venosa. Classification (NCBI taxonomy): domain Eukaryota; kingdom Metazoa; phylum Mollusca; class Gastropoda; order Neogastropoda; family Muricidae; genus Rapana; species Rapana venosa. The sequence continues at coordinate 37,887,767 of CM054134.1, read as the reverse complement.
CAGTATAAGAATCCAAATGGCCAGACGTGCTCCCTAAGCGCTGCTAACGACGTCACAGCCGATACCACACGCTCCCCGTTGACACACTAGCAACGCCCGGAAGGGAACACACTAATACCACGGACAGGGCCAGCATCTATCTCTTCACAAGTCCACACCCTCTGGTCTTCGCTCACCGAGAAATGTCCCAGTAATGGGCAAAGATGAATGGACATAAGCAGGCCGGAGTACTGGCGTAAAGCAGAGACAATCATATTATCCGGCAAGCTTGGGTTTGCCAACTGGGCTCAAGCCGAGACTAATCTTCCTCGTTTTATGGGGATCGATCCGCCCTCTCAGCGTCTGTCCACCAGGCTTATGTCACCTCGCTTTCTGTGGCATATAACAGTCGAAAACGGCTGTTGGAGTGTTGGTGCTTCTTCGTTACTTGTATGTAGAGGAAAATGCTTTAATTCCTTATCCTTAGATTCTTGGATTGAAGAAATTATAGTGGGTTTTTTGGGGTTAAAATTCCATATCATTCTTTTCCTTAACATTTGTTCTCAGAATATGTATTGTAGCTATGCTTAGACAGGCTTTCGCAAAATCTGAATCCTCTTTTCCCGTTGCTTTTATGAAAAAGAAAACGGAGTTTTGAAGGTAATGAATAATTATAGGATAAGACGACAGGGGGATTTCTAAGCAAACAAACCCAAACTGCAAAAAAGAGGAACCCTTACACATGATAATGACGTACCCTGTCCTTACACAACTAAATTGGTCAAAATAATGACGATGCAGTGTGTGTGTGTGATTTTGTGATTCCTCCTTTATGCGGGGCTGTGTTTCCTTTACCCTTGTTTCTTTGCCTGTGCGTTTGTTATTAAATCTAGACAGACCTTAATCGGACAATATGACATGCAGTCTGCATGGATGTCAAAACGGTAATTGTTCGTAAAACCGTAGAAACGCTTGCAATAAAAAGCAGAAATAAACAAAATAACCCAAACAAACAAAACAGAACAAAACGAGCAAAAGAATAAGCTTGTATGAAAGCACACACGGGTGCGCGCGCCTGCCCATATTATCATTCATGATTTACCACGGGATACAAAGGCAAGTGAGACACTGGAATGTTTGTGTATAATTGCACTAAATAATAAGGTCAAGATGTAAAACAAATGCTGCAGCTCTTCGGTCTTTTTGTCGTGTAGTGTTTGTTTCAATGACTAATTTTGTTGGTGATGGTTGTTCGTTTTCTTTAGTTTCCCGAGATGTACTGGCGTACATATATTTCCGCATATTTGGCGGCATTTGCTAACAGAAACTACTCAACAGGCGACTCAATGAGATCACAGCCCAACGAGCTAATGTGCCTGGTGCACTTAAATATCTTAATTCCTGCTCGCCGCTGAAAACTGTCATCAACGCCTGGCATTTAAACCTGTAATCCTAATCACCTGCATGCGTGCGTGCCTGCACACACAAAAAGAGGTCGGCATGGGCAGATTGGAGCGTCATTAAAAGATTATCCGAGTCCACGACCACCATCCACAAGGCGCCACCAAGATTCAAACCTGCGACTGGCCATCTGCAGTCCATTAGGATTCCCAGCTCGTAAGGGGATCTGCTCTGCTGGTGACCCAGTGTGATCAATACCATGCAAGTGATCTTCCTCCCAATTAGGCTGATGACTTGATCCATCTCTCTCACTGCTAGTTCCCCTTTTTTCCCCTCGACTTTCTTCACAAATCATCTCTGTCAGCGCAGTGTGGACAATGTGAGGGCCTATTTTTACTTTTTTTACTTGATTGTCACAGAAAATCTGTTTCATTTTATAAACAGGGAAGTCCTAGGTCTCTAAACGCAGCTTCAGACTGATGAAGCAGCTGCTGTCATGAACTGGGAAGCACGCATTGTACACTAATTAACTCTTTCCTCTGCAGTTCACTTGAGAGAGAGAGAGAGAGAGAGAGAGAGAGAGAGAGAGAGAGAGAGAGAGAGAGAGAGAGATTATGCTTAAGTGTCCAAGTCACCGGTCTTTTTTGTAAGGTCGTACTTTTATTCAGAAAGTAGCCTTAATGATATCATAATTGCATGAATTTTTTTAACCTGACTTGTTGATCCTGATTAAAATGAACATATTTGCATTAACAAAATATAACCATTTCATTGTCATAACAGAAAAAGTTCACCTGTTAACAAAGCTATCACTATTTAGTTTACAACCTATTCTCCCATCTTTTCTCCCTTGACCACTATTCCTCCGACTTTCTTGCTTTATCGGGGGCTTTTTTCCTTGTAGACAAGACTGGTCACTAGGCCTGCCACTGATTAATAGGTTACTGGACAGTACCACCAGGCATTTTGTGGGCAGCCACACAATCTCATTCCCTGGCCCTTTCCCCTCTCTGCCAGCGCTCATGTCTTCAGCAACGCCTGTCGGCCGTTCTCTGTCTGCTTTCTTCATTACAGGCCTTACGCCTGTCTTCATTCTCGCTCTCCCATGGGCCTTTCCCTTGTCCCCAAGTGGGCCACCTAAAGGCGTCCCTAGAGACGTGAGAAATGAAAAGACTTGGCGTGGAAAGTCAGCAGCCTGTCTGTAAATGAAGGGGACATTTTTGGCGTTTGCTGGAGGAGAAGGAAGCAGGGTTGTTTTTTTTATATAAATTATTCTTAAAAAGGTTTATGTTAGATACTCTGATGGTTCTTTACACCTTAACAGTAAAGGTTATTTGAAACACTGAGTTGCTGTTTCTTTCTCTTGTTTTGTATTGTTGTGGTGGTGGAGGTGGAGGTGGTGGTAGTGGTGGTGGTGATGTGTGTGTGTGTGTGTGTGCACGCGCGCACGCGTGTGTGTGTGTATGTGTGTCAGCAGGTGGTACACTAGACATATTGCATCGTGAATGGAATAACTATCATTTAGGAGAAAACAAACACTGTTCCTACCGCAGCAGCACTGCTGGATTTCATTTCTCATGAAACGTTACAGTTGTTAGTAACTCTGACAGGATCAGGTCTGGTAGGAAACCAAAGCTGTCATGATATCCTGGGTGCTTTTGTTTGCCAAGTTGGTGGGAATCCACACATGGAAGCGAGGCATTTTCAATAAGAAAAAAAGGATATACATTCAAACTTTTCATCTGGTGTGTATTAACCTTCTCACAATGATTCCTAGGCGGGATGAGTGAGTGAGTCATGGTACATATTGTTGAAGACGTCTAGGGTGCTAGATGATGGAGCAAGCAAAACACACACACAAACACACACACATGCACGCACGCACGCACACACACACACACACACTCACACACACTCACACACACACTCACACACACACACACTCACACACACACACACTCACACACACACACACACACACACACACACACACACACACACACACACACACATACGCACGCACACATTAAAAACAGCATCAACAATTCGTGTCAATTCATATGTACATTTTGCTATGCAGATTTCTTAGGTCATGATGGTAATAACGTTGTCACAGTTTAAGACTCCTCGACAATGATCGACAGGATAATGAGCATAATGAGTTGGCCAATTAAGTCATGAAAACGAATACACAAATGCTGCTAATCAACTCACATAATAAAAAGGAAGGGTAACGATCTGCTGTCTACGCCTCATTTTGTGCTTCTTTGTCTCTCCATTCCTCTCTCTGTCTCTGTCTCTGGCTGGCTATCTGTCTGTCTGTCTCTGCCTCTCTCAATTTTTTTCTCTCTCGATGCATCTGTGTGTCTAGTGCCTGTGTCTGTCCACCTATGTCTCTGTCTTCTGTCTGTATCTGTGTTTCTGTCTCTGTCTGTCTATTTGTCTCTGTTTGTCTCTGTGTCTCTGTCTCTCTCTCTGTCTCTCTCTCTCTGCCTCTCTATGTGTCTCTTTCTCTGCCTCTCTCTCTGTCTCTGTGTCTTTCTCTCTCTTCAAAGTTAATTTATTATGGGGTTTTAGCCATTGTTCTGCCATTTAAAAAGTAAAAAATAAAACAGACAAAAACTGCTACTTTCCCATGCAATCAAGGGCAATCCAGCAGCACACAGAGTTTTCAATGTGACCGCATATTCAATGCAAAACAAAGACCTCAGAGACTAAAAATGTCATTATTTTGTTTTGCAAGAAAAGAGAAATGCAGGCAATTTTGATTTTAATCAATGGCAAGACTTATCTTGCACGTTAAAGAGCAAGAAAGACAAATGTTGACCTATCAATAAGGCAACCATGAAAATAAACAAAAACAAATCTGGATGGAAGAGAGAGACAAATATAAGGACAAATAGACAGACTGAGACAGAGAAACAGAGGCAGAGAGACAGAAAGACAGAGAGGCAGAGACAGACAGAGGGAGAGTCAGAATAACAATGACAAAATACCACTGGATTTCAATATTCCTTGAATTCCGTTTAATGAAAACTGACATTATTCTGTGAGTGCTGTATAAATGCAAAGTTATTGAACTATTATTTTCAGATTGCCGTGGTATGCTATTTCCATAGACGTTTTGAGACCCAAAAAGTCAGGGCATGCCTGTCCATTAACTGAATATTTTTTTCCTATCATGAATATCTTTAATTTGTCAACTATTCACCTGTCAGCTGAAATTGGCAGCTCTTTTTTAAATTTTTATCTGATTCACCTTCCGCACCCATTTTTGGCCCCTCTGTTTTAAACTTTGCAGAACGGATTTGCAGGAAATCTGCTCTCTCATCGATTTCTGGTATTGGGCCTTGTTGTTGTCATGTTTGTTGCTCGTTTTGCCCTTGTTGCCCATGATTGCTCATCTGCTGATCTGTTGAACTGGTCTGTCCGTTTCTCTGTTTGATCCCCTCTGTTGTTGTTTGCATTCATGATTATGGCAGCTGACTTCCAAAGCTGTAACTATAATGCAAAAATTATGTAAGGGCTACACATTTTTGTCAGCTATTGATGTAAGCTTACCACACTTACATATACAATTAAATATAGTCTCACAAAGACTGAAGTAAAAGATCAATACCCTCTGTTTCAAACGTCTCCACAAATCTGCACCCTCTTATCTTTGTAACTGTCTTCACCTGTACACTCCATCCCGTTCCCTTCGTTCAGCCGCAGATACTTTGTGCTTTCGAACACCCAGATTCAAACAAACCACTGTTGGCCGTCGCTCTATCTCTTTTTCTGGCCCATCCACCTGGAATGACCTCCCTCTTTCACTTCGCCAAAAGCCTTCATTTGATACCTTCAAATCCTGCCCCAAAACACACTTATTTTCTACCTGAGACTTTCCCTCATATCTGTCCCTAATTTTCAACAGCATCCTTCACCTTCTAAGTGTGTTTGCGAGTCTGTGTGTGTTTGTGTGTGTGTGTGTGTGTGTGTGTGTGTGTGTGTGTGTGTGTGTGTGTGTGTGTGTGTGTTTGTGTGCGTACGTGCGTGCGCGCGCATGGATTTGAAATATGTTGTTCATTATGTTTAAGGAGAGTTGTATGCATGTAAATGATTTGAGAGCAAGCGCTTCAATTTGTTTGTTTTTACAAGATTCAGCGCTATATGAATTCCATATTATATTATTATTATTATTATTATTATTATTATTATTATTATATTATATCAAAAATGTTGTGCTGCTATTAAATGCTATGTTGATATAGCTTTAGCTATAAGGGCGTTTCAGCATAATGACCTATTTGTTTTATTTCAAATTGGAAAATTCCTCTACAATATTAGTATGGGATCCTATACAAAATAACGTAAGTTCAAACAGCCACGTATGCAGAAGACTCATTTACTATGTAAGAACAAGCTCGCAATGGTTCCCAATGGCGGGGGAGGGGAGTGAGACAGAATGTATGCTAAGAGTGACATCTCGGTGTACAGCTTGAGCGCTGACAGCAACAAGGAAATAATGCAACATAATTGCCGAAGAGAACAACAGAGAGAAAAAAAAGGGATTATGCAAAAATTAATAATTGCTGAAGAGAACAACGGATCAACCTTTCTCGACATTTAGTCAGACTACCAGGGTAACATACAAGCCTTGACCGCTGAAAAGCTAGGCGTACACACTGAACTAGCATGTCAAACTCTTCTTAGCACCACGGTTTCTATCTTTTCAGAATGGTCCATTAACATGTGTCATTTGATGATAAAGGAGAAGGTAGCAATGAACTACCCAAAAGAGGATAAGGGAGCTTGCACTTGAGACAATAAGTTTTGGAGCAGCCTTGCACTTCACTTAGCTTGTTCATTGTAATCGTAAATTTAGCATGTACACAAATATACTTTTTTATAGCTTGACCTAATGTCATTACAAAGAGATTGTGCCTGTTAATGCATGAGTCATAATGTAGCTCATAACATAATCACTTCTCATTTTCCCATTTCCTTAGTATTTTCTGTGACCTCCTTGCTTCATCAGGGGCTTTTTGCCTTGTAGACAAGACTGGTCAGTGTGCCACTAATTAATGGGTTACTGGACAGTACCACCAGCCATTTTGTGGGCAGCCACACAATCTCATTCCCTGGCCCTTTCCCCTCTCTGCCAGCGCTCATGTCTTCAGCAACGCCTGTCGCGTTCTCTGTCTGCTTTCTTCATTACAGGCCTAACGCCTGTCTTCATTCTCGCTCTCCCATGGGCCTTTCCCTTGTCCCCCAAGTCGGCCACCTAAAGGCGTCCCTGGAGACGTGAGAAATGAAAAGACTTGGCGTGGAAAGTCAGCAGCCTGTCTGTAAATGAAGTGGGGCATTCGCGGAGTTTGCTGATGGTCCAGAGCTGCCTCGAGCTGGACAAAGAGGCAGAGTGACTTCATTACCTATTCCGAAAATGGCTTTGTTTCAGTCCTTTGATGGTACTATACACTTTACAGCAATGGTTATTTGAAACACTGTGCTTCTATTTTTTGTCTATTGTGTTGTGAAGTGAGTGTGTATCTGTGTGTGTGTGTATGTGTGTGTGTGTGTGTGCATGCGCATGCACATGCAAGTCTGTGCACATATACCCAAACTTTATTACAAGAGTAGTAATAACCATAGCAGCAGTAGCAATAAGAGCAGTAATAGCAGCAGCAGCAGGGATATTAGTAAATCACAGCAGAAATGCCAGAAGTTATTTTTTAGCAGTAGAAGCAGTAGTAACAACAGGAGTAGTAGTAGTAGCAGCAGCAGCAGCAGCAGCAGCAGCAGCAGCAGCAGGAGTAGTAGTAGTAGTAGTAGTAGTAATAGTAGTAGTAGTAGCAGCAGCAGCAGCAGCAGCAGCAGCAGCAGCAGCAGCAGCAGCAGCCACAGCAGTGGCAACAGCATCAGTTGTGGTAGTAGTAGAAGCAGCAGCAGCAGCCGCAGCAAAACTATCACTAGACAAAATCAAAACATTCCAAACAGCAGCTACCCGTTCCTGTAGAGATACGAAAATAATCAACCTTACATACCTATGTCAGTTTTGAAGTTGTTTTCGATCCCTATCTGTTCAAGACTGGCGAATGGCAACAACTGCAACAAACAAACACACATACACACACACGCACACACACACACACTCACACACACACACACGCGCGCGCGCGCGCGCACCCCAGATGGATAGCATCACAAACGGCATGAATATATTCAAGGCAAAAATCCCAACAAACTCGATTCCTTCAACAGCAGCACTCTCAGCATTTGTTTTATTATTCTATTTGCATGTGAGGGTAGTGGGTATGGCTGACAAGATGAAAGCTGGGGAAGCTGGCATGAAAGCAGGGGGACAATCAAGTTATTCTGGATGCTTTCCTTTGCCACGCAGACATGACTGCACACGGATCAATCATTGCTTTTAGTGGCACCAACCATGTACTTATGTCACACTGTGTATGTGTGTGTGTGTGTGTGTGTGTGTGTGTGTGTGTGTGTGTGGTGTGTGTGTGTGTGTGTGTGTGGTGTGTGTGTGTGTGTGTGTGTGTGGTGTGTGATAGAAATATAGACAGAAACACTTTCCGGGGGTGGTCTTACTACTATTATGGTATCCTGCTGTAAAAGTAGGGTTTATCTCTTGTTTGTGTGTTGGTTTTTGTCGTTGGGTACTACTTTCCCTAAAGGAACATGTGTAGTAAGTTAAGTAGGGTGAAAAACGGTTGTATATCTTCAAAAAGTAGTTATCTAATCATTACATTGTCTTATTATTATGCTCTGATTATGTTGCAGTCTCCTTTAAACAGGATGGAAATCACCTCAAGTCACTGTATCACGAGGTACCTCCACATAGTCATACCGGCATACTTCCCATAAAGTGTGTATCAACGGTCTTACAGTGATTCCCAGTTTGGATGTATAATTATTTCAATGTGCATAATCGCTCTGGTATAGAGTCTCAAAGTGTTAAGCTTACAAACGCGCAACAACTTTTAACAGCAGCAAGAAAAAACAAATGACATCAAATGTGACGTACCTTTTAATAGAAACATGTTTAAGCCACGTTAGTCATTGTGTTGTTTTTTAATCAGAGTTTTAAGATTCCTCAACAATGAGCGACGACAACATAACAAAGGAATGTGATGCGATGACCAATTTGGTGATGAGGACGAAGGAACACATTCCGGTGATTAATTTAAAACAGAAAACAGGGGCGATGCCGTGCTTTTGTTTGACTTTGGCTGTCTTTGTTTCGGTTTCTCTGTGTCTCTTTATTCCGTTTTGTCTCTGTGTCTTGCTGTCTGTCCCCCTCTCTTCATTTCCATCTCTCTGTCCCTGTGTTTCATCTCTGCCTTTTGCATCGCTATCTCTGCGAGTCTTCTCTCTTCTCTCTCTTCTCTCTCTCTCTCTCTCTCTCTCTCTCTCTCTCTCTTCTCTCTCTCTCGTCCCCTCTCTCATCTCTCTCTCTTCTCTCTCTCTCTCTCTCTCTCTCATTTCGTTTTGCCTCTGTGTCTAGCTGTCTGTTCCTCTTTTGTTTCGTTTTTGTCTCTGTCCCTTTGTCTCTCTGTCTTGTAGCATTCTCTCTCTCATCTCTCTCTCTCTCGTTTTCTCTGTCTTTCCCGCTCTGTATCTGTATCTATATCTGTGACTGTCTCTGTCTGTCTGCCTGTCTGTCCGTCTCTGTCTCTCTTCTCTCTATGTCTCTATCTCTTTCTCTGTCTCTCTCTGTCTCTCTCTTGTCTCTCTGTCTCTGTCTCTGTCTCTGTCTCTGTCTCTCTCTCTCTCTCTCTCTCTCTCTTCTCATCTCTCTCTCTCTCTCTCTCTCATCAGAGGGTTTGTTGTAAAAAAAAAAACTGTTTGCTTATGCTACCCTATTTAAATAAAGTTCATTCAATTCAATTCAATTCTCTCTCTCACTCTCTGCTCTTCTCTCTCTGTCTCTCTGTATGTCTGTCTCTCTCTCTCTCTTCCCCCTCCCCCCCTCTCTCTTTTTCCCTCTCTCTCTCCCTCTGATTCTTCTTCAAGGTTAATTCACGACGATTAGTTTTTAACCATTTATTTGTCCATCTAGACCCCCCCAAAAACAAAACAAAAAAGAGAAAGAAACTGACAACGGAACGGAAGAAAGGTGCTTTCACCTACAATCAAGGATAATCAAGCAGCGCGCGGTGTTTTCAATGTAATTGAATAATCAATGCAAATAAAAGAAAGAAAACAAAAACAGAACTGGGGAACTGAAACTGTCTTTCGTTGAGCAGGAAAAGAGAAACACGGGCAATTTTGTTTTTGTTAATCAACGGCAAGGCTATCATCCACTTTGAAGGAATCTTACGAGCGAGAAAGAGAAGTATTGAGCTAGCTGTCAGTAAAGGAACCAGGAGAATAAACAGACACCAAACTGGATGGAAGAGAAAATAAGATAGAGATGAATAAAGACACACGGAGACAGAATGGAAAAAGAGAGGGGGATAGGGATAGATAAAGAGAGATAGATAAAGAGAGATAGATATAGAGTGATAAACAGATAGATAGATAGATAGATAGATAGATAGATAGATAGATAGATAGATAGATAGACAGATAGAGAAAGAGAGAGATAGAGAGATGGAGAGAGAGAGATAAGTAGATAGACAGATAGATATATAGATAGATTGATAGATAGATAGATAGATAGGTAGATAGATAGACACACAGACAGATAGAGAGATAGAGAGATAGATAGACATATAGATAGATAGCGAGAGAGAGAAGGTAGAAATAAACAGAGAGACAGAGACAAAGACAGAGAGACAGTCAGAGAGACTTCACTGTTACTGTACAGTGTCCTTAGGCCACAATGCGATATAATGGTGGGCATATGGAGGGCGCATATGGCATAAGTTATATAAATTTATTGCTGTCAACATTCAGCTGATATGATATACAGCTATGATCATGTAAACAAGAACATTGTATCAACCATATCTGAAATATTAGACAGACATACATACAGACAGGCAGACAAACAAACAAGCAGGCAGGAAGACAGTCAGACAGACAGATACACTCACAGAAGCATAGATAAAACAAGGAACAAGAGAGAGAGAGAGAGAAGGAGGGAGGGAGGGAGGGAGGGAGGGAGAGAGAGAGAGATTCACCTTGATTCAGAATAACAACAACAAAAATACCACTGGATTTCAATGTTCCTGGAATTCCGTTTAATGAAGACTGACGTTAGTCTGTGAATGTTATATACATGCAAAGTTATGGAGTATTTCACATTGCTGCGGTGTGTTTTTTCCATAGACGATTTGTGACAGGCAGGGTCAGATGATGCTTGTCTATCAATTGAATGGGGTTTTTTCCTTACATTTTCAGTTGAAGGTTTTTTGTTGGTTGGTTTTCCTTAAAGACTTGTCAACCATTTAGCTGTCAGCTGAAATTGGCGACCCCTTTTCCAACTCACCTTTCACATACATTTCTGGCTCCTCTATTTCAAACTTTACAGAACAGATTTGCAGGAATTCTGCTTTCTATTTGATTTCTGGAACCTGGCCTTGTTCTTGTTCTTGTTTCTGCAGCTGCTGCTGCTGCTGTTTGCTTTGTCGTTGCTACTGGGGACGGGATAGCTCTCTCTCTCTCACTCACACACACACGCACACACACACACGCACACACGCACACACACATACACACACACGCGCGCGCGCGCGCGCACACACACACACACACACACCGATTGAGAATACAACGCTATAAAAGATACTTCAAAACAATCATACATGCGAACTTCTTATCTAATCTGAACGATGAGCCTCACAACGATTCAACCCAAGTGATATTGGGGGATGGAAATCAGGGTGTATATTTATTCTGGATGACCCCCAGAGTGTTAACCTGGCGAACGTACTACAACAAAACAGCAACACAACAACACCACCAACAACAACGAAAACAACAACAACAACAGCAACAGCAGCCACACAATACAAGCACTAATGCTGTAGATGAACAATGGGTTAGAGGATGTTGACATTTAGTAAGCAAAGCCAGGCAAACAACACAAGCATTAGTTTACTTAGAGGCCTATCTATGCAGGGCTAGCTAATAGCGTGCCGAATACGTCTTGTTCCTGTGAGTGAGATCATTACGAGGTGTCTATCAGTTCAGTTCAGCCTTATTCATAGCGTATCTTCGTCAGGTGGAGATCTAGGCAGGACAAGTATTCCCAAACGAGGATCACCAGCCGCATCAGCGTTCCCTTGCCCATAATGGTCGCGGCCAGAGGAGGGGTGAGGGTCACGATGGACGTGCTGGTCGACTTATTTGAAAGCTCCAGGCCGAAAGGCAGACAGAGAGGAAACAGACATCCAGGGACGGAGAAAGAAACACAGAGACAGAAAACATGGACAAAATACAGTGAAGAACTGCCTGTTATTGTAGTAAATAGGTCAGTTACCTAATAACGGTTTATTTTTTTGATTGCCATCTTGTTGGCGACCCACGCTTTGCATGTGGTAGAGAGAGGGCAACTACACAACGGTATAATTATGTTAGGATTCAGTTTAACGTCCTTCCACCAAAAAGTGATATCAGATTATGTTAGGATGCTGTTTACTGAACGCTGCCCATGTTTATGAAGTACTATCTTGCGACTGCCTCAATATTGCATACAAGCCCAATGGGTTTTTTGGGTGGAAGCAAGCAGTTTTAGATGGACACTGATAAACTGATATTTTAAAAAAAGAGTCCAGAAGGTGTTTTTTTAAAAATCAAAATCAAACTCGTTTTAAAAGATATTGTTGGTCGTGATTCTGTTACTTGTATCAGCTTGTGTTTTGTGCTGCTTTGAATGTAGATTGTATATTGCATTGGATTTTCATAATCCACTGAAAGTTTGAATTCAGTGACGTATTAGTAAACTGCTGCATTGTTCCTTCTTGTAACCTACTTGGTGCGTTGAAATAGAGATGACATTTAGATGGTATTTTCTCCCTTGATCTCTTATTATCATTATTTTTTAACCATTTATTCCCTTGTTCAATTTCATTTTTCCAACTGTTTATTGTTCCTTTTCATGTAGTTCTATATATGTGTCTGCATTTTGTTCTTTCATTTTTATTACGAAAGTTCTACGTGCAGTGACTTTTGAAAGGTCATTTAAACTAATATATAGATATTGTCAACGGTGTTTCTAAACATAATATCACGTTTACAGTTTGAACAAATTGATGTCTACCGGCTGCCAAATATACAAGACTGAATCTCTCACTGCTTTTCATCACACTATAATCTATCAGTTCGTTTCTGCTCTATTGTAAGTGTGTAAACATGTTTTTTTAAATATAATAATTCTGTTCAAACCAATGATAGTGTCTATGTTGTCGTTCACTAGAAACGTATGTCTGTCTAACTGTTTCTCGAATCGGCTTTATGGCTTTTGTTTTCTGTTCTTCACTGTATTATGTCCATGTTTTCTGTCTCTGTATTTCTTTCTCCGTCTCTGGATGTCTATTTCGCTCTCTGTCTGTCTTTCTGTCTATTCGTCTCTGTCTGTCTTCTTCTGTCTTCTCTCTCTCTCTCCTCTCTCTCTCTCTCTCTCTCCTCTCTCATCTCTCTCTCTCTCCTCTCTCTCTCTCTCTCTCTCGCTCGCTCCCTGTCTCCCCTCTCTCTGTTTTTGTCTCTCTTTCCCTTTCTCTGTCTGTCTGTCGTCTGTGTGTCAGTCTGTCTGTGTTGTCTGTGTGTGTCTGTGTGTGTGTCTGTGTGTCTTTCTCTCTGTCTCTGTCTCTCTCTCATTCAGCGCTCGCCTGTATGCACACGTTCTTTGTGTGTGTGTGTGTGTGTGGTGTGTGTGTGTGACCTGATAGAATGATAAATGATAAAATACAAATATATATATAATATAAATATATAATATATATAAATATATATATATATAAATATACATATATCGTGTGTTGTGTGTGTGTGCGAGCGCGCCGCACATGTGGGTGTATGTGTCATTGTGAGCGTATCGCGGGATCGCAGGGAAGAGGAAGGTGGGGGTGAGGGGCGGGGGGGGGGGGGGGGGGGGGGGGAGCAGGGAAATGTTAGAAAGGTGATGGAGGGAAGGGATAAGAGTTTGAAACACAATATATGTTTTGTCTTTGTTTTCTTTTGCTTTCCGATTGTTTATAGCAGCGTTTAACATGTCAATGTTTTTCCCTCGTCTTGTTTGGTTTTTGTCTCAGCCGTTTATATCTAAAGATTGTCAGTGTTTTCTTTCGGCTGTTTCCTTCGGTGGAGGGGAGGGGGGGAAAGGGAGGGGCGGAGGGGTTGGGGGCGGGGGGTGAAGAGGGTAAGAGAGGGAAGTGGGGAGGGGGTGCGGAAGGATTTCGCCCTGTGGTAAGAGAATAATGTAAACAACGTGTAAGCTTGTTTCTTTAGAATCAATACAATATTCATATTCGTATTTGTAGATAAGGTGTTTCTTTTCTCTTTCTCTCTCTCTCTCTCTCTCTCTCTCTCTCTCTCTCTCTCTCTCTCTCTCTCTCTCTCTCTCTCTCTCTCTCTCTCTCTCTCTCTCTCTCTCTCTCTCTCTCTCTCTCTCTCTCTCTCTCTCTCCTTCAAATGAGACTATAAACCGAGTTCCCTTGTACGAACGCACGCATAACATCTTGCGCACACATTAAATCCTGTTCCGCTTTTCGTAAGAGTAGGTCATTGTGTACCGGTGGAAACAGATAACAGAATTTACAAAACAGCAAACACGCGGGGACTGGATGTAAAAAAAACACATAAGTGCTTATTCCATTATCCTCGATATAAAAGAATAAATAAAATCTCTCTCTCTCCTCTCTCTCCTCTCTCTCTCTCTCTCTCTCTCTCTCTCTCTCTCTCTTCTCTCTCTTTCCTCCCTCTGTCTCTGTCTCTCTTTCTCTTTCTGTCGTTCTGTCTGTGCCCCCTCCCCTCCCCTTCCTTCCCATCCCCTCTCTCTCTCTGTCTCTCTCTCTGTCTCTATCTCTGTCTCTCTCTCTGCCTCTCTCTCTGTCTTTCTCTGTCTCTCTCTGTCTCTCTAACGTGCTTTAACTCTTTAACGTTAACCATTTGGGATGTAGTAGTCATGCATTTTTCATAGTTACAATGTGTGTTTTGTGCCCATTCCCCTTCCCACTGTCCCCTCGTGAATGGGATTAAAAAGCTTATCGCATTGAAATATTGTCATATATATTCTCTCTCTCTCTCTCTCTCTCTCTCTCTCTCTCTCTCCTCTCTTCTCTCTCTCTCTCTCCTCTCTCTCTCTCTCTCTCTCTCTCTCTTTCTCTCTCTCGCTCTCTTTGTGCATGGGTACGCCTGCATATTTAGATGATGGAGTCCAAAATGTGTATCTATGTGTGTTTGCGTGTTTGTGTGTGTGCGTGTTGCTGCGTATGCGTGTCTGTGTGCGTGTGGCGTGTGCGAGTGCGTGTGTGTGTGCGCGCGTGCGTGTGCGAGTGCGTGTGTGCGTGAGTGTGTGTGTGTGTGCGTGTGCGCGTGTTTAGTCTGAAGACGTTGTTGGTCATGCAATTGAATTTTTTTTCGAAATGAAAGAAATAAAAGTTTCTTTTTTTTCCAAAATCATTTTTTTAAAAAAGATTGAACATTTGAAAATAAAGAACTGCAAATATTTCATATTGCATGAACAACAATTGTGCTAACTGAGTTGAAAGTATTTTTTTGGTGAAAGTTTTTGCATCATTTTTGGATAGTTGTAGTCCTGAAGATTGGAATGCATGCCTTGACCAACAACGGCTATGTGTTTGTTTCAGCATGAATGGCAAGAAGAGAGAGAGAAAGCGAGCTGAGAATTCCATGTGAGCTGTGGATGAAAGGAAAGCTGCCTCACACCCCTCCACCTAGGTCTCCTCCTCTTCACTCTTCCTTCTAGACTACCACGAACTGCTCTCTCTTTTGGGGGGCTTGGTTTTTGGTGTGTTTTTTTCTCCAACTCTCCGCCATAAAAAAACTGACTCGTTGAGAATTGGATAGCAAGATCTCATAAAAAAATCAAAACAAAACAAACCAAAAAAACAACAACGAATAACTTAGTCGCGGGTGAATGTGAACTTCGTCACACAGCTACTGAGTACCTGTGACATTCCCAGCTAACGTGAGCGACTTCACTGCCTACAGTGGCCAGTAGTAGGCAGCCTCCACGGATCCAGAGCGAACGAAGTAAAAGACAATGCCTCTAGACTTGCCAAACGTGCAGTAGAGGGAAAGGGAAATGCTGATTGGTGGGGATCGATGAAAGCACACAGTGCAGTATCCTGTCCCTTCGGCCTGTCGCATTCACCTCTCTTATCGGCTTAGGGGGTCTGTTACCACTGTCAGTCAATAAGACTGCCTGACGCGGAGGCAGGCCACGCTCCTTGCTTCTGATTTCTTTGCGGCTTCCAGGCGATTTTCCTCAGCTTTCTGCCAACGTGTGTCGTACCGGTGATTTTGGATACATTATGACGTCGACAGAGTAGGAGCTGCGCGGACTATTTGTTTCAGGGTTTTGTGGCTTCACTGTTTTTAAGAGTGGTTCCAAATATTTGGAGACAAGTTGTGTGGTTGTATTCGAAAGTTCTGAATTGAGCTATTGTGTTACCAGAAGAACAAGAAAAACGCGCATTCGTACGTGAAAACTGACGGTGATGGATGCGTTGTAATATTTTGTCAGTTGTTATCGTTCACTGCTGTTCGTATTTGTGATAAGTCTATATCACAGAAAAACGAATAACAAACAGTAACAACTAGCGAAGATCAAGTAAAAAAAGAAAAGAAAAGCAATAAGACCATACCGTGTATACACAGAAGAAACTATATATTGCATCACTTGTGGTCTTGGTCGATTTATCGTTAAGAGCATCTTGCAGTCTGAGTTCATAAAAAGGATATATTGATATCGAGGTAAAATGGCGAAAGACGTTCACTGAAAACTTTTTCGGCAAATTGTTTTATCCACCCGTCATACATATGCTTGAGAAAGAAAGCAGAATGTCAACATACCTATAACATTCTTCCTTGTCTGAAGAACAGTAAACAGCAGTACCCGGCTCCACTCTCTCTATCACTCACAGTTTCCTTGGATCGCTCAGCCTCTGCTGCCAAGACTTATGAAGGAGCTACGACTCACCATGGAAGAGACTCAGGCCAAGGAGAACGTGGACAACGTGGAGATCATCGACGTCCTTGATCCCGCCACCACCACGCCAAAGTACTTCTACAATGGCGGAGGCTTCTACGACAACGGGCAGTACGTCAACTGCAGCAGCCTGGGCATCGTGGACTGCTACAACCTGACTGTGGACCCGGCAGGCCAGCTAGCGGCCATGGAGGTGGAGAGGGTCATCCGCATTATCGTGCCGACCATTTTCGGGGTCATCGTGCTGCTAGGATTGCTTGGCAACCTCCTGGTCATCGCCGTGGTCTTGTCGGACAAACACATGCGCAACACCACCAACATCCTCATCCTGTCCCTGGCCGTGGCCGACCTGCTCTTCATCGTCTTCTGCGTGCCCTTTACGGCCACCGCGCTGGCCTTGCCCGTCTGGCCCTTTGGTAACGTGTGGTGCAAGGTGGTGCAGTACATGATCCACGTCTGCGCCTACGCCAGCGTCTACACCTTGGTGCTGATGTCCCTGGACCGCTACCTGGCCGTGGTGCACGCCATCCGCTCCATGAGCATCCGTACCGAGTACAACACCTGGCTGGCCGTAGCCATCACCTGGGCCATCATCCTGCTCGGCCACGTGCCTCTTCTCTTCGAGTACGGCATCCTCCACTACCGGTACTACGACGAGAACCGCTCGGCCTGCTTCAACCTGCTGCACAAGTCCAGCCCTCAGCAGGGCAAGATTTTCGTCTCCTGTTTCTTGACTTTCGGCTACGCCGTGCCACTAGGCATCGTCTGCTGCCTGTACGGGCTGATGCTGAAGCGGCTGCTGTACGGTGTGGTGCCAGGCGGGAACCAGTCCCAGGAAAGCATCCGCGCCAAAAAGAGAGTGACCCGCATGGTCATCATCGTGGTCATCATCTTCGCCGTGTGCTGGCTGCCCATCCAGATCATCCTGGTCATGGTGAACTTCAACGCCTACCCCGAGGACAAGATCTTCTACATGGGCCTGAGGGTGGCCTCCAACTGCCTGGCCTACATGAACTCCTGCGTCAACCCCTTCCTCTACGCCTTTCTGTCGGACAATTTCAGGAGAAGCTTTCGGAAGCTCTTGTGCTTTGGAACCGCTCCTTCCAGACGGATGGAATATGAGCGGACAAACATTCGCTACAATGACAAAGACTCAAAGAACGCCAACGCTTCCAGATCTGCCAATCATGTGTGACGGAGCGATTGTGTCAGAAACTGCTGCTGGAACTTGCAGAGAAAAGGTAAATATGCACACGTCATTCTTGATCTCTGAAAGAAAGAAACACACACACACACATATACACTCTCTCTCACACACACATACACACACAACAACACACACACACACACACACACACACACACACACACACACACACACACACACACACACACACACACACACCAGTTAACCCCTGACGTTCTGACACTGCGCTTCAGGTTTTGTTTGTGTTGCTTTTAGTGTGAGTTTACTTGCTTTCTTCTTCTTCTTCTTCTTCTTCTTCTTCTTCTTCTTCTTCTTCTTCTTCTTCTTCATTCTCCTTCTTCCTTCCATTCTTCTTCGTCTTGCTTCTTCTTCTTCATTCTTCTTCTTCATTCTTCTGCAATTCTTCTTTTCGCAATTCTTTTCTCGCAATTCTTCTTCTTCGCAATTCTCCTTCTTCGCATTCTTTTCTCGCAATCTTTCTCGCAATTTCTTCTTCTTCGCAATTCTTTCTTCTTCGCAATTCTTTTCTTCTTCTTCGCAATTCTTTCTCGATTCTCTTTGATTCTTCTTCTTCGCAATTCTTCTTGCAATTCTTCTTCTGCAATTCTTCTTCTTCTGCAATTCTTCTTGCAATTTCTTTCCTTCTTTCGCAATTCTTTTTCTACGCAATTCTTCTTCTTCTTCGCAATTCTTCTTCTTCGCAATTCTTTTTCTTCGCAATTCTTCGCAATTCTTTTTCTACGCAATTCTTCTTCTTCGGAATTCTTCTTCTTCGCAATTCTTCTTCGCAATTCTTCTCCTTCTTCTTCGCAATTCTTCTTCTTCTGCTTCTTCTTCGCAATTCTTCTTCTTCTTCGCAATTCTTCTTTGCAATTCTTCTTCTTCCTATCAATTTTTCTTCTTCTTGAAATTCTTCTTCTTGCAATCTCTTTTTTCTTCTTCTTCTTACAATTCTTCTTCTTAGCAATTCTTTTTCACAATTCTTCTTCGAATTCTTCTTCTTCTTCGCATCTATTTCTTCTTCTTCTTCCTTCTTCGCAATCTTCTTCGCAATTCTTCTTCGCAATTATTCATCTTCTTCTTCGCAATTCTTCTTCGCAATTCTTCTTCTTCTTGCCATTCTTCTTCGCAATTTCTTCTTTTCTTCTTCTTCTTCTTCTCTTCTTCTTTCTTCTTCTTCTTCTTCTTCTTCTTCTTTCATTCTTCTTCTCTTCTTCTTCCTCTTCTTCTTCTTCGCAATTCTCTCGCAATTCTTCTTCTTCGCAATCTTCTGCAATCTTCTTCTTCTTCTTTTCTTATCAATTCTTCTATTCGTCAATTCTTCTTTCTATCGAACAATCTTCTTCTTGCAATTCTTCTTCTTCGAATCTTTTGCAATTCTTCTATCGATTTCACGCAACTCTTCTTCCATTCTTCTGCAATTCTGTCGCAATGCTCTTCTCTTTGCTTCGATTCTTTTTGCATTTCTTCTACTCCAATCTTCTTCTTCTTCTTCTCTTCTTCTTCTTCTTCTTCTCTCTCATTCTTCTTCTTCCTTCTTCTTCTTCTTCTTCTTCTTCTTGGCAATTCTTCTGCACTTCTTCTTTTATTTTGCTGCTTTTTCTTCTTCAGTTTTGTTTATTTATTTATTTATTCATTCTTTTATATCGAGGATAATGGAATAAGCACTCATGTGCGTTGTTACATCCAGTCCCCGTGTGTATGCGGTTTTGTAAATTTTGTATCGGTTTCCACCGGCACACAATGACCTACTCTTCCGAAAAGCGGAACAGGATTTAACGTGTGCGCAAGATGTTCTGCATGCGTTTGAACACGGGGCCTCGGTTTAAGTCTCATCCGAAGGACTTAAGATTTTAGACAGTGTTAAGACCTGAATGTTATCCCCGATAACTTTATACTTTTTCTTTCTATCTATCTATCTATCTATCTATCTATCTATCTATCTATCTATCTATCTATCTATCTATCTATCTATCTATCTATCTATCTGTCTCTGTCTGTCTGTCTGTCTCTCTGTCTCTGTCTCTGTCTTTGTCTCTCTCTCTCTATGTATGTGTACGAGCATGTCTGCGTGCATGCGCAAGTTAACGTGTGTGAACATATATGTGCGTGAGTGTGCGCACGCGCGCGTCTATGTATGTGTGTGTGTGTGTGTGTGTGCGAGCGCGCGCGCGCGCGTCAAGTCAAGTCAAGTCAAATTTTTAATTTCCAGATGGTACATCGAATAAGCAATGCATTTGCTTTTTTCATCAAGCCATCTATCTAGGAACAAACGTCCTTAATAATAATACTGAAGTACTACAGTTGTACAACCTTTACCAATAAAGTGTACCAATAAAAAAGAGGAAAACCAATAAAATAGTACACTGCAAAATACAAAATGCACACACATACATACACATGAACACACACACACACACCCGCATACACACACGTGCGCGTGCGCGTGCTTGCGTGCGTTTGCGCGCGCGCGTGCATGTACGTGAGTGTCTCTGTGTCCGTCTTTTATAGTTCTTCAACAATTCCTAGCCCAGTGTAGTCAACCAAACCAATTTCGTCTAGTCTCTAATTTGGGTTTTTTTGTATTCATTTTCTTTCTCATAATTCACATTCTTCTCTGTTGGGGGGACTGAGGGAAAGCAAATTTCTTTAAAAGTCCTTGTCTCATAATTATGATTGATGATGGCTGGTCGAGCTGAGTGAAGTTGAAAGCAGCTAGCAATGTGGAATGTCGGGGTGGGGGTGGCGGAGGGGGGTGGGGGTGGAGGGGTGACCAGACAAAGGGAGACAAGGGAAGACATACAGTCAAAACGGCAGAAAAAAAGATAATAATATATCGTGGAGAAAGAACAAGAAAACCTACAGAGAAAGAGGCTGTAAGAAAGAGAGACTGAGGAAGTGGGCGGAGGGCGGGGGATAGGAAGGGGCGAGTGAGCGAGCAAGAGAGAGAGAGAGAGAGAGAGAGAGATAGTGAGTTAGAGAGAGAGAGACATACATACATACGTACATACATACAGAGACAGAGACAGAGAGGCAGAGAAACAGAGAGAGGCAGTGACAAAGAGACTGAGAGATAAACAGACGACAGATAGACAGACAGACAGACAGATATGAAGAACAGAAGAGACAGAGAGGGGACACAGATAAAGGTATAAAGAGAGGAGAGAGGGGGGGGGGAGCAGCGAGAGAGACAGAGACAGAGAGACAGACACAAAGAGACAGAGAAACACACACAAAGAAAGAGAGACAGAAACAGAGACAGATAGAGAAAGACAGGCAGGCTGGCAGGCACGCATGCACACACACACACACAAACACACACACACACACACACTAAGAGTTAACAGACGTTAAATTGAAGACAACAACAACAATACACACACATAACACACACACACACACACACACACACACACACACACACATACACACACACATACACACACTGCGCGCACACATGCCGAAACACAGGAACAAAGATAGAGACATAGATAGAGATAGACGGGCAGATGGACAACCAGCCAACCAGCCAGCCAGTCAGCCAGACAGGAAGACAGAGAGACAGGTAGACAGAGAGACAGACAGACAGACAGATAGGCAGGCAGGCAGGCAAACAGGCAGAGGGAAGGGAGATGTGTGTTCACAAAACAGTAAGCGATTGCGTTTCCTCTCGTTCGTGCCTATAAATCGAATTCGTAGGAGAGATAACTCACTAGCAGAGGAAAAAACACACTATACAACACACACACACACAGACACACACACACACACACAC
Source organism: Rapana venosa (assembly GCA_028751875.1). NCBI lineage: Eukaryota > Metazoa > Mollusca > Gastropoda > Neogastropoda > Muricidae > Rapana > Rapana venosa. The sequence continues at coordinate 37,866,288 of CM054134.1, read as the reverse complement.
ACACACACACACACACACACACACACACACACACACACACACACACACATACACACACATACACACACATACACACATACACACATACGCACACACACACATACACACACGCAAATATACGCGCGCGCACACACACACACACACACACACACACACACACACACACACACACACACACACACACACACACACACACATATATACACATACACAAACACACACACTTATTCTAAGACTGAGATATTAGAGTGGGTCGTTGGTCTAGAGGTAACGCGTTTGTCTAGAAAGCGAAAAGTCCGGGTCGGAAGTGTGCGGTGGTTCGAATCCCGTTTGGACCCGAAACTTTTCCCCCCCATCCATTAGACCATGTGTGGTGGTCTGGGCGCTAGTCTTTCGGATGAGACGATAAACCGAGGTCCCGTGTTACACAATTATTTAGCGCACGTAAAAGAACCCACGGCAACAAGAGAGTTGTCCCTGGCAAAATTCTGTAGAAAAAAGCCACTCATGATAGGGAAACAAAGTCAGTTGCAGACAGGAAAAAGAAACAAAAATGGGTGGCGCTGTTCTTGTGGCGACGCGCTCTCCCCCGGGGAGAGCAGCCCGAATTTCACGGAGAGAAATCTGCCGTGACTTAAAGTGGTATGAAATGAAATGAAATGAAATATTACTGCTGTGACTATGTGAGGCTTAGTAGGTTGTGTCCTGCGTATTTCGAGTCAGATCAGGCACTACTGACCACCACTGAAGTGACCCAGCAGCAGTGCAGGGCCCACTCTGGTTGGTAGCGCCATGGCGGCTTAACATTGATGTCTCTGTGGACTTCTGACCCTGACGAGGCGATATAGCTGCGGTGGAGTGGTTGGAAAGAGCGGCAGAGTGGGAACAGCAGAACATTGGTGTAACACAATTAGAGGAGAAGAAAGCACACAAAAAAAAGTGACATGAAAAAGTATGTATGAGAATGGATTACAGGAAAATATGTTAACAATGTTTGACACTAAAAACCCCCACGTGGGAACAAATTGTGACATTCACGAACAAGAGAGGAAATGTATACATTTGTGTTGATTATTAAAGAAAAAAAAGGAAACAAAACATGTTTCACAAAAGTGATATCAATACAATCTTTTTAAATGCCTGGAAATATATAACCAAAACAATATATTAAACCATGAAGACACACAAAAACAGCAAATGACATTGTACGGCAAGGAAAATAACTATGCGACAGCACAATTTTTGAACAAATATAAGATGTAGCAAAAGACACACACACAAACACACACACACACAAACACACACACACACACACACACACACACACACACACACACACACACACACACACACACACACACACACACACACACACACACACAGACGAATTAAGTCACACACACAAAAAGAAAATTTAAA
>CM054134.1:37857369-37862369 GCA_028751875.1 Rapana venosa | reverse complement strand
TGGAAAATGAGCCGCCCAGAAGAGCGCTGTACAGCTCTATGGTTAAGTGTACTGTAACGCAGTAGGTGTCTAGGAGAAAGGAAACAAAAAACATGAGGGGAATATAATAATAACACACAGAAGAGGTCATAATTAGGAATAAAAAGTAAGTCCTGAAAAATAGTGAAGGAACTAAAAGAGAGAGAGAAAGAGAGAGAGATAGAGATAGAGGGACAGAGAGAGAGAGAGACAGAGAGACAGAGAGAGATACAGAGAGACAGAGAGACAGATAGACAGAGGCACGGAGAGAGATACAGAGAGACAGAGAGAGACAGAGAGAGATACAGAGAGACAGAGAGAGATACAGAGACACAGAGGCACGGAGAGGAATACAGAGAGACAGAGATTGAGAAACGATTTAGGGAGAGAAAGAAATAGACAGACGACAGAGAAATGCTGAGGCACAGAGAGAGAGAGAGAGAGAGAGAGAGAGAGAGAGAGAGAGAGAGATGAGAGAGAGAGAGAGAGAGAGAGAGAGAGAAGAGAGAGAGAGAGCGCATACTGGGAGAATGATGCATGAATCTGCAGTGGCTGTCCACTTTCTCTTTAAAAAAAATGCAAAACTCTCCACCTCCACCTTCACCTATCCTGTAGTCCTGTAGACCGTGGGGGCACCACTGAAGATTTTGCAACCAGCTTCCTCCACACCTGCCCGCAGTCCTCTGTTTTCCGTAACAAATCGTTCCCCCCGGAACACAGGGCCAGTCCACTCTCTGATGTTGTCTGCTCATCAGTTTCTCTGTCTGCCTCTTCGTCGCCTGCCTTGTATTGTTCCCTGTAGGACAGTCTTGGCCAGTCCAGATGGTCGTGTGACGTGCCCGTACAACTTTAATTTTCACAGAGGTCAGGAACTCTTCGTATGGTCCGATGGTGTTTTTAATTCTGGTTTTCACTTCCTCATTAGTGATGTGATCTCTGCCTGAGGCACAAGTACCAGTGGATAGATGAAGCAATAGAATGAAGTTGAGGAAAGAGCAAACTGCGTATTATTTCAAGCTAAGGTGAAGCAGCGTTGAGCGCGGTTTCCCAGTCGATGGGTCACCGTTCGTTAGCCTTGGCTTTAGTAAGTCTCCCAGTCCACTTAGCTGTAAATGGGTACCTGCCCTCCTCGTTAAGGATCAGGGAAGGTAAAGCAGCGAGGGAGAGGAGATGGGCCCTGCCCTCAACATGCTGGGCCCTGAAGAAGCTGAGGTCTCTAGAGGAGAAGAAAAAAAAAGGGGGATAGGGGGAGAGGTTAAGGGGGAAAAGGGGGAGAGAGAAGAAAAGATAGGGATGGAGAGGTAGGAAGGGGAAAAGGGAGAGAGAGGGGGGAGGGGGGGAGAAGAAGAGGATAGGGGAGAGGGGATGGGAGAAAGGGGATAGGAGGAGAGAGATAGGGAGAGAGGGGGGAAAGAGAGTCAGACCAACACATAGAAAACAAAAAGACCAAAGAGACGCGAGGACAGGGAAGACAAGTGAAAAGAGCGGGGGGGTGGGGAGGAAGAGGGGGAGGGGGTGGAGAAAGGGGAGGGAAGAGAAAAAGAGAGAGAGATGGAAGAACGGAGAGCGGGGGGAGGGAAAAAGGGGAACCAAGAGAGAGAGGGGGGGGGGGGGGGGAGGGGGAGGGGGATGAGAAAAAGAGACGCCGAGACAGAGAGAGAGAGACCGATACAAAGACGAGACACAAGACGCCACCAGAGAGACAATAGGAAAAAAGAAGAGACAGAGAGACAGACAGACAGAGACAGACAGACATATAAAAGACACAGACAGAGAAAAAGAGCGAAAGAGGAAAGAGAGAGAAGAGAGAGGGAGAGAGAGAGAGAGAGAGAAAGAGTCATTAAACATTTTATCATCTCATGAAACAGTTCCCCCCCCCCGCTACTTAAAGTGAAATGATCAGCTGGAAAAAAGACAATGGACCATTGCTAATAAAAAAAAGCGAAAAAATGGCTTGGGGGACCAAAGCATCGCCCCCGTGAATTGCTAATGAATCGATAAAGAGATTCGGGTGGGGTGGAGGGGGGGGTGGAAAGGGTAGGAGGGGGGGGGGGGGGGGGGGGGGGGGGGGGGGGAGGGGTTGAGGAGACTCTCGCTTTTTTTATCGCAGCATATGGAAAAGACCCCCCAAAAAAGGCTGTACACTCTAGGTTTTAAGTGCTGTAACGAGGGGTGTCTAGAAAAGGAAACAAAAAACTGGGGGAAAATTAATAAAAACACACAGAATGGTAAAATTTAGAATAAAAAGTAAGTCTAAAAAATTGTAAAAAACTAAAAGGGGAAGAGAAAAGAAGAGAAGAGAGACAGACAGAGACGCGAGAACGCAGAGCAGGTTTTATTAAAATAGACCTCACCCCTTTTATAAGGGGGAATTGAACAAAATAACATAACAAAAAACAGTAAAAAGTCGTTTGATCACGAATGTACGTTACATCACAAAGGATATTCTTAATTTTTGAAAGCCCTGTAAAATATAAAAAAAATTTTCTGTATAACTTCAGGATTTGTACGGACTCTAAATTCAATTTAAACAAGCAGGGTTTCCCCTGTAATATTTGGTTGAAAAATTTTTCAATCAAAGGGTCATGTAATTTTTGGGCAACATAAACAAATGTACTTCATCTTCTTGTGAAATATTGCATAATGGACAAAAACAAATAGATCATTAATTTCTGTATTTTTAACGATGTACATTCGACAATAACCGAGTCAAAATTTTTGCTGTGATATGTTTCGTTGTCGATTATGTCAATTTTAAAAGCTTTTTAAAGTCATGACCTTTTACAGTTTTCAAAAAATTTAAAACCCTTTGGCTATTCAATGTGATGGTTCCATTTTTTGCCCCGGCAGTAAATTAATCGTTGACAAAAACTTAATAATACAAAAGCATCCCCCACCCTTGATTCAACCCACATCTCCAAAACCATTTTCTTTAAACAGACCGCCCCCTTGATACCAATTTTTTTTTCCCTTTGCTTAAAATTTATAAACATTTTAAAGCCTTATGTGGTAGTCTCAATCTTCCTTTGACAACTTAATCCAATAACAAATACAGTTAACGCAAAATTTATGTAAAAAGGGATATCTTTAGTTTCACCATAGATGTACAGGGGTGTTCGTCTATCATCCTAAAAATTTCTTTATTGAAAACAAATGAAGGGGTTCCATGAACTCGCTTTGCCCAAACCCCATAATTCTGCCCATACTGAAGAACTGATTGAATCCGAGTCAAATAGCTTATTAAAGCCCAAAAGAATTTTGTTAATGTAACCCCTTTGATTTAAAACCCCAACGATTCTTTCCCTTTACAAAAGGCCCTTTCAAGCGGCAGTAAAACTCAACGTGAGAAAACAATACCCTAAGTATTATAAACATTAACCACAGGAAACAGATTGCCTTTTATATGTCCATCTTTCTCGTATACCCAAATAGCCCCCTTAAAACACATGATTTACTTTTTTTCTATTTTCTTTTAACTGAAGTGAAAAAAACAGGTGAACAGTTGTTTTAAATGATTTTTGTAGCCCCCCAATAACTGATAACCACTACGTCATCAGCTAACAAGGTAAAAAACTCCCAAAGGGATCATGTGACAAGACAGCACCGTTTTCCATTATTGTTCTTGTAATCTAATTCTTTATGAAAAATGAAAATAAAATAGGGGTACATACATCTCCTTCTTACTCCGCTGTGCAATAATTAATCTGCAATTTAAACCATCTTATTTTACATTTAATTTCATACAATTTTTAATACATGTGGGATTTTACCCTAATACCCTTTTTTAGCAAAAAGGGCCCCAAATAGATTTCTGTTAATGGATCGAAAGCTTTTTCAAAAACTAAAAACACTATAACTTTCGGGGGCATGAAAACTGTTTCTGTATCAAGCAAAAATGAACATTGGGTCATGTCGAATACCCCCTTTTAAATCCCCTTGACACTCTCCGTAATGTTATTTTTTTCTATCCATTCCCTTTGTTTTTATTAAAAATGGGAAATAAAAATTTTGCTCTAGGCACTAATGAAATACCCCTGTAATTGTTTGGCATTAACATTTCCTTTTTTGTAAAAAAGGTAAAACAATAGACTCGTTCCCAATTTTTAGGAAAAAACCATCTCAAACATGTATTAAACAATTTTTTAAAAAAATCCATATATATTTATTTGAATATTTAAAAAAGCCAAAAATTCCCCGGCCCGCTTTTTCTTTTCATTTTCTTATGGCTAACAATACTTCTTTTCTTGAATGGGACGATTCTTTTCATCCCCTCATCGCCAGTTATTCTTCATTTAAAGGGGCCCTTTTAAAAATCTACTCTAATAAAATTTTAAATGTTGGAACCACTTCTCAACACTAAATTGGGTCTTTTTTTGTTTTCTTTAAAAAACTTTACGGACATTTTCCCCAAATTTTTTTTGACTCTTAACTGACGTGAGAATTTATCCAACATTTCGTATTAAACTCTTTCTTCTTTCTTTTCAGTTTTTTATACTCCCTTGAACAGTGTATTTTTGCTAACTTTATTTTTCAAAGACCCTTTTTATCTTTCTCAATAATTTTCTCACATTCTTTTTACTGATTCCACTTTTATCATCCAATCACTTCGAATCTCTGTTATCAAATATAACTCTTTTTCATGCCACAGCGCACCTTTATGCATTATTAAATAACTTAAAGCCTTAAAATCAAAACAAATTTAAATTTATGGCACACTCTAATTTACTTTGATTTTTTCGGACATAGTTTATCTTATATGTAACAGCACAGTCATCATTCCAAAACAATTTTCAAACCCAACATGTACGCTATGTTTTCTTCAACACTAACTTTTTTTTTCATATGGAAAAACTATTCTGGCGGAACAAATGATCAGAATCTTTTTTTCACTTTTAAAATTCACAGAAATCAAAACAACACATAAATCATTTGAAAAAATGAAAAATCATTACACTACACCCGAACTGAAATATATGTATGCG
>CM054134.1:37834869-37847369 GCA_028751875.1 Rapana venosa | reverse complement strand
AACACGTTAGTGTCTATTCATTATATTCGTGATGAATGACTGTAAATACTGGAAATAGCACATACAAACACACACACGCGCACACATACCTGCATGCACGCACGCACACACACGCACACATACACACAAACACAAGTGCGCACACACACTCACACTCACACACACAAACACACACACACACAACTTACACACACACACATACACTTACACACACACACACACACACACACACACACACACACACACACACACACACACACACACACACACACGCATACACACACACACACATCTCCTTACTCATCGCTGTGGAGAAGGCTGAAGGGTTGTGGAGACACTGAGAAATGGCTATTTCCGCACATTGTTTGGTCTAACGCATTGCTCGATGCCCATGGCTGCAGAGCAAAGGCCGGATAATCTGTCTTCGTCCTCTCACCTCCCCCCCCCCTCCCCCCACTTAACCACAGCTTCCAACCTCAACCCCCCTCTCCTCCCCCTCCTCCTTCTTCACAACTCTCCTCCCTCCTCTAAGGACATCCACCTAACTCCCCACCTCCCCCCATCTTCCCTCCTCTCCTATCGAACTAATTCCCTCCCTCAATCAAATCTTGACAGGAGGAGAGTGCTCTGTGATTTGATACTTGCCGTTTATTTCTCGCACTTTTGGGTTGCAGAGTCCAGAAGGCCTCCTGAAAGCTGGAAGACACCCAACACGGCAACGTGGCCACGACAGACAGACAGTAAGACTAGTGGACAGACAGACAGCTGGGGAAAGGCAACAGGGAGGTCCTGGCTTTTCCGCTTCACCAGGCGTCAGTGGTGTTGGTGGAAGAGGGAGGGACGTCCCTCTGTGCGTGACCAGTGTGTGTGGACAGACGTTCCATTCTGTCTGTTGGGGTTGGGTTTTTTTGGTCTTTTTTTCCTGAACCAAAGCTCTGATGTTACTACCGCAGACTTTTGAGAGTGGTAGTGGTGGTAGGGGACGGGACGCCAGTGGGCGAAGCTGGTAAGGCAATTTTCTGGCGGCCGAATTGGTGTTAGGACACTGATTTGCCGCGAGGGTATCCTCAGCCCGACTGGTCAGTTGTGGCTGGACTGTGTGTGGAGTTGGGACAGCGCTCAACTGCGCTGATAGGGCGTGCAGTGACAGAGTGCTGGTTTGAAAGAGGGTGGGGGGAAAATAAAGGAAAAGTGTTCATATTTTCATAGGTTAAAAACAAGTATTTGAGTACTGAAAGATATGTCTGACAGTGAAATGATGAAGAAAATGGAAGTGGATCAATCTGGACACTGAATTACTGCATCGGGAAGCAAACTTAATGCGCAAGAACGTACCATTTTCAGGAGGAAGAAGAATGTTGCCAATAAAGTAGAGTTTGATTACCAATTAAACATCATAAAAGTGTAAGGTAATGTATAGTTTGAGAGACACTCATTAACTCGGTAAAACATTGATCTTCCGAGTGCATACAGTAAAGATAGCTGCAAGAAAACTTCATGTCATAGCTTTTGCAGCGTGCATACATTTCTTCAGAATCGGAAATATTCTCCATCAGAAATCATTGTTGCTGTTCAAATCAATGGACAACACAGTGCTGGAAATATCAGGGGAGAAAAGTCTGTCTGTGGATGTATCTGAGCCTGTGCACATCAACTGCACGCTCCTGTTTATTCTAAAACGCGATTCTATCTTTCCATACTAGTGTTTCTACATTGAATAGAAAACAAGCATGGCTTTGAATTCAGAAGCCGAAAAGCTTGTTTAGGAACACGGGAATAAAACAGCGTTTAAGCCAATCTACAAGAGAGCTGTTGGACAGAAAACCTCCCCAGACTATTGTAAATATGTTTTAAAGAAATTCATGACTGTTGATTGCAGAAAAAAGTGTGCATCTATCTTGTTTTCTCTAAAGTGCGACTTCTTTAAGTGTATACTTAAAGTTGTGACATCAGATTTGGCGTCAAACGTGTTGTCAAATTTCACAAACTAACGTGTTATGTTTGGATACTGTGTTGTGCAAAAAGCCCCAAAACAGCAAACGTCCGTGTCATATTGTGACTGGTAAGTGCTTACACAAAGCGACTGAGCGTGCGTTGTCCCGCATGTCATAAAGCTGTCATCTCTCTAGTGTAATAGTCAGCCCCAAGATATCAACACTTCTTTTTTATATTTCTGGAAGCAGTCCAGAACTTTGAATTTGAGTAATATCACAGTCATACCGTTCTACAGTTTGTCTGTTAAGTAGTGCTATATGTGGATGATTGTATAATGTAAATACTGTGTGTGCCTCTTTCTCTGTCTCTTTGTCTTTCTGTCTCTGTCTCTGTCCCTCTCTCTCTCTCTCTATTTTGTTTTGCTCAGTAAACGCATGAATAGGTTTAATGCAGTATGCTATAAAAATGTCCCGATATATATCTTACTTTCAAATGTTTTGAAAATGGGATACTTTGCAAGAGAGATTGTTTACACGTTTTGCAATAACATACGCTTTTATTCTGCAACATAGTCTTTGCTGCTGAGTGAGATTGCACAAACAATGATGACTGAAATATATGTAGATATGAAAACAAGATTATTTTCAGAAGTGGCTCAGGCACTAGTTGTTAAATTTGAACATGTGGAATGATTTGCTGACAATTGTTATTAGTATTCTCTCAATTGCTTTTTTAAGAGATGTAATTAATCTGATTATTGTTTCTCGCTCATGATTTAGAACCAGTAAGAAACAGGACGTGGAATGGCCTTTGCATTGGTTTTATGATCTGAATAGGTCGAGTCACTTTTATGTGTTATAGTCAGTGCGAATCTACACAGATGATGGTGTGTCAAGAACTATGTCCATGACATCAAAACAATCTAAATATCAACAAGAAAGAAAAGTAAATTAAAGGTGACTTCGATATTTGAGGATAAGGCCTTGGTTCGTATGATTCTGTTACTAACAGCTGAGGTGTGCATCTGTAAAAATATCACGTGAGCACCATAGAAGAACTAAAATAAACATTTCCGTGACGCTTTCCGAGGTGAATGTGCTGTACGTATGTTCAAAACACGTTAAAACCAAGGCTCAAATACTAGGTTGTAACGCAAAGCATGTGCTGCAGCTATGCTACTCTTGCTAATGACTAGGCCATTTAGCCACGCTGGTTGGTTTCTGATTTGCTCAGCTTGTAATAGCAGAAACGTTCAAAGTCTAAGCATCATTACAGGTCTGCCTTGAGGCGTACATTAGGAGAGTGACGCCTGTCAGTAAGCTCACCCGGCATCATGAGTTGGCGAGAGAACAGCAGTGGTTCGGAGACCTACAACACGACCTCAGAAATGTACCTCAACTCCAGCAACTGCTCTGTGAACTGCTCCAGCTCCCCTTCCCCCGGTGTTCTCGCTGCTATCAACTTCGAAATCATTGTGCGCATTGTTGTCCCCACTGTGTTTGGAATTATCTTTCTCCTGGGACTGTTCGGCAACAGCCTGGTCATCCTGGTTGTGGCGCTGGACAAAAACATGCGCAACACCACCAACATCCTCATCCTGACCCTGGCGGTGGCCGACCTGCTCTTCATCGTCCTCTGCGTGCCCTTCACCGCCGCCTCTTACGCCTTGCCCGTCTGGCCCTTCGGCGAAGTGTGGTGCAAGGTGGTGCAGTACTTGATCTACGTCTGCGCCTACGCCAGCGTCTACACCTTGGTGCTGATGTCCCTGGACCGCTACCTGGCCGTGGTGCACGCCATCCGCTCCATGAGCATCCGCAACGAGCGCAACACCTGGCTGGCCGTCAGCGTCACCTGGGTGGTCATCCTGGTGGGGCACATACCCCTGCTGCTGCAGCACGACGTCATGCTCTACAACCACCTCGGGGAGGAGCGCTCCACCTGCACCAACATGCACCACCGGGAGGACCACCGCACAGGTATTGTATTCTTTGCCTGTTTCATTTCCTTTGGCTATATGCTGCCTCTGGGCGCCGTGTGCCTCATGTACGGCCTGATGCTCAAGCGACTGCACGGAGCCGTGCCCGGGGGCAGCCAGTCCAAGGAGAGCATCCGCACCAAGCGGAGGGTGACCAAGATGGTGGTCATCATCGTGGCGTTCTTCGCTGTCTGCTGGCTGCCCATCCAGATCATCCTCCTCATGCAGCAGCTCAACATCTACCCGCCCGACATCCTCTTCATCGGCATCCAGCTGGCCTCCAACTGCTTAGCCTACATGAACTCCTGCGTGAACCCCATTCTGTATGCCTTTCTCTCTGAGAATTTCCGTAGGAGTTTCAGGAAATTTTTATGCTGCTACACCCAAGTGTCAAACAGAGCTGAATATGAACTTGTGAGCGTCAAGCAGTCTGAGAATGTCACCACTGCCACCGCCATCAAAGGTACCATTTAGCTGTTCTGTTGGTTGAGGAAGCCCCCTATGTTTCTCTCTGTGTTCATGACAGCTGCTCTGCATGCCAGGACATCGCTTCAGAACACAATGTCGCACATTCTCGAAAAGCAGCCTGTACTCCTTGTAGCGTGTTTTTGTTTGGTTGATTTTATGGATTGATACAGATTTACTGGGTTTACATAATTATACGATAACCTGTTGAATGTTGTTGACCTATTCTTTTATTTGTTTATTGATTCTGTCTTTCATCCATCCATTCCATTATGTTTTGATTGATATTAACTGAGTCAGTATTTCATGAGTTGATTATTGATTTATTTATCCATCAATCCATTCATCCAGGCATCTACCCATCCACTCATTAATTCACCTACCTACCCACCCATCCACCTATCCGGATATCCATCCATCCATCCATCCAACCATCCATCCCGCCATCCATTCATCCATCTACTCATCCATCTACTCCTCCATTCATTCATCCATCTACTCACCCATTTACTCCTACATCCATTCATCCATCCATCCATCTTTGCACTCATTCAACTTTCCATTTATTTATTTATCAATGAATTGATTGCTTCATTGCTTCATTATTGTTTCATTAAGTGATTTATTCATTGATCCATTCGTTTATTCGTTTTCTTTCATTCATCTATTTGTGTTCTGTTCCTTTCTTCTTTCCTTCTGTCCATCCAGTTTTCCTTTCTTTCTTTTTTTTCTTTCTCCCCTTCTCCCTCTCTCTTTTGTGTTCCCCCTCTCCTCCTTTCTTCCTTCCTCCACTCATGTATGCGTCCATCCATTCTATCCTTTTTAACTACCCATCCATACGTCATATTCATAGTATGTTGTTTATGTACTCAATTATTAACATGTGTGTACATTCATCCATCTATATATATATCTATCTATATCTCCTAACCTATCTCTTCATCCGTCATATTTTACCTGTGTTTACCTACGTATATATGAGAACCGTTTAACAACAACACTTTTCCGATTGTCGTGTTATTATTTGAAAGACATTTTGCTATAATCTCATAATGTAGATGCTTTGTTGCAGGTTTCGGGGTTTTTGATGTATGTTTAGGTTGCGGGGGAAAATCGTACTTTGTTTGATCGTGGAAACAATTAAGACTGTTATAATATTGAGAAAGGTTTGGAGTGTGAACTGTGAGACAGGTACACACGTCAGATAGTCTGTTCATGAAGTGGCTCTTCCTACCGCCACTTTCTTACTAAGTCTAGCGTGTCGGTTAGCTTTTGAGCTTTTAAACGAGACCATCAATTCATGCTGTATTGTGTGTTTTGTGTTCATATAAAGATATCACTGGAATAAATCTGTTATTGGTAACAAAACGCATCACGATGTGTATGTGTGAGTGTATGTTTAAATATCGAACTCTTTCTACCTGTTTTTAGGAGCACTAAGGACTCGGATGGACAGAGATGTGAGGTCACAAAGTATAGTCTCCACCAAGTTGCACTTAACTGAAAACTGTAGAACGTTGTTTCGTCTTTGTCGTCGTCGAACTCTCAGACACCAACCGTTGTTGTATGTCACATGAACGAAAATGCGTCAAACTGCCTGTAAGTGCCTGACAAGTCAGGCCCAGCGCATCCGACTTCGGCACAAGTGAGAAATGTTATCTTTGAATCTTCATGGGGGAAAAAGCAGGAAAATGGACCAAGAAGGCAAAAAATAGACAAGAAGAAGTTAACATAAAAAGGAACACAGCAGAAACAGATAGAATGATAGAAAAGAGGAAGTTTCTAGCACAGAATTTCCAGAAGGTGGAAATGCTATTTATACTGACAGGCCCCCGGCATCCCTTCAGGGGAAGAAAGTTGTGTAAGAATATCGCCTGGCCAAAACAATTGAAGACTTATATTGCTTCTGGTTCCGGTTGACTTCAAGATATAGTAGAAGTACAAAGTTTCTTCTTTTTAAAAAAAAAAAATCGAATCTAACTTAAGCAGGTGTGTGTTTTTTCTTATTGTGTCATCTGTATGGTGTTCATGAACCATCAAACCTGAACACACTGTTTCAAAGACCCCACAGTGTCAGTGATGGCTTCAGTTGGATTTCTATCTTCTCTTTTCGGTTGATTTCAGACGTTGGTTTTTCTTAATTATTTACAAATTAGTTATTGTCGATAGAAAAACAGTTGCGATGAGTTAATGACGTACTCATCACTAGGTTCCGACAGTCAGTGGTGGTTTTGTTTTGTACTGCAGCCAGTTAAAGCGTTCTTACAGAGCAGGAACTGTTAACCACAAATGCACTAACCTATTAACAGCCAGAACATAATTATGCGCTGTAGCTGGTGGTTTCGCGGCGACGTTACATGTACAGTTCCCTAAAGTTTTCACACCCACCCCCCCCCCCACACCCCCCCCCTCCACCCCCAACCGCCGCAACAAGGAGCCACAATATCGCATTATGACGCTGATTGCAATGAGCAATAACAGCTACGTTGAAAGAAAGATGCTGCAACAACTGTTATGAAAAGAAAATGTATACAAACAGGTTAAGCCGACAAAGCACTCTTGTGGCGTTGTGTATCATCTTAATGAAATCATCGATTCTTCGAAATCTCCTTTTTTTAATTTAGAGAATGATGAATACACGTTCGTGTGGGTTTGTTGTTTTTTTCTTACATATTTATGTCACAGCATAATTCTCTGCGTGGTATTAGGGCTGCTCTCCCCTTGAAGAGCGCGTTGCCACAAGAGCAGTGCCACCCACTTTGTCCCCTCTTTTCCTGTCTGCATGTGTATTTGTTTCCCTGTAAGAGTAACTTTTCTTTTCTTTTCTTTTTTACAGAAATTTGCCAGGTACAACTCTTGTCGCCCTGAGTCTTTTCGCGCGCGCTGAAAGCCTGTTATTACACACGGGGACCTCAGTTTATTGTCTGATCCGAAAGTCGAGCGCCCATACCTGCACTCGCGGTCTAGTGGATGGGGAAGTAGGTTCTGGCATAATGTGATCAAATCCCTACACTCTTCCAACACAGACTTTTGTTTTTACTGTCTAGGTAAGTGTGTTACCTCTAGACAATACATACATACATACATGCATACATACATACATACATACATACATACATGCATACATACATACATACATACATACATACATACATACATACATACATACATACATACATACATGCATACATACATACATAATACATACATACATACTTACATGCATGCATACAGACATGCATGCATGATCCATCCATCCATCCATCCATACATCCATACATACATACATGCATACATACATACATACATGCATACATACATACATACATACACACACACATGCAGAGAAATCATCTAAAATGATACGGTCGCCCAACCTCTCCAAAAAACAGTCTAAAATTCAATCAAATCAGATGACAACGTGTAGATATTTCAAGATATGGTAAACAAGCAAGAACGTTACACTGACGCGCAAGGCATACAGCTTAATACAGCGCAAACATATTGAACCAGCAAACAATGTCTGGAAAAGTTTTGCATCATCATTAACTAAGTTAGCGTCATATATACATGGGATTGTTCGAGAGCAATTCCTAAACAGCTGAAAATCCCATTGAGTTTGTAAAACCTTTGACATTTTGGGTAGGGATTTTCTTGTATTTAGCGAAATGTACACATTTAATATGGACGTGTTAATGATAATCAATACCTGTTATGTCCTGATTGAAGACATGTATTATATATAGTACAGATTGTGTACGTCTCTAAACAAACATGTGGATGAGATATATGTATTATTATTATTCCGTTTGGACCCTTTCCTGATCATGTTCGTGTATGTTGCAAAGATGTAAATAATCGGGATAGTGATGATCATTTATAATTATATCATGTAGTGAATAACAGTGGTCTGGTTTTTTGTTTGTATTTGATTTTGGTTTTGATCGTTTGGGTTTGGTTTTTTGGTCGTAGTGAAACAGTGTGATGTTAAAGTTATACATAATTATTCATAAAGTGCTGAGATTGGAACAAAAAGACTTGGATATCGCGTTGCTACGTTGTTTGATTGATTGAATGAATGGGGGAATGTGTGGTTTGATCATTGAATACTTTTAATGTTTGTCGGTCATTGAATAATCTTAATGGATGGAAGGAATAGTCATAGAAGGTTCATGACGGTTGTCGTGTATCAATCATTAAAGGATCTTTAACGTGTGTGGGTCAGTCATGTAAGGGATCATAATGGATGTGTGGGTCTATCATTTGAAGGATTATGGTGGATGTTTGGGTCAGCCATTAAACGATGAAGATGGACGTATGTGTCAATCGTTAATTAATAAATCATTGGAATGTGTGGGTATGTTATTTGAAGGGTTATGATGGATATGTGAGTAATTCATTGAAGCATTATGATGGATGTGTGAATTAGTCATTCAAGGATCATCAGGGATGTATGAGTAAGTCATTGAAGGATTATCATGGAAGTGTGAGTCTGTTATTGAAGATTATGATGGAGGTGTGGGTCTGTCATTGAAAGATTATGATGGAGAGTGTGAGTCTGTCATTGAAGGATCATGATGGAGGTGTGAGTCTGTCATTGAAAGATCATGATGGAGGTGTGGGTCAGTCATTGGAAGATCATAATGGAGGTGTGGACAAGTCATTAAAGGGCCATAATGAAAATGTGGGTCAGTCAATTGAGAGACTGATGAGTTGATTATCTGGTAATTGTGCAATATTATTCGTGGTTTAAAAATAGTTCTGTTGGAGGAAAACTTGGTTTCTTGCTTTTCGTCTTGTGTTCCTTTTTCTTCTTTTTTTTCTTCCATATTTTCTTTTTTTTTCTCTTTTTGTCTCCCTTTCTTTCTTTCTTTTTTAAAAATGTTCGTTTCTCTTTCTTTCTTTCTTTCTTTCTCTCTTTTTGTCTCTCTTTCTTTCTTTCTTTTTTCTCTCTTTTTGTCTCTCTTTCTTTCTTTCTTTCTTTCTTTTCTTTTCTTTTCTCTCTTTCTTTTCCTTTTTTTCTTTTGTTTTTCTTTTCTTTGTTCTTTTATTGTATAGGTTTTTTCTCCTTCCATGTAATTTCTTTGCCCGCTCTTTCCATTTTTTAATCTTTATGTTCTTTTTTCCTCTATTTATGGATTTTTTACAATTCTTTTGTTCCTACATTTTTCGATTTGTTAATGTCTTGTTCGCATATATTTTTCTTTTTATTTGTGGTCTGCTCTCATTTTTTTCAGTTCTCCTTAAATCTACTACAGATGCCTCTTCATCTATTGTTTGTTTTATTTCTCTCGTTTCTTTTGAGAATAAGTTTAGCTATTCCTCCAGCGTCTGACGCCAATGAAATTATGCGCATACGCCTTATTTTGCGCCCTCGCACACACACGCACGCACGCACGCACGCGCGCGCACAACACACACACAACACAGCACAACACACGCACACACATATACACACACAACACAACACAGCACAACACAACACACACACACCCCACCACCACACACACCACACCACACCACACCACAACATACTCACACACACAGCACAGCACAACACATAACAGCACGCGCGCACGCACACACACACACACACACGCACGCACACAGCACACACATCAAAAAAGAAAGAAAGAAATCAAATGCAGTGTTTAAATGATCTTCTTTACCTTCATCTATCCTGTAAGCTAGTAGACTTTTGGTGGCACCACTGAAACTTTTTTTCAACCAGCTTCCTGGTACTTCATAGTAAAAACGCAACCTACCATCTGCAAAACACATGAATCGATTTCTACTTCTGCCGAGACCAAAAAACAGCTACAACAATAGTAACAACGAAAACCAATATATCTATCAACAATAATCACAAAAATGTGTAGCCCCCCACCCCTATCCCCCCAAAAAGAAGAAAAGAAACACAAACTCAAAGGTCAAACAAACCAGAATAAGTCAAGACATGGAACTAACAAAACAAAACAATTACTCTACTATGCGGATATTGAACTCTAGGTTTTAAAAAAAAGACTAAGAAAAAGAAAGAAAAGAACCCTCCAAAAGTAAAGAAAAGAACAAAGAACAAAGGAAAGGAAAACCTGCTCCTCTTTCAAAAATGAAAACCAAAAACAAAAAGTACACCTAAGCCTGGCATTAAGATGCTGTGAACACATTTGCAACAGGGGGTACTTTTTTGTTGCGTGTGTGTGTGTGTGTGTGTGTGTGTGTGTGTGTGTGTGTGTGTGTGTGTGTGTGTGCTATTTTTCTTAGAATATAAAACGCTGTTTATGAAGGTAGAAGATGACTGAATGGTTTGTTTGAGTACTTACTGAATACACTGTAAAGGGGATAACAACCTGTTTTCTTCTTCTTTCTTCTTCTTCTTCTTCTTGTTCTTCTTCTTCTTCTTCTTTCTTCTTCTTCTTCTTCTTCTTCTTCTTCTTCTTCTTCGCAATTCTTCTTCTTCTTCTTCTTCTTCTTCTTCTTCTTCTTCTCTCTTCTTCTTCGCAATTTTTCTTCTTCGCAATTCTTCTTCTTCGCAATTCTTCTTCTTTGCAATTCTTCTTCTTTGCAATTCTTCTTCGCAATTCTTCTTCTTCGCAATTCTTCTTCTTCGCAATTCTTCTTCTTCGCAATTCTTCTTCTTCTTCTTCTTCTTCTTCTTCTTCTTCTTCTTCTTCTTCTTCTTCTTCTTCTTCTTCTTCTTCTTCTTCTTCTTCTTCTTCTTCTTCTTCTTCGCAATTCTTCTTCGCAA
Source organism: Rapana venosa (assembly GCA_028751875.1). NCBI lineage: Eukaryota > Metazoa > Mollusca > Gastropoda > Neogastropoda > Muricidae > Rapana > Rapana venosa. The sequence continues at coordinate 37,836,246 of CM054134.1, read as the reverse complement.
TTCTTCTTCGCAATTCTTCTTCTTCTTCTTTGCAATTCTTCTTCGCAATTCTTCTTCGCAATTCTTCTTCTTCTTCTTCTTCTTCTTCTTCTTCTTCTTCTTCTTCTTCTTCTTCTTCTTCTTCTTCTTCTTCTTCTTCTTCTTCTTCTTCGCAATTCTTCTTCGCAATTCTTCTTCGCAATTCTTCTTCGCAATTCTTCTTCGCAATTCTTCTTCTTCTTCTTTGCAATTCTTCTTCGCAATTCTTCTTCGCAATTCTTCTTCTTCTTCTTCGCAATTCTTCTTCTTCTCTGCCACCCCTGTTACTTCAAGTTTTGTATTTTTGTTGTTGTTTACTGTGTCCATGTGTCCTACACCTGTCTGTCTATATTATATGTGTATATGTCTGTATGTGTGTATGTGTCTCTTTGTCTCTCTTTCTGTCTGTCATTCTCTCTCTCTCTCTCTCTCTCTCTCTGTCTCTCTCTCTCTCTCTCTCTCTCTCTCTCTCTCTCTCTCTCCATCATCAATGTATGTATTTTTTCTTTCTTTATATCATTCTTCATGCTATGTATTGCACATTAATTACTTTCGATTTTTTTAGAGGGCTGGATGTAAAAAAAAGCTATTGTTATGCTTATTCTATAACCCTCTATAAATAAAATTTGTTCATTGTTCATTGTTCTCTCTTTCTCTGTGTCTTTCTGTCTGCCTGTCTCTCTGTCTGTCTGTTTCTCTCTCTCTCTCTCTCTCTCTCTCTCTCTCTCTCCTCTCTCTCTCTCTTCCCCTCTCTCTCTCTCCTCTCTCTCTCTATCTCTCTCTGTCTCACTCTCTCTTCGGGGACTGGGTGTTAAAAAGGACATAAGTGCTTACTCAATATCTTCAGACTAAACGAATTTGATTTTCTGTCCTTACTAATTAAGTCTCTCACAGCGACACCAAGACCCGGAGCATAATGTGCAGACATTACCTTGTATAGTTTTATCTACTCTCCGTCATGTCAACAAATACACAGATCAGTAAACAAACAGACAGTGAAATAAGAAAATAAAGATGGTAGTCTTCTTCACGCTATCTGATATAAAAGCCATCATATCCATCTGAAGGGACGGGGTAGCCTGGTGGTTAGGGTGATGTATTCGTGATCTGCTGACCCTGGTTTGACTCTCGTTCAAGAGGATTTTACCTCTGGATTTTACATCAGTGCCGACTCCATTCTCCCTAAAAGTCTTTCGGATGATATGAGACTATAAACTGAGGTTCCGAGTGCGAACGCACGCAGAACACCTTGCGCACACGTTAAACCCGTTCCGCTTTTCGAAAGAGTAGATGATTATGTGCCGACGGGAAGGGATAACAAAAACTGACAAAACTGCATACACGCGGGGGACTGGATGA
>CM054134.1:37819869-37829869 GCA_028751875.1 Rapana venosa | reverse complement strand
TACAATGGCTTCGTTCTCATGTCGAAGCGTAAATCATGAAATAAGAACTCCCCCCCCCCACACACACACACATGATGTGACACTTTTTGTTATGTATAGTGAAGTACGGGAAAAGGGATACCTACATCAGCCTTGTGCAGCCAACATGGGTGGGATCATGATTGTCATGGTCTGGCACTCTCCGCGTAGTTCTATTTTTTTCCACAGAACAGTGAATCGGCTATAGAAAGCGCAGCGGGCTTGATTGCAGTCTGCAGAGACTATTAAAACTGGCTGCCAATAGGGCTAATGACCTCTCCTTCTCTCTTTACGTCTGTCAGTGTTTTCTCTTTCTTTCTCTTTATCATTCATTCTCTTTTCACTTTACTTGTTAAAGTCGATTTTTTTTTGTTTTCCTTTTTATTTCTGCTCTCTCTCTCTCTCTGTCTCTCTCTCTCTCTCTGTCTCTCTCTCTCTCTCTCTCTCTCTCTCTCTCTCTCTCTCTCTCTCTCTCTCTCTCTCTCTCTCCTCTCTTCTCTCTCTCTCTCTCTCTCTTTCTTCTCTCTCTCTCTCTCAGCTGTTGTCTCTGTGCGTATCTCTGTGGGTTTTTTTCCTGCTTATATTATGTGTATTGGTTTTGTATAGCTGACTGTTTAGCCGTCTCTCCATCTGTCTGTTTAGCTGTCTGTCTGTCTGTCTGCCTGCGTGCCTGCATGTGTCTGTCTGTTTAGCTGTCTCTCTGCCTGCCTGCCTGCCTGCCCGTTTGTCCGTTTCTCTTTCTCTCTGTCTGACTCTATCTCTATCTGTCTGTCTGTCTGTCTGACTGTCTTTCTGTCTGTCTGACTGTCTGACTGTCTGTCTTTATATCTGTCTGTTATCTGTCTCTCTCTGTCTCTCTCTCTCTGTCTGTCTGCCCCCCCCTCTCTCTCTCTCTTCTCTCTCTCCTCTCGTCAGATTTTACTTTAAAATTCTGAAATGTGTAAGGTGTGTTGAAAGTGACACAACTGTGACCTTTTATGTGGGAGACGATTTTAATACATAATTTTGTTCACATCATTTCTGTTACCAATGCTCTTTATATCGATGTAATCATTGTGAGATTTCCTTTCTATTGGGTAATTTAGCTCATCCTATTCCTCTAATTTAGTTTTGCTTTTAAGTTGACTTAATTTTTTTTAAAAGATAGTTTTGTGTTTTCTGCGATCATGTTCTTGCCAATCACTTCATCTGTTCTTGAAGATGCATATATAAATGTAAGCTGTTCATATATGTTTTATAACTCCTATCGTTTTCTCAATAATTTGATTAAAAATTGCCTGTAGAAGAAAAGGGCTAGCTGTGCATGTTGTGCTCATTTTTCTCTAATCCTCTGACATTTTGGCACTCAAAAATATATTTTGGGCAATGCTGACCAAGTATTAACTGTATAATAAATGGAAACCTAGTGTATTATTTCTATCCCCTACGTCATTTCTGTTTAATGCTATTTTTTGTTTACAGTTTTTAATGTGTTTGTGACATTCAAAATGATGCACATCATTATCATACATCGCTGAGATTATCTTTGTACACGCTTTCAGTAAAACGCGTAATAAAACACAATCTGACAGAAATCAACGTGAGGAAAAAAGATCTTCTGAAAATGTCGAGGGTTTGACGTCATCAAGTTTTTACATAGAGGCAGAAGTTGACGAAACAAGCTTGGAAAGGGGTGAGGAGGGAACACGGGGAGGAATGGCGTGTTTAGTTAAGCTATCGTATTTTTAGTAACAGTAATTTGACCTATGTCCATGATACTGCTCTTTGCCAAAAACCTAAAATAATGGTGAAGAAGATGATCTTTAATAGTAGCGGTTTGATCTGTCTGTCTGTCTGTCTGTCTGTCTCTCTGTCTCGCTCTCTCTCTCTCTCTCTCTCTCTCTCTCTCTCTCTCTCTCTCTCTCTCTCTCTCTCGCTCTCTCTCTCTCGCTCTCTGTCTATCTGTCTGTCTGTCTGTCTGTCTGTCTGTCTATTGTGTCAGGTCTTCTCCCGAGCGTGTCATTTTGTAAGAGAGCTGTTGCCAGCCTCAGCCGACACATTCCAACTTCAGAGCAGCTCATTCCATTGTACAGGTTGCATGCTGGGTATGTTTGTGTTTCCGTAACCCACTGATCGCTGACGTGAACTGTGGGATCCTTAACGCGCACAGTCTGATCTTCTGAATGCGTGTATACACGAAGAGAATGAAGGCACTTGCAGGTCTGCACATCTGATTCTATCTTGTTCTGACTTGTGTTTGTTTCTGTATGCTTGTTAATTTGAGTTTCTTTCGCCAATTAGATTCTCTTGAGATATTTCACATTCCTTTATCAAACAGTTATGTTATTATCCCATTATTTGATCATCGCATCATTAAGAGTGTTGTTGCATATAAGCGATGTGTATTAGTCTATAGCCAGCACATGTGTTTTTGTTATTTCCTGTCCTATAATTATCTTCGAAATGGAAGTCTGACTATTTTTTTTTCTCATAATTTTGTTTACTCTTTTAACTCCTTACAGATGTGACCTTAGTCAAATTATAAATATATAGTTAAAAGACACAGTTTGCAGCACTATTGACAATTTGTTTTACCACTGGCCATAATTGTATGTGTGTATAGAATATTGACCTAGAAAGCAAACGCAACGGTATTTTGCGTATGTGTATAGCTAAGAACATCCCTGATCCATGGCACAATATAAAAAAAAATAGAGAACGCAATGTTTTGGAGAAGTCTTGACTGGCTAACATCACATCATAATCTGAAATGGACTGATGCAGCAAGCTGCAATATGGAATAAGTAAAAGGGGGTGGGGATGGAGAAGGGGGTACAGTGTTGTCTAAGCAATGTCAGTCAATGGACACTAGGCTGTGCTATATTGACTGTTCATGTCTTATACAAAAATGTCAAGGGTGATGACCTCCATCCAAAGGTGGGGATGTGATTTGACTGGGCTACCTTTCAAATATTGCGGTTATGTTCTGTGTCTGAATTTGGTCGGGGGTGGTGGTGGGGGGAGGACAGGTGAGTAGTGGAAGACGGTAGGTATTTGTATGTGCGCTCGCGCGTGTGTATGTGTGCGCGTGAGTGTGTTCGTTTGAGTGTGTGAGTATGTGAGTGTGTGAGTGTGTGTGTGCGTGCGTGTGTGTGTGTGTGTGTGTGTGTGTGTGTGTTGTGTGTGTGTGTGTGTGTGTTGTGTGTGTGTGTGTGTGTGTGTGAGTGTGTGTGTGTGACGGAGAGAAAATGTGCGTGGGTGTGTGTGATAAGATAGGCAGACAGACAGACAGAGAGGCAGACAGACAGACAGATGTAAAGACACTGTGCGTTTGTCTGTATGTATGTTGTTGTTGTTGTTGACTTCATTTTTACGTCTGTTCACTTCTAGTAATATTAGACAAACAAACAAAAACCGGGAGAGATGGATGTGTTGTTTAAAAGAAAACCCAAAACCCACGTGTTTCAAAAAATAAAACAAAACAAAAAACATCTCGAAAATAAACTTGGCAATGCAACAGGGATTAAAAAAAACAACAAAACAAAAACAAGCCATTAACGGTAATGTAACTATAACAAATGTCCTATGGGATTGTGACAAAGACCTTTCACAATTTCAAATGCCAGTTTTAGATTACTGAATACGCTGGTGAGGGAATTTTTATCAAAATGAGGCATGAAAGGTTTTACAATCTGGCAATCAAAAAGTATATTGGGTATTAGTGATATTCTCACCACACAGACATTTGCCATTTTTGCTGAAATTGGCTATCAAAGCATTCAGTTTCATTCTATAAAATAAAGTATTAATTCTTCTTGACGTAAAAACACTTGTACTAGCTTCTGAATGGTTCACCACTGTTAAATAATCGGTATTGATTGCAGTTCTCGTTAAAAGTCTCTCATTTTGCTGATTAGTGTCGGTGACCTTTCTCCATGATTTTTGTTCTAGTAAGCTATACCCCTCTTGTAAGGATAAAGGCGCATGGAATTTTATTGCATCCCGTCCATGTTTTGCACATTTTTGGCATCTCTATCCGCCCACTCATTTGAAAAGAACCCAGTGTGTGAAGGCACCCAACAAAAGTTCACACTTATGCCCTTTAAGGTTAATAGATAGATGACATGCTTAATCTTTAATATGATTTTCGAAGTTTTCTTGTAACGTGGGGATTTTAAAGCATACAATACCGATTTAGAATCAACGCAAAGAAGAATTTGAAATATACACAACGGAAAATCAAGAATATAAGTAAGACCCATTAGTATTGCTACTAGTTCTGCTGTAAATACCGAGTGATGTTTGCCAACATAATACGATATTTCCATTTTTATCACAGGTATAACAAAAGCAGAACCTGTTTCTTGATTATCTAGACGTGATCCGTCTGTATAAATTTGTAAAAGGTCAAAATATGTATGATGGATGTTGGATCGGACATCAGAAACCATTATATTCTGGTTGTCATTCTTGATTACATTAGACACTTCTATATCAAAGAGTGCTTTATTCATCTCCTATGATGGGCAAGGTAAGATTGCTTCTCGTGTATCCATGCTGTGTTGATTGACTTCAGAGTTTTGTACCAGATCAGACACATATGTACTTATGGGCATTAAAGAGGATATATATTTCGCTCTTTAGGAAAATTAAATTTTACTTCTTGTTCTTCTGAAATAAAGTTTTCTGTCGTTTTGTTTCTGAGCGCATATTTGGCACATGCCAGATGACGGTAATCATCTAAAGGCAAAATGCCGACTTTGTTATATATTCCCAGGGCTGAGGCATGATAAGGCACACCAAGAGCCAGCCTGTATGCTTTGCAGTCTATACTTTGTAACTGTGTAAGTAAATACTTAGGAGCACTGAAAAAGACCTCTTGACCATACGATAATTTTGAATGAATAAGAGATGTATCTAAATATTTCAGATTTAATATGTTTTGACACCAGAACTGTTTACTTACCATCTTCAACAAATTGAAGCCTTTCTTTGCTTTAGTTAAATTGTGTTTGAAATGTTCATTCCAAGTTAGCTTAGAAGTGAGAATAACACCCAAGAACTTTACGGTGTCTTTATACTCAATCATGTTGTTCACAATTCTAAATGCTGGAAGGTCATCTGGATTATTGCTATTATTAAAAAGCACAGTGTACGTTTTGTTTTCTGTGGATAAAGTAAATCCATTTTGAGCATATAATTATCGATGTTGTTAAGCTGGTTGTGGTATACATTTGTAATGTAGTTAAACGCTATTTTTGGTGTGTTTCGTTTCATAGTAACATTCATCCACATGCATACATCATCTGCATATTGCACTAAGACGACTTCCTTTGACAATTTCATAGGGAGATCATGCAGCAAAACATTAAATAAGAGAGGCGATATTACAGCACCTTGGGGTAGTCCCATATGAAGAGATCTAAAACTTAGATATGATTCGGCTACACTAGCCTGTATACTTCTGTCAGTCAAAAAACTGTTAATATAATTATAAAAATGCCCAGAAAAACCCAGATCATTTAGTTTACACAGCAACTTAGCATGCCAAACTTGATCATACGCTTTTTTATATAAAAAAAATGTTGCAAGAACGTTCTTTCTTCTTGCAAACTAAATTATTATATGCGTTGATAACTTAACCAAGTTATCTAAGGCAGATTTGTCTTTTCGGAAACCCGCTTGATTGACCGGGATTATTTTATTTTTATCACAGAAGTACATCAGCCTTTTAAGAATAATTCTCCCCATTAGCTTGCCAGTGTGTGAGGTCAAAGCAACTGGCCTTTAGCTAGTTCTGTCTGTTCTGCGTTTTCCCTGTTTATGAATAGGAATGACAATAGATTGGTTCCAAATTACTGGCATAACACCTTCAATCCAACATTCATTGAACAGTTTATGCGATAGAAAAAATAAAGTTTGCTGGTAGATGTTTTAACATGTCATTATAAACTGCATGTAACATGACAGATGTTTTCTTAGTAGAAAGAGACAGTAAAGCATCTCTAACTTCATCCACTGAAGTTGGAGCATTAATTCATGAACTGTTGTCAGAGACTGGGTCAGTGTACTCTGTTTTATTTTCCTCTTCTGCTCTATAGTTCCTACACTTAAATAACAATCCTTCAAGACGCATCGATTTTGAAAACAAGTCTGCAAACGCCTCTGTCTTTTCTAATTTTGATGGAAATTCTTTGTTCTCCAGTCTCACTGGACAAGTTGGAAAACTAACACCTTTTTTTCATTTCATGACTTTTTTCCCGAACCTTTTTAAGGCTCTTCTGATTTGAAATTTCGGTGGTTCAAAAAGAAGTCCAAATTTGTTTCTTAGCCTGAGCTACAACAAGGTTACAATGATTTTTTTTAGCTTGTTTCTGTTTTACATTGTCTGCATGTGGTTGTGCCTGGGTGTGGGACAATCTCTCTCTCTCTCTCTCTCTCTCTCTCTCTCTCTCTCTCTCTCTCTCTCTCTCTCTCTCTCTCTTTGTGTGTGTGTCTCTCTCTCTGTCTCTCTCTCCCCCCCCCTCTCCCCCCCCCCCCCCTCTCTCTCTCTTTCTCTCGCCACCCCCACCCCCAAACCCCCTCTCTCTGTTTACAGTGCCAACCATTTTCAGAACGTTAATCCTTTCTAAGACTAGGAATGGTGGACAGGGGCTACCGGAGCGAAGTGCTGCCATCATCATTGTGGTCAAGCCAGTGGCCACCACCACTCACTGGCTGTTGCTCGTGTTTCTTTTTTCCCACAGGCCATAAATCTGCTGCTGCGGAAAAGCATCGTCAGCTTAATTGTCGTCTGCAGGGGTTTTGAGACTCGACTTGCCCTGAATAGGTTAATGGTCTTTCTTTCTCTTTTGTGTCCGTCCGTGACTGTTCCTGTCTGTGTGTGTTACTGCTTTGTTTCCCCTTGTCTATGAGCCGGGGCGTTGATACAAGGAACGAGAGTAGAGCTGGTTTTATACCCTGTTTTAATCTGTGAAAGTTATACTTTTTTTTTTAATATAATCTGAGATTCAATATTTTACGAGGTGAGAGTCTTGATATGATGGCCTCTGTGGTCCGCAGAGCTATGAATAACAGGATTGAATTGGATTGTGTTTATGTATATTTTTCAAAAAGTGGTTTAGGTTATTTTTCCGTTGTCTGTCTTTATCAACGACCCTGGCCCTCACTGCTTGTCTGTCTTTATATCTTTGTCTCTTTGTCCTTGTCCGTGTTAATAGTCTGTATCTATTTTCCTGTCACTGTCTGCCTCTCTGTCTCTGTCTGCCTCTCTTTCTCTGCCTGTTTGTCTGTCTGTCTGTCTGCCTATCTATCTGTCTGTCTGTCTGTCTCCGTCGTTCCCTCCCCCTCTCTCTCTCCCTCTCTCTCTCTCTCTCTCTCTCTCTCTCTCTCTCTCTCTCTCTCTCTCTCTCTCTCTCTCTCTCTCTCTCGCAATGTGTGGGTTGTTTTACAAGTTGTCCTGATCATACCGCATTTTTGCCCCCTTTCATAATATGGGGCTATGGCCTTAATGAATAAACCATCTGAAGTCTGAACTCTCTCTCTCTCATATACAAGGTATGTGCTCAAACATTCTAGAAACACAATGTTCAGCATAATCATAATAAATAATAATGATAATATTAATAATAATAATATTATTATTAATAATAGTAATAGTAATAGTAATAATAATACATTGAATTTATATAGCGCCATATCTTGAAGAAAAAAATCATAGTGCTTTCGTTCATCCCACTCATTCACATGCAGCCAGTTACAATTAATAGTTCTTACAAATTCAAATGTATACACACACATGCACGCACGAACACACATAAAGGTTATACACTTCGGCAGAGTTATGGGGTTTTTGATGTTGAGAGCAAGGACAAGAACGAGATGGAACAAGAGGGATAATCTTAGGTTGGAAATAAATGAGTCTTGAGGCCGGATTTAAAAGCTTCATAAGAAGGCTTTCGGCGGATGGAGAGAGGGAGGTCATTCCAGATCGATGGACCAGAAACAGAGAAAGAGCGACGGCCAACGGTGGACTGGTTGAATCTAGGTAGTAAGCACAAGGTGTCTGCAGCAGAGCGGAGGGAACGAGAAGGAGTGTACAGGTGAAGACATTCACAGAGGTAGGAAGGTGCTGTTTTGTGGAGGCATTTGTAACAAAGGGTACTGATCTTATAGTTTACTCACAACATCACATCACAACACAAATATAGAGAAAAAAAAGCTGGGATGGGAAAGGACTGGATGACTGACTGAAGAGAATAGATGGCTGTGCTTGTCTGGGTAAACATTTTAATGGCCATTGGAGAGGGGGACTCCATTGCCGTTTGAGCTCTGTGACCAAAATGTCAAAGGTGATGATCTTTGCCTAATAGTGTGTTCTGTGCTTTGACTGGCCAATAACTATTGCAGATTTGCGGCGTGCGTGTTTAGGGTGTGTGTGTGTGTGTGTGTGTGTGTGTGTGTGTGTGTGTTGTGTGTGTGTGTGTGTGTGTGTGTGTTTGTGTGTGCGTGCGTGTTTATGGTGTGTGTGAGAGAGAGAGTGTGTGTGTACTAGTGTGTGTATGTGAGAGAGAGAGAGGGAGAGAGAGAGAGAGAGAGTGTGTGTGTATGTATGTGTTTGTGTGAGTGTGTGTGTTTGGGTGTGTGTAGTAGAGTAGGGGCGGGTGAAAGAGGCAAGTGTGTGTGTATGTGTGTGCGTGTCTTTGTGTGCCTGCCTTTCTGTAGAATATATATATATATATATATATATATGCTTGTTTCTCCTCTGACTGGCTATGTATCTGTCTGTCTGTCTGCCTGCCTGCCTCTCTGTCTGTTTATCTGTCTCCCTGCTTGTCTGTCTGTCTCTCTGTATCCGCCTTCGTGAAATTGCATATAAAATGCAAACCCCATACTTTATTCATCTGATCTTGGGATAAAGAACATTCCTGTAACTACCACTAGGTGATTGAACCTTTTTGAAAGAAACAGCAATAAGAAAGAAAGACAGAAAAAAAGGAATAATTCGGCTTAAAAATAAAAAAAGAAAATGTTTCTGCCATCACAAATGTGGTCAGGAAGGGGCCAACACTCCTCACTAGCTGTTGCTCTCCCTTACCCCCCTACACACACACACACACCAACAGACCATAAATCTTGCTGTGGAAAGCGCAGTGGGCTTGATTGCCCTCTGCAGAGAGTATTAAACTGGCTGTCAATGGGCTGATGAGACTTTATTGCTTTATGGTTCTTAGTCTTCGATGTACTGTTGTTGTTTTTTTCAAATTTATTTCTGAGTTTGTATTTTTGTTTCTGTTTCTGTCTCTCACCTGTTAACGTTTTATGTCTGTCTATGTCTGTCTGTCTATGTCTGTCTGTCTATGTCTGTGTGTGTATGTGTGTGTGTCTGTCTCTCTGTATGTCTCTCTCTCTCTCTCTATCGCTCGCTCTTGCTCTCCCTTACTCTTTTTTTCTGTCGGTTATTATTATTGTTTATTTTTCACATGTACTAAAATGGACGAAATAACACATGTCCTGGCACATGATGTCAGCACCAATATCAATGCTATTAAATAAGGTCTGCTTACCCACAAGAACGGAGGGGGAAGGGAAGGGATGCTCAGCGAGAACGAAACATGTTATGGACATTATACATCTGCAATGAGACAGTCTCTGATTCCAGAGTATACTTAAGAAACTAACAACATGGAACTAGTTGCCAAATCACATGGTTAACGCTGCCCAGGCCAAAAGGCTTGTCTGTTATTGATGTCAAACACATGCTAAGGCCTATATTGAAATGCTATGTTTTAGAAAGTAATGTTGGGATTGTGTTCAGCCAGGACAATTTCGTAACATAGCAAACCTGCACTCTCCTGCAAACGACTAAACAAGATCATCGGAGGTAGGAGCACGGCTACGTAATTATGTGAGGAAGTTCTGTGCTTAAAAACAGTCATTCACGCAGTCTTCTTATCTGATGCGTACTTCCACTCTCCTAGATCCTCGCAATTCCCGCTTGTGA
>CM054134.1:37802369-37809869 GCA_028751875.1 Rapana venosa | reverse complement strand
GTGGGAACAGATGACATAATTTACAAATCCGCATACACACGGGGACTGGATGTAAAAAAGCACATAAGTGATTATTTTATTATCCTCGATATAAAAGAATAAATAAATAAATAAAATTAATATTGCCCTGGTTCACTTTTGACACAGCCTGTAGTTTCTCTCTCTCTCTCTCTCTCTCTCTCTCTCTCTCTCTCTCTCTCTCTCTCTCTCTCTCTCTCTCTCTCTCTCTCTCTCTCTCTCTATTTTTGCCTGTCTACTCGTGTGCTGTCTGCTAGTCTGTTCGTATGTCCGCCCATCCCTCTGTCTGTCTGTATCTCTGCTTCATATGTGACTCTGGAATGACATGTTGTTCTGTTTCTAATATTGGGTTTCCAGTAATTCTGTCCTCATTCACGTTTCTGCGTGAGCTGCTGTGAAATTGGCTTTTGTTTTCTTTTTGTTTTGTTTGTTGTGGTTTCCAGCAAAGTAATCAGTCAGTTATTTCTTTTTTTGCTCATTTAGGTATTAAATGTTTTAATAACACCAGCTAAAGCAACAACTACAGCAGCCTTAGATATAAAGGTACAGGAGTCCCATAACCTATAAGGTCGTAGGGGAGCGAGGCATCAGAGACCTCACTTCTCTAGGGCCAGCATATTGAGGGCGGTGCCCATCTCCTCTCCCTCGCTGCTTTACCTTCCCTGACCCTAAAGAGGGCAGGTACCCATTTACAGCTGGGTGAACTGGGGGAACTGTACTGAAGCCAAGGCGCGCAAACGGTCACCCATCCAACTGGTAACCGCGCTTGACGCTGCTTAACTAGCCTTAGATATACAAAGGAAATAAGAAGGGGTTAGAAAGCTGCTTACGGTATTCTTGCATAATGAGTGCGATACTCTGTGTGTTTATGTGTGTGTGTGAGAGAGAGAGAGAGAGAGAGAGAGAGAGAGAGAGAGAGAGAGAGAGAGTGTGTGTTTGTGTATGAGAGAGAAAGAGAGAAAGACAGAGAAAGACTGTGTGTGTATGTGTGTGTGTAAATTGATTGTATGTGCGTGTGTGTGCATGAGTATGTGTGTGTGCGCGCGCACGCGCGTGCGCCAGTGCGTGTGCCTGTGTTTGCGTGATCGTGCATATAAGTCTACTTTCATGTATGTTCGTGTCATACCCCTTATCGTTTCTGTGCGGAGAAAGAACCCAGGCTAACCGAAAGGAACGTTGCAAGAACGCAATCAAAGCTAATCCCGACTGATGCAAGATCAAACCCCAGCGAGAAGTAGGAGACAGCTGGAGCTGACCCCCACTGGCCAGCAGTACTGTAGTCCACCAAACCTTGGCCCCCTTTGAGGAGGCTGATTGTCAGAGGCTGAACACTAAAAGGAGAACACAATGCCACAGCACAACACAGGTTGTGATCGGAATAATGACCGACATTTAATGCTTCTTGCTTCTCCAGACATAACCTCGGATTGAGGACTCTTTTCCTTGTTCAGTTGTGTTCTGAACTTGAGAAACATGAGGTCTGTTTTTTATCTGGACCCTGGAAAACAACCACCGTAGTTTCTATAACTTTTAGATTCATCGAGATTTCTTTCTACCCTTTTTCTTCGTCGAACGCTCTGACAGTACGTATTGTTGCCTGTCGTATGGTAACAATGCGTTGTGCTGTTTGTTAAGCGCCTGACAAGTCAGACCCAGCGCACCCTACTTCGGCGTGGGAGAGAATTGTTATTTCTGAAAGTTTGTATGCGGGGGAAAATGCCAGAGACTGGAGCAAAAAGAAAAAAAGGAAGGCAGAAAGGAGATCAGCGTGAGGTAACAAGGAGAACATAGAACAAGTCAGAGGTATAGAGAGGCATAAAAAAGAGGGAATTCCTAGCTCAGAACTTGATGTAGTTGGGGAGGATCTTTATGCTGACAAGCCTCCAGCATGCCTACAGGGTCATTGCTATTCTAAAACGTATCGTTATGTCACGACATGCCGAGTTTTTCACATCTGGAAGAAAAAAATAATAACCATACCCCTTTTTACTCTTCTTGTCCCCGATATTTCGCCTCTTCTTCGTGTTTTTGCCTAATTATTTCACTATGTATCTTTATACCTCGAAAACTGAAAGCAAACGCACTCCCCCCACCCCCCTCAAGAAAAAAAAAGAAACAACAAAAATTGAAGAAACGGTAAGCTCTTCTCGTCTGTTAAAGAGTTCATTTTTTTGTTTGCAGCGCTGTCCTTTTCTTGTACTTTCAGCCTGATGTTGCTTACTGTCTTTGCATGAATGTGTAGCTTTCTGTTTGCTTGTCTGCTTATTTGATGTCTGTTGTTGTGTGTGTGTGTGTGTGTGTGTGTGTGTGTGTGTGTGTGTGTGTGTGTGTGTGTGTGTGTGTGTGTGTGTGTGTGTGTGTGTGTGTGTGTAATTATGTGCGTGTGTGTGTTGATTTACTTAGTGCTCTCTAGGTCAGGCTTGTGTTTTATGCTGAAAAACAAAATGATGCCTTCTCATTAATTTATACATTTTTTTCTATTTTAATTTTTTTTTCCTTTTAATTTTATACCACTTTAAGTCACGGCAGATTTTTCTGCGTGAAATTCGAGCTGCCCTCCTCGGGGAGAGCGCGTCGCCACAGGAGCAGTGCCACCCATTTTTTCTGGCTCGTTTTGTCTATTATTGCTAACGTTTCTGGGTGTGTTATTATAAGGTTGGCTTTTTATTGTTTCTTTTTGTCTGCTATTTGTTATTTGCTTGTTTGGTGGTGTTTTGTTTGGGGATTTTTTCGGTGAGGGGCTATTTTTGCATCTTGATGTTCTATTCATGGTTTTGTGTCTTTGCTTTATTAGGTTTTTTTGCCAAGAATTAATCAGTCAGTTTCTTTGAATAGAGTAAATTTTTTTTAAACACGCTTTTATCTGTTGGATCCAACGGTATTAAGAAAAGAGAATAGCATTAAAACCAAAGGAAATTGAAGAGAGTTAAAAGGATTCTTGAAGTAGTTTGCTTTCCTTTTAAGCTTGTGAAGTATTGTCTGAAGTAGCGCGCGTGTGTGTGTGTGTGTGTGCGTGCGTGCGTGCGTGCGTGCGTGTGTGTGTGTGTGTGTGTGTGCGCGCGCATGCGTGCGTGCGTGTGTGTGTGTGTGTGTGTGTGTCTTGTTGTTGTTGTTTCGATTTAACGACTTTTCACTATAAGTGATCTTAGACTGTGTGTGTGTGTGTGTGTGTGTGTGTGTGTGTGTGTGTGTGTGTGTGTGTGTGTGTGTGTGTGTGTGTGTATGTCTGTTTTGTTTGTTTTGTTTTGTTTAATGTCTATTCACTACATGGTGATTTAGACACACCCGCATTCATACCAAAGTACCTATTATTACACACCGCATCTCTCTCTCTCTCTCTCTCTCTCTCTCTCTCTCATCTCTCTCTCCTCTCTCTCTCTCTCTCTCTCTCTCTCTCTCTCTCTCTCTCTTTCTCTCCCCTACACGCACCCACATCCACACACACATAGGTATATAAATATATACATATATATATATATATATATATATATATATATATATATATATATATATATATATATATATAATGTACATATATATAATAATATATATAATATATATATATATATATATATATATATATATATATGAAATTACAGTAAAGGTTTTACAGGTGAAGAATATATGACTTCAGCAACTGACACTATGAATTGCTGAGAGTCATATAAAACTTCTTGACTAGTGGCATATTTCTTATGAATATCTAAACCTCTCCTTTTATACATGTCAAGAAGAATTGGGCAATCAAACAACAAATGGTGGACTGAAAGTGGAATAGAACAACAACATGTTACATTTTTTGAATATTTAGTATTCCATGCATTTAATCTCAGTTTATGTATTAGAATTTCTAATTTCCGTGGGCAAGGAAACTGCTGATAATGTTTTTCTATAATCTTTGAATGTATGCATTTCATTAACTTAGAATGAATTTCATAAGACGACAATGCAAGATTAGAATCAAACACTTCAGTACTGTATTCAGAGGCACCTTGTTTTGCCAAAGAATCAACCAGCTCATTCGAATAAATTCCACAATGAGAGGGGATCCAGCAAAAAGTTATGCTGATGCCTCTGCTTGCAATAGAATGTATCAGGAATTTTATCTCAAATACAATATCATTCCTTATTTTACCATGCCATGACTTTAATGCCATTAACACTGCCTTTGAGTCAACGCAAAACAGAATTTGGCAAACATCAATAGCAGTATCAGACAAAAAATTCAAAGCCATAAGAATTGCAAATAATTCAGAAGTAAAAATAGAAAAATGTTGTCCTAAATGAAAAGATTTTTGAACTTTTAAAGTCGGAATCACATATGCAGCACCACTTTTGCCTGTTTCTAATACAGATCCGTCAGTATACACTTTTAAGTGATTAGAATAGTATGTCTGTCTGTCTATCTGTGTGTGTGTCTGTCTGTATGTGTCTGTGTCTGTGTATGTGTGTCTGTGTCTGTGCGTGTATATATGTATGTGTAGGCAGGCACACGTACAATACGTGTTCCAGCTTTAATGATACTATTTGTAGTTCCACGTGTAATTCTGCTTTAGATTCTCTTTGTTCTCTTCAGTGGCGAAAGACACAACCAAGACTGACCAAAAACAAACAAACACGTTTGTCAGAAGGACTCCGTCAAAAGCGTATCCAAACAAAGGGTAGAATCACAATCACGAAATAGTTGATTGCTGGAGATAAATAAATTGCATTGACGAGCAATGGTTCATCAAATCTCAACTTGCTTTGAGGACATCCAGAGCCAAAGGCTGCCCCCAAACCCCCCCCCCCCAAAAAAAAAAACAAACATAATCCATACATTCTCTCACAGAGAGAAATAGGGGAGACAGAGGAAGAGAGAGAGAGAGAGAGAGAGAGAGAGAGAGGGGGGGGAGAGAGAGAGAGAGAGGGAGAGAGAGAGAGAGAGAAGAACTGCGAAGAAGAAGAATGGCGAAAAAAAAGCAAGTATTTTGCCTATTCAATGTGCCATCTGGAAATAAAAGTTTGACTTTGACTTTGAAACTTTGAAACAAAGAACCAAAGGGACAAAATACAGCACAGGCACTGATCAGAATGTCTGACTCTCAATACTCCCACTGTTTGTTTTTTTGGTGTGTTTTTTTTTAGACCTTGCTTCCTTACGTTGGAATTGTACGGCAACTTTCAAGTATGTTGGTAAACTGCAGAAGCAATCATTCATACAGAATCCATACATTCTCTCACAGAGAGAAAGAGGGGGAGAGAGAGGAGAGAGAGAGAGAGAGAGAGGAGAGAGAGAGGGGAGGGAGAGAGAGAGAGAAGGGGGGGGGGGGGAGGAGAGAGAGAGAGAGGGGGGGGAGGAGGGAGAAGAACTGCGAAGAAGAAGAATTGCGAAGAAGAATTGCGGAGAATTGCGAAGAAGAAGAAGAAATGCGAAGAATTGCGAAGAAGAAGCAGAAAAAGTAGAAGGAGAAAGAGGAGGAGAAGGAGGAGTAGTATCTGAGCGTGTATGCATCTGCATGGTTTTGTCTCTGTGCGCATTTTATGTTTGAATCAATGCGAATCCCGCCCCTTCTTTCTATATTCTATTTGGCCCCCAAAACACAAAGGCCAAATACAGAAACACTCCAAAGACTCCGCCAAGGCCTATCCCTACAGGATCAAAGCCTTACCAAAGGGGAAGCAGGAGTGTGATAAGCATAGTTACACAGGCAGTCAAAAGACCATCACTCCACTGTCCACTTTGAAGAGGGCTGGTACCAAAGGCTAAAGACTGAAAGAAACCTAGGACTACAATGTAACACTAGCAGTGATGAGCTTGCCTCTCTTCCAATACCTCCACACTGTCCCACGCGTGACATCTCTAGATTGGGGTTGTGGAGCCACTTCCAAAGCCTGCAGTTTCGAAGTCTTTCTTTTCTTCAGTGTAAAAGTCGTTCTTCTTTTCAGTATCAAAGTCTGTCCTTTTCAGTATCAAAATCTTTATTTTTTGGTAGGGATATTAAAGCTAGCAAACGTTCTATCAGTATTGTAGCGCATGTTAAAGTTTCTTTTGATGTTGCTTTATAACCTATCTTTGATTTCCGTTGCATCGAGTATTTTTTCCAAATGAAAGACCTACCATGTTCTACTATTTCACTTCCACCTTTCCATTTTTGCACATTACTGAAGGGCTGCCTCCTCAGGCTTAATAATAGTTGGTATCACTGGCAATTAGCTATTCTTTTCTTTTTTCTTTTTTTTTTGGTTTACTGAACAAATCAGTCTCACTGTTAGGTATAAATAAGTGGGGTTTTTTGCCTTGAGCTCTCCCTTTGAACTGGAAAAATGCACCTTTGTCTATTTTAAGGCATATGTCTTCGCCTTTTTTGGCATCAGTTTTAGCTCTGTGCCCAACCTATTTGCTTATGTCTAAGTCTATAATCAAAGTTGCTGCTTTTTTTCTAAGAAGGGCAGTTGTTGCTACTGCTAGGCTAAGTAGATATTGATGCTGCTACATACATGTGTCTATGGTTAAAGCATATTTTTCAAGAGTCATTACATAGATTGATTGGGAGATTCTCAACTAATGGCAAAAAGCATGCTATATTATAGAAACAGAAAAGTGTCTCAGCTTGTCTGTTTGTCTGTCTGTCTGTCTGTCTGATCACCTGTCTCACTGCCTGCCTGTCTTCCTTTCTGTCTGTCTCTGCCTCTGTCTTTGCCTCTCTGTCTCTCTGTCTGTATGTCTTTCTGGCTCTCTGGCTCTCTGTCTGTCTCTCTGTCAGTCTGCCTCTCTCTCTCTCTGTCTGTCTGTCTGTCTGTCTCCATAGACTGACTTTGTTTTAACAATTCAAACACTCCTCCAGTGTCCCGGTCTCCTTTAACATCTGTTATTTGCCTGAGTACACAATCTCTGGTCTGCCTGTGCTATTTCGGTACGTCTATCTCCTCCAGTCAGCCAGCCAGCCAACCAGCCAGAAGTCCAGTGAACGCTGTTTGTAAAACACAGCCAAAGGCTTTGTTGGTCACTTGGGTTCTCTCCACTTCATGGACTTGGTGAATAAACTGGTTGACTGGTTCTTTCTTTGTTCATGTTTACTTCTTCGTCCGTAAGATTTTCACTGTTTCTTCTTTGTTTTACTTTATAAAAGAAAAAATAAGATTTTGCCAGGGGTCAGCTGCCTCCCTTCGATTCTACCTCCTTCTGTGTGTATGTGTTTCTGGTTGTTTTCTGCCTCTATTTTTTCCCGTTTCCGCCATAGTATTTTTCCTCAATAAATCTGTCTCTGTCTGTCTGTCTGTCCGTCTGTCTGCCTGTTTTTCTGTGTCTCTCTGTCTGTCTCTCTGTCTGTATCTCTCTGTCTCTGTCTCTCTCTCTCTCTCTCTCTCTCTCTCTCTCTCTCTCTCCATAACATTAACATGTTTCATTAAGCAGACACTCTTTCACCAGTCTGTTGTCTTCCCTTGATCTAAGCCTGTCTTTGCTTTCTTAGCTTGATTACACAGACTGTGTTGTGTGTG
>CM054134.1:37797369-37799869 GCA_028751875.1 Rapana venosa | reverse complement strand
GTGTCTTTCTGTGTCTGTCTGTCTGTCTCTGTCTCTCTCTCTATCGCTCTCTTTCTCTACCTGTCTGTCTGTCTACCTGACTCTCTCTGTTTGTATGCCTTTTTGTATTCCTATAATTATTATGTCGTTATGTCTCTGTTGTTTTTCTGTTCGTTTTTTGTTGTTGGTCTTTGTCTCTATCTATCTGTCTGTCTGTCTATATGTCTGTCTGTCTGTCTGTCTATCTGTCTATCTCTGTCTCTGTCTGTCTCTCTGTCTCTGTCTTTCTTTCTACCTGTCTGCCTGTCTGTCTGTCTGCCTGTCTGTCTGTCTGTCTATCTCTCTCTACCTCTCTCTCTCTCTCTCTCTCTCTCTCTCTCTCTCTCTCTCTCTCTCTCTCTCTCCTCTCTCTCTCTCTCTCTCTCTCTGCTTTATGTCCACACACAGATTGACTTATGCAATCCTGCAGACGCTCTGTCAGTGGCTGGCATAACGTGGCAGCTAATTCATCAACAGGCAGAAAGAAAACAAAAGTGTCTGTGTTTAATCCTCTGCTTGAATTCTTTCTCAAACGAACTAATCTTGCAAAGTAAGATAGAGCGCTGTGTCACTGTGTCTGTCTACCTGTCTGTCGGTCTGTCTGTCTGTCTATATGTCTGTCAATCTTATTGGTCTCTCTCTCACGCACGCATGCACGCACGCATGCACGCACGCACGCACGCACGCACACACACACACACAAAGAACAGAGAGGCGGCAGATATGAAGTTTTGGGATCTGTTGTGTGTTCTTTAGGGGGGGGGGGGGAGATTTTTTTAAAAATTTTGCGGGACTTAATGTTTGATAGGTTAGTTTGTTAGTTGGCTAGCTGGTTGCTTGGCTGGTTGGTTGGTTACTTGATTAGTTTATTCGTTCGTGTGATCGTTTGTTTGTTGGTTGGTTGGTTTGTTGGCTATTTCGCTGGGTGGTTGGCTGATTTATTGAGTTTTGGTTGCTTGGTTCTTTCTTTGGTTCGTTCTTTTGTTAGTTGGTTGGTTCATCGGTTAGTTGGTTGCTTTGTTTCTTTCTTACTTTCTTTATCGGTTTCTTTTCTTTATTTTTGTATTTCTTGCTTTCTTCCTTCAGTATTTTTTCCTTCCTTCTTTCTTACTTTGATCCTTCAGTATTTGGAATTTTGCTTGATTTATTTTCCTTTATTTTGCTTGTGCTATATTCTGGCCCATTCTGTTATCCAGCTGTTTTCATATATTTTGCTATTTGTCTGCATATATAACTTATCTGTTGTCTATCTGGCTGTCTATCCCTCTGTCTTTTTGTCACGATGGCTGTCTATCTAACTGTCTGTCTGGCTGGCAGCCTGTCCTGCTGTCTGTCTGTCTGTTTGTCTCGTTTTCCTTCTGTTTCCTTTCATAGATTTTGTGTGTGTGTGGTAGGGATCTTTTTAGGACTTTCTGCCAATCCAGTAACGTTTTGTGCTTTTTTCTCAATTCAAACTTGAAAGATTACGTTTAATCAAACTGTAATTACCTGCCAAAGTGTCCGCTTATCTGTTTTTGCAGCTGCCTCTCTCGACCTCAGGGCTCTCGCGGATTCTCTGTAAAAGTGTTTGTCTGCTTGACTCTCTGCTTGGCTGTCTGTCTGTCTGTCTGTCTGCCTGTCTGTCTGTCAGTCTGTTTATCTGTCTGTCTTTATGTCTATATGTATGTCTGTAGTTTCAGTAAATCTTGTTTGGTCTGTCTGTCATACCTTCTTTTTTTTTACTGTTTGTGTGTCTGTTTCCGTTTTCCTCTCTGTCTCTGACAGCCTGTCTGCCTGTCTGTCTGTCTGCCTGTCTGTATGTCTGTCTGTCTGTCTGTCTGTCTCTCCTCTCTTTCTCTCTCTCTCTCTCTCTCTCTCTCTCTCTCTCTCTCTCTCTCTCTCTCTCTCTCTCTCTCCTTTCCCTTCCATCTCTCCTTATGGGGATCTTCGTCTTTATTTTTACACTCGATTACACACTCACTTAAACACTCCCTCTGTCTGTCTGTCTGTCTGTCAGTCTGTTTGTTTGTTTGTTTGTGTTTCTATCTCTGTCTCTCGCATACACATGGAGGCTAGATGTAAAAAAAAAAGCACGTAAGGGCTTATTCCATTATCCTCGATATAAGAGACTAAAATAAAATAAATACAATATGTCTCCCAAGCCGCTTATCTATCTGTCTCTTTGCCTCTGTCTTTGCATGTGTGTTTCTCTTTCTTGGTTTGTCTGTCTGTCTGTCTCGGGTTTGGTCTCACATTCTGTTTGCTTGTCTATTGTTTGTCTCCCTGTCTCTTTGTCTGATTGAAGTTTGTCTATCTGTCTCTGCGTCTGTCTGTCTGTTTGTTGGATAGTAAGTCGATGAATCGATCGATCTCTGTCTCCGAATCTCTGTATCAGTCTGTTTCTCTCTGCGTCTCTGTGTATGTCTCTGTCTCTCTCTCCGTATCTCTCTCTGTCTCTTGCTGTTTCCGTCTGTCTGTCTGCCTGTTTGTGTCTGTCTGTCTC
>CM054134.1:37777369-37794869 GCA_028751875.1 Rapana venosa | reverse complement strand
ACTTTTTTTCTGTCACTGTTTTTCTTGTTTTTTTCTCTATTTCTGTCAGTGTTTTAAGCTTTCTGTACTTTGTTCGTCCATGTTCTTCTTTGTGGTCATTCCATGTGTGTGTTTCCTGCCTCTCAGTTTCTTCCTTCCCTGTACAGGGGAGTGGGGGGAGGGGTGGGGGAGAAGAGGACCACACTTTTACCAACAGCACTCTGGACTGGATTCGTGCATGAAACGGAACCGGAAGCACCGCGACAGGAAGAAGCCGATGGGGGGGAAAGGAAGTGACGCAATTCGCGCAGTGTAAGAAGACAGAGCAGTGTGTGGTATGGAGCAGTGCACTGCCCCTTCTTCTTACAGTTTGCGGTTTGTGCTGCCATCATCTTGCTGCTACTGCTGCTGTGGGCCACCCGTCCTCCTTTCGCCTGTTATCCTTGCTGCTACGACTGCTTGCGTGCACTTTTTGTGCAGGGTCTTCTCCGATTGGTTTCCTGATATCAGTTTTTTTGTTTGTTTTGGGTGGGGTTTTTTGCTGATTTCGGTGTATAGGGAAGTTGGATTTTTATTTGAATTTTTTTTCTCTTACTGGTTTCCTTATTGTAAGGTTTCTGCTTGGATTCAGGTCTAGGAGCGGGCTGTATTCGTGTTAGTTCCCTGATGTAAGTCTTCTTTCTGCTGTGTCCGTCTTTTGCAGGGTCTCTTTGTTTCATTTTTCTTGTGTAAACGTTCTTGTTGTGTTCATGTTGTTTGTGAGGCTTCTGTTTGTTTTTGTTTTCTGTCTCTTTTTCTCTATGTCTCTGTTTCTTTCTCTCATCGTGTGTGTGTGTGTGTGTCTGTGTGTGTGTGTGTGTCTGTGTCTGTGTCTGTGTGTGTGTGTGTGTGTACGTGTGTGTGTGTCTCTCTCTGTGTTTGTCTGTCTATCTGTATCTCTCTATCAGCTACAAGAAGTCCTACTCTACCATTATAATTATCATCACAGAAGATCTTGTTCTTAATGCATAGTATTGACCACTTCATATCATTGGTTTTAACTGACATTTGTTTCTATGTTGTTGTTTGTATTTCTATCGCGCGCATGTGTGTATGCATGTGTGTGTGCTTCTTTCTCTCTCTGTCGCTCTCTGTCTCTGTCTCTCTCTTTGTTTCTGTCTCTCTCTGTCTCTGACCCCCCCCCCTCTCTCTCTCTCTCTCTCTCTCTCTCTCTCTCTCTCTCTCTCTCTCTCTCCTTTTCTATGCTGTCTCTCTTTCTTCTCCCCTCTCTATATCCCACACTCTAGCTCTCTCTTGATAGGGTGTGGGGATTTTTTTCAAATTGGTAGCAAAACTGAGTTTTGTATGAAACTATTTCCACCTTGGAGATTTCTAACCCATGGAATTGTATATCTATTTTATATGGAATCTATTTGTTGGATTTAGATACATCATATAAATCGTCATTTATAACTTCTCTTGCAGTTCCTTCGATGCAATAGTTACACAACTCCGGAAAAATGTTTTGTGTGCTGCCCACAATCTTGATATACCTCTTTACAGTTGTATTCAGTACCTTGTTTGTTTGCAACATTCAAATACTAGTCAGTCCAATACATAAATGAGTCAGAGTTGACAGATTTAATAATGTGACAGGAATTAACAGGATATAAACACATCGTCGACTGTTCCTACAGATTTCTGTATTATCAAAAGAACACCAAAGCAGAAAAAAAACGTGACTGGCATTTCTCATTTAAAAATAGGCATGCGCCTGGTTTTTCTGTCTGAGAAAACACACACAGAGAAAACAATGGGAAGACAACATCAAAGAATGGACTGGCCTTGAGTAGAACGAATCGCTACGGAAAGCAGAGGACCGCGGGGAGTGGAGGAAGCTGGTTGCAAAATATTCAGTGGTGCCTCCACGGTCTACGGGACTACGAGATAGGTGAAAGTGAAGGTGAATGTGCTTGGAGTGAAAACTGATTTATCATAAAAAGCAGTCCCGAAATATTCAAATTCATTCATACAATCCACTTTCCTTGCCACTTTTATTTAGGTCCTGACGAAAAATCAGTAAGTAGTTATTTCGGGGTTTTGTTGTTGTTGCTTATATTTTGCTTTTGTTTCCCTTATCTTTTGCATATCAAGATAATATTCAATATTTTTTTCAGATCAAGATAATGATGTCTGAATCATTGAGATAACTCCTTAGTTTGTTCAGAATATAAAGAGTACAAACTCGACAAGTCTTCAAGTGCAATGTCATCAAAATAACTCACCAGTGGTGAGATGTTGCGTATGCTACCATGTTTGTCCACCATGAAGGTAACCGCATTTCGACTTCAGGGATGTAAGCCGTGTATTTCTGGCTTTCTGTAATCCACCGAAAGCTGATATGAATTACGGGATCTTAAAAGTGCACATGTCATCTTCTGCAGTGTGTATACATAAAGGGAATTAAAGCGCCGGAAGGTCTGCACTTGAAATTGACCTAAGAGATCTAAAAAATCCCCACCCTTAATTCATCAAACGCCATCGAGATTCGAATCCACCACTTTACGGACCCGTGGGATAGAAATGGAACGGCCTTAACCAATAGGCTACAGCGCCCGTCACTCATCAATAAGAGATTATTGAATCCAGTACAACCGTTTGTATAAAGAATAATAGTGAAAGGTGATAGGAATGTGTCTGGTGGGGTAAAGGTGATTTTTAGATGTTGCAGTTTGAGAGTCAACAGGTTATGTTTTATTTATTTTTTTACTCTTTTATTTCGAGGATAATGGAATAAGCGCTCATGTGCTTTATTCATCCAGTCCCCGTGTGTATGCAGTTTTGTGAATTTTGTCATCCGTTCCCAAACTCAGTTAGCCAGGGGATTCATACTCCGCATAATGTTCGTACGTTCCAGGTAGTTATTTTAGCGTCACGGTGTGATTTCAAATGAATATTTTAAATAAGCAAGGTCTGTCCAAAAACCAAACCAGATAATGTTGTTGATATTGTTGTTGTTGTTACGTGCTCCCTTAGCCTAACACCCAAGGAAGACGTCCAGAACAGACTTTCTGACTCTTTCATCCCACCTGGGATTCACTGTGAGTGTGTGAATTAACACTGGAAGAAAATATCGGGTACCTGTTCCAGCAGCACCTTGCCATATTGGCGGCAATACTTCGATTCCATGGGACATTTTTGTCCTTCCTTTAAAAGTTGCATGTTGTTGCACTAATAATGCTTGTCACTTCTGAAGACAATCTCAACATGTTCAAGCATAGCAACATTTTTTACTCAGCCTAAGCATTCTACTTACATCAATGACTACTAAAGTTTTTAGCCTAGAACATGAAACGGATATAAAATGCTTCCTCGAAAGAAAACAAAATATGTGTATGAAAAGAAAAAAAAAACTAACAGAAACGCCTTAACTCTTTCTGGCTCTGAGAAGATGCACAATGGTTTATATGCTGCATGGTTTCCCCTCTTTATGCACTATCAGTCTTAACATTTTAACATTAATATAAAAGTAGAGGACAAGTGGAAAGATTCATTATAGCATGCTCATATAGCACCAATACGTGTTTCTGTTTATTTCTGTTTAAACCTGCAAGAACGAAGCTGATATAATGCTGAGTATGTATCCGTATTAATACCTATTTTTGCCTGTGTCTCATGTCTTGTTTTGTTTTCTTGTTGCTGTGGTGTTGATGTTTCGTTGGGATTTTTTTTCCTTCCTTGTTTTGCTGTTGTTTTTATCGGATCGGATGGGGGTGCTATATTCTTGTTAGCGTGCCTATGTTCTATTACCTTCTCTCATTTGCTGTCTTCTTAAGCCAAATTCGTTCATTCAAAAGCTCTGTCACACAGCAAGGTTATTACCTGTCAGATGAGGTTTTCAAAGAGAGTAGCATTTTTCTCAATCAGCTGTACATTCAAGAGCTCTCTTTTCCTTCCCGAAAGACAAGACTATTCATACGCATATCAATGTCAAGTTAATCCAAGAAATGCTCAAAGTTCCCGATATATTTGATACTTCAAAGATTCTACAAAAAAATAAAGAATTCTCTACTACAGGCAAATGGAAGTGATGGAATTCAAATGACAAAAAAAATACGAATCACATGTCTGTAAAGAAATTGATCAAACGAGACATAGAAAAGAGCCAACGAATTAAGATGCAAAAAAAAAAAACACGCAAAAGAAGCAAAATGACAGTAGACAGCAGGAAATTACAAGATTTTCTTTTCAATTTTGGTTTTTATGTAGAGCAAGGAGACACCGTTTATAGCCAAAGTCTGTTTTCTCATTCTTCTTCTGCCTCCATTCCTCTTTTCTCCATCTAAGCACTAAGAATATATCGGCACGTACGAACGCGGGTACACACGCCGGCCACAGGCACGAATTAAGGCATGCACGCGTGCATGCAAACACACACACATACACGTTCACTCCTGCGCGCGTGCACATAATATACACTCACAAACATACACGCAAGTACACGCACAAACAGACAGAGATAGACAGACAGAGACAGACACACACACACTTAAGTACACACGCACAAAGACACACATATACACACATCCGAAAATACACATATACACGCACAAGCCAACGCACACACACGTACACATGTACACACTGCGCGCGCGCACACACACACACACTCACACACACATGCGAGAAAATACGCGTGCGCTTGAACGCACAAACATACACACTCACATGCATACATCTCTCCCTTTCTTTCTATGTGTCTACCTATCTGTCTGCATGTCTCTGTCTGTCTGTCTGTCTCGCTCTCTCTCGCTATCTTATCTCTCTCTGCCTCTCTTTCGCTCTCTTGTCTGTGTCTCTGTCTGTGTCTGTCTGTCTGTGTCAGTCTCTGTTCTCTCTGTCTGCCTCTCTCTGTCTCTGTTTCTCTGTCTCTGTCTGTCTGTCTCTCTCTATGTCTGTCTGTCTGTCTGTCTCTCTCTCCTCTCTTCTCTCTCTCCTCTCTCTCTCTCTCTCTCTCTCTCTCTCTCTCTCTCTCTCTCTCTCTCTCTCTCTCTCTCTCTCTCTCTCTCTCTCTCTCTCTCTCCCTCCTGTGCAGCAAATGAAACTATTCTCTGAGTAAACCTTTAATTCAGTCAGGTAAGTAGAAGAAACCTATGTGATAGCACAAATCTTGCGGAAGAAACAGCAACAGCAGCAGTAACACCAGTATCAGCAGCATCACTAAGAGTGGCAGCAGCAGCAGCAGAAACATGTGTGGATGTTCCATCCTGTTTCTGACTTTTAAAGGCTTTGGCAACAGCAACAGCAGCAGCAGCAGTATCATCAACAGGAGGAAGAGGAGAAGCAGCGGTAGCAGCAGCAGCAGCAGCAGTAGCAGCAGATGGAGCATCAGCAGAGCAACAGCAACAGCAGAAGCAGTAGCAGCAACAAACATGGATACTTCATTCATGTTCATCGTACTACACATTTTCTTCGCCATACTGTCATACAGGTAAAGACGATAGAAAAGAGAGATCCTTCTGCTGAATTTTGCGAATTTGAGCTTTTTCTTTTTGCTTTGTTGTTGAATAAAATTACAAAAAAATAATAAAAGATCAAAATGTCTTGAATATTTGTGTGTGTGTGCGTGTGTGTGTGTGTGGATGTGTGTGTGCCTGTGTGTCTGTGTGTCTGTGCCTGTGTGTCTGGTATATATGTGAGTGCGTGTGTGTTTGTGTGTGTGTGTATGCGTGTGTATTGTGTGTGAGGAGGGGGGCATAAGCGTTGCAACCAGTGACACGCTCATGTATGTGTATATAACCATGGCCAATAACTTATTCAGGCCTACTTATGCCAAATTTAGACTTTTACTGCACACACACACACACACACACACACACACACAACACACACACACACACACACACACACACACACACACACACACACAAACCCCGCGCGCCACTTACAACATCAAATAACTCATCATTCGTACATGAACACTCCCACAAGCAACAACAAAAACACATATCAGACACATCATACAACATACATCCACTAACGTCTTCTCCTAAAATTCAAATAGGTTATATATTTTAAAAGGTCCCTACATGAAAGTTTTAAAACAAAACGATTTATCAGTGAGGTAATTGCCATTTACAATATTTCAAATTGACACTAATCTTGCACAACATATTCAAACATGTAAATTTTGGTCCGATCCTACTAATCTTTTACATTGCGCATGTTGTATCAGCTGACGTAATGGGACAGTAACAACATAAACACTGGATCTGGGCAACATAACAAATTAGTCAATCATCTTTTACATGACCATGTCACGTAAGAACAACACACAACACACACAACACATACACACACACACATCACACACCAAACACACACACACACACACACACACACACACACACACACGACTTAAACAGGGAATTATGTACAAATACAATTACGCACAATTTACACACACTGTTAAAAATGCAAAGTAAAATGGCACACACGGTGTAGTTTCATTTTTTATATGACTGTATCATCATCCCTCAGATACACAGACAACAGAGATCTGCCAAACCCTGTCCACACAGCACGTGCAGCACGTGAAGTGAGCGTTGCTGGGAACTGAATACTCCCACAGGCACTCTGTCCAATGGGAAGTTATCTGTCTGCTGAAGATACGAACCTAGGATCCTCGAAAGAAAAAACAAAATGGAATGATAAAAACACATACAGACCCGCACACTCAAGCACACTCATGCACGCATGCGCACAAACAACACACACACACACGTGTGCAGACATGCACGCACGCATGCACGCATGCATGCATGCATGCATTCGCAAGCATACACATACACAGACACACAGACACACACACATACTCCCTCTCACATATGCATTCTCTCTCTCACACTATCTTAAACACACACACACACACACACACACACACAACACACACACACACACACACACACCCATACACACGCGCGTGATCTAACCAGAGAACTATGTACAAATACCTTCATACAATCATAC
Source organism: Rapana venosa (assembly GCA_028751875.1). NCBI lineage: Eukaryota > Metazoa > Mollusca > Gastropoda > Neogastropoda > Muricidae > Rapana > Rapana venosa. The sequence goes on along the minus strand of CM054134.1, from coordinate 37,787,882 downwards.
ACATACTGTTAAAAAAGCAAAAAAGACACACACAGTCGAGTTTGATTGTTCATGACTGTATCATCATCCCTCGCGATGCACAGACAACAGAGATCTGCTAAACCCTGTCCACACAGCACGTGCAGCATACGTTGCTGGGAACTGAATACCCCCATGGGCACACTGTCAAATGTGAAGTTATCTGTCTGCTGAAAATTCAAACCCAGGATTCTATAAAAAAACAACAACAACAACAACAACTAAAATAAACACACAACACATTCACACACACACACACACACACACACAACACACAAACACACACGAACTCACACATCTGGACTTAACATCAGTGCTGACTCCACTCCCCCTTAAAGTCCTTCAGATGAGGATACAAACCAGGGTCCTGTGTGCAAATGTACTTAGGCCTAGAATATCTTGCACAAAAGTTAAAACCTGTTCCGCTTTTCAGAAGAGTAGGTCATTGTCTGCCAGTAGGAATGGATGACAAAAAATTACATAACTGCATACACTCGGGACTAGACAGAAAACAAACACACGAGTGTGTATTCCATTATCCTCGAAATAAAACACACACGCGCGACTTAACCAGAAAAGTATGTACAAGATACCTTCATGCACATCATACGCATACTGTTCAATCAGAAAAAAAGACAATTAAGGTGAAGTTTCATTTTTCACAACTGCATCATCATCCCCCACGAAACACAGACAACAGAGATCTGCCAAACCCTGCCCACACGGCACACACTGTACGTGCTGTACAGTGAACGCTTCTGGGAACTGAATACTCCCACAGGCACTCTATCAAATGTGAAGTTATCTGTCTGCTGAAAATACAATCCAGGAGAAGGCAGATCTTGTTGCAGTATACAATCAATGGCGATTTATCTTAGCTTTACATTTGTGGAAAAGTTTATTCTGAAAGTATCTGCTGTTTGTATTGTCACAGTCTTTCAAAAGTTTATATTCTGTTAACAAAAACTGATTTGTCCTTATATTGACTCGATGTGAAAAAATAGATATTCTTAAAACAGTTTTAAAAAGTATCACAACTTTAGAAAGTATCACCATTATTGCAAATCATTTTTGGGTAATGAAACCTTCTTGTTGTCTTTTTCTTAAAACAACACTCTTTATCATTCTCTTATCAAACTCGTATAAGTTTTGCAAATATAATAATAGTTGAAAGGAAAAATGAACTCCATTTTAACCTTCAAATTATTAATTCATACAAATTAAACCTCACTACCAGAAAAGAGAGGAAAGAAAAACTGAAACCAGCCAGTGACTAAATCACTGCAGATAGACCAGGTATAAAAATAAACAAGTGGAGTAACAGACTGTAATGCAATTTCAGTTTGTTCTACTAAAGGGTGTTTTCAATTGAAGGAGAACAATTTCCCTGATGCTGATATATGGCAGCCTATATGGCGAGGTATGCAAAAGCAGCCATACCCGCAAACTTCGGATCCCGTGTTTACTCACGGTCTCACTGTTATTCACAGGTGCAATGATTGAAAAAGACTGAAATTTGGATTTTGTTGTTGTTGTTGTTGCTGCTGCTGCTGTTGCTGTTGATGGGGATGATGAGGATGAGGATGATGACGACGATGACGACGACGACGACGACGACGACGACGACGACGACGATGATGATGATGATGATGATGATGATGATGATGATGATGATGATGATGATGATGTACCTGAGGGGTGGTACTCAGAACATGCCTTCTGTTTCGCTCATCATACAAGGAAATCACCGTAAGACGATAAGTACACAAGGCAAGTACGGTTGCCTTTACAAGTATTCCACTATTACTATGCAGTCGTACTCTGACTTCAAACGAGCTGTGTCCTTTAACAGAGAGCAATGGCTGTCATCCTAAGAGCTTGCAAAGGGTGGAGAATTCATTGATAAAACATGACACCATTGATATACCATTTCAATGTACAACACATTTTTTATTTAGGTCTTGCCGCTTCACTCACACATTAACTGGCAGCGCTGTTGGCCTGGTCTAGACCCCCTAGGAAATGAATTGGAAAACCTCCAACAGTATCAATGCTCTCTTAAAGTTTACGTTGAATGATACTCTCTTTGAATAATCTCAACAAAGCTTAAGTCATTTTTAGAATCAAATAAGGTAATCTGCTCTCTACCAGGAGAATTCGAAAGCAGATACATGCCATATCTAATTCCTCCAGTCTTTCAAAAAGGTTTTGTGTGTCAAATAAATGAATACGTTATAGTTTGCTGCATTGAAAGAAATAGTGCTCTTCTCTCAAAGGTCAATGGAAGGTTTGGACGAATTGGTGTTAGTCTCGATACACGCCTAGTTTTGCGATGTGTACTCTTCCTTTTATGCGTTTCCTCAGCGTTGCTACGCTGATGGCTTACCACAATATGCTACCTGTTTCAGTCACCCCACATGGGAATACTGGGAACATGTAGGTACACACTGGACAAGACGCTTGCCTATATGATTGTTTTCAAGTACCTCGCCAGAAGTAGGTAGCCATACGCCAACTTGGTTTTTTGTTGTTTTTTTCTAAAGAAGAACCGATAGATACAGACATTGAGAGAAAAAATCAAGCAGACAAAAAGAAAGAAATCTAGGAGTAAAAAAACCCCAGAAAGACAAACAGACAACACGCCAAACTACAAATGTTTCTTATTATAACAAATACTGAAACAAGTTGCACAAGACAAAAAAGCAAAGGGAAAAAGAAAACCAAGAAAAACACCACACTCGAACAACTAGCACACAATACCCCAAAACATAACATAGACTAGCCAAGACGAACGTACTGAACAGAGAGAACAGCCGGCAGACAGACCGACAACCGAGAGCAAAGGGTCTAGCCTCCTTCCTATGCGCGTGTGGGCAAAACACTGATCCGCGAGACAAACCCCAGTGGGCGCAGGAGTGACCTAAAATGTTCTGTCAGATGCTGATGAAGCGATCTACCCGGACACAATCGCCAGCAGATGCTGCAAATCTTATACTCCCACAGCACTCCATCAAAACTTTCCCCAGGGTCATCCTCCCTGTACATGGTAAAAAAAAAAAGACAAAACAAAACCTGTGTGTGTCCAGCAGCAACAGCAGCAGCAGCAGCATTAGCAACTTTTCAACTCATTGTGTTTTGTTTATATCCAGGGCAACGACGAAGGTCATAGCCGATAGTGCTAGCACTGCATCGTGTACGTAAGAACGCAGATCTTTTACCAACATTAAAGAAGAACGGAAAATATCTACTGAATACACTTAAAAAGCAAATCAGACAACATCTCTGACAACGCTCAGAAAAAACCCATATTTGAGCAGAAACGGGTGAAGCTAAAATCCTGCTAAAGATCTAGCCAGCAATCAAGACAAACAAGCAACCCACACTCCAAACAACTGACCGACCAACCAGTCAACCATCCAGCCAAACAACCAGCCAAACAACCAGCCAAACAATCAAAACTTCAACCAACTAACCAGCCTGTCTAAACAAGCAACCAAACAAATGTGGTGTGTGTGTGTGTGTGTGTGTGTGTGTGTGTGTGTGTGTGTGTGTGTGTGTGTGTGTGTGTGTGCATTTGTTCGTGCGTACTTAGGTACGTCATACGTAGGGACGCATGCATGCATGATGCATGTATGTATGTATGTATTTGTATGTATGTATGTATGTATGTATGTATGTATGTTGTAGTGCATGTTGATGTATGTATGTATGATGCGTGCATGCATGCATACAGTACGTACGTGTAGTGTTGCACGCGGTGTGTGTGTGTATTGTGTGCGCGCGCGCGTGTGCGTGTGGGTGCTTGTGTATGTGTGCCGCGGCGTGTGCGAGCGTGCGCGCATGTGTGTGGGTGTGTGTATTTGCACGTGTCTGTTTGAAAGCGAGTGGCAAATGCACGTGTGCGCACGCGCGTGAGAGATGGAGAGAGTCAATCAGGCAGAGCGCGTGGGACAACAAAGGGACAGAGATAAGCCGGCCGACTGTCCGTACACTTCTCCACGAGCACATACAGAAAGATGAGCTTCCCCAACAGTCCCAGGAGGCAGACAAGAACGCTGGCATCTTCTGCGCCCCTGATGAGACACTTCAGGGGAAAGGCCGGGAAACAGAGGCTGAGAATCCGATAACCCCTCTGGCACCCCATCAACACTTTCCGCGCTTGGCTATCTTGCTGATAAAAAAAGGTATTTCCATGACCACCCAACCCCGGAAGAAAATAACAACAAAAAAGCACGCGCGCGCGCCCCACACACACACACACACACCACACACACACACGCCGCAGCGCGCACGCACACACCAAAACAAAAAAGCACAATAAACAAACAAACAATGAAACAAAGAAAATCCGAACAAAAAAACCACGAGCCACACAGAAAAAGGACTATGTTATAGAACAAAAACACTGCGTTTTATTAGAGGATGGAAACATGGTGGTTGTGGTTTAGAATACACACACTGGTTGAGGCTCCAGTGTGCGAAAGCAGAAATCTGCGCACATAATTAATCATTCCCACTGTACGTAAAGATCATTGATAGTGCCGGTGGATCAAAGGCAAATTTAAAACCAGACACAACGGATCAGGAAAAAACTACAAGTGATTACTCCATTATTCGTAATAAAAGATTAAATTAAAATAAATTAAAAATAAATTAAATAATAAATAACCATCTTTTCTTTCAGTGACTGGCTCTTGAAAACGCTCACAATTTCAATTTAACTCAAACCATTAATCTATCAACATTCGTACTCACATAAATTTATCGATCAAACAATCACGGACATCGCATTTTGTGATAAGGATAACATCAAAACAACGAATGACCCTTACATTGATAACAACATAATTATAAAAAACATGATAAATGCATTTTATAAAACTAGATCTTAGCTTTTGCTCGAGTGCGTCATGAGACGATCCTTATCGATCAATTCAAATAGCTTCTGAAGCATTTTGACCTTTCACTCGATAACCTCTTATCACTACAGTTGTCTTACATTGATTTCCTGATGTGATGAGTGACACTGAGTACATGTTCCAAATAACTCTTCTGGTGCATAGCTGGGGCACCCTCAACAACAACAACAACAACCAGAGAAAACAACAATGCAACGTAACAACGAGAAAAGCATGTCCTTCATTAATATTAAACCACGACACACTTTTTTCTGAGTTCTGTCTTGATTAGAACACCTTTCGAAGAAGAAAAAATCATGAAAAAGTACACGGCTCTCCCATAACACAGAAGATGGGAAGAAGAGAAACCCAAAAGGGAGTAACAAGGTTTGTGAATTTGAAAGAACCTTGAAGAGCAAAACTTAAAAAATGGAAACAGACAGATAGGCAAACAGGCAAACAAACAAACAAACAAGCATAAAGAGATGAGCAAAGTTGCGGATACAAGCTGACAGGCAGATTGATAGACGGTATAGATTCATACTCCATGAGTGCATGTGCAAATACAGTCAGCTGAAAAATCCTGGGAAGACACTCGATGAAGCGAAATAAAGCAATCCACAGGACACACAGCTAGCTGGGCTGAGGCTGGAGATTCTAGACTCCCAAAGTGTCTGTACTCCATCAAAGCTGCCCGCATAGGGTATCGGCGCTCATCCTGCCTGCAGAAGAAACGAACCCAAGCCTAAAGCACGTCTCGCTACTGCATCAATACCATTTCCTCCTCCTCGCCGGTGGCAATAATACTAATAATAAGCAATGTAATAGGAAATCACTAAATCAGCATCCTCTGAAGTCGGAGTATGGCTGCCTATATGGCGGGGTACTTAAAAACAGTCATACTCTTAAACTTCTCATTCAGTGCGCGATTTCGATCTCACAGTGGATTCCCAGGTGGGATGAGTGAGTAAGAGCGCACCTTCTGGGTAACCCAGAGAGTGTTAATCTGGTGAACGCACAACAACAACAACAACAATTTAATCAACACATCTCTGATGTTACCCTGACTCACACGTTGACTGCTACTAAAACAGAAAGTTATGAAGACTGGGCCGGATTAGCCCAGCGGTCAGACTCATGATCCAGGGACATCTCACTACACAGTTTCGATTCTCCGTTGAGCTGTCAGACCGTAGCTGTTTTATCACCCTGGATTGACCATTTCTCGTGACTTCATTCCGCTGTGGACGAGCTCTTAACTAACAACAATGACCAAGGGCACGTGTTACAATTCTCGAATACGTTATAACCCCTCCATCGTTTTTAGAAGTGTAGGCCAGGAATGGTCAGGGGTATGGACGACGGTACTATGCACCCAGCATGCATTCTGCCATCAGGAAAGAGACGGGCTCCGCCAGGTTTCATTGATCCCAAACAAACTTTATAACATTTCAGCACAGTACCCTGATGGCTGGTTATGGGTTGAGGGGGAAGACAAAGATACAAAGATACAGACCTTTGGATGAGACTATAAACCGAGGCCCCGTGTTCGAACGCATGCAGAACATCTTGCGCACACGTTAAATCCTGTTCCGCTTTTCGGAAGAGTAGGCCATTGTGTGCCGGTGGAAACAGATGACAAAATTTACACAAACGCATACACACGGGGACTGGATGTAAAATAGCACATGAGTGCTTATTCCATTATCCTCGATATAAAAGAATAAATAAATAAATAAATACAAATAAGACCGTAATTTCATTTTTTAGAAACACATGTGGCGTCATCTAAAGTTTGTTTAAAATCATTTGAAGCAGAGACACATTGGCCCTGTCCAAAGTTTGTATGAGTTATTGATGTATACGAAAATACCAAGGCCTACGTTAGAAGTCTTTTATGCTTTAGCATATTATCCTGGGATTGTCTTCATCCATGACAAGCTGTTGGTATATCAACATATGATTCCCATTAAAGAAGAAGAAATCCTATGAAGGTGGAGTACGACTGCCTGCATGATGAGGTACTTGGAAAAAAACATACATGCAAACTCCTTCCACGTTATGATTTTATGGTCTAATAATAATTCCCACATGTGTGACTGAGAGTGAGTAGGTGGCTGAAAGAAGTAACTTCGGAGATAAACCCACTGGAATTGACATCAGACAGACAGAGACTAGCAGACCGACTCAAAGACAACACGGATCTGCTCTTTGTAATCACATACAAAAAGGTTGCCCTCTGCGACAACACAAAACACACAAAAAAATAAAAACACAACAATACCAACACAACATAAACAGCATCAACAACTACAATAACAACAAAAAGAACTAAACAATAAAAAAAAGACTCTGGCAACTTGAAACCTTGATAACCCAATCCACACGGCACGTGTACAAACACCTGTTCTAAGCTAGAATATATACATCCAAATGTACTTAACACATTATATTCACGTACTTTTCCTGGTAAATAACACGCTGAACGAGTTAAAGAAAACACATCTTGCCACAGCCTGGAATCATTGCGCGGTCAAATATTGTGGCGACAGATAAACAATCAGAACGACGCGAACAATACACTCTGTTTCAAACCTGATGTTGACGGACGCTTCAGCTGGTTGGTTAAGACCGTTCGACTTCAGTCCCATAGATTTAAGAAGTCGTGGGTGCTAATCTCGGCAGCGTCCGCTGAATTAAGGATGGGGATTGTTGCCATCGCCCAGGTGAACTTCAAGTACAGACCTGTCTGTCTGTCTGCCTGTCTATCTATCTATCTATCTATCTATCTATCTATCTATCTATCTATCTATCTATCTATCTCTCATCTATCTATCTATCTATCTATCTATCTATCTATCTCTCATCTCTCTCTCTCTCTCCTCTCTCTCTCTCTCTCTCTCTCTCTCTCTTAATAATATATAATTAATATATACATATACAGCATGCAGAAGATCAAACACGCACGTTAAAGATTCTGTAAATCCTGTCAGCGTTCGGTGGGTTACAGAAACACAAATGTACCCAGTATACATCTCCGAAGTCGGAATGTGGTTACCTTCATGGTAGGCAAAACTGTCACATATGCAAACTCTCACCATTGGTGAACCTCGGAGCTCTAGCTGAGGAACGGGAAAAAACAAACATGTGTTAATTAGTCGTTATCATTGTGTGCTTCAGATTTAATATCAAACATATACTTTCCTAAAAACAAACAAAACAAATAAATAAACAAAACATACCAAACCCAAGCAACTGAAAACAAGCATCAACATATTAAATGTATCTGGAACATGGCATTTCGAAATAAAAGAAAAATAGATGTTCGACATATAATTCATATTCTATTTGAATCTACTTGCTAGGAGAATACAGAATGCTGCAATATGCATACCACTTTCTCCTCATCCCATAATTATGTATATTCTAAGTGTAATTATGTATCTAAAAATTCAACCGATTGTTGACAGAAATGACGCTGCACTCCATACTGGACAAGCGAAAAGCACACAGATTGTGCTTCCGTAGACGAGGACAGAGGTCTAGATAGTCTCTTTCTGTTTCAAAGTACGACTATCATTAAAAGCAGACCCACAGCTAGTTTATGGCATTCGTAATTCGCTGAACCTTAATGCGGAATGAAGCGGCTCCTTTTTTTTCCATGGAATATACGAAAATTCAGGCGATGCATTTTTTACTTCTTTAAGTTGTCAAATAAACAAAAACAAAGCAAAACATGCACGACTTGATTTCTCTCTCTCTCTCTCTCTCTCTCTCTCTCTCTCTCTCTCTCTCTCTCTCTCTCTCTCTCTCTCTCTCTCTCTCTCTCTCTCTGTGAGACTGTAATAATGGTTATATTATAAGGTGTATCCCTACGGGCGGGCTGGATGTAAAAAGCACATGTGCTTATTCACTATCCTCGAAATAAAGAATTTGTCATCGTCATTGTTATTGTCATCTATCTCTCTCTCTCTCCACCTCTCTCACATCATCTCATCTTCATTCCTCATCTCTTCTTCATTCTCTCTCGTCTCTGTGAACTGTCATAGTATTGGGTTATATATTAAGTGGTATCCTAGCGGGTCTGGAGTAAAAAAGCACATGTGCTTATTCATACCGAAATAAAAGATTTCATAGGTCATTAGTTATTGTCATTCTCTCTCAGCTCTCTACCTCTCTATCTCTCTCGCCTCTCTCCTCCTCACTTGTTCCATCTCTCTCTCTCTCAAAACACACAACACACACATACACCACACACACGAACACAGACAGAGACCCGAAACGATGATCACATCAACACAAAGATCACACACACACACCACCAACCTCCACTCCTACACAACATGACTACATGCGTCCCTTATCGTTCATCACAATCATCATCATCACCATTTCACTGTTTCAATTTCTATGCATTCTAACTTCATTTCCATCGAGGAATTAGCTTTTCATTCCTGAAGAAGCCAAACAATTCCAATCGCAATAAAGGGTTAAAAAGTGGCAGCAAATCGTCATTAGCAGCAGGAATCAGCGCAGCAGGCAGACTTTATCCACGGCACAAGCAGCAGCAGCAGCAAGGCAGCAGCACAGGGATAATACACCATTGTCAACTCAATATACGCAGATGAAGCAGCAAAGAAAGACCCGAAAACGAGTAGCAGCATCAACAACAACAACAACAGCTAAAACATTCACACGTAATGTTCGTTTCTTTTTGTTTTCCATTTCCTCTAGGGACCAATTAACATATGTGAACTTGAGTGTGCTGGTCTTCGTTGTTGTTAATGAGATTGCTGCTGTAGTTTGTTTGTTTGGTTGGTTGTTGTTGATTTTTTGTGTGTTTTGTTTTTTCACGTAGAACACAGCTTTAAACTAGTCCTGCAGGAACAAGAACTAGATCTATAAAATTAATTTCCGCCATCGACAGATGGAAATTAAGATCGCTACGGGAGTAATTTACTGTACGATAACAAACAACAAAAACGGCAGCAACAACATAGATAATAATAATAATAATAATAATAATAATAATAATAATAATAATAATAATAATAATAATAATAATAATAATAATAATAATGGTAACGACAGCAATGATCATCGTGACAATAATCATTTTTAACAACCGTCATGATAATAAACCATCACTCTCGAAGATGAATAAAGTAAAGGTCTCAAGATGAAAAAGCATTGAAACTGTTATACATTTTAAATGCATATAATGTATCTTTTAACAAACGCTTAAGTATCATATTTGAAAACCTATAAATAGTCGACTCACTATTCATTAGCATGTGTTTTTGTTTGTTTGATCACTATAGGCTACCAACCTTGCACCAAAAATATCCGAGTTTTGATCTCTCTCTGTCTCTCTCTGTCTCTCAGTCATTACTTTTCTTTCATTGGTAATATATATATATATATATATATATATATATATATATTATATATATATAGAGAGAGAGAGAGAGAGAGTAGATAAAGAAGATAGAATATATATATATATATATATATATATATATATATATATATATATATATATATATATATATATATAGCTCTCGCTCTCTGCGTGCTTCCTGCCTGTGCTCTGTACT
>CM054134.1:37764869-37772369 GCA_028751875.1 Rapana venosa | reverse complement strand
TCTTCTTCTTCTCACTAAACCGTCTGCATTCCAAGTTTGGCTATGAAGACAGCTCTCTGAAGTGACACTTGGATGCACAAGTGTCATTTCTGCCTGCTGCCGTAAAGGACAGTTGCAGCACACTGCTATCACTGCCTGGAAGGAAATCCCTTTAGACAATGTCCTTAATCTGTACCTTACGCTTCCAGTCCACATGCTTTGAACCTCTGTGTGACAGTTTCGAGTTAAGGGTAAAAAAAAGAAAAGTGTTAACGTTTTCGTTTTGGCTACCGTTTGTGTGTTTGTTTGTGTGTTTGTTTCTTTCTTTCTATCTATCTACCTATCTATCTATCTATCTATCTATCTATCTATCTATCTATCTATCTATCTATCTATCTATCTATCTATCTACCTATCTATCTATCTATCTATCTATCTATCTATCTGTCTATCTATCTATCTGTCTGTCTGTCTGTCTGTCTATCTATCTATCTATCTATTTGTCTGTCTGTCTGTCTGTCTTTCTGTCTGTCTTTTTTTCTCTCTTTCATCTGATCTCACTAACAGAGAGTAGTTGGCAGATCATCAGATATTTAATTTTCGCTGAAGAGAAGAATGAAAATCAAAACCAGCCGCCATGACGCAGTGGTTAGCGCCTTGGGTTACGGACTGGAAGGTCGCGGGTTTGATTCCCATAAGAGTCATAGGGATTTTCCGACTCCGGCCTGCTCCTACCCAGAGTGAATGTGCTGTGGGCTCAGTGGGAAGACTGGGACCACACAGTCGAGCTTCATCCACTTAACGGATGCGAGTTTGAGAGTGTTGCTCAAATTACCTGACCAACACTGCAGGTGTCTGTATCTCTCGGGCCCGGTTGACGCCGGGATATATTATGATAGTAAGCGTAGAGTACAACCCTGTCAAGTAGTCTCAAACCATATTCACTTCCACAGTAGCATCATTACGTCATCCCCATTGCCATTGATCATCATGCAGTATAAAAAAAAAGCCTCTGATTCGGTGGTCCCGGCTACTCTTGTCTAATGGTGACCTCAGATTCGGTTTGCCCATACACTTCTGTGCCTGTGGTGAGTTAGTGTCAAAGTCTTTGGAGTTCCGGGTTCGCGGGGGGACGGTCGTTGGAGGGACGTTGTGGTGGTTGCCACCTCGGGTAGGAAACTCACTCAGTCTGGCTCCGCGACTGAGCCAATACTGTCGTTAGTAGGGGGCTTAGTAGGTGGTGTCCTGCGTATGTTAGCTCAGAACAGGTACCAATGAACACCACCAAAGTGACCCAGCAGCAGTGCAGGGCCCCTCTGGCTGGTGGCCCCACGGCGGCCTGATAGTGATGGGCTCCCTGCGGATTTCCGACCCTGAGGATGAGACATAACAAATCTGGGTATGGCTGTGACGAGGAGATTGGGATGAGCGGCGTGGGAACAGCAGGACGGGGGACATCACAGAAGATGAGGCAGCACCAAAAAAAATGAAAATCAAAAGTGAGAAGTGAGAAAAAGAAACACATACACACCAAAAAGATGGAAAGAGAATTACATAAAAAGTATGAGAAAACTAAAGAGAATCAATACGATAGACAGAAACGAGGAAGGAAAATAGAAAAAAAAACAGAGACTGAAGGGAACCAAACTGTTTGACATTTTGTTTCTAGCTGTGGTGCTTTGCTTAATGTCCTATTGCTTCTACTCCTGAGCTGCTTATCGCATATTTATTCACTGTTATCGCTACAATGCAGCTCACTCTGTCCCACGCACAGCCAAAGGTCTATTGCCACTGTCAGGCCGCCATGAGGACACCAGCCAGAAAAAGGCCTTCCTCTTTTGTTGAGTGGTGTTTAGTGATGCTTGTTGTGATCTGATATACGAAGAAAAGCATGCACGAGTACCCCGCAGCTCTGTCTGTCTGTCTGTCTGTCTGTCTGTCTCTCTCTCTCTCTCTCTCTCTCTCTCTCTCTCTCTCTCTCTCTCTGTCTCTCTTAATCTCTCTGTTTCTCTCTCTGTCTCTTTCTCTCTCTGTCTCTCTCTGTCTCTCTGTCTTTGTCCCTCTGTCTCTCTGTCTCTCTCACTCACTCACTCACTCACTCTCTCAGCCAGGCCCAGGAAAGACACAGTAATGCAGTGTTGACCAAATAGCTACCCAGCGCCCTGCTGTCATATTTGCGACCATGAAAGGAATCGAGTGCAGCTTGTTGTGGTGTCTCAGTCTTCATAATAAGCCTTTAATTATCACCCATACTGAACTCTGGACAGGATGTGGCTAGCTTTCAAAGATTCTGACAAATAAGTGCCGCTGTTGGGAACTGGCATCTGTATCTCCAAGACAAGCACCATGCAAATCATTTAGAAAATGCAAATGATCCCAAACTAAGAGATATGCAGACAGACAATCATGCAAATATATAGGCGGACAAACAGACCGGCAGACAGATAAACAGGGGAATGGATAGCCAGACAACTACATATAGAAACAGACGGACTAGCATTCTGATTGGCAGTTAGAGAGCTATTCAATTTAACTTTTTTTAAATATGTAAAAGTATGCAGAATGTAGTGAGAGAAATTGTAACACAAAAAATAGGAAATGTTAAAGATCATCCCCCCAAAAATAGATAGAGACACAAAAAAATTAACATAAAAAGGAAGAAAGAAAACATCAAACAAACATAAAAGAAAAACCAAAATTCAAAGAAAAGATTGAAAAAAGTAACATGAAAAGTAAGAAAGAAAACAAACAAACAAACAAACAAGAAAAGTCCAAATTCAAAAGAAAGGACGGGAATATCTACGAAGTGGAAATCAATAAAAAGATTAAACGAAACTTAGCTACGCCAACAACAATGGAATGTCACATCAAAGTTGTCCTTCCGATTGAGATAAGATCGGGAAAAACTCACCTAATAAACAAGAAAAACAGACAAACAAATAAACCGAGAAAATCGTTTAGTAAAATAAATCGACACCAGAACTAGACAAAGAAAGAAACAGGAAAATAAAAATAAAAGGAGAACGTAGGAGATAAGTAAAAGGCCGGTAAAATGCAAGAACTGACGATAACAGAAAGAAAAGGAAGGAAAAGAGACAAACTTCAGAGAATATGTGAAAACAAAAATAATCAAGAAATGTGTTTAAATAAACAGATAGAGAGAGACAGACAGACATACAGAGAGAGAGAGAGAGAGAGAGAGAGAGAGAGAGACTGGCACAGCATTTTGGGCACGTGATGTAGCATACCTTTTAAAGATACGACTCTGCGTGCGTGTGTGTGTGTGGTGTGTGTGTGTGTGCATGCGTGGGTGATTGCATGCACGTGCATGCATGCGTACGTGTGTGTATGTGTGCGTGCATGTGTGCGTTCGTGCGTGTGTGTGCATGCGTGCGTGCGTGGGTGCGTGTGTGTGTGTGTGTGCAGCTCGCGCGCGTCTTTATGTGTTGGGAGGGGGGTGGGGGGGCATTTCTATATCCTTTAGATGATTCAATGTGCTTTGTTGTTTTGTTAAAATGTATAAGAGTAATTGCTGCTTGATCATTTTTTGTTTTGTTTTGGTTGTCATGCACAACATGCTGAAATCATAGTTGGATGTTGTTGGTGTTTGTTTTCATCTTCAACACTGTAAACTTTCCAAAACACCAACTGGTAAGCTCAAAATTCCCTGCAGTTCTTTTCTTTTCTTTTCTTTTTGCCTTACATGTTTTCCAGTCTACTTATGGGCATGCTGACGAGTGGCGTGATCATTCCTTTGGCCACGATTGGCTGCAATACCTGCCATTGTCTTTCAAAGAAAACATGTTCACATAAACACAGTGTACTGTGGTTCACAGAGAGTGGGAAAAGGATTCGGGACAATGGTGGGTTCTCTTTAGGGTTCCCTTTCACTGATCCTACTTCTGTGGCCCATCCATGTCTCTGTCTTTGAGTTGGCCACACAGGCTTGTGATGGGGGCAATTTGGTTGTGAAACTTGACTTGAGTTTCAAGCGACCCCTCATAACCAGTATAACCACCCTGACTACAAAAAAAATTGGAATACTTTGGAAAATACTTTGGCTGTGGTTCAGGTTGAGATTGTGTGTGTGTGTGTGTGTGTGCATGCGCGCGTGTGTGTGTGCCCATGTGTGTGCCTCTGTGTGTGTGTGCCCATATCTGCCTGTGTGTATGTGTGCTATTTTATTATTTTCTTTTATTATTTTATTCAGAGGATAATGGAATAAGCACTCATGTGTGGTTTTTTACATCCGGTCCCCGTGTGTTTATAGTTTTGTTAATTTTGTTATCCATTCCTACCGACACACAATTGACTTCTCTTCCAAAAAAGCGGAAACAGGTTTTAATGCGTGTGCAAGATGTTCTCTGTGTGGTGTGTGTGTGTGTGTGTGTGTGTGTGTGTGTGTACGTGTGTGCGTGCGTGCGATTGTGATTTTGTAAATAACATCACTTACAACTGTGCATCACTATTAACTTCAAAACCCACATGTCGATAAAGGAAATGCCACAAGGTGAACCAAAGAATTGTATCGCTGCCTGTAGTACACAAAAATTCTACTTGTCTTTCTTGATTAGTTGACAGTGTCTCTCATAAAACAGGACCTGGTTCACAGGATGTAGATCTTCTTGTAGTGCGGCTTTGAGTGTCATGAACTCTGCTACCTGAAAAACTTATGCACATACTCTAGCTTAACCACTATGCAGTGCTGACCATCTCAGAGTGCCATTGTTCTAGATGGCGCCAAGTAAACTTGTACGCATTCAAACTAGCGTGCTGCCAGCGCTGCTTCTGTATGTGTCCAGATCACTTATAAGTGTACATTTGTGACAAGTCAGCATCAATATCTCCAAGCATTAATCTGTGTGTATTGACGAAGGTGGCTGCTCTACTAAGTACAACCACTGCTTTAGGGTCAGTGAAGGTAAAACAGCGAGGGAGAGGTGTTGGGAGCCTCCCTCAATATGCTGACCCCTTGAGAAGTTGAGACCTCTAATGCCTCACTCCCTTACGACCACATAGGTTATGGGACATCTTACCCTAGTGACGAATACGAATACGAACTCTTTAAAATATATGTCTGAAAACTTGCATGCTCTAAAAGTTCGCACATCAGCATAAGCTTGCACCAGTGATTCCTCTAGAGCCCTGGCCATAAAGCATATTAATTTGCTTTCTTTTGAAAACAAACAACTGAACAGAGCTGAAAGGCATAGGTTAACGGTTTGTGTCTCGAGAAAACTTCATTGTGTCTCTTTCCAAATCCAGGCCAGCTTATGCAAAAACACACCAGTAACTTCTTTCCTGTCTGCGCACGCACGCACACACAGACACACACCCACACACCCACACCTGTCTCACGTGTTTTGACACACAGCTGAATGAACCAACGTTAGAGGCCTCGGCACTACTTTTGCTTAACCATCCTAATACCTTAAGGAGAACTCTTCTCTAAAAGACAGACGAGTTTGGGCTCTCATTTATTCATTGTACATATTTAGAAGTGGGTCTCCCATTAGATCAAACTAAAGGCCTGCTCTGTGATCTACTTCTCCTGCATGTGTCCACCCACGCTTTTAGCGGTCACAATGATATCCTTGCATTATGTTGGAGCTCCGAACATAAGGCCAGGCACAACGATTCACTGATTGTTTCTCTCCATTTTTTATATATATCTCTTTTCATAACGTTGACAATAAACTGTAACCCGTTACCTCCATTCGTCTTGTCTGTATCAAACAGGGCTGATTCAATGATGTCATATATGTTCAGGATCCTTACAACCACAGCGAATTTTTCACTGTTGTCATTATCACAACGATGATAGGCATTGTGGCACCTTCTCTAACAATCTAAAGGTGGTTTACAAACAAACCTGAGATTATTGAAACCAACAACATATATTCACCAAGAATACCAACAAACAACAAAAAGAACATTTCGCATGAAAAAAAAATGTTTCTTTTTCTATATTTTGAGATAAAAAAGAAGTAAAGTACCGACAGCCACACGAAATAAAGAATAAACTCAGAACCCCTTCTTGTAAAACTTCGTCCTTTCTTTTCAGGGAAGGGGAGAGGCTTAGTATGCAGAGAAATCTGCACGCAATCATACTTTGGTGTAATATAAACATGTTACAAATCTGCGGAAGCTGGGAATGAATCATCTCACAACCCATACTTTCCTGACACTTATTCTATACAAACTATTCTGTCGGGTATACGTTTCCTCAGCATCAGAGTACTTTAGTAGAGAAGTTTGCAGACAGGAAACATGGCGTATGTGCAAACCAGCAGCATGTCACAGTCAGTGTTGACGCTACTGAATTGTAACACAACATGCACTGAAGAGAGAGCAGATGAACGCGTAAAAATCGCCAGACCTGCTGTGATGAAAATGTTTAAGATTCGCGCTCATTTTCTGGAAGTACCATCAACGGTTGTTTCCTCAAAATTATCAAACTTTTGCGCTGCTCTACTACACTTTGCGAAAAGAAACAATGTTGTTCTTCATTGGCTAGCAAAGCTGGCTCCTGGCAATATATCTTTTTTTTTTAAACAAATCTGAATATCTAAGCACCCAATACTACCCTGCCTTGCGGGCGAATAATCCCCAGGGGGTTTATGTATAGGCAAAAATCCGAAATGTTTTGTGAAGCATAGGCACGTAGTACGGTCAGTTGGCCATTATGTTTTTGCCGTTGTTGTGGTTTTTGGTTTTCTTTTTCAATAGTGGCTTCTGCAGCCTTTCAGAATGTGAAATCTGCTTGTAGATGTATATGGAATCAGTAGGTACGGACCTTTCAGTTACAAACATTTCACTGGGAATGTTTTGGTTACTTATATCTGAGTGAAAAAAATCTTAAGTGAAATACGATGTTAGGTTGCTTTCGAGCGCATGCACGTGATCTCTGTTTGTCTGTCTGTCTGTTTGTCTGTCTGTCTGCATGTATGTCTGTATCTCTCTCTCTTCCTCACACACACACACACACCCACACACACACACACACACACACCACGCACGCACAATCACTCGCATGCATATGCATAAACCGCCACAAACTTGACAGGCCGTTCCAGAGTGTCACATTCACAAAGCGACATATTTTCCGCCAGAAAGCAGCAGACTGCATTGTGCCGGCCGAAATGCTGCATTGCCGATATGGACTGTTTTCTTTACAGCTCCACTCTCTGGCAAGTATCCGAAATATGAGGCTGACTGGACGACAATACAAAACAACCTTATTGCGTGCCTTTTTGTCTGTCTGTCAGACTGTTTGTTTGTCTCTCTGTCTCACTGTCTGTGTCTATCTATCCATGTCTCTTGGTCTATATGTCTATGAGCATGCCTGTATGTCTCTGCTTCTGTTTCTATGTCTGTATCTGTCTGCGTGTGTCTCTGTTTGTGTGTCTGTCTGTCTTTCTCTATTCCTCTCTCTCATCCATACTCTCTCTCTCTCACGAGTGAAAGTATGCTGGGATTAGTCTGTATAGAATGTCCATATATGTGTCCGTATATCTATTT
>CM054134.1:37754869-37762369 GCA_028751875.1 Rapana venosa | reverse complement strand
TTCCGTTCCCTAACCACCGGCACCATGAGCATTATAAAGAGATGAAAATGGACACGCAGTATTCATTCCAGTGTGTACACTAGTACTACCTCTTTTCCAGAACAAAACAATACACGCAAAAAGCCATGTATGAAAATACAAAAGCGTTTGCAAGATTTGCGCAAAAAAAAGACAGGAAAATAGATTCGAAAGGCAGAAAGTTAACCAGAGAGATGCAAGAAAAGTAAGAAAAATGACAAAAAACCAGAGAGACTGATTAAACAAGAAAACAACCTCTGGCAAAGATTTTGAAAACCAAAGAAATATAGGGATGCTATTTATCCTAAATGAGCCCCTGGCGTTCACACGGGGGCTGGGGGATGATTTTGCATGGCATACATATTCATTTCTAACAGGTTGTGTGAGAATGCACAGCTGCTAGATTGTATAGTTTGGTAGCATAGTACAAACAACATCGGAAATTTGATTACAGGTTTCAAAGTGGCTATGGTCGCACAACGTGGGACAAATCAACAGGCATTTCTGCAAGTGGCTTTTTCCATTCAACAGTGTGCATGTATGAAGCAACGTGAAGTTTGGATGTAACAATTTAATTAATCTACACAAACTGAACAACTCACTCTCTCTCTATCTATCTATCTGTCTGTCTGTCTGTCTGTCTGTCTGTCTGTCTGTCTACCTATCTATCTATCTATCTATCTATCTATCTATCTGTCTGTCTGTCTATCTATCTATCTATCTATCTATCTCTTCTCTCTCTCATCGTCTGGTATTTACATTGATTCTGTAATAAACTATCAGCTGAAGGCAATCAATTTTGAACGCGCACACACACACAAACACCTCACGCACGCACACACACATACACACACACACACTTGCGTAACAAACTTTGTTTAGTTCCCCCACCTACAAAGGCTACATTATCTAGTAAAACCAGCCAGGATATTTATGATTCTTCATCGCTGGCTCTGTTTGATCCCAATAAAGATGTCTGCGATTATCAAAGAGCCCTCAGTCAACTACACTACGCCCATCATCCCATCATCTCAGAATTATATGCCTCTACCCGAGAAGTTTACGCCTTGTCTTACACCTGCACAGCATATAGAATGTGGATCCTGTGGTGTGTGTGTGTGTGTGTGTGTGTGTGTGTGTGTGTGTGTGTGTGTGTGTAGTGTAGTGTAGTGTAGTGTAGTGTAGTGTGTGTAGTGTGCATGTGTGTAGTGTGTAGTGTGTGTGTGTGTGTGTGTGTGTGTGTGTGTGTGTTTGTAGTGTGTGTATGTGTATGTATGTGTGTGTGTGCCCGTGTGCGCGCGAGTTTTGTGTGTGTGTGTATGTGTGTGTGCGCGCCTTGGCTTCAGTACAGTTCCCCCAGTTCACCCAGCTGTAAATGGGTACCTGCCCTCTTTATGGTCAGGGAAGGTAAAGCAGCGAGGGAGAGGAGATGGGCGCCGCCCTCACTATGCTGGCCCTAGAGAAGTGAGGTCTCTGACGCCTCGCTCCCCTACGACCTTATAGGTTATGGGACTCCTTTACCTTTTTTTTTATGTGTGTGTGTGTGTGTGTCTCTGTCTGTCTGTAGGGGGGGGGGGGAGGGTGTGGCAGCTACTAATGCATGCATGTCTGACATCAGGAGGAGTGCCAGCTTAGCAAAATGTGAGAAGAATTCTTATGAGAAAAATTCAAAAGTCACCTCTTGTGCAACAAGGACTGCATGACAAAAAGAGTCGCTAATACATGTGACAGTTGATAAATATATTCAGTAAAATAGCTGTTCTAGTTTTGTTGTATGTATGTGAAACGTAGCAATCATTTATAAACTACAAGGAAAACGTCGTTACAGTATAGTTTTTGTTAAAAATTGCACAACATCAAATCCGTTGGTATAAAGTAATGCAGTGTTGATGTATGTAGCTAATATTTACTAACACTGTGGAAGTATAATGGATATTGTTAATTGTATTTCCATGTCTACATTATTTTATGCTAAAATGGCATCCTAGCTCTGAACTTGCATAACACGCTAATAATACCTTGAACGTGCCCAGCAAACTAACTAACTGACTAACGAACCAACTTACTAACTAACCAAACAACTTACTAACCAACCAGTCATCTGCCTAACCAACTCACCAACATACCATCCAACCAAATGGCAAGCTAACTAGTTAACTAACTGACTGACTGACTGATTGACTGACTGATTGACTGACTGGCTGGCTGGCTGGCTGACTGACTGACTAAAATAACTAACTGACTGATTTAACTAAATAACCAACCTTCTAGCCAGTCAACCAACCAACCAATAAACCAACTGACCACAAGCTAACTAACTAACTAACTAGCTAACTAAATAGCCAACTAACTAATTAACGAACCAACTAGCTAACTATCCAACTAGCTAAGTCACCAAGAAACGATCTAACAGAACTACCTAGCTACACAGCTGCCTCACTAACCAGGGTATAATGGATCAATACGCAGACAGACGAACAAATACATTTAGGAACAAAGAAATAACTAGATGAATAAATATACAGATGAGAAGATAAACAGCTAAATGAATTTATGACTCCATGAACAAACAGATCAATACATAAAGACACAAGTCAACTCTAAATGTCATCCTATTACAGAACGCCCACTGAAGCCAAGCTATGCAATGGAGCAGGCAGTGTAATTACGATCATTGTGCCGTCGCTCCCTTGTCTGATCTCATAATGATGTCTGTCTGGCGATTACTCAACGCTGTCGCATTAAATTAGATCTTTTCTCCCTTAACATGTCCTAATCTGACACAGGGAATAGCCTAGCGCGTGCTAGGGCCATAGGAGTAATGGAAGAAGAATGCATATATCTAGAACTAACGACTTACAGGATTGGTGCATGCGAATACATGCACACGAGCACGCGAACACGCGAGCACAGTTACAAATACATAGTATAAGAAAGCATCCAGATGTATGTGTGTGTGTGTGTATGCGATGGGTACGCGAGCACCACTGATTCATGGACCCATGGGATTGAAGTGGAACAGGCTTAAGCACTCAGCTATAGCGTCTGTTCTGTACCATCTGATTTTGGTACCAGGAAGTTGGTGGCTACTACCTGTCCTTTTATCATACACTCATTTTGTTGTAAACCGCCCATCTCCGATAATTTTTCAATTTCATTATTGATGTATCCCCAGTGATTTCCTTCAACTTGGTTTTTTAAAATAGACTTTTGAACTAGAAAATCTTTAGAAGGGATTTATGCTCCTTGTACCAAAGGAACCATTAACTTTATAACCTCCTCTTAACGTGAAGTGTAGTTTAATGTATTTTGGTTGCAATTTTATTCGTCTTACCTTTGTTTCTTTACTCTGTAGCATTTCTGTTCGAATGTAAAAAAAAAGGGTGATAAATTATTTTGTATCTTTGAATTTTACTTATAGTTTTTGGGGGTTTGGGTGTTGTTTTTTTGTTTTTTTAGTAACTTTATAATAAATTGATATGTTTATTTCAATTTTACATGACCAATATATATATTTTCAAAATTGTATTGCAATAGTTTGTCAAACTTAGTGGCCTCACTTTACACATCTAAGCTTTATATTTATTTTTTTTTAAAAACGTCCGGGGGCATGCTAGCCTAGTGGATAGAACGTTTCACTTGTGATCTGACAGCCCGGGATCTAACCACCACGTAGGCGCCCGTGTCAGGGGATTTTTACCCTGGAATTAACACCAGTGCTGTCTCCACTCCACCGGACGTTCTTCTGATGACGATATCATAAACCGAGGCCACGTGTGTGAACGCATGCAGAAGATCTTGGCACACGTTAAAAACACGTTCCGCCTTTCAGAAGATTAGACAATTTTGTGCTAGAAGGAATATAAAAGTCCTTCGGATGAGACTGTAAACCGAGGCCCCGTGTGCGAACGCATGCAGAACATCTTGCGCACACGTTAAATCCTGTTCCGTTGTTCGAAAGAGTAGGCCATTGTGTGCCGGTAGGAACAGATGACAAAATTTTAAAAACCGCATACACACGCAAAACAAAACAAAAAGTCATCTGAGCGCTTTGATGTGCTGCTTTACAAGATTCAGCGCTATATACATTCCATACATTATTATTATTATTATTATTATATGACAATTGCAACAAAAACCGCATGCACATAGCTGACATGTTTTAGACACTACCCCCGAAGTTGGAATGTGGTGACCTAAATGGCAGGTAAAAGCGTGGTTCGGATCTGTAAAACATTCACCATTGGTGAACCTCGCAGCTCTAGCCAAGGAACAAAACAAGATCCTTATTTTTTTTCTTCTTCTTCCATAACGATGCCGTTGATTATGATAATTTTTTTGTGTGTTCAGTTCAAGTTGTTTTTTTTTTTTGGTTTAGTTCGTTTTCTTCTTTTTCTCATATTATTTATTCTACTTTTCTACAGCTCCTCAGAGAGTTCCCTCTTTATTGTTTTTTTTTCTTATTTCTGTTTTTCCTCCTGTATAAATATAGACATACAGGAAATAAGAGGAAAATAAACAGTTTTATAACAAGTAGAACGGTGCCAGGGGCCCACGCAAAAATAATCAGTTAAAAAAACCCAACATGTTCCCTTTCCAACACGCTCAAAAATTGTAAACTTGCTCTTCGCTATTGCAATATCTCTAAGGCATAAAACTGTGTTGTTCTTCCAGAAACTGGAAAATCATATCACAAAACTGTTGACCTTACTCCTAGATGCCGGGCTCTTGTACAAACTCAACCTGGTGTAAAGACAACTTTGAGAGTGTATTCTTGAGAAGAGAGAGAGAGAGAGAGAGAGAGAGAGAGAGAGAGAGAGAGAGAGAGAGAGAGAGAGAGAGAGAATGACAATGACAATGACAATGACAAATTCTTTTATTTCGAGGATAGTGAATAAGCACCCATGTGCTTTTTTACATCTAGTCCCCGCCCGTAGGGATACATCTTAATAATAACCCAATACTTATACTCTCACACAGTAGAAACAAGAGAGAGAGAGAGAGAGAGAGAGAGAGAGAGAGGAGAGAGAGAGAGAGAGAGAATCGCGAAGGCGTGTTGAATGTACAGAATATAATTTTATTTTATTTGTGCGATGGTGTACGTAAGACAGCTGACGTTATTACCAGTGACATCATTTTCTGTTAAGATAGAATAATTCTAAAGGAAAAAACTAGGTTTCAGCAACAAACCCGTATTTGATATACTACATGTGTAATATACACGCAGGAAATGAAGACACTGGCAGGCCTGCACTTACTGACCTCAGAGGTCATAAAAAAAAAATCCCCACCGTTAATTCACCAGACGCTGCCGAAATTCGAACCCAGGACTTCCTGGACCTAGTGCATTGAAATCGAGTGGCGTATCCACTCCGCTATAGTGTCCGTCTGATTTTCTTTTCTTCTTTTTTTTAAAAATACAGTTCGAACGTTTTTGATTATCTCCGAAGTTGGAATGTGGCTACCTTAATGGTGTGACTCCAACGATCGCATACGCAATTATCTCCCCCTTGGTGACCTTAGGAGTCCTAGCTAAAGAACAAAAAAACCCACCAGCAAACAAAAACGTTAATGATAAAGCAGTTTTCACAGTGATGGAAACGGTGTCACTAGTTACCTGCACATGCCTCTAGAATCTGTTCAATAATAGAGAGGGTCGTTGTTTTTTCAGCAAGAGTGGTTAGATTATGCATTATGGGGGTGTATTCATGATCCTTAAGCATCCGTGACGTTATTGTTTTTTATTGTCATTATTCTTTTATCATTATCTTCTTTCGAAGATGGCCGAGTGTTGCACTTTAATAGAAACTTGTAACAAAGAACAAAGGCTTATAAGGAAGATAAAAAAAGCAACAACAACAAAACACACACACACACACACACACACACACACACACACACTGCATTTACAAGGAATTTCTGTTTGTTAATGAACAAGATATACACACAATTTAGCAGAATAAATCCGTTTCAAAAACCTTCCTTTCATAAACATGTCTATGTTCATGAGTGAGGAGGAGGTAGTATGTTGAGAAGTTTGCAAATAATCATACTTCGGTGCAAAGAAGCGCCCTTACAAGTGCGAGGGCTTGGGGGTGAATCATCTCGTGTTCCATACCTTTCACGATACTTACTTCGTACAAACTGGTCTGGTGGGTATACATTTCATCAGCATCTGGGCACTTTAGTAGAGAAGTTTGCAGAGAGGGAACATGACGTATGTGCAAACCAGTACTATCTCATCTCCAGTGTTGACCCTACAGGAGTGCAACACGTCATGAGAGCGAGCGAGCAAGCGAGCGAGAGAGAGAGAGAGAGAGAGAGAGGGAGAGCAGCCAAACGCGCAAAAATCGCCAAACCTGCCTCGAGTAAACTGATGAAGTACAATAAACTTTTTCTTTCAACAAAAACTATCTGAAACCCTTGTACACTTTTAACTTCTCTAATTCTTCTTGTCAAAGCAACAGGACATAATGTAATTGCATGCATTGCACTAACAAAAGACAAAATAAGTGATCTTCCGGCTATTTATCTGGCTTATTTGTTTAACATATGAATAGGCCAATGTAAACCCCGCACATGCATATAGCCTGCAGGCAAATATTCCACAGGGGGGCTTGTGTATAAACGAAGATATAAAATAACTATATGCGGTATGACTAAACCCATTTCGTAGCTGTTTCAGTGGTTGTATTCTACTAGGATGGTATGCCCACTGTTAGAATGCCTAATCTGTTTTTAAGTGTATGTGGCATTACACAGTGATGACATTTGTTTCTGTGAAATTTCATTTGGACTTGTTACTTGTTTAGGAATGTTTAAGATTATCTGAAAAAAAGGATTTCCGCGTGCGCGCGCGCGCACACACACACAGACACGCACGCACGCACTCACTCACACACACACACGCACGCACACGCGCACACACTCACACACACACACACACACACACACACAGAGGAGAGCTCTTTGGGTGCCTGCAACAAAAGACTGCATGCCTACTGTATTGTATCCCCTCGACTGCTCCATGGTTGCTTTTTCATAGTCTGTGTTCATATGAGTCTTATGGCCTGCAAAAAAACTAAATAATTATGATTGATTTATTGAATGAATGAATAATTGATCGATTGATTGATTGACACACAGAGGAGAGTGCGCACGCACTCGAGCACACACAAAAGAAAATGAGACAGACCGTAAGGAAGGTATGGCGAGAGAGAGAGAGAGAGAGTAGCCTATGTGTGTATGCATGACCGGGCTCGTAAGTGTGTGTGTGTGTGTGTGTGTAGGTCTGTGCGCGTACACATACTTATGTGCGCACTTACATGCCGCTGGGGACCACTTATGGGTTATAATGGCTCGGGGCTCTTTGCGACAGGAGCAGTTATAGATCCCGCGGGTTGGTAACGCTTCCACGGGTTACCTGCCAACTCTTACACTTGTCCTTGGTACTCGTGTAACGCAGCGTTTGGAACTGTTTCA
>CM054134.1:37722369-37752369 GCA_028751875.1 Rapana venosa | reverse complement strand
TCTTACTTGCACCTACTCCAAAAGCTGTCCCTTTATCAGCCCTGCTGCCTCTCAGTAATTTTTGTTTTCTTGGCTAAAACTTTATTCAAGGTTCACTGATGTTGAGATTTCGCGTATGCAACCTTTATTGCCCTCGACTGTGGTAACTACATTCACTTCTGGGGACGCCTTTTGTTTTTTGTCACTGCATCTTTCTGTCTTCGGAAAGAGGGGATACTACATGAGTGAGAATCTTGATCATCATCACCATTATCATAATCATATAATAATGATGTTTTTATTATTGTCATCACTCTCATCATTGTGTCAGTGAGTTAGGGGAGAGAAAGAAAAGAAAGAAAGGAGACAGAGACAGGGAAAGACCAACACTGGAAGAGGCACAGAGAAGAAGAAAAAAGACACACAAAAAACCTAGGAATTGTGATTTTTGAGGGGATTAAAACGTCAAAGAAAAAAGGATCAGTTATACATTATTACAACTTTTACTTCCCTAAAACTGGAACACAGTGTATACGCTCTCACTCATAACTGGCTGCGATCATTTGCCTCCTATCATCTCCTGTCCTTCACTCTAATTAGCACAGGGAATTCTGGCCACTCTTGAAAGCATCAGAGACACTAATTAGCGACTCCTCAGATGAATTCATTAACGCCTACGCCTGTATCGAACACTGAGCGATCTTTGATGCAATTAACCTTTAACCATTGGCACTGTAGTACTCTCAGACCTGGGATGGAATGTACAGCGTCATGACTAACTGACTGTTCCAGAGGAAATGAATGCCGTGTTAGAAATGGATTTCGCTTAACATATTGAGCTATATTTGACATGAAAGCGCTGGAAGTATGGTGGTGGTGGTGGTAGTGTGTGTGTGGCGCGCGCGCATGTGTGTGTGTACCTCTCTCTCTCTCTCTCTCTCTCTCTCTCTCTCTCTCTCTCTCTCTCTCTCTCTCTCTCTCTCTCTCTCTCTCTCTCTCTCCTCTTTCCTCTCCTCTCCTCTCCTCTCCTCTCTTTGTGTGTGTGTGTGTGTGAATTTCTATCTGTCTTTATGTGCATCTGTATGTTACCTGACTCTGACGATGTTAATGAGGGTAAAACAAACATGTTTGAAATTGCCATTCTCAATGGTTATCAACTCAAAATCTGTTCAGCCAACTCAAGATAAAGTTGAAATTGCATTTTCGTCTGATTGTGAATAAACTTTGAAATTGAACAGATTACAAGAGTAATCGGCTTCCTTGTTTTTTGGTCTCTTATTGCAGCTGGCAGAAAAAGCCTCAGAGATGTTGTTGATAGCTAATCAAGGGGGAAAATAACTTTGAAGATATTCTGCATGATGTTGATCATGATAACAGTGACGATAACAACAAGGGTGATGATGATGATGATACTGCTGCTGCTGTTGCTGCTGCTTTTGCTGCTACTACTGCTGCTGCTGCCGCCGCAGCCACCGCTGCTACTGCTGCTGCTGCTGATGATGACGATGATGATTATGATGATTATGAAGATGAAGATAAAGATGATGATGACGACGACAACGATGATGATATTGATGGTGATGATGTTTAAAAAAGATAATGAGGTTGACAATGATGAGGAGGAAAACATGGACAGACTTGAAAATTCCAATTGATTGTATCAATATAAATCTCTTATTACACGAATCTCTTATAAGACTGAATCTGTTTCTGAGCCATATACAAAAGGATATGCGTTGTCACACAGTGAAAAAGTTGTGTGTTTTTTTTAATCCTTACCAGTCATTGGTGAAGACATACAGCATTCAGATATATCACTTTTTATATATCAAAAAAAGTTTTAGATAACATAATAACAGTCCATACAAAATTGTGACTAACTGGCCTAACGTCCCTATGTAGCATTACTGAAGCCATCAACACTCACACTAAAGTGTATGCATTTATTTGTCTCTAATGTGTCAATGCTAAGTACTCAGGAAAAGAGGGACGCATATGTGTGTGTGTAGGAGAGTTGGGGGGGGGGGGGGAGGATGAAGAGGAGGAGGGGTGCAGTGCATGAGCGCGGGCGCCGCAGTCCCATGAGCACGTTTATTTGGCAAATGGAAGAAGTCGTGGAATGAGCCATTAGGCACGTTTAGGCCGGCACTTTTCTGCATCAAAATGAACTTTTCCAGTTGATGTTGCTGCCTCTAAGCTACATCAAATTAAAGAGCACTGTGGATTCTTTTGTGGGCGTGGAGTTAATATCCCAATGCTGCATTCATCGAAATGAAAGAAAAACTAAACTTTGGTCATGAGGAATTGTCCTGATTTGTTAGCAGTCAACCATGATTTTTTTCAAAAGAAACACAGAGGCAGAAAGACAAGCAGTAGGTAAGACAGATAGACAGACAGACAGAGAGAATGAAAATAATGTAATGTGGAAAAACACTGGTAATGTAAATAAAAAGAACAACAAAATCAACCACACTGGCATAAACACAGTAAAAAAAACCCAACCAACAACCTAAAGAACAGCAAAGCAAGGAGACAATGGACAAAATAAAACAAATACAACCAAACATGTCACCCCGTTGACATGCGGTGTATTTCAAAGGGTATTTTTTTCACTGCAATTTTTAAAAAATATTATTTCTTTCCTCTGTAAACTTAATGTTATTCGAATCTGAATAAGTTTTTAAAAATCAATAAAATAAATTTATTCAGTAACCTAATTTTGCATGTGTTATTTTTGGTATATATTCAGTTATCAACAGAAACAAATCGTGTATATATATATATATATATATATATATATATATATATACATATATATATATATATATATGTGTGTGTGTGTGTGTGTGTGTGTGTGTGTGTGGGCGAGGACTGGGAGAGGTCGTGGGGGGATATATGATGTGTGCTTATTGGCTTTACAGTATTTATTCTAGCTGTCTTATTTTTTTTCTTTTTTATTGCATACTTTGCCGTTTAGTTTTTATTCTATTTTATTCTGTTCACGCCAAACTCCTGATATTTCCCCAGGGACATTTCACTATTTTTGCTCGCCCTCTATTTTGCCCCTCCCTCGTGAACGTCAGTAAACAGCAAACAAAAGGAAAAGAAGAAAAAAAAGCATAACAGGTAGGACAGCAGGCCCCGAGAGTACATGCAAAAAAAACCCCACTTCAAAATCCCTAAACTGTTTAACTCCAAACAGAGAGAATCATTAAACAGGAAGTAGCGCAGCCACATGATTTGACACAAAATGGCCGCCAGAGAAGGAATGATAACTCCCAACGTCCCAAAACATGAACAAGACGAACACGATTTTGGGAAGTTATGAAATATGATTTCCAACAAACGAAAAAGGGTAGAATCTGTTATTTGTTTGGGGTTTTTTTTGTATTTGTGTGTTATGTTTGCTTTTATCTATCGTTGTAACTGAATGTTTTTAGTGGCTGACAATGAGGCTTCATTTTTGTTGTGCCACATGCATATCTCCATTCTATACCGAGTATATTCTCTGCTTGTTATATATGTTTCTGAGCGAAAAAGTAACTGACACACACACACACACACACACACACACATTGCTTTGCGTGTATTGGTGCGTATACCAGATAACAACCAAAGCATCGTAAGCACATTGAAACTCGCGTGTACACTCATGTGCACACATGTGTGCGTGAATAGTCTGGACATTGACTGGTGGTCATTGATGACCTTTCTTATCCAGCCACTATCTCTTTTGTGGCGTTACTGCCAGGCTTAGTGGAAGGGACGCAACTGGGCGGTCTATCAGTCAACCATAACTGTCTCCCTTGAGGCTTGTCAGACAGTGTGGGCGTGATAACAATGACCTGACACTCACAGGGTCCACGGTGTTGCTAGTTCATGACAGTTGGCAGAGAGAGATAAGAGGCTCTCTCGTCGATAGCTTTAATCGAGTCATAAAAGAAGCGAACTGCTTCACGGCGTCCTGTGTAAATGCTGGATACAGAGAGACAGAGAGAGAGAGAGAGAGATAGAGGCATAGACAGACATAAATATACAGACAAATTGCAGAGAGAGAGAGACAGACAGAGACAGAGACAGAGATAGACATGAAAAATATAGACAAATTGCAGAGAGAGAGAGAGAGAGGGAGAGAGAGAGGGGGAGAAAGAGAGAGAGAGAGAGACAGACAGACAGACAGACAGACAGACAGAAAGAAAAAAAGAAAGAGAGAGAGAGAGAGAGACAGACAGACAGACAGACAGACAGAAAGAAAAAAAGAAAGAGAGAGAGAGAGAGACAGACAGACAGACAGACAGACAGAAAGAAAAAAGAAAGAGAGAGAGAGAGAGAGAGACAGACAGACAGACAGAAAGAAAAAAAGAAAGAGAGAGAGAGAGAGAGAGAGGAGGGAGGGTCTGAGACAAAGACAAAGACAGACAAAAAGACGGACAGAAAGACAGGCAAGACAGTAACAGGAAGACGCAGATACAACGGAAGAGAGACAGAAAGACCAAGTCACAGACAAAACAACAGCAAATTTTCAGCGTAGTAAATAAAATGAACAAAGAAAAGATAGATGCTCAACTTCAGTCTTATATATCTACCAAAATGAAAACTCCATTTGAGCGAGTTGTTATCCATAACGACAATAACGCACATGACCCCTCATCTTCTCTATTTCGTTTGGGTTGTTTTATTACTAAGGAGAATGATCGGGACTTTTGAAGGTGCCTCTGTCACTTTCAAGAATGATGGAGAGAGATGAAGTGATTAAAGCCCACGGTTGTATCGAACACTGCCCAGTCTCTTGATGCAATTTATCTTTAATGGTTGGCTTTCATAACCTCCAGTGGAATGCATAGCGTCATTGAAAAGCATGTCATGCTGAACATCAGCATTTTCCATGAAAGCGTTAGTAGTACTAGCAATGTGGTAGTAGTCATGTAGCGCGGGTGTTAGTAGCGATGGTGGTAGTAGCATGTAGCGGGGTGTCGTAGCGTATGTGGATAGACAGTGCAATAGAGGACCTTTTTGGAATAGACAAGTGGAAATTACGTAACCATGATGCCTAGCCTTGCTTAAATAATGCACTCCAGTGATTCTTTTTGGTCAGTAATTCCAACCCTGCACTCGAAGTACTTTTTATACGTGGATTGCCTTGGTATTTATCGCATTCATGAAATACATTAGCAGAATGAGGAGAGAGAAAGGATAGAAGAGGAGGACAGAAAGAGAGCAGAGAGAGGGAGTGAGAGAAAACGAAAGAGAAAAAGAGACAGAGAGCAAGAAAAGGGAAGAAAAGAGAAAAGAAGAGGAAGGGAGAGGAAAAGATTTAAAAAAGGCCAGGTAGGAGAGGAGAGGGGGGGGGGGGGAGGGGGTGGGGGGGGGGGGGGAGGGGTTTGGGGGGGGGGGGGGGGGGGGGGGGAGGGGAGGCGTGAGTTTGGGCAGTAGGGGAGGGGGGATTTTGCGGGGTTAAAGGTTTTTGGGGTAAACGTATTGGGGGGCAAGAATGAAAGAGTATATTGTTGTGTTGGGGGCAGTTTTGGTTGTTTTGAATGGTGGGAAGGACGTGCGGGGTAGGGGTGGTGGTTTTTTTGGGGGGGGGGTGGGAAAAGGGGGGGGGGGGGGGGGGGGGGGGGGGGGGGGGGGGGGGGGGGGGGGGGGGGGGGGGGGGGGGGGGGGGGGGGGTTGTGGTGGGGGGGGGGGGGGGGGGTGGGGGCAGGGGGGGGGAGGTGGGGTGTGGTGGGGGGGGGGTGGGGGGGGTAGGCAGGGAGAGGAGGAGGAGGGGGGGGGGGAGGAGAGCGGGGAGAGGGGGGGGAGGTGGGGGGGGGGAAGATTTTAGACAATGAAAAAGAACAACATCAAGAGACAGGATCAATAACAAACGAAAGTAACAACACATATAAATCAACAAGAACAGCAAAAGGAATTGAATAATATAAAAAAAAGGTTCCAATGTCTAGTTGACATGCCGTATATTATTTTGTTCGTTTGTACCTAATGTCCCGTTGACATGACGTGTATTATTTTGGGTTGTTTTTTTTTTACCTAATGTCCAATTGACATGCCGTGTATTATTTTGTTCTTTTGTACCTAATGTCCAGTGGACATGACGTGTATTATTTTGTTCCTTTGTAACAACATCGGTTTTTTTTATATCTTAGATGATTTTTTTTTGCTGTGTAAACGTTCAATCTAAATGCAAAACTAAAAAGAAATGATAATGAAAAACATATCACATTGCTTGTGTCTTTATATGTAGCAACTTATTTTTGGATCCATTATTTTGAATGTTTTTGTATGTATATCTGTCGATACGTACCTTACAGTTGTATGTACGCATCATTATTTTTTTTAGGAATGTATCTAGTGTTGGTTTAAACATATGTATACGCTTGTTCGCGCTCATTATTCATATGTGATTTTTTTAAAAATGTTATTACATTTTTTCGCATTACACTTTGTTACAGTTTATTTCATTTTTCCGTTCTGATATCTCCTCGTGGCGTTCATTAATTTTGCTTCCTGTCGGGACTGTCAATAAACGTGAAATATAAAGAAAATAAGAAATAAGTAACAGACACAACAGCTCCAGGAGAACACGAAACAAAACTTCTCCAATCCCTAGACAGTTGAACTGTAAACAGAGAACTCCCTGTGCACTTCCGGCCCAGATGATGAGACATAAAGACATCTGGGTATAAGGGTGTCGGGGAGATTGAGGTGAGCGGCAGGAAAACAGCAGGACGGGACGTCACAGGAGATGAGGCAGCTAAAACAAACAAACAAAACAAACAAACTGCAAGCAGAGAGGGCCATAATACCGAAAACACCACAGCCAGCATGACAACTTGACACAAAATGGCCGCCAGACAAGGAGCAAATAACTCCCAACGTTTCGAAGCAAGAACAAGACTAAAGTGGTTATGGGAAATTAGGAAATCTGATTTCTAACGAACAAAAACACGAAACAAGCAGAAGTTTTATTTTCTGTTATTTTACTCTTGTATATTTCTTTTGATTTGTCAAATCATCGAAATATATATTTGTTTTCTGTTGGTTTAAAAATCGTTCTGCATATCCGTATGTCTTGTCTCCCGCTGTGTTTACTATGTGTGTGGGTTTTTTCCTGCGTTTCTTTTTCCTGTTTATTGAAAAATATGTGGAAAACATATGTATGCACATACACACATGCATACACACACACACACACACACACACACACACATATATATATATATATATATATATATATATATATATATATATATATATATATATATATATTGCCCTGTTTTGTGTGTGTGCATGTGTGAGCGCGTGTGGGTGTGGGTGTGGGGGGGGGGGGGGTGTAGTCTGGCCGTTGACCGAACACTGATGACCTTTCTAACTGATCCAACGCATTATCCGCTTTATGACAGTCATCCCACACGCGATACCATCCAGGCTTACATTAATGGAAGGGACACAACCCTGCTGTCTATCAGTCAGACATGCTTGTTTCCCATGAGTACATTGGGGCGCAGACCCGTGATAAACCATGTTCCCGGCAACACTTCGTGGTATGATCCCCTGACAGCGGTTGGAGAGAGGAGATTAGGGTGACGCTTGCAAAGAGTCCGACAGTAGCACGGTACTTTTACAGTTGCCTATCAAAGATCGGGAAGAGAGAGAGAGAGAGAGAGAGAAGAGAGAGAGAGAGACAGAGACAGACGGACAGAGACAGAGACAGACAGACAGAGACACAGCCAGACAGACGGTCAGACAAATAGACAGACAGAAAGACGGATGGAGAAAACAGATGGTTAGGCAAAGAGCCAGACAAAAAGTCAGACAGGCGCATAACAGAAAGAGAGGACTGAGAAAATATACGTTGAAAAGTGACACAATTCATGTATGCCTAAAAGCTATACTGTAATGGGCAACGCTAGGTTTGTTGTATTAGGCTTTTTACACATGGAAGAAGTCTGTTCCGCTATATGTTTGCTTGAGAACACACACACACACACGCACACACACACACACACACACACATATTCTCTTTTAGATGATTAATGACGTTAACCAAACAAAATGCCCCTTGGATCTTTTGTATTAAATTTTAGTGGTCATTTTACTTTCTCTCCTCTTTCTTTCAGCGTTTTTCCACCTGATCTTGTTCCATTTGAGATTCTAAAATGCCCGTTTGCTTTTTTATGTTTTTGTTTGTATTGTGTTGTGTGTGTGTGTGTGTGTTGTGTGTAATGTTGTTTTTCGTTTGTTTCTTCTTGTTTGTTGTTTGCTTGGTTGGTTTGGTTTGTTTTTGCTTGTATGATTGCATTTATTTGTTCTTTGTTTCACAGCTTTGTTGACCTAAAACCAGAACTGTCTGTCTGTCTGTCTGTCTCCTCTCCCGCCCTCTCTCTCTCTCTCTCTCTCTCTCTCTCTCTCTCTCTCTCTCTCTCTCTCTCTCTCTCTCTAGCAGACAGACGTCTGTGTCTCCCCACGACGCCGAAAGGCACCAGCGGCAGATGAAAGAAAGAAAGAAGTAGTTCTCCTTTATTTTATTGAGGTTTTGCTTTGTTTGGTTCTGATTTGGTTTGTGTTTGGGGTTGTTGTTGCTTTTTTGAGGGGGGACTATTCGGTTGTTCCCTCTCCCCTTGTTGTTGTTGTCGTTTTTGTTTTGCTCTTGGGTCTTGCTATTTTTTCGGTTGTTTCTGTGTTTTCTGTTCTGCTTTCTTTCTTACTTGTTGCTACTTTTTTTTTCTTTTTTCTCTCTCACTCTTCGGTCATTTTTGTGGGAATTTTTGTGTAGATATTTTTTCCGTAAACTGTGTAAGTGTATTGCTATGGGCTTTATTTTATTTTATTATCATATATATCCTTAAGGGCGGGGACTGGATGTAAAAAGCACATGGATGTTTATTCATTATCATCGAAATAAAAGAATTTGTCTAGCTCTGCTCTCTAATCACCAGACTTGATAGATGGGAGACAATTCTACTGGCTATCAGTCGACAGCGATTGCCTCCCATGAGCTGTATCGCTCATCAAGTCTAGTTAGATGTGCCCAGATGGTTTCTTATGATAACAGGTCATTACTGAACACACAATGCTGCTAGCATTGATGATTTTAGATAATACTGTCTCCGACTCTTTACACTTCTCCTCGTGGACTTTATGATTCAGATAGTTCCGTATACCTTGATATACATTAACGCATATAGATATAGATATAGATATATGCTGTGGATTGTAACTACAGCTTGTTTTTTCCTTCTAAATTACAGTTCAAAAGGACGTTCTGTGAAATCCACGATGAACTTATAACTTGGTATGTCTAATTGAGAAATACTTTTGTTCTTACTGTCGTTGTTGTTGCTGTTGTTTTTGTTGGTGCTGCTGGGTGCTGTTGCTGTTGGTGTTTGTGATGCTGTTGTTGTTGTTGTTGTTGCTGCTGCTGCTGCTGCTGCTGTTGCTGTTGTTGCTACTGCTATTATCGTTATTGTTGCTACTGCTGCTGTTGTTGCTACTGTTGTTATCGTTGCTGTTGCTACTGCTGCTGCTGTTGCTGTTGTCATCGGTGTTGCTGTTTGTTGTTGTTGTTGTTGTTGCATGTTCCCCAGCTTAAAAGCACCGAGTATCACTTAAATAATTATACAATCTCTATCTCGCTCATCAAGGTAGGCAGAGAATCACCACGAAACACAAGTTTACACTGGGCGAGGATATTATGCCTATACTGTTTGCAAAAATTCATCGCCATGCAGGCACACATATTCGGGCTTTAGAAGATGCCTTCTTTACAGGAAAGTATACGGTTTCATGGTAAGAGCTGACCATGGAAAAACACAAGCTAGCAAATTATGACGATACACTAAAGCAGGCTTTGGTTGGTAGCTTGCATTGAAACCTGACAAAGCGTTCGGCCTAGGAACACTTGTCTTCCCCTTGTTGTATTATTGCTTGTTTGTGTTGTATGAATGACTCAATAATATCAATGATTTATGTTCAAGCTAAAACGTTTAAGGCAAAATTATGTATCTTTATGTGTATTTTGGGAATTTCTTTTATACATTTTAGACCGAAAGCTCTGTATGTTTTTTTAAATGAGATAGTACGTTTTCATTCATTATTTTCTAAAATGAAATATAAGATAATACTTAGGTAGATTTTCTCCAAACAATAGACAAATAGAAACAGCAACAGCAAGAACTATAGCAGCTTGCACCTGACAAATTTTTCATTCGGTAAAAATACTCCCCCAAAAAACAACAACAACAAACAAACAAATAAACAAACAAAAACAAACAAACAAAACCAAAAAGATTAGTTTTTTGTTTGGACTCTTATATTGTTACAGGGAGTCAACTGTAGCAGGATTTGTACTCTAAGCTTGTTTTAATGTTGCTTCCCTTGAACCGCGCGACCCTTTGCGCTCTCTCTCTCTCTCTCTCTCTCTCTCTCTCTGAATTATCATAAACATGCGCACGTGCACGTGCGTGCGTGTGTCCATGCGTACGTGATTGTGTCGTGTGTCTATGCATGCGCACGTGTGAATGTGTTTATTTGCATGCATGTACGTGCGAGTTCGTGTGAGTGAGTATGTGTGTTTTATTTATCATTTATTTATTTATTTATTTTATTCTTTTATGTCGAGGATAATGGAATAAGCACTTATGTGCTTTTTTACATTCAGTCCCCGTGTGTATGTGGTTTTGTAAATTTTGTCATCTGTTCCCACCGGCATACAATGGCCTACTCTTATGAAAAGTGGTACAGGATTTAACGTGTGCGCAACATGTTCTGCGTGCGTTCGCACACGGGGCCTCGGTTTATAGTCTCATCCCAAGGACTTTTGGGGAGAGTGTAGTATGTGTAGATCATAGCTATTTTAAACGAAAAACAAACAGCTTTTCTCCATTTTTCTGCCCCTTCCCCCTCTCCCCTCTTCATCTCTTTCTCCACTTTCTTGCCTTCCTCCCTCCCAAATTTTGTCTGTATCAAATACTCCTAAAATTTCGTTTCTGGCTCTCTAGTTTACATAAGTATGAACTAAAAACATAAATTTTTACAAAAAAATGCAAACTAGATACATTAAACATTTGGTTCAACTTCTCATATGCCTATTACTAAAAAAACAAAAACAAACCCAAAAAATTCACAAGGCAGAATGCCCCTGTTGCAGCAAGAAGTGACGCATTGATTACACCATTGGCTACCCTGGGTTGCTGCAACGTCAGTGAACTCTTTTGTCCCGACGCAATTGGTCTCCCTTGGATCCAAAAATAGGCCTGCTGTCGTGGTAATGAGAGACCCAGTCGGGGCAGGATATTGGCTGTAGCTTACCTGAACTGCCGGGAGATTGCTAAATCCTGCCTGCCCACTTGCCGCCTGCTATTTATCTGTCTGCTTGTGTGTCACTGTGTCTCGGGGGCTGTTCTCTCCTTACCGCTCTAATAAACATTCCCAGACGTTTTTCATTACTTCTTCATATTGTTTTTTTAAATATTTTTTCTGTCTGATTTGTGTTACTGCTGTTATTGCTGATGCAGAACTGATACTACTTCTATTATTATTACTACTACTGTTGTTGTTGTTGTTGTTGTTTTTTTAGTTGGTGGTGGTGCTGCTGTTGTTGATGCTGCTGCTTGCTGATCTGATGATGATGATGATGATGTTGTTGATGATGATGATGATGATGATGATGTTAAAGCAACAGAAACGTGGTTATTCTTTGTGACAGTGGACTCAGGCTTGTAACTGCAACATGTGTCCTTAAGGAGAAAGGAAAGGACTATTGAACCTCATCCTTCAGATATCAGATGGACAAGGTCTGGCCAAGATGAGGGCGTGGGTCGTGGTTGCAGGAGGGAATTCCGGTGTCAGTAATACATGGCCTCATTGAAAGAGAGGACAGTGAAAACTGGCACCACAGAGAGGACTGATGTTTCCAGAGTGCATGTTCTGGGTGACGGACCACCAGGTGGGTAAGCTGAGTGACGTTTAACAGCGCCACAGCAACGGTGCTTCATTTTGTGTTCTTGGGATAGCCTAGCAGGACAGAGTAGTTACCGTCACATCTGACGCGGGTCTTTTTTTTCTCTCTCCAGATATTACAATGTATTCAGCCAGGGTAAACTTCGCTGGCTGGCTATTTGTTACCAAAAGAGAGTTCATTCCAAGAGACATTCTCCACAGACAGCATACACATCGGGGAAGAGATGCCCTCAGCAATTATACAAGAATATCTGCTATTGTGATGTCAAAGTGTTTTGGTCATAAACGGCAAGTTTTGGAAAGAATAATTATTAGATATATTATAATCATCCGAAGTGTAAAAAACCCCACATTTTAAGACCGATTAAAACATAGCTAATGAAAACATAGCTAATGAATGCTGAGGAGGAGAAAAGTGTTATCATGACTGTATATGGAGGTCATATGGTCCTACACATAGCAAAGATCGCATCCATGCTCCATACAATATTTCCTGATATATATTACTTGTCCGTGCACAGTAGTACTGTTATAAGTATTACTGATATCGTATATATGTTTTACCATCAGAAACAGGCCCAAGACATCATGCAGCTGGATATCCACAGTACAGACTGTCACTTCTTATAAACGCCTGTTCAGTTGTCAGTAGACAAGACACTTGACTCAATAAACCTATTCTTTTATCTTTTCTATGGCCGTCCTATTCAGAAAAGGCTTCCTGATCTTTTAATGTGACTAATTCACCCTTTACTATTTTTTAAGTGTCATTATAGACATTTCGGGGTTCAGACTACGTTAGAATTGTGAGAAAATTAGCAACAACAAAACCGCACACTAAAATGGCTCTGATCAACTTGTTGGCCTCCTTCAACCTAATTCATTGCGTTTCTATTCTTTATCATGGACTAGGTCATAGCTGCAGCTAATTCTACCTCGTTCAAGGTATGGATGCCCATTGACAGGGAAAATGTCAGCAAAACAAACGTGGAAAAAAAATCAAACATTGTTAAATGAGAATTCCCTTTCGCTTCTGTCTTTTTTTCCTTCAAACAATCAAGCTGGCGAGTATTGTGAGGGAAAATGGAAAGGGCCAGCTTTGTTGCGTTAGAAATAACCACCCAATTTCCGCCCCTGCTACCCAGAGGCCTGGACTGCTGTTGATTGGTCTGATTACCACCAATCACTGCTCATTTCCGGGCTAGTGAGACTCTGCTGTCTAGAAAGAAACATACACACAACACACACACACACACGCGCGCGCGCGCGCGCACACACACACACACACACACAAACGCAACGCAGAGTCATACATTCCGATGAGCACGCAAACACTCACCTCACACACACAAAAGTTTGTACAAAGCACACGCAAACGGCATTATTGGCTGGCTTTTATTTTTGTTGGTATGTTTGTGCCTTTTTGCTTTCTGTTTGTTTTCAATTTGGGCAAGAGAGAGAGAGAGAGAGAGAGAGAGAGAATGGCAGACTCAAAACACACACACGAGGACGAAAGAACTCAAGATGCTGGTAGGAGTGCGGGGTGAGGGTGAAGGTGAGGAAGGGCAGAGATAGATGTAAAGTGACAGTGAAAAGACAAAAGAAAAAGGCACAGAAAGAAACTGAACAAGCAAACAAAAAGTACAACAAAGATCGAAAACAAAACCCAAGCAAACAAACCGCAGACACCGACAATTGAATCGCGAGACAACCGGAGAAAGAGTGTTACTGGCATACTTTACATTCCAATCGAATTGAAATTCACTCTTGGTTATGCTCGCACTGAACACTAAGATGTGAATGTGATTGGGCGAAAGGGCAAAATAGATTATTCGGTCACACACACACACACACAAATACAGACGCCCACAGACACACGGACACACACACACACACACACACTGACACACACACACGCACACACTGAAACAAAAAATAATGCAATGAGAAACAACGACAAAATTAATACCCTGAGAGAGAGAGAGAGAGAGAGAGAGAGAGGGAGGGATACAGAGGAAGCAAACAAACAAACAGACAAACAAAACAAACAAGCAATGTTATGATACTCTTGCGGGTACCCATTTACAAGTAGGAGAACTAGGTGACTGTACTGAAACTAAGGCGCGCAAAAGGTGATCCATCCAACTGGTAACCGCACTGGATGCCGCTTAACTTTGGCTGGAGGAAAGCGAGTGCTCTGACCACTGAGCTATCCCGTCCCCGTAAAAGGAATACCACCACCACCACCACCACCACCACCAACAACAACAACAACAACAACAACAACAACATGGGTGAGATGATTCAAGCTTGTTATGCCATCATTCATTATTCATTATTCAGCGCTATCCATACATTATTATTATTATTATTATTATTCGTCGTTGATGTTAGCCTATCATCAGTTGATTCGTGACTGTGATCATGTGTGTACGCTTGTTTGCTAGCTAAGCAGCTTTTGGTTTGTAATAAGTATAGGGTTATGTTAAGGTTAACAATGGGAATTTATACAGGGTAGCATTCCTATGCCATGGTGGTGGTGGTGGTGGTGGTGGTGGTGGTCATAAAACAAGGCAGAATTCCCTCAAGCTCTTTTCAATCACTGTAAAACGCATGAACCCCCCCTCCCCCCCCCCCCCCCCCCCCCCCCCTCTTCTCTGTCTTTGTGACTGTCTGTCTGTTTCTGTCTCTTTCCCTCTCTCTCTCTCTCTCTCTCTCTCTCTCTCTCTCTCTCTCTCTCTCTCTCTCTCTCTCTCTCTCTCTCTCTCTCTCTCTCTCTCTCTCTCTCTCTCTTCCTCTCCTCTCTCTTCTCTCTCTCTCTCTCTCCCTCTCTCTCTCTCCCCTCTCTCTCTCTCTCTCTCTCTCTCTCTTCTTTCTTTTCTTTCTTTTCTTTCTCTTTCTCTCTCTCAGCCTGTCTGTCTGTCTCTCTCTCTCTATGTCTCTCTCTCTCTCTCAATCTGTCTATCTGTCTCTCTTTCGATATATATATTAATATATATATATATATATATAGTTCTGTATGTATATCTCTGTCTATATCTCTCTCTCTCTCAGTCTGTCTGTCTGTCTCTGACTATATCTCTATCTCTCAGTCTGTCTCTCTCCCAGTCTGTCTGTCTCTGTCTCTGTCTGTCTGTCTGTCTCTCTCTCCTTCTCTCTCTCTCTTCTCTCTCTCTCTCTCTCTCCTTTTCACCTGTTCACATGTTGACCTGTCAGCGATATCATTTTTTTGTCATGATAATCCCTTACTCATGCTCGGTCGACTGTCTCCATCCGTTGCTGTGTCCAGTCCTATGTCATGACCGTGATGACACAAAACAGGTACTCGGTCACACAGAGTTCGTTCCCTAGGTTAGGGACATACAGACAGACGCCCAGGCGGACACACAGACAGGCATGCAGACAGACAGACAGACAGACAGGCAAAGCAGACACGCAGACACCTGGACATACAGGCAGACATAGAAAACAGATGGGTAGGGAGGCATGCAAACAGGCTCACGAACAGACAGACAAACAGGCAGGAAGGCAAGCACACACATACACATTCTCTATCTCTCTCTCTCTAACCACACAACACACACACACACACACACATGAGAGGCAGGCAGGCACACACACATGCCCCCCCCCCACCCCCCACCCCCTCATCCCCCACCCCCCTCCCATCTCTCTCCTCCTCACTCTCTCCTCTCCTCTCTCTCTAACCACACAACACCACCACACACAACATGAGAGGCAGGCAGGCACAACACATGCCCCCCCCCCAATCCCCCACCCCCCCCCTCCTCCTCTCTCGTCTCTCCTCACCACACAACACACGCACACACACACACACACATGAGAGGCAGGCAGGCACACACACATAGCCCCCCCCCCCCCCTCCCATTCTCTCGTCTCTACCACACAACATGCACACACACACACGGCGCGCGCACTACCACCACTCTCTCACACTACCCCTACTCTCCTCTCTCTCTCTCTCTCTCTCTCTCTCTCTCTCACCACACAACACGCACACACACACACACACACATGAGAGGCAGGCAGGCACACACACATAGCCACCCCCCCCCCCCCCATCTCTCTCTGTCTCTAACCACACAACATGCACACACACACACGCGCGCGCGCACACCACACACACATGAGAGGCAGGCAGGTACACACACACACATACCCCCTCTCTCTCTCTCGCTCTCTAACCACACAACACGCACACACACACACACACATGAGAGGCAGGCAGGCACACACACACATACTCCCCCCCCCTCTCTCTCTCTAACCACACAACATGCATACACACACACACGCGCGCGCACACACACACACATGAGAGGCAGGCAGAAACACACACACACACATACCCCCCCCCCCTCTCTCTCTCTCTCGCTCTAACCACACAACATGCATACACACACACGCGCGCACGCACACACACACACACACACACACACATGAGAGGCAGGCAGGAACACACACACATACCCCCCTCTCTCTCTCTCTAACCACACAACACACACACATATACACTCATATGAGAGGCAGACAGACAAGCACACACACACACACACACACTCACATACAAACAAACAGGCAAGCAGTCAGGCAAACTGACAAACAGACAGACAGACAGACAGACAGGCGGACACTCGGGCATACAGGCAGAAACATGGACAGACAAACAGGCAGCCACACAGCGCAGAGAGATGAGTAGGAGACACGAGAAGAGGAAACAGGCGGCAGTTCCTCAGTTTAATGTTCCCATCCATTTTCGAAGGCTCTGAGGAGAAAGAAATAAATAAAAATAAACACTTAGAGGGAAAGAAAGAAAAAAAAACTTCGTACACAAATGAGAGAGAGAGAGAGAGACAGAGAGAGACAGAGAGAATGCGAATGCGAAAGTTTTATTCATTATAGGCCTTGGCCCCTCATGAAGGGGGTGTGTGTATATAATCAACATCCCAAAACATGTTGCATAAGAAACATTTATGAACAGAAGAGAGAGAGAGAGAAGAGAGAGAGAGAGAGAGAGAGAGTAGAGAGAGAGAGAGAGAGGAGAGAGAGGAGAGAGAGAGAGAGAGAGACGATGCATACGATTTATGAATGTTCAAGCTATTATCCAATTCACGTCAACTTAATATAAATGTTAAAACTAATGACAAATAGTAAGAATTTCAAATAGTATACACAAAACAACACTCAATATATTATTTGCTATTTAACATGATTAACTTGATTAGGCAAAACAAATACAGATGACAATAACCCACACATGTCAGCATGACAATTAATAATTATTGTCTAACCCAGCTGTAGCTAGAATCACATCACTAAATACTTGTAAACCAGAATACATCTACAAATCAACAATGACAAATTTAAGTTTGTATATATGAGATACATTTCTTTCTTTGTGCTTTGTTTTAATAAACTGTTCATGTTTTCGATAAGTGATCTCAATACTTTGCTTCAGATATTTCATTTGCTATCCATTCAGGCCGTCCTTTATGCTTTATTCTGCGGGTTTTAAAGATAACACGTTTATCATAGATGTGAATGTTTTAAGCCAGAGGGTGAAGGCTTCTTCCGGACATGTAAAGTTATAAACATTATCAAGAGGAGAAGTTAGAAGATCATTTAGTAAAATAATTTTCGTTATGTTGTGGATGATCTGTAAGTAAACTCCCTGTGGCCTACCTTTTGGGTTTGTGTACCTTTTCTATTACATGTGACATCTATAGGGGCCATGGATAGGGAATACATAATTCCGTAAATTTTTGTTTATCTGTTATGTAAATATGCTCAATAAGTGTTTCACAAATAGATGCTGTGCGTATGGATGTATCCATAATCTGTGTAAGGTTATAAGGGTATTTAATTTGTTTATCCATGAAGGCTGGGATTTGAGTCAATACATACTGAAATCACAAAAAACTCATGTTTCTATGGTATCAAGTCGATGCAAATCCATCATGGTGGAGAATCTATCTGTTCAGGCTATCCTTTCAGATCGAGTTTTGTAAAGAAAAATCTAATTCCGATAGAGAAGATAAGCAGATAGACAGACAGAGACAGACAGACAGACAAGACGACAGATAGAATAATAGACAGACAGATAGATAGATAGATAGATAGATAGATAGATAGATAGATCGATCGATAGATAGATAGATAGATAGATAGATAGATAGATAGATATATGATAGACTTTGAGACGGAAAGGCAAACAGACAGACAGAAATCGACAGACAGATAGACATACATACAGACTGACAGATAGATAGATAGATAGATAGATAGATAGATAGATAGATAGATAGATAGATAGATAGATAGATAGATAGATCGATAGATAGATAGATCGAAGATAGATAGATAGATAGATAGATAGATAGATAGATAGATAGATAGAGATACTTTAAAACAGAAAGGCAAACAGACAGACAGAGACAGACAGAAATACATATATACATACAGACAGACAGACAGACAGACACACACACACACAGACACACATCCAGACAATCAGACAGGAAGAGAGAGAAGGAACAGGGAGGATAAGACATGCAAAGGAACAACACGAAAGCAGCAGGCAGATTTCAGGTTAATGCTCTCGTCCATTTCCAAGCCCTCGTTTTACACCTTGCTGTAAACAGAGCACCAGAGGATGGAGTGTGGATGGGAGTGGATGGGGGGAGGGCGGGCAGGCAGACAGGCATACAAATAATGGAAGGATGGGGGACAGTGGATGATGACGAGAGAGAGAGAGAGAGAGAGAGAGAGAGAGGAGAGAGAGAGAGAGAGAGAGAGAGAGAGAGAGAGAGAGAGAGAGAGAGAGAGAGAGACGGGCAGACAGACAGACAGACAGAGGGACAGACAGACAAACGGATCAGAGTCAGAGAGAGAGAGAGAGAGAGAGAGAGAGAGAGAGAGAGAGAGAGAGAGAGAGAGAAGAGAGAGAGAGAGAACGCGTCAACATATTATCTGCTGTTTAATGTGCACATCCATTTCCAGTCCCCCTGTGTCTGAAATTTGGTAAAGCAGTAAAGAGAGAAGAAGAAGAAAAGAAAAAGAAAAAAAGAAGAAGAAGAAAAGAAAAAGAAAAAGAAGAAGAAGAAGAAGAAAAAGAAGAAGAAGGAGGAGGAGGAGGAGGAGGAGCAGGAGCAGGAGCAGGAGAGAAGGCGAAGAAGAAGAAGA
Organism: Rapana venosa; assembly: GCA_028751875.1. Lineage (NCBI taxonomy): Eukaryota > Metazoa > Mollusca > Gastropoda > Neogastropoda > Muricidae > Rapana > Rapana venosa. The sequence goes on along the minus strand of CM054134.1, from coordinate 37,733,226 downwards.
AGAAGAGAAGAAGAAGAAGAGAGGAGAAGAGAAGGATGAGGAAGAGGAGAGACGAAGAAGAAGAAGAAGAAGGAGGAGGAGGAGGAGGAGGAGGAGGAGGAGAAGAAGAAGAAGGAGGAGGAGGTGTAGGAGGAGGAGGAAACGATTAAAAGCAACAACAACGACACGGACAAGAACAAGAAGCAAACAATCCCAATGGTGTCGTTAATAGCCTCTCCGACCACAGAGGCCATATAGGGGCTGTTGTCACATTGCCATTCTTTTGGGGGGATTTAGATCTCAGATTAAAACTGTGCGACTATATGCAAGTTAAAGCAGGGTTGATAATCAACTCTACTGTCGTTCCTTGAATCAACACCTAGTGCAAACCATAAGAGTTAACTTAGGACGGTCACCGCTTTGTGAAGAAGAAGAAGAAGAAGAAGAAGAAGAAGATGATGATGATGATGAATGATGATGATGATGATGATGATTGAACAACAACAACAACAATTCTAACGACAAGAATAATGACACAAACAACAACACACAGTTCTTCTTCTCCTTCTTCTTCTTCGTTGTTGATGTTGTTGTCGTCGTTGTTGCATATTCCTCAGCTTAGTATCCTGATGGTCACCCAGATTATGACTTTAACTCACTCGCCTCATCTGAGCCGTACACACGAAGGTTAAAAGTACACACTGGATGAGAACAATGCATATATTACTCTTTTGCAAGTACCTACACACTGGATGAGAAAAATGCATGTATTACTCTTTTTCCAAGTACCTCGCCACATAGGCAGCCACACTCCGACTTCAGAGGACTGGGATTTGCTTTCCTGATTTTAATGAAAGAGCTAAGTTTTTACGCTGAGAGCCTGTCATAACTAATGGTAATCTTAACGTAACATTTGACACTGTCACATTTTATTGTAGGCATGGGTACTCAGCTTACTTCAATAATTTAACGAAAGTTTTGGCATGGGCTAATGGCATTCTGACTAACTTGCTTAACATATCAACCTTTTTTTTCGTGGGTTGGGTGAAGGGGGGGGGGGGGGGGGGGGGGGAGAAGGGGGCAAGGGAAGCATTGCCATACAAGGCTTTAGGGCGTGTGAATCAGTTTGTTGGTGTGTGTCAATATTAGCATAACTGTAGGTAAAGTGAACTACCCCGCACGTCCCCACTTTTTTGATTGTTGTTGCTTTAAATTTCGCGTGCATGCTCTCGCACAGATTTAGGTAGATATTTAGGTATCTTATGTAGCAGCGTTGGCACTGTGCGTGAGTCTTGAGATTCAATATAAGAGTTGTGTGGAAGGAGGAAAGATGTTCACACTTATCTTAACACGCCACTGGATACAGGTAAACGTAACATGTTGTCTGTTGTGTTTTGGTTTTGGGGGTTTGCATGGTTTGACCATTCGTTGTTGTTGCTGCTACTATTGTTGTTGCTGTTGTTTCATTTTTTTTTTCATTTATTCTTTTATATCGAGGATAATGGAATAAGCACCCATGTGCTTTTTTACATCCAGTCCCCGTGTGTATGCGGTTTTGTAAATTCTGTCATCTATTCCCACCGGCACACAATGGCCTACTCTTACGAAAAGCGGAACAGGATTTAACGTGTGCGCAAGATGTTCTGCATGCGTTCACACACTGGGCCTCGGTTTATAGTCTCATCCGAAGGACTTTGGGGAGAGTGGAGTCTGCACTGATGTTAACTCCAGGGGAAAATATCCCCTTGAACGGAAATTGAACCCGGGTCATCAGATTGCGAGCGCAATGTTCTGACCACTAGGCTATCCCGTTGATGATGATGATAATGATGATGATGATGATAATAATAATAATGATTATGATGATGATGATAATGATGATGATGATACTACTGCTGCACATGTTTTTATTGTATGTGTTATTGTTGTTAATGGTTGTGGTGGACTTGTTTTGGGGTTTGTGTGTGTTGTGTGTGTGTGTTTTTAAGAGGGATAGGGTGGGGGAGGAGGAGGGTAGTAATTTTTCGTTGGCTGGTTGACTTGCTGAGGTTGTTCTGTCTTGGCACAGATCAGAAGGGAAGGAATTAAAAGTAGTTGCTGTGTTTATATATATATATATATATATATATATATATATATATATATATAATATATATATATATATATATATAATATATTTGTATTTGTGTAGTTTGTGTGTGTGTGTGTGTGTGTGTGTGTGTGTGATAGTGTGCACTTTGCACAAAATAACTTTTGATTTGTATCCAACCCCTAGCCTGTTCCTTGTAGACCGACCTCTTTTGCTTGGTCAGACTTCACTGTTTGTCCTGATCACCGAGTCTAAAAGAAACAGTTGAGGTTTCTTCGTGAACCTCTTCATTACAGATCTGGATCTACTGCAAGAGGAACACTCCATTCAAAAGATTGGGGAGATTGTTACAGTGTGCTGTTTAAACAAACAACGTTTAGTCTGTTTGTATAATTATACCCATGCTTGTGGATTGGGATTTCTTTTCATCCACTCGAGGCTTTCTGTAAAGAGAGAAGTTGAGGTTTGTACTGTCAGGCTCTCCTCACCTGTGTTTAACTTATTACTGTAGGCTTAGAGAATTGGCGACTCAGACATCATGGTGTAGCTAAATGTATCGCGTGTATAGCCTCGGAGCTATCGTGGTTCACCCTTTGTCTTACAGTCCCTTTATCAGCTAAAGCAGGGTCCTCTCTGTTTATGGTCTGATGCATTATTGCAGAGTGATCACTTGAATATACTTGCCCACCTGGACAATGGTATGTAACACTGTAGAGCTCGCCACAGCTGGTCTTATGCAACAGGTTTGTGGGGTGGGGGTGGGGGAGGCTTACTTGCTGAATTGCACCTCTCCTCCTCCTCTCTATTTCCCCTATCAACCCCTCACCCCTTCCTTCTCTCTCGTGAATCAGCCGAGTTTGTCCTGTAGTGGGAATACTGGTTAACCTTAGTTTCTAAATTTATCTGTTTGTCAGCTGACTCTGATGCGTGGTCAGGATTGGCTAGTCTCGGTTTCTATATTTATCCACTGGTCAGAAGAAATAAAACATTCCTGCAACTAAACCAGTATAACAGGGTGTGCATGGCATTTCAAAGTCATTCTCTTGCTTGTTGTCTGGTGTTACATTTTTCTTGAAGCTAGACTGGCTGTCTGATAAACCTTGACAGACTGAACTAGACGGAAAACAGCGGTTTTGTTTTCTGCTTGAGCTGTAAGTGGGAATTTCTCTATTTGATAGCAGCTGGCTGTTGGTTACTTGTATTTGTTGAGTTAAAAGATGATTTGTTATAGTGTTTGTGACTAGCTGAGAGTAAGTCAGTGAGTGAATTTAATTTTGTGCAGACCAACTGAGGTGAATAGTTATTGATCGACTATTTGGAAAGGTGCAATAGAATAAACACACACATACACATGCATTCTCTCTCTCTCTCTCTCTCTCTCTCTCTCTCTCTCCAGTTCTGTCGTGTGCATTTTCTCTTCAGATGTTTTTTATCTTTTGTTTTCTCAATCACTTGGCTGTGACAGAGAGCCCAGAAAGGTGTACCTTGCTACAAAAAAAAGCACACAGCGTCCGTGAACTATTTCTCTTTCTCATCGTGTCCTCTAGAAGTCAGTAGCCTCACAGACATATGTATATAAAAAAGTTATGTATGTATTTCTGTGATCACTTAAACACCTGGTGCAATGGACAGGGTTTATTATTCCGTTATCAAGCACGCATTAACACATTCAGGTTTCATGCAGTTTAACAGGTATAGTAGTAATGTGTAAAGCGGCAGACCGCTCAATAAAACTGAAATGAAATGCATGGTGTGCAGTTAGGTTTTTTTTCTGGTGTTATTACGCTTTCCGCAGTGTTTTTGTTGGTGTTGTTGCTGTTGTTGTTGTCGTCGTTGTTCTTGTTCTTGTTCTGTTTTCTTTTCACAAAATATCAGTATGAATTTAAACAAACTGTAATAGAATTATATTGGGCTGGCAGCAGAACCCAATTTGGAAAGAATTACGTAAGCATGCTTAAAAACTATGTACTTTTAAATTGCAATGTATATTTGATTATTACTCTTTTATTTCGAAGAAAATGGAATAAACACTTTACATCCAGTCCCAGTGTGTATGCAGTTTTGTAAATTTGTCATCCGTCCCCACCGGCACACAATGGCCCTCTCTTCTGTAAAAGGGAATGGGTTTTAAAGTGTGCGCAAAATGTTCTGCATGTGTGTTTTACGTCGTGGCGTGCAGCCGAGAGACATTGTTCCATATGTAACTGGACAATATAGGTCTTCTTTTGTATCCTGTACCTTGTAAGTGATGTGTGTTTGCCTGATTTGATGGATTTTTGATGACAGAGAATTTCATTTCTCATTTTCATACCATTTTAAGTCACAGGAGATTTCTCTGGTAAAATTCGAGCTGCTCTCCCCGGGGAGAGCAGCGCTGCCCTTTATTTTTCTCTACCTGTCTTCAACAGTAATTGTTTCCCTATTGGAGTGGCTTTTTCTACAGAATGTTGCCAGGGACAAATCTCTTGCTGCCGTGGCCTCGGTTTATTGTTTCATCCGAAAGACTGCTCATTAAGGTTATGTCATACCCAAACGTGTGGAGCAGGGGCAGAAACACATTCAGTCCCAAGATAATGCAAGGGAAAGACAAATCTTGTAAACATCAATAGACCCTTGCACGTGTACATGCATACTATGAGCACATACACACCAACGTGTGTGTGTGTGTGTGTTTTGGGGCATGTGAGTGAGCTTATCGATCTATTTATCTATTTATCTGTCTATCTATCTATCTATTTATCTATCTATCTATCTATCTATCTATTTATCTATCTGTCTGTCTATCTATCTATCTATCTTTATCTATCTATCCATCTATCTATCTATCTGTCTATCTATGTCAGTATCTGTTTATGTCTACATGTATATCTGCCTGTTTAGGTGTTTTTTTCTAGTTCTCTCTGTCTCTGTTTGGTCGTGTGTGTAGGTCATTGTGTTTGTATGTTGGTGTAATATCAAATTCACTTTAGAAATGTTATAGCTTTGCGGTATAGTCAGCACTTGTGTTAACTGGTAAAGGCCACTTCCTGATGACCCTACAATGCACAGGCTATTTGTCTATAAAAAACAGCCATGAGCTAACACTGTTTCTTAGCACCACTTTACCTCATTAATGTTCACGTCTTACCTGAAAGAATGGCTGTTTACCATGCAAGTGTCAGTAGCGGTTATTTGGTCTAGAGGCATTACACTTTCTTGTGAGAAGAGCGGGTTTGATCCCTATTAGAACCCGAACTTGTTTTTACCCACCCACCCACAGGGGACGGGATGGCTCAGTGGTCGGAGCACTCGCTTTCCCCCAGCCAAGTTAAGCAGCGTCGAGCGTGGTTACCACTTGAATGGGTAACCGTTTGCACGCCTTGGCTTCAGTACAGGTCCCTTAGTTCACCGGGCTGTAAATGGGTACCTGCCTCTTTAGGGTCAGGGAAGGTAAAGCAGCGAGGGCGAGGAGATAGGCGCCGCCCTCAATATGCTGGCTCTAGAGAAGTGAGATCTCTGACGCCTCGCTCCTCTACGAAATTATAGGTTGTGGGACACCTTTACTTTTTTTTTTCTTTTTTTTTTTTTACTAGACCTTAAAAGATTGTCTGAATGCCAGTTTTCTCCTTGTTCGTATGAAGCAATAAACCGACGTCTCGTGTGCAACACTAATCCATTGCACATAAAAGAACCCACGGCAACCCGTGAGTCCTTGAAGTCACGGGTTCGAATCTCGGTGGCGGTGTCTGGTGAATTAAGGATGAGGATATTTACAATCCCCCCTGGTCAACTTTAAGTGCAGAGGCTCCATTGTCTTGAGACAGTTTGTGTATATGCAGAAGATCAACATGTAAGCGGTAAATATTCGATAATTCACGTGGGTTACGGAAACACACACAAACACACACACACACACACACATACCCAGCATGCAACCTGTACAATGGAATGAGCTGCTCTGAAGTTGAAACGTGTCGGCTGAGGCCAGCAGGCAGACCTCCTGCAGAGTTACAAGCTCAGGAGAAGACCAGGCACTACGCACCCCTCCCGGTAAAGGAAGGCAGAGAAGAGAAGACGAGAACGCTCTAGTTGTTTGCTCATAGGCTTGAGGTATGCCTTTGCATTCGTGCGTACCACTTTACTATATTTTTACATATTTTCTACGGCATTTTTCACATCTTTCAAGCCTGTTTCTCTTCTTCTTTTATTGGGGGTGGTGGTGGTGGTCTGTCTGTTGCCCTACATGACTATTGCCATCAGAAATTAGGCCACAATGTACCTAATGCATAGACGGAACTGTAGTGCGGGCTACCTTAAAAACAGAAGTCGGAGCATTACTGCTGACATTAACATGAAATCACGTGTACATCCAGTAACCCGTGATGAAAAATGAGGGCATTGTAATTAGCCAGGTGCATTGTTTTAAAACGGATTTAAGCCTCATATGTACAGGATCACAATACAAAGCCAGACAGAGAAGGGACAGGCTAAGTTGACGATGTATGATACACATTACCAAAAAAAACCGATAGGTTTTTCGGTTTCCTTTATTTATAGATGAATAACAAACTTAACAACGTTGAAATTCGTTAGAGTTTCATAATAGATTTTAACTTCACTTTGTTGTTATATTTTCACTCGCTCCTCCTCACAAAACTGTAGATCTCAATACGACAGAATGATGCTAAGTTTATTATGTAACACACTGAAAGCTTAGAAGAAGTGTTAGCAACACATCTGACGGTCATGACGTCAAGGAGGATTTTTCTTGTTAAATTGTGTAGCTTAAGGAACTGATTCATTTACACATGTTTTGCGGTAGGAAAGTCTTTTCTCATTTTTTTTAATTTACAGGTTTCTACTCTGATGTAAGATTTACGATATAATTTCTGAAGAGATTGAACTCTAGGGTTGAATGACTTAAGTAGCCCAGTTCATCCAGTAGTTTATACCGCTTTAAGTCACGGCAGATTTATCTGCGTTGAATTCGGGCTGCTCTCCCTGGGAAGAGCGCGTTGCCACAAGAGCAGCGCCACCCATTGATTTTTTTCCGTGTCCGCAATTGTAGTTGTTTACCTTTCAGAGTCACTGTTTTCTACAGAATTTTGCCAGGGACAACTCTCTTGTTGCTGTGGGTTCTTTAACGTGTACTAACAATTATGTGTATCACACGGGACCTCGGTTTATTGTCTTATCCAAAAGACTAGCACCCAGACCACCACTCATGGTCTAGAAGATGGGTTTTTAAAAAAGGTTTTGGACCCAAACGGGGTTCGAACGACTGCACACTACCGACCAGGACGTCCTTGCTTTCTAGGCAGGCGCGTTACCTCTAGACCACCGATCCACCTTTGACTTTTGCAGCAGAACATCTAACTGGACAAAATGTAGACTCCTATGTCTAGTTAAACGTTTCTGGTAATGTAGTATCATAAATGCTGCCCAAACGCTAATGAAATGGGGAGGAATAAAACAAAAACCATAAATGATAATGGTTGAATTAATCACAGTTTTCACCATGTCTTGATTTATTACTTCGAAATTGCTGAAACGCATGTCAGTATGCATGCTCCAGTTGTTCTCTACAGAGGTTGAAAGAACATAATTATGGCCTAAATGCAATTAACTTTACAGATGGTGCCCCTCATAATGTTTTGCTGACCTGTTTATTCATTATAGCCGCTGACAAATTAAGGGTGCAATAAGGAAATGATGGCACACGACATGGCGGCTGTGTCCAACTCAAGGCAGACTCAAGAAGACATAAAGCAGGACAGGACGGGTCTACAGGCCCAAGTTGAGGACGACAAGGAAGCTGAGTGTGGGGTAGGCCACTGTCACCCCAAGCTGCTGAAGATGGCTGCTACTATGCCAGTGTTTGTCGGTGTTTACAGCATCAGTGCTGTGACTACCTCAACGCTAACTGCTTATGTCAACAGTCAAGTAAGCTGACGTTTTTATCATTTTTTGGTGTGTGTGTGGTCACTTTATCACTGTACATTGTTGCTGATTTGGTTGGTTGGTTGTTGGGTTTGTTTCTTGTTATTGTTGTTGTTGTTTATGTTTACTGGATCTTGGTCGATATGTGTGTATTGTATTGCGTTGCATTCCACGTCACGGCAGATTTCTCTGCGTGATGTTCAGGCTGCTTTACCTGGAAAGAGCGCGTTGCCACAAGAGCAGCGCCACTTACTGTTTCCTTATCGGGGTGGCTTTTTCTACAGAGTTTTGCCAGAGACAACTCTCTTATTGCCGTGGGTTCTTTCACTTGCGCTAAATAATTTCGCGTAACACACATAACCTCAGTTTATCGTATCATCCGAAAAACTAGCACCCAGACCGCCACTCACAGTCTAGTGTATGGAAGAAAAGTTCCTGGCCCAAACGGGGATCGAAACACCACACACTTCGCTTTCTAGGCAAGTGCGTTGCCTCTACATAACCTCTAGACTCTGTGTATGTGTGTGTGTGTGTGTGTGTGTCTGGGTGAGGTGTGCTTGTATATGGGTGTGTGTGTGTGTGTGTGTTGCTTCTTTAGTTTGCTTTTTAAAATTTTGGGTGACATCTGAAGGTCAGAAATGACACCATCCAAACAAGCAGTCATTTAGTGACGAAATCAATGCGCGCCCATAGCTTGCATTAAAGGGTTATAATGCTTTGACGTGGCACGTTTAGACTGTACTGCATCCATGACAAATCCCATAGCTAGTGTGACGGTATGCACTGTCCATTAAAAGAGAAAAAAAAATCCTCTGAAGTCAGTGTAGGTAAAGGTATCCCATAACCTGTAAGATCGTAAGGAAGCGAGGCGCCAGAGACCTCAACTTCTCTAGGGGCCAGCATATTGAGAGCAGCGCCCATCTCCTCGCCCTCGCTGCTTTACCTTCTCTAACCCTAAAGAGGGCAGGTACCCATTTACAGCTAGGGCATCTGGGAGAACTGTACTGAAGCCAAGGCGCTCAAACGGTCACCTATCCAAATGGTAACCACGCTCGACGCTGCTTAACCTGGCTAGGGGAAAGGAAGTGCTCCGACCACTGAGCTATCCCGTCTACTATGTCAGTGTATGACTACATAAATGGCAAGGTACTCTAAAAAAAAACAGCAACTCAGTCTTACACGCAGTTTTTCTTTTCGGCCAATGGGTACTTACAGTCTCACAATGACTTCAAGGTAGAATGCATGAGAATAAGTGCAGTCAACGTTATCCCAGGGTGTTTAAGCTGAGGAACGCCTAAGAACAACAAGAACAAGTTTCCTTTTTTCTTTCTGTCTTTCTTTTTTTATTAATTACTCAGCTAGACCTTTGATGTTTACTTATGGTGAGATTTTGGTAAGTGACACAAAGAGAGACAGATTGAGAGAGAGAGAGAGAGAGAGAGAGAGAGAGAGAGAGAGAGAGAGAGAGAGAGAGAGAGAGAGAGAGAGAGAGAGTCAAATTGAATTCAATTGAATTGATTTTTTTCCCGTTAAGTTATATACAAGCCATATAACAAGCACCAGTATTACATATGTTTCGGCGCGATGTCTATCACTGGCATGGATACCACAACAATGGCAATGCCTTATTTATTTTAATGAAGTTATATGAGGGTATTTCAAAGAGCGAATTGTCACTGACACACATCCAGCGACTACTCCGGTTGCATTCAGCCAAGGTAGAAACAGATGATGTCGTAGAGAGCGTGCAACTGTTGCATAGCTCCTTCTTCTGTCTCTGTTTACTTTGTGTTATAGACAAGCTTTCCTTTCTGCAAGTTGGCAGCCTAACACATTCTTCAGCTAACACGTTCTGCTTTTCCTGTGTGATATGCCAATATACCCATCCTCAGACTGCACATCACAGGAAAACTAGCACAATGTCATCAGATTTGCACGGAATAATATCAGCATCATCTGATCTGTGCAGCACACATTTTCTTAACAGTTTGTTTCTTCTTCAAAGAGGATTCTGTGCAAAGCAATCAGCCAATGTTGCCAAATAGTTTTTCACTGCACTTGCTTCAAATCCAGCGAATCGCACTGTCTATTGGAGGATCAGGCTCTGTGTGCGATGGTTGTAGGTTTACTTCACACAGAAGGTCGGTTTGATAGACTTCTTCAGCACCACACTCACTGTCAGTGTCCCTGTGGTCCAGATCTACAGGTGTGGGGGTGTTTTGAACAGCAACATCTTGTGTGCTGTGCAGTGTTGGACACAATCAGTTTGCTTTTATCAGGAGTTCTATCACCTTCTTCTCTGACCTGTTCCAGCCGTGGTTGTTGTTGTTGCTGTTGCTGCTGCCGTTTTGCTCTCTGCTGGTCACGCGGTATCTGGCTGGAATGCTTCCGTCTGTAGTACTGAACTTGGGTGTGTTGGTTCAGCACAGTGTCCGCAATGTTTGTTGACATTTCACTGGCTGGCTTAAACCTCAACACAAAAACTGTGGAGTCCCCTTGGCCAGTGATTTTCCAGCTGGAGACGGAGTTTTCCGACAGAAAGGCGGTTAGAGTCTTTTCAACAGTCACTGGGAGTCCAGTGACTGGCATGCTGATCGTAAATTCATAATATTTCACGCAGCTTGAGAGAGAGAGAGAGAGAGAGAGAGAGAGAGAGAGAGAGAGAGAGAGAGAGAGAGAGAGAGAGAGAGAGAGCGAGCACGTTTTTTCTTTTCTCCGAAATCTTCGAAATGGACTGATTGTCTTCAAGGGCACAGACTACAGACCAAGCTGATAGTCGGTAACGCCATGGTAACACGTAAACAACTCACTCACTGACAACATCAGTTTTTCCTTAACAGTCTTGAAAGTTAGTTTGTTCTAAATAAGAT
>CM054134.1:37694869-37717369 GCA_028751875.1 Rapana venosa | reverse complement strand
GTTTTACTTCCCCCTCCTGATTGTTTTCCCCTTCTGGTTACTAGTTTCACATTCCACGAGCACTGGGGTTCTTCACGATCTTGTTCGGAGTGGCTGGCATTGTGTGTGCTCTGCCGCAATTCTTGTTCGGAGCACCCAGTCCTGTGACATCGAACAGTGCCATGGCATCATCATCATCGTCGTCATCATCCCGACCTTCAGGAGGAAGGTTCAGTGGTCAGATGTGTGATGCTGTCAATCACACTCTCAACTGTGATGTCTTGATGGAAGGTGAGGAGGACTGAGAAGTCTGCCTGTTTCTTCATGATTCTCTGAGTGCCTTCACACACACACACACACACACACACAAACACAGACAGATACACACACACATACACACACAGATACACAGACACACATACACACACGCACACACACAAACACAGACACACATACACACACACGCACGCACACACATCTCTCTCTGTGTATGTATGTATATATATATTTATATATATATATATATGTATATGTATATGCACACATACATACATACATACATACATACATACATACATACATACATGCATACATACATACATACACTCTCTTACAGAATGTCTTTTATGTTGAACGTTTTCGTTTTCTTGTTTAGCTTTACTGCAGGATTTACGTGAATGTTAGATAATTATTTGAAATTCACTACTTCCTGAAAAGGACGGGATAGCTCAGTGGTCAGAGCTCTCGCTTCCCCCCAGCTAGGGCTAAGCAGCATCGAGCGTGGTTACCAGTTGATTGGGTGACCGTTTGCGGGCCTTGGCTTCAGTACAGTCCCTTAGTTCACCCAGCTGTAAATGGTACCTGCCCTCTTTAGGGTCATGGAAGGTAAAGCAGTCGAGGGAGAGAAGATGGGCGCCGCTCTCAATATGCTGGCCCCTTGAGAAGTTGAGGTCTCTGATGCCTCACTCCCTTTCGACCACATAGGCTATGGGACCCTCTTTTCCTTGAAATTTACTTCCTGAAAGCTGGATGAAAAAAGAAACTAGTGTATAATTATATGGTTTTCCTCAAACAAACAAACAAAATCAAGGTCGATGTGTCTTTACCATCACATTGTCATCCAGAGTCCACACAGCCGATGCAGGGAAGACAGGAAGAGTCTACGGCACGAGCCAACTCGGGGACCGCCCTGCTCATCATTGTGGCAGGGATGGTCCTGCAGGGCATGTCCAAGAGCCCTCGCTCCACTTTCACCACGTTCTATGTAGACTCCAATGTGCCTAAAGTCAAAACAGGCTTCTACATGGGTTAGTGTCTATTGCGCTGTCTGTGTCTATGTTGTTTGTTTGTTTGTTTGTTTGGTTTAGTTTGGTTTGGCTGGTTGAGTGTTTGACTAGTTGGCTGGCTGGTTGTTAGGCTGGTTGGTTGGGTGGGTATTTGATTGGTTAGTGTGGTGGGATGTTTGGGTTTGGGTTGGCTGGTTGGGTGTTTGATGGTTGGCTGGTTGGGTGTTTGGTTGGTGGGCTGGTTGGGAGGTTGACTGGTCGGTTGTTGTCTGGTTGGGCGTTTGGTTGGTTGCCTGGTTGGGTATTTGGCTGGTTGGCTTGTTGGGTGTTTGGTTGATTTTCTGGTGGATGGTTGCAGTTTAGTGGGTTGGTGACTCATATTTGGTTCTCATCCGATCCTTTCATATTGTATATAGCCCTGTTACTTAGATAAAATTCTAATCTTGTATCAACTCTGTGCAGTTATGCATATATCAAAACAAGATTAAAACAAACTTTGCTGCCGTTCCTTCATGACTGGTTTGTTTGTTTTGTTGGTTGGTTGATTGATTAATTGATTGATGTGCGTGGTATTTGTTTCTTTGCATTTAAGTCTTGATATGTGTCTGACAATTACATATTGCACCTACAGTAAGATTACATCCCGCAGACGCTGCAAACAAACAAAATACATGCAGTAAAAAGGGAGAAAAAATCCACAACTTGTCTTTTCTGAAGGCAACTACAACGTGACATATTAAAGCATAACAATATTATGATAGTTTTGGCCTTGACTTGGTAATCATCAAGCATCTGCTTCTGGAGTGTTAAGATGCCCTGGATATTCAGCGCAAGCATTTTACTGCAGACTCCCTAGAGATCCTTGTTCGTGATGTTCTACAGGACACCATTGTTTAACTTCCTGAGAAAATCGCGCTTTTCCCGTCTGACATGAGTGACAGTGTTACAGTTGGTTACTAAGAACAATGTCGTTTTAAGGAATCTGGTTTTGGTTCTATCTCATTTTCTTTGTGGTTGATGGGTTTTTCCCTATAACGTGTGCCCGTGCTGGGTTGACCCTTTTGACTGGGGCCAGGGTGTTGATACAAGGAACGATAGAAGAATGAGTTTTATACTTTTTAAAAAAAAACTATATGTATTTGCACATTTTTAATCTCAATTATAACATTTGACTAGGTGACAGCCTTGATATGGCCTCTGTGGTCGGCGGGGCTATAAACACCAGGATCGGATCGGATTGGATTGGTTTGGATTGGCCTTGACATCTAGCTAATACCAATAAGCTACACGCCTTTTGGTTTGGGTTAGAAAGAGTTAAGCAAAACAACATTATGTTGGCTCTGGTCTTGAATTCAAGCTAACAACAGCAAGCGGCATAGCTTTTGGTTTGGGTTAGAGAGAGATGGAGACAGAGAGAGAGAGAGAGAGAGAGAGAGAGAGAGAGAGAGAGATTAGAGAGAAGAGAGAGAGAGAGAGAAAAGAGAGAGAGAGAGAGAGAGAGAGAGAGAGAGAGAGAGAGAGAGAGAGAGGAGCGATTGAGAGAGAGAAAGAGAGGATTGGGAGAGAGACGTGTTTTATCTATGCAGGTATCATCATGGCTGCCGGAATACTGGGTCCAACTCTGGCCTTTGCACTTGGAAGTGTCTTTGCCCGAGTCTACGTTACCCTGGAGGGTAAAATTATCAACAATGCTAGTCTGCACGCGTGTGCGTGCTCGCGCGCGCACATGTGGACGCATTATAGCGCACGCGTGCATTCACACCTACAGACACACACACAGACACAGACACAGACACACACACACACACACACACACACACACACAACAGAGAGAAAAAGGGAGAGAGGATGAAAGGGGATAACAAGTAGAAGATAAACAGAGGATTTTAAAATATATATTCTCTTATATCGAGGATAATGGAATAAGCAATTATGTGCTTTTTCACATCCAGTTCCTGTGTGTATGCGGTTTTGTACATTCTGTCATCTGTTCCCACCAGCACACAATGTCCTACACTTACGAAAAGCGGAACAGGATTTAACGTGTGCGCAAGATGTTCTGCATGCGTTCACACACTGGGCCTCGGTTTATAGTATCATCCGAAGAACTTTTGGGGAGAGTAGAGTCTGCACTGATGTTAACTCCAGGGGAAAATATCCCCCTTGAACGAGATTCGAACCCGGGTCGTCAAGATTGCGAGCGAAATGTTCTAACCACTAGGCTACCCCGTCCCCCAATGGATGACAGAGAGAGAGAGAGAGAGAGAGAGAGAGAGAGAGAGAGAGAGAGAGAGAGAGAGAGAGAGAGAGAGAGAGAGAGAGAGAGAGAGAGAGAGAGAGAGAGCAAAGATAAGGCAAGCAGACAGAACAGGGAAGCATGCAGACAAGCCAGCACGCCCAGGTGGGGGGAGGGGGGGGGGGGGGAGAGGAAGGGGTAGAGGGTGGATGAGGAGATGAGGAGGAATAACTAATAACATGTAAAACCAGCCAACAAGATGTGAGTAACGGCCATAATGATGGCCAATACTTCAGGGTATGTAAGTTTTTGTTTGCAATGAGTAAGGAGAAAAACAAATCTTATTTTAAATGTAAACAGTCAAAACACACACACGCATACACATGCGCACACACACAGTCACACACATTCGCACGCACGCACACACACGCACTCACTCACTCACACACTCTTTTTTCCCTCACCTCAAATCTCCTTGGATCTGCAAAAACAACTCCTCTGCCTAACACCCACAGCCTGTCTGAACTTCCATCCATATTTTCTGCCTTCTTTTCAGACAAAGTTCGAAACGTACGCTCCAGACTGGATCAGACTTAATTCCAGCCTGCGCCTCCTGATCCCCAGTTCACTGGCACTCCTCTCTTTTCCTTCCATCCCACAAGTGAAAAAGAAATCATGACAATTCTGAAGGAAATGACTATAAAATCATGAGACCTTGATCCCATACCTGCTCCTGTTTTCTCACAATGCCTTCCACAACTTGTACCTATTATCACTAAAATAGTAAACTCATCTCTTGTGTCAGGAAATTTTCCATAAGCTCTTAAAACAACAATAGTCACACCTCTAATGAAAAAGCACAACCTCGATCCCAACATTCTGAAGAATTATAGGCCTGTCTCAAACTTACCCTTTGTCTCTAAAGTACTAGAAAAAGTCGTTCTCAAACAGCTCAACAGTCACCTTCATTCCAATGATCTTCCCACTTTTCAATCTGCCTATCGCCCCAACCACAGCACCGAAACCACCCTAGTCCCCACTTTAGATACACTTCTACTTGCTTCTGATGCAGGAAAAATCGCCCTCCTCACTCTTCTTGACTTATCTGCAGCCTTTGATACCATAGATCGCTCAATTCTTCTTTCTCGCCTCCAAAATACGTTTGGTATTAACGGCACAACCCTCCCCTGGTTTACTTAATACCTCACAGACCGGTTCCAGAAAGCTATTGTAAACAAAATTCAATCAAAACCTGTTAAAATGGAATGTGGAGTCCCGCAGGGATCAGTCCTGGGCCCTGTTCTCTTTACTCTCTACACTGCTCCACTCTCACATATAATAAACAACCACCATATTGATCATCATTTCTATGCCGATGATACTCAGCTTCAGTGCAGTGATACTGTTGAAAACTTGCCTTCCCTCCTGACAAATATGTCCTACTGCCTTCAAGACATTCAAAACTGGATGACTCAGAACAAGTTACAACTTAATGCCGATAAAACCGAAGCCATGCTCATAGGGACCCAACATAAACTTTCCTCTATCGCAAAAACTTCAATAGAATTCGGCAATACGTCAGTTCCTTTGTCCAACTCTGTGAAGAATTTAGGAGTAGTTCTTGACAACACACTCTCTTTGAAAAAATTCATCTTGCTACTATCAATTACGGCGCATAAGCGCGATTCGCAAGTATCTGTCCACTGATGCAACTTCCAAGCTTGTCACATCTCTCATTCTTTCACGTTTAGACTACTGTAATTCTCTTTTGGCTGGCCTACCAGCATCATCTATCCACTCTCTTCAACGCTGCAGCTCGACTGGTCCTAAGAAAGAAAAAATCTGAACACATCACTCCTTTTCTGCAATCTCTTCACTGGCTGCCTGTCTCACAAAGACTGGAGTATAAAATCAATACCCTCTGTTTCAAATGTCTCCACAAATCTGCACCCTCTTATCTCTGTAACTGTCTTCACCTGTACACTCCATCCCGTTCCCTTCGTTCAGCCGCAGATACTTTGTGCTTTCGAACACCCAGATTCAAACAAACCACTGTTGGCCGTCGCCCCTTCTCTGTTTCTGGTCCATCCACCTGGAATGACCTCCCTCTTTTACTTCGCCAAAAGCCTTCCTTGATACCTTCAAATCCAGCCTCAAAACACACTTATTTCCTACCTGAGACTTTCCCCCCAAATATCTGTCCCTAATTTTCAACAGCATCTTTCACCTTCTAAGTGTTGTTCCGAGTGTGTGTGTGTGTGTGTGTGTGTGTGTGTGTGTGTGTGTGTGTGTGTATGTGTGTGTGCGTGTGCGTGTGTGTGCGTGCATGCGTGCACACGTGCGCGCGCATGGTTTTGAAATCTGTTGTTCTTTATGTTTAAGGAGAGTTGCATGCCTGTAAATGATTGAGTGCAAGCGCTTCGATTTGTTTGTTTTTTACAAGATTCAGCGCTATATAAATTCCATATATTATTATTATTATTATTATTATTATTACGCACAGACACTCACGCACACACACAAGCACACACACTCACACACACACACACACACACACACACACACACACACACACACACACACACACACACACACACACATACACACACACACACCACACACACATAACCTACAATGAAGCAAATGCAGAGAACCAAACAAGCGAAAGCGCCCCCCCAAAACACAACCAAACAGCAGCAACAGCATCAGCAACAACAACAACAAAAATCGAACCTAGCTAGCCCCTGCTGACAATTAATAATAATAATAATAATAATAATAATAATAATAATAATAATAACAACAACAATAATAATGTATGGAATTTATATATAGCGCTGAATCTTATAAAGCAACAAATCAAAAGCGCTCAGATTTCTTTTTTTTTTTCACGAGGATAATGGAATAAGCACTCATGTGCTTTTTTGTTTTTACATCCAGTCTCCGTGTGTATGCTGGTTTTGTAAAATTTTGTCATCTGTTCCCACCGGCACGCAATAGCCTTACTCTTCCGAAAAGCCGAACAGGATTTAAACGTGTGCGCAAGATGTTCTGCGTGCGTTCGCACACGGGGCCTCGGTGTATAGTCTCATCGGAAGGACTTTTGCAGACACTGACCTACACTTTCGCCATCCCAAGTGGATAGGGGCCTGGTGGCTGGGCTACCTCACCTTCGGCTGTGCTGCCTGTGTCTTTGCCCTGCCTCTCTTCTGCTTTCCCCGAAAGATCAGGAGCACGAAGCGGCAGGAAGACTGCGACTATCAGCATAACGCTGACAGCTTGACTGTCTGCAACTTTGCTAAAGGTAAGGCGGGTGTGTGTGTCGGTGAGGGGGTGTGTGGCTGGGGGGGGGGGAAGGGGGGTTGGCGGGGAAGGGGCGGGGTGGGGAGGGGGGAGGAGAGGGAGGTGTGTGGTGGGGGGGGGGGGGGGAGGAGGGGCGGAGGGGGGGCGGTGGATGTGTGTGTATTGTGTGTGTGTGTGTATGTTTCGTATGTGTGTCAAGTCAAGTCAAATTTTTATTTTTCAGATGGTACATTGAATAAGCAATGAATTTGGGTCTTTTTTCATCAAGCCATCTATCTAATAACAAATTTCTTAATGATTATACTGAAATAATACATTATTACAACCTTTACCAATAAAATGAACCAGTCAAAAGAGGAAAATCGATAAAATAATACATTGGAAAATACAAATTACACACATATACATACACACGCACACACATACTCATACACAGCTGCGCGCGTGCGCGCACGCGAATACACACACACACACACACTTAGGTAAAGAATGTTTTAAGAATTAAAAATAATAAAATCATAAAATGTCAAGACAAACAAATTAGTGCACCAACTATAGCATCCCTTCTTTCATACTTTAGGTAATAAAACGGAGGTGTAGGTTAGTTAGTTCTTCAGTTTAACGTCCTTCTACCAAGAAGTGATATCAGACGGTTAAGTGTGTGTGTGTGTGTGTGTGTGTGTGTGTGTGTGTGTGTGCGTGTGTGTGTGGTGGTGTGTGTGTGTGCGCGTGTGTGTGCTGTGTGTGCGTGCATGTGTGTGTGAGAGTGTGTATACGTCCATGCATGTATGTGTGTGCATGTATGAGTGTGTGTGTATGTGCGTGCGTGCGTGCGTGTGTGTGTGTGTGTGTAGATGTATGTGTGGGTCGGTGGGGATGTGGGTACGTGCGCGCGTGCGTGTGCGTGTGTACGTGTTGTATGTTTTTATGCGTATGCCACTTTAAGTTATGACAGATTTCTCTACGTGAACTTCCGACTGCCCTTCCTGGGGAAAGCGTGTCGCCACAAAAATAGCGCCACCCTTCTTTATCCCTTTTGTTCTGAAATCATATTTATTTCCTCTGAAATAGGCTTACTTCAAATAATGTTGCCACGAAGAACGCTGTTGTTGTCTTGCGTTCTTTTACGTGCATTAAATACATGTTGCACTCCTGATTTCGTGGAAAATGCCAAGAAACTCCACCAGTGCAGTATATATATATATATATATATATATATATATATATATATATATATATATGTATATATGTATATATATATATACATATACATTTTTATAAATCTTTTGTAGGTCCTTTTTATTTATTTTTTTAATTTATTTTTCAAATGCTCAAACTCAACAGCATTTCATGAGAATATATTTTCAAGACAAACTACCAGCTACTGTAAAACTAAGTGTCAGGGTTACAACTGAATGTTTTCTTGCAGTGTTTCGAAAGACACTTTCATCTTCCTGTTTCAGTCATTTTCCTCACAGGGCTAAAAAATTGATGTTAAAAGAATTATCTGCTTTTTTTTTCCTCTTTAGGAATACACCACATTGTTAATAATACAGAACTCAATTATGCTGCTGACACGGAATCTGATATATAAAAAAAAGTCATTTCAGGTTAATTGCCGTTACATCTGACCAGGGGACGGGATAGCTCAGTGGTCGGAGCACTCGCTTTCCCCCAGCCAAGTTAAGCAGCGTCGAGCGTGGTTAACACTTGGATGGGTGACCGTTTTCGCGCCTTGGCTTCAGTACAGTTCCCCCAGTTCACCCAGCTGTAAATGGGTACCTGCCCTCTTTAGGGTCAGGGAAGGTAAAGCAGCGAGGGAGAGGAGGTGGGCGCCGCCCTGAATACGCTGGTCCTAGAGAAGTTGAGGTCTCTGACGCCTCGCTCCCCTACGACCTTAATATAAGTTATGGGACACCTTTACCTTTTTACATGTGGCCTGGACTTAACAGTGACCGGTAACTATGTGGGCAGGTTTTACGCGCTCGCTGTGTCGCCTGTGTGTGAACCCAGTGTACATGTGCACGGTGCTGGCCGCCTGTAGCACCATCTTCAGCGTGGCTGGGGGCCAGTCCTTCACGGCCAAATACACGGAGAACACCTTCGCGTTACCTGTCTGGAAGGCCAACTTGACCATGGGTAATAACCAATGGTGGGCAGAGCCTGGGATGAAATACAGATAATTATGTACACACATGCATGCACGCACGCTTTCAGTACAAGTTGTACGTACGTTTACCTTCACACACATATACGTGTACACACACACATGCATGCACGCACGCTTAAGTACACACATGTACGTACGTTTACCTTCACACACATATACATGTACACACACACGCACGTACACACGCACGCACGCGCACACACACACACACACACACACACTTAGGAGGAGATGAAGGTGATGAAGGATGCTGTTCGAAAAGTAGGGACATATATTACGGGAAAAGTCTCAGGTACAAAATAAGTGCGTTTTGAGGGTGGATTTGAAGGTTATACGCTAAATTAACTGAGTTCTCGAAGGCTTTTTATATTTTACATATGATACAATGGCATTTTGTTTGTTATTATTATTCCACAGCGGGCGTGGCGCTAATAACGGCGTGTGTGGGGACCTTCGTGGGCGGATACCTGACCAAGCGCTGCAAGATGGGCCCCATGACCAACCTGAAGTACGTCATCCTCATGAACGCCAGCTGCGCTGTCATTCTCCTGCTTCCTGCTGCTCTTCAAGTGCCCCCAGCCCCGCATCTACAACAGCCCTGGGTTAGTTAGCGCTGGCACTGCTCTGCTGCAGATACCTTCTGCTTACCAAGACCTAGATTCAACCAATCCACAGTCGGCCGTCGCTCTTTCTCTATTTCTGGTCCAGTGATCTGGAATGATCTCCCTCTCTGCCTTCACCAAAAGCCTACTTTTGACACTTTTAAATC
Organism: Rapana venosa; assembly: GCA_028751875.1. Lineage (NCBI taxonomy): Eukaryota > Metazoa > Mollusca > Gastropoda > Neogastropoda > Muricidae > Rapana > Rapana venosa. The sequence goes on along the minus strand of CM054134.1, from coordinate 37,707,626 downwards.
CAGCCTCAAGCACATTTGTTTCAAATCTAAGACTTGCCCCTCTTGTTTCATCTCATTTCTGTCCTCACCCTCAACAGCCGAAACCCCCACCACCCTGCCAAAGTACACAACCTCTGTGTGTGCGCTCACACGCGCGCGCGCGCGCGCGCGCGTGTGTGTGTGTGTGTCGTGTGCGTGTGCGTGTGTGAGTGCATGTGTGTATGTGCGCGTGTGTGTATACATTGGAAATTTGTAAAAACTATTAAATGTAACTTGTTGCATGTGCTAGAGTAGGATGAATGCAAGCGCTTTGATTTGTTTTTGCAAGATATTGCGCTATATAAATTCCATTTATTATTATTATTATTATTATTACTACTTTCTACTACTACTACTACTACTATTATTATTATGGTGGTCGTATAGTTTAGCTGACAGAGACAGTGGTTATTACGATGATGATGGTGATAGGGGTGACTGGGATCAGGTTAGTGATGGAGGGGAATGGGACGCTCCACCACGAAACGAATCGCGTCTGGCGCGGTTGATGAATGTAACAACAGTTGCAACGTGTAAAGTGATGGCTTTGCCTCAATACTGGAGAGATTTTCCTCTGTCTCCTAACGAAGTTTATCAGCAATTGTGATCATGTTGAACACGATGACAAGGGAGCCTTTGAGTGTTTGATCTTGACGAACGCTATCTGTTGTTTGATGTCTTCCTGAACCTCCGTGATTAGTTACCAAGCAAATAAATCAGTGGCTATTATTGTACAGAAACATCTCACGCATTCAGTATACTTTCTATATTAGAACTAGGAAAACAAACGCATCTGTACTACCCATATATTGAGTTTTGAATAATCATGATTATTGGTTTGGTTTTGTGGACATCTACTAAAGTTATGAATACTGTACTAGTGCAGTATATGATAAAGAAGAGCGCGCGCACACGCGGACGCACACACATACATACACACAGAGTTTCACACACACGCACGCACACACACACACACACACACACACACACACACACACACACACACACACACGCACCTACGTACGCACGCACGCACGCATGCACACATGTACACATGCGCACATGTAAGAGTAAGCTGGTTCTGTAACCACAACAGATACCACGAATAACATGACTGTATATCCTTGCAAGCATGTCTCTTAATCGGTTACACCAGCAGACATACTCTACAAAGGCAACTTAATGATGCATTTATTTTTCTGTTACAACATTATAGAGACGTAAAGACATATGCGTTAGTATTATGTAATGTAACGTATGATAATGATAATAATAATAATAATAATAATAATAATAACAATAATAACAACAACAATGGGCATTTCTACAGTGTTTTCCTTCCCCTTTGGAGGGGCAGCACAAATTGCTTTACATTATAACAACAACAACAACAACAACAAAATGAAATTCTGTAGCATTACACTAAAACACATAACGAATCAATGCCACACATACACTACAATAACATAAATAAAGTGAGACTTTGATCAAGGTTTGTTTTGGGGTTTGCTTGGTTTTCTTTTTTTCGTTTTTTTTGGTGGTGGTATTCTGGTGGGCTCGAAACACGAATGCACTCCACAAGAACGATCTCTTGACTGTGAACCCCAGGCCCCTGTCCTCAGACGACACCAGTGTGCGGGGTTGCCTGGGCAGCTGTGCCTGTGATGACAGCGACTACTTCCCCGTGTGTGGCGACGATGGCAGGACCTTCTTCTCCCCGTGTCATGCCGGCTGCCAGGTCACTGCTAGAGGGGTGAGCGCCTGCCTGTCCCATGAACGAGACTGAAGAAGATGGGGAATGCTTTATTCTTGTAAAAAAAAAAATTGGAACAGCTTGGGAGACTGTGTCGTGAAAGATGAATTGAATAATCATTAAAATGGTGGGTAATGTTGGGTCACACACACATGCACACTCACACACACACACACACACACACACACACACACACACACACACACACACACACACACACCACACACACACACACCAGCTATTTGACAGAAAGAACGAGACAGCAAAACCCAACCATTAATGCGTCATTTATAGGAGAATGATAGTTCAGATGCTCCAGACGATGAAATGTATAGCATCCTTTGCCTATTGGTGCTATACATTTCTGTACATTGTAGAGATAGCAGCCTTTGCCTATTGGTGCTATACATTTCTGTACATTGTAGAGATAGCAGCCTTTGCCTATTGGTGCTATACATTTCTGTACATTGTAGAGATAGCAGCCTTTGCCTATTGGTGCTATACATTTCTGTACATTGTAGAGATAGCAGCCTTTGCCTATTGGTGCTATACATTTCTGTACATTGTAGAGATAGCAGCCTTTGCCTATTGGTGCTATACATTTCTGTACATTGTAGAGATAGCAGCCTTTGCCTATTGGTGCTATACATTTCTGTACATTGTAGAGATAGCAGCCTTTGCCTATTGGTGCTGTACATTTCTGTACATTGTAGAGATAGCAGCCTTTGCCAATTGGTGCTATACATTTCTGTACATTGTAGAGATAGCAGCCTTTGCCAATTGGTGCTATACATTTCTGTACATTGTAGAGATAGCAGCCTTTGCCAATTGGTGCTATACATTTCTGTACATTGTAGAGATAGCAGCCTTTGCCAATTGGTGCTATACATTTCTGTACATTGTAGAGATAGCAGCCTTTGCCAATTGGTGCTATACATTTCTGTACATTGTAGAGATAGCAGCCTTTGCCAATTGGTGCTATACATTTCTGTACATTGTAGAGGTGTCTCTCTTTCAGCCAGTGCTGTTTTCTCTTAATACACTGTCACCCTGATTTAGCGCTCATAGTGGCCAGGGCTATAAACAAAGTCATCACTATGAACTCGATAGGTTTTAGTTTCCAAATCAACGATAGCTTTTTAATCAGTAGGGATGTACATTGCTGGGAACTGGAATCAGTTCCCTTTTTTTCAGGCATTAAACGTTGGTAATGTACAACCAGATAGGTGATTTTGTTTACGATGATTTTGTGTTTGATGTAGATCTACAATTGTGAACTTTGGAGCTAACTACATAGGTCCCGAAGTGACTGTGGCACATAATTATGTGTTCACGTTCCATACAGGCTCCAAAACAAACAAAAGGCTGTGGGTTGTGTCTAGTTTTCTGAGTACAATATGCTTGTGGTTTTCTTGTTAAATTCCAATGTCTGGTTTTCTTTGTAGTTTTTTAAATTTTAGTTTAGGTCTTGTTTTGTTGTTTTTGTTCTCTTGTCCATTTGTTCGAACATATTTCTTTGTTTGCACTAACGAGCAATGTTACATAGCTTTCACACCAATACTTATGATAATCCTACCTTATACATAAAATGTTTCTCTTTTTTCAGAAGTATACCAACTGCACGTGCATTGAAGGTGGCACAGCCATAGGAGGCACCTGTGATTACGGCTGTGCCATGTTCTACCCCTACGTCGTTACCTATTGCCTCACGGCTTTAACCAATACACTGGCCATCATTCCCATAGTGCTGGTCTATTTGAGGTGGGCTTACTAGTCAGGCACCCTCTGCATCCCTGATTCACTGCCCTACTTTCTGTCTCATCGATCCCTCCTTTCAAAGTTCAGTTGTCCTGCACAGTGGCATGGACCAGCTTCTTCCTTAACTCCCTGAAAAGTCACAGAGGCAGTGTACTAACATTGTTGGGCAGTGTGTCTTCGGTTTAAAATAAAAACTGTTGCAGACATGAACAGAAAAACAAATCGGTGGCGCTGCTCTGCTGGTGGCGAATCGCTCTCCCCGGGAAGAGCAGCCTGATTTTCACGCAGAGAAACCTGCCGTGACTAAAAGTGGTTTAAAATAAATACAATGAATAAATAAATAAATAAATATCGCAAAGCTAGTTTCTTAGGATGTATGATGCAAGTTGCGTACTGGGTATGATGTTCGTGCCATTCATTCATACTTCTGGCCATAATTGGTGTTTTCATCTACGAAAGACGAATGAGTTTTGAGCATGTGCGCATCCAAGATGTTATATATGTAGTTGCATGAAGGGATCTTGTTTTACGACCTCGTGTGAAAGACAAGTAAGGAAACAGAATAGAGCTGGAAGCAACGTTAGCTCAGGGAAAGAATTCTCTGAAAGGCATAGCTCAGCGGTGACTCGATTCCAGACCTTGAGTTTGCTAAAGATCAGAGGTCCAACGCACAAAGAAACCTACGCCCTGAGATTACTAGGCTACATATCAAACGTCTATGGCACTAACTCCCTGTATCTCCAGGAAGCATTAGCTGTGCGAAAATACATCACATTGCATTGCACTACACCACATCACATTTCCTGTAGTCTTCTCGGCCGTAGTGTATGCCTCGACTACCAATCCTCTCTATCTTTCTCTGTCATCTGCCTTTTGAAGTGTGTAGCTACAATGCATGGCTCTATCACATTGGTTAAGAAATCCACCCTGCAGATTTTGACAGACTGCATTGCCCTTTATGCGTGTGAAGTCTTTCAGATGAGACGATCAAACCACATGCTGTGTGCACCACGCATCCAGTGCAAGTAAAATGAACCCACGGCAACAAGAGAGTCGTTCCAGGAAAAAATATGTACTAAAAATCTGGTATCACTTAAAGTGGAAAAACGTTAAAATTGAATGTACTAAAAAAGCAATCCCTTTGTCAAGTCAAGTCAAAAACACTTGAACCATACCATGAAAGGCAATTACAATACTGACAGGCACATTGATACGTATAATTATCTCAAAAGACACAAGACAAATACTTTTCAAATTGTTATGAACATTCCAAGATAGCTTATTAAAAAGAAAAGGAGGAGGTAGCTTGGAAAATAAAGTAATACACTTGCAAAGAGGAAAACTAGAAGGAACAAAAATGGGTGGCGCTGTTCTTGTGGCGACAGAGTTATCCCCAGGTTAGAGCAGCCCGGATTTCACGCAGAGAGGTCTGCCGTGACTGAAAATTGAGTTGAATTAAATTTAATTCAATTCATGACATAATTTGCAATGTGATTTTATATATATGTAACGTGTTTGTGTTTTGCAGCTTCAGCGTGTTTGCTGTCGTGTAGTCCATGTGGCGATGAAATCACAGCCTGTTTTTGTCGTTTGCTCAGCAGTTTGTGTGCTTGCTGTTTGCCTGACCCGGATGATTCTGCAACATTGCCTTTAGAAGAGAGTCCTTTCTGGCGTGAAGTCAAAACCTGGAACGAGAATTCCTGGAGTGCAAAAACGTACGCGTGCATAAAACTGTGCCCTGTGTGTGTGTGTATGCGTGTGCGTGCGTGCGTGCGTGCGTGCTCGCGCGTGTGTGTATGCATGTATGTGTGTGTGTGTGTGTGCTCTTAAGTATCTGAGTAAATCTGACAAATACAGAGCAAAGAAGTGCTACATCACCATACAGAAAAGTGACGCTTGGTAAAAAGAAAGTAAACAAAATGGCATCCTGAATGTTGTTTGTTTCTATCAACTTTATTTTTCAGAGCTGTAGAGCTGCGCGACAAGCCACTAGGCATTGGCCTTGCTTCCTTCTGCACCTCCATAACTGGTCAGCGCCTCTGTCTGTCTCTGCCTCCGATCCTCATTTTTGTCTGTCCCTGTCTGTCTGCCTGTCTCTCTGTTATTGTCTCTGTGTCTCTGTCTCTGTCTGTCTGTCTCTGTCTCCCTGTCTCCCTGTCTGTCTCTCTCTCTCTGCGTCTCTGTCTTCTTGTCTGTCTGTCCTTCACGTCTGTCGTCCTCTCTCTCTCGTTATATATATATATATGTGTGTGTGTGTGTGTGTGTGTGTGTGTGTGTGTGTGTGTGTGTGTGTGTGTGTGTGTGTGTGTGTGTATGTGTGTGTGTGTGTGTGTGAAGTCCACAGGGAGCCCATCAATGTCAGGCCACCATGAGGCCACCAGCCAGAGGGGGGCCCTTGTCCTGCCTCTGGGTCACTTTGGTGGTGTTCACTGGTTCCTGGTCTAAGCTAGCATACATTATTAGGGCACCCCCTACTACTGAACTCCCTACTGACGACAGTAATCGCTCAGTCGCGAAGCCAGACTAAGTTTGACTTTCACCTAGGCTGGCGGTCACCATGACATCCCCTAAACGACCTTCTCCCGCCACTCTCCATTCCCGACTAACCTGACACACTGATCACAGGTGTGCATGGGTAAGCCAGAAACAACGCACCATGAGAACAGAGTAGCTGATGCCACTCAACCAGAGAGAATTAAGTTTCTGTTACTGCATAATGATCACTGACGATAAGGATAATGTAATGATGCTGATAATATGGAAGTGCATGTGGATTGAGACTGCGAGATCGGACTGTATGCTGATCTTCCTATATCCCAGCGTTAATAATAATAATAATAATAATAATAAAGAGAATTTATATAGCGCAATATCTTGTAAAAACAAATCAAGCGCTTGCATTCGATCCTCTCCTACGCATGCAACCAAGAATAATTAACAGTTTTAACACACACACACACACACACACACACACACACACACACATATATATATATATATATATATATATATATATATATATACTTCAGCAGGATGACGGAACTGTTGGTCATTGAGGGCAGGGACAGATAATTATGAAATAAAACCAGAGGGAAAAGTCTTAGGTTTGAAATAGGTATGTCTTGAGGCTGGATTTAAAAGTGTCGTAAATAGGCTTTTCGCGAAGGGAGAGAGGGAGGCGTTAACCGGGACTGAGGGATACAGACACCCGCAGTGGTGGTCAGGTAGTCTGGGCAACACTCTCAAAAGCCGACTGCGACTGACTCTGGAAAGACGCTAACCGCTGCACATCGATAGTGTTAGATATTTGAAGGAATTAGATGGTGTTCAGTTTGAACTTGAGGTGAATGCTATTTTAATCACTAAACGTCGTCTATGAGGGGACTGGCCTCATGTGGCCTTCGTGGTCGGTAGGACTACAAACAACATCCTCACCTCACCCCACCTATCCCGTAGTCCCTTGAACCTTGGGGGCACCTAATGAAGATTTTGCAAACCAGCTTCCTCCACACCCTGCGGTCCTCTGCTTTCCGTAACAATTCATTCTACTCAAGGCCAGTCCACTACTCTCTGATGTCTTCCCATCGTTTTATCTGTCTGCATCTTCGTCTTCCTCCTTGTACTGTTCCCTGTAGTAGGACAGTCTTGGCCAGTCCAGATGTTTGTGTGACGTGCCCGTACCACTTTAGTTTGCGTTTTTTCACTGAAGTCAGGAGCTCTTCATAATTATGTTCCTATGGCGTTTGAAATAAAAACACACACTAGATACACACTTGGCGTGTACGGCTGCTTTCAAGTTCTTCGCCATATAATATGCAGCCATACCCGAACTTCCAAGGTATTGCTTTCTCTTTTAATATATATATGAGGGGACGGGATAGCCTAGTGGTCAGAACATTGTGCTCGCAATATGACGACCCTTGTTCGATTCCCGTTCAAGGGGATATTTTCCTCTGGAGCTAACATCAGTGCAGACTCCACTCTCCCCCAAAGTCCTTTGGATGAGACTATAAACCGAGGTCCCATGTGCAAACGCACGCAGAACATTTTGCGCACACGTTAAAATCCCCATACACACGGGGACTGGATGTAAAAAAGTACATAAATGCTTATTCCATTATCTTCGATATAAAAGAATAAAACTATAAAAAAAAATAATAAAGTGTAGGTAAAGACTGATAAGAAAGTTTCATAAACGAAAGCAATATCTCAGCACAACAGCATTATTTTCAAAGCATAACACCAGCTTCACTCATGTCTTCTTTTCTCCCCACTTCTCCAGGCTGGATGCTGGCACCCATCTGTTTCGGCGAATGGATCGACGGTGTCTGCCTCCAGTGGGAAGAGAGCTGCACGGGGCGAGGCTCCTGCCTGCTGTACGACAACGACCAGTTCCGCGTCAGGCTGCTGGGCTACCAGTCCATCTTCAGGGCGCTGTCTCTGGTCTTCGTCATCCTTGCCTACGTCTCCGCCAGGATCACCAAAGTCTTTGAGAAAAACCAGGAAAAGGAGGAGACAAACGGCATCGCCATGTCAGAGCAAGGAGAGCGCGAAGAAGAGAGTACAGAGCAGCAGAAGGATGTGGCTGTGGCTGCGTGTTAGGCGTTTATGTATTATTATCAGGGAGAGAGAAAAATACAAAGACCCATTGCATTGTTTTCCTTTTCGAGTTGTTAGGGGTGTTTGGCATATTTACGTCAGAAGTGTATGCTGCATGGATGAGCTTCCTCACACGGTGTATAGTTCCCTGTTATGTGTTCAATGTAAATTGGTTTTGCGTATTCTTAAACACATTGATGACAGATTTATAAATTCTCACTGTCTTTGAAGTTAATACAAGGACTTGTTGCGCCCAATCAAAGGGTATTGTTGTTGACTTTTGCTGGGTCCCGTCTCATTGCGGATAAAACTGGACTGAATTCGTTCATGGGAGTGTCGGTTGCCTATTCAGTATAGACAGCATCCCCTCTTTTCGTTCCCTCTCTTTGCTTCTGCCTTGTTGCTTTTCTTCCTGTCAGCCACTTTCTGCCTTATGGTCCATTCTCCTGTCTTTTATCCAGAAAGGCTTGACACATCATTATTTTCTCCACTCTAAAGCTGGATGCGCTGGACTGACTTGTCAGGCGCTTAACGGCAGCGCAACGCGATTTTTTTTCTCATACGAGAGACAGCAATAATTGTTGTCTTAGTGTTGGATGACGGCCGCGACAACGACGACGACAACGAAGAAGAAGAAAAAGAAGAGAATTGAAGAAATGAATGAATGAATGAATTGTGTGATCAATGTTGCAAAGCACGGTGCATTGAACTCTTTGTGCTCTGTTTCACGCAATTTCAGACCATCAACACAAACATTGTTCATTACTAGCAACATCTACGCCCCCACCCCTTCCCCTAATATTCTGGAAATGTCATTCCATCATGTAATCGGAAGATCGTATCATGAATGTACAGACGGAGACTGATCTCTTCACAGAAACAGAACATTAGCAAATAAAGAACTACGTAGATGCAGCAATCCCCCCCCAGCCAAGTTAAGCAGCGTCAAACGTGGTTACCAGTTGGATGGGTGACCGTTTGCACGCCTTGGCTTCAATACAGTCCCCTAGTTCACCCAGCTGTGAATAGGTACTTGCCTTTTTAGGTTCATGGAAGGTAAAGTAGCGAAGGATAGGAGATGGGCGCCGCCCTCAATATGCTGGCTCCTAGAGAAGTAAAGTTTCTGACGCCTCGCTCCCCTACAACCTTATAGGCTATGGGACACATACAAAGCACAGATGAAAGCATTCTTGATGAACTCTCAGTGCGAAGAAAAATCTTAGCTGAAATTGATCAGCGCAGACTGGGATAAAGTTGGTCATACAAAGCAGAAACACACGGACAAAATTAATTGATAATAATTATGATGACGACAGTTCTCCGAGACAATGCTGAGACAAAATGAAGAGAAGCAGACTACTAACATCCTAAGTTGGCAACATCCCTGAGATCAGTGGTTTGGGAGGGCTACAGGGCATCGTAGAACTCAGCAGAGACAGAGGAAGATGGAGAACCCTGCTGGTATTGCGTTCTATTGAGGATGCCGCCATCTGCTTACATCTGTGTCTTAATGCTGTTCGATTGGTGTATCTGCTGCATGCGTTCATTTAATAATGTAATATGCATAGAAAAACCCCGGAAAACACATGATTGTCCAGGTTTGTTGATAGTCGAGTGTGTGTTGCTATGATTCTGATTCTCCTTGGACTCTGCCATCCATTCTTTAATGCGTTTACGCGTGTGAATGTGTGTGTGTGTGTGTGTGTGTGTGTGTGTGTGTGTGCGCGCGCGCGCGCACGCAGGCAGGTGTGTGTGTGTGTTGTGTGTGTGTGTGTGTGTGTGTGTGTTTGTGTGTGTGTGTGTGTGTGTGATAGGAAGATAGGCTGATAATTATTGGACAACCTGTTGTACAAAACATTAAGTCAAACACGTAATAATACTAATAATAAATTGTAATGGTTTACATAGGTCTTTATTCCCAGTTGGTGTTGATGTTGTTGTTGTTGTTGTTGTTGTGTGTGTGTGTGTGTGTGTCTCTGTGTGTGTCTGTATGTCTGGCTGTGTCCGTGTGTAAGTGTCTTTCTGTCTATGTCTGAAGAGAAGATAAACCAAAGTCTCTTATGCTATACACATTTGCCGCGAGTAAATTAATCCACCGCAACGAAACGTATTTATCTCGCTTTACAACAAGTGTGTCACAACAAATGCAAATGAAAGTGTAGCCCTGGTTGTGCTGTCGTCTATTTTGGCAGGCATCTGTAATCAGTGTTCTGTGACAGGTGTGTGATTTTGTCACGTGCAAGAAACAAAAAATAATGGGTAGGCGCTGTATCTATTTGGCGAGGCCTATTCCTCGGGAGACAGCCCGAATTTCACGCAGAGGAAATCTTGCTGTGACTTACTGAAAGTGGTAGAGAAAAAAAGAAAATGAAAAAAAAGAAAAATGAGTAATACTTGTGTATGCGTGAACATCTGAGTATGTTCACGTGTATGTCCATGCGTGCATACACGCACACGTGTATGCATTGCATGCGTAAGTGTCAAGTCAAGTCAAGTCAAAATTTTATTTCCAGATGGTACATTGAATAAGCAATGCATTTGCTTTTTTTCATCAAGCCATCTATCTAAGAACAAATTTCGTAAGTGTATGTGTGTATGCGTGAGTACGGATTGGGTCTTCTTTTAGACAACACGTCTCTTGATGAGAACATCATCGTCTGAGTGTCGTATGGCTTTTTGTTTTCTTCTTCTTTATTCCGACTAATGGCTGACGTACAGTGCAGTTAAGGGGTGATGGAAGCCTAGTTCCTTCACCTTGTGACCAGCTAAACCCTGTAGAGTAGAGCAAAGCAAAGACAGCAAAAAGCAGTGTCACGGGTCAGGGTGAAGGCGTACTTTTTTTTCTTCTGAGAGCGCTCTGCACGCTATGAGTAGAACGACATGTATTACACGCATATGATTATTATGTATGCAGGGTGTTGGAGGGAAGATTTGGGAACTATTCGTTGAAAGACTATTATGGCACACACACTCGCGCGTGCGTGCGCGCGCACACACACACACACACACACACACACACACACACATACGGGGGAGACGGCATAACCTGGTGGTTAGCGTGATGCGCTCGTGATCTGCTGACCCGGGTTCGATTCCCGTTCAAGAGGACTTTTCCTCTAGAGTTCACATCAGTGCCAACTCCACTCTCCCCAAAAGTCCTTCGGATAAGACTATAAACCGAGGTCCCGTGTGCGAGCGTACGCAGAACATCTTGCGCACACGTTAAAACCCGTTCCGCTTTTCGGAAGAGTAGGCCATTATGTGCCGGTGGGAACGGATTGCAAAATGTACAAAACAGCATGAACACGGAGACTAGATGAAAAAAGCACACGAGTGCTTATTCCATCATGCTCGAAATAAAAGAATAAAATAAAATAAATAAAGTAAATAAAATAAACACACACACACACCGATACACACACATACACACACATACACACACACACACGCACGCACGCACACACACGTACACACATTTACACACACAGATAAAAGAGACAAACAAAGACGCACACAGAGACAACGACAGCCAAGCAATCAGACAGGTAGGTAGACAGACTTGACAGGCAGAGAAAGAAGATGAGTTATGCGGAAAGTGCATACACTTCCTTTATCCTCATACGATTGTGTGTCAGGAAAGATAGAGGCATTTACGCCAACGTCTGCCGTACCTCTCCTCTGCACACAATAGTCGTTGATGAGAACGCTAATGTGGAGAATCCGAATGATAGTGCATGCATGCTCCAATTACTACTTCATGGCTTAAGTAGCAGACAACGGTTACTATGCCTTACTCAAGACCTATTTCTTTCACCTTTTGACCGAACAAGTCACTGTAGGGCAAGGACAAGGAAGTATTTCGCAGTTTGTTCGGGTTTCTTCTTTTTCTTTTGTATTTTGGGTTTTTACTTGGGGTTTTTGGTCGGTTTTGGTGGGGTTTTTTGTTGCTTCCTCGGATAGAGCTTCCAGGTTCACCAGTGTTGGGATTTGGCGTACGCGGCCTCTTTTGTCCACCATTAAGGTAGCCACCTTCTGATGTATGCCGGGTATGTTCGTGTTTCCCTAACCCACTGTACGCTGACATGATTTTAAGGAGGGTAAAGGTAAAGGAGTCCCATAACCTATAAGGTCGTAGGGGAGCGAGGCGTCAGAGACCTCACTTCTCTAGGGCCAGCATATTGAGGCGGCGCCCATCTCCCTCCTCCTGCTTACCTTCCCTGACCCTAAAGAGGTACGTACCCATTTACAGCTGGGGAACGTACTGAAGAAGCGCGCAAACGGTCACCATCCAACTGGTAACACGCTCGACGCTGCATTAACTGGCTGGGAAGCAGTGCTCCGACAGAGCTAATCCTCCAAGCTTGCATGCTTTACATGATCTTAATCGTGCATATTCTCACCTGTGTGTGTGTATACACGCGAGGGAAATCACCACTGGCAGTCCGCATAATATGAGCTGATCAGGGAGGTCGAACAAATCCCCAAGTTGATTCACCCTCGCCCGCAGTCGTGATCGAACCCCCACTTCGTAACCACAGAGGATGAAGTGGAACGGTCATAACCACTCGGCTGAGTAGCCATCATTGCATGGCTTGATGTGAAGAGTTAATATTTTGAAAAGTGTTTTCC
>CM054134.1:37664869-37689869 GCA_028751875.1 Rapana venosa | reverse complement strand
TTTTCCTTTTATACATAATTAATTATAGTCTCTTGGTGACATTTCATCCTGGAAAGAAAAAAATGTATCACATGACTGTCTTCTGAAAAGATGGCTCGGCTGATATAACTTAAAACTATACTTTTATATAAAAGGTAAAGGTGTCCCATAACCTATATTAAGGTCGTAGAGGAGCGAGGCGTCAGAGACCTCACTTCTCTAGGGCAGCGTATTGAGGGCGGCGCCCATCTCCTCTCCCTCGCTGCTTTACCTTCCCTAACCCTAAAGAGGGCAGGTACCCATTTACAGCTGGGTGAACTGGGGGAACTGTACTGAAGCCAAGGCGCGCAAACGGTCACCCATCCAAGTGGTAACCACGCTCGACGCTGCTTAACTTGGCTGGGGGAAAGCGAGTGCTCCGACCACTGAGCTACCCCGTCACTTTTATATATTCTTCTTTTATTTCCTTTTCCCCACAAAAATCCCCGGCGGGGATGCCGGGGCCTGTCACTATAAATAGCATCTCCACCTTTTGGAAATTCCATGCTAGTAAAATGGAACTGTGACAGTCAACAGACAACATAAACCCACAGTCAGAAGCCAACAACTTCTCTTCGGAGAATATCCAACAACAATGGAAAAGGAGAACAACAACAGCAGCAGCAGCAACAACAACGACTAAAACCAACAACAATAACAAGAACAGCAGCAAAAACAGCACCATTGACAATAACAAACTTCTGACATCATGTTATCCCTTAATTTTAAAGCGGTGCATATGCATATATATATATATATATATATATATATATGTCTTCCTCTGCATGTACATGTCTGTCTGTCTGTCTGTTTGTCTGTCTCTTTCTGTCTGTATCTGTCTCTGTCTGTATGTCTCTCTCTCTCTCTCTCTCTCTCTCTCTCTCTCTCTCTCCATACAGACAGACAGACTGACTAACTGACTGACTGACTGACTGATAGACAAACAGATATTAAGTGAGACAGATAATTAAACAGCATACATACACAGACATAAACAAACAAAAAACCAGAAACAACAGACAGACAGACAAAAACATACGAAAAGCAAGCAAACAAACCAAAAAGAAGCTCGATCACAACAACAGCTGCTATAACTAACACCACATACTAAGAGTAAGACGAAAACCTTGAAAGTGATGACTCGTCTATGCAATGTAGTAAATTCCCTTTTTCTCCATCGTTGCAAGCCGAAGCACTGCAAAGTGATCTAAACCCTACTCTCGATCTGATAGCAGTCTCCCCTCTCTTGTCTCGATCTCGTTCACTCTAACCTCAGTTCTCTCTAACTCTCTCTCGCTCTCCTGATACCTCTCTCGTCTCTCTCTCTCTCCCTCTCTCTCTCTGTGTCTCTCTCTCTACTCTCTCTCTCTGTCTTGTCTCTCTCTCTCTCATCTCTCTCTCTCTCTCTCTCTCTCTCTCTCTCTCTCTCTCTCTCTCTCTCTCTTACCTCTCTCTCTCTCTCTGTTGCACCATCTTTCCTATCTGAGGCCTGCATTCCTCACGTGGCGATGTCTTTTTCATCTCCAGTAGGGCCAGGGCACCTTTTGCCGACACACACTCTATCTACTCCGGTTTGATTTGTTTGAAGACGTCAAAAGAGGTCGCTGTCTTCTCTCGTCAGTAAGCTAAGGTCTTGAAAAGGATATAATTATTGGGTTGGGTTGTTGGTTGTGTATAGTTGTGGTTTTTTTCGTCAAGAGGCTGTCTTTTGCGTGTCAGCTTGCTTCTTTATGACAAACAGGTTTTTGTTTTTTGTTGTTTTTGTGTTGTTATTCTACGTTCTGAAAGTTTGTTGTTGTTTGTTGGAGTGTGTCTTTGTGTGTTGTCGTGGTGGTGGTGTGGTCTTTGTTATTGGTGGTGGTGGTGGTGGTGGTGATGTCGTCGTCGTCGTTGTTGCTGTTGTTGTTGTTGTTGTTGTTTTTGTTTTTGTTTGTGCTGCTGCTGCTGTTGTTGTTGTTGTTGTTGTTGTTGCTGCTGCTGTTGTTGTTGCTGCTGCTGCTGCTGCTGCTGATGCTGCTGTTGTTGTTGTTGTTGTTGTCCGTACCCGTTTTCCTTTCCAAATACCTGGCGCTATAAGCAGCCATGCGCCGACTTCGTAAAACTGTGTATGTCAACAATCTTCTGATAAATAAGCTTGTTGTGATAGTCGATATGTTAATGTTGTTGATGTGAATTTCTTTCGGAGCTTTTCTGTATGATAACACAATATGTGACTTTGCTTTGGAAGGGACACAGCAGATATCAGGAGGGTTTACTTGGGATGGAACAGCGAGGGACTTTTTACCAGTTTTGTTTTGAAAAGTGGTCTTACTTCTACACTTTATCTATGTACCTGTATGTTCATTCATCTATCTATCTATCTATCTATCTATCTATTTATCTATCTATCTGATCTATCTATCTGTCTGTCTGTCTATCTATCTATCTATCTATCTGGATATCTATCTGTCGATTTATCTATCTATCTATCTATCTATCTATCTGTCTGTCTGTCTGTCGCTCTGTGTGTGTGTGTGTTTGCGTGTGTGTGTGTGTATTTATATATATATATAATATATATATATATATATATATATATATATATATATATATATATATATATATATACATATATGTATATATTCACATCTATATCACTAGTCATATATCTGTCTGCTGTATATCTTCCGATTTTTAAAAAAAAATTGGTTTGTTTATGTACTTTTCTTTTTACTCTCATTTTCAGTCGTAGGGAGTTCTATGGAGATAGGCTTGACATCTATTGCTACCGAGGAATCATGAAAATCAGCGACATGTTTATTTCACTCAAAGCCTTAAAAATCTAATCTCGCTGTAAACAAAAAAGCAGCAAACAAACGTTTACTCAAGCGCAAAGAAACGGGATAATAAAAAAAAGTGAAATTGCTGTTATTGTTTCACACTTTGCATATCGTTTTAAAGTTGTGTAACCATTGGATTAGTCTTGCCAGTCATTCTTGTTGCTTCTCTTTGTTCGATTATTACGGGTAGTGTTGCAATCCTTGCTATATGTTCTTTGTCGTCACAGCCTATTCTTCTCTTCGTCCGCTTTTTCTTCTGTCTCCTCCTCCTCCTCTTGCTTCTGCTGCAGCTGCAGCTGCTGCTGCTGCTGCTGCCTGCTCCTCCTCCTCCTCCTCCTACTACTACTACTACGACGACGACGCGACGACGACTACTACTACTACTACTATTATTTCTATTACTATTACTACTACTACTTTTACTACTGCCACTGTTAAGAGAACTAGCAGACAGGAGGAAAGGCAGACGGCCCTGACGCTTAGACAAACTTCAAACTTCTAATCAGATAAAAGCGGCATAGGCCATATAACATGTGTACTACGAACAAGTTTTCTTTCCCAGTCACTATAAAATATTATGCCATGTGTCTCGATAGTACTGCAAGTTTAAACACGCAACTGTGTTCAAAGTAAAAGACAGGTTTACTGCTGTCCTGTCACTCGTTTCTGTAGGTTGTGCATCTCCATTCTGTTTTACTGTCTTTCTCTGAGGGTTCAACGACCTCTTTGTCGGTGATCTGTAACATAATTTGAATTTACTTTCGAGGAAGCTAGCGATATTATTATTATTATTGTTATTATTATTATTATTATTATTATTATTATTGCAAGTGTGATTTTGTCCTTAATTCCTGTTTTTAACTCTGTCAGGGAGGCTATTTTAGGGAACCGGTAAAGAGGTTCAAGAAGTACTCAGAAAGGTTCTAAAACATCTTAGATTTAAGCTGAACTTTAAGTGACATTTGTCCTAAATTGATCTAACATGCAGTCTGAATATCTCATCGCAGAAGGACCCGAGGTATCTAAATGTTATCTATGAAACCAGCAGCATCCTCACCAGCAACTGCTGCACAAGCATAAAGACACTCTACAAAACATGGAGCTGCTGCCCCTTCTCTGCTTTTTCATCCGCACATGTTGCAAAAAATAAATACAGTAGAGCCAAGTTTAGTTTCATGACCTATGCTACACTGGATGGTTTGCCAATGTGACTTCTTTTCTCATGACATGTGTTCTTTCTGTACAGCAGTATGCTGCTTTTGAGGGAAGAAAATCGTCTATCGTACCCGTATGTATGTATTCACACTATTCTCAACTCTTCTCATTGCTATTGGTCAGGTTACGTCGTATTTCTAGTCAGTGCCTAAATGTTCTCCTATCATCTGGTCATTGTCATCGGCTGGGGTAGGTCGTCCTGAAGAACTTTATGTACCAAACTTTGCCTAGTTGCGTGAGAAACAAACGCAGCATCTGTTTCAAGCCAGATTTAAAAGGAATCATACCATCTTCCTTCTTTGAATGGATTTCTGGACACCTCAGCCACCGTACCGTCATTTCTCTGTGATTCTGGGTAAGAGCCTGAAGTGTCTGCTGCTGGCACTCCTGGTATTACACAGGGTTAGGGATATGACTCACACAGAGAGAGGGCGTTGGTGGAAATATGACGGTAAAGGTGGGGGGTGGGGGGGGGGGGAGAAAGGGCTGTGATGGTGATAGTAGTGAGAGGGAGGTGGGTGAATGATGGTAGTAGTTCAGCTAGGGATGAAGGTAAAGGGGGGGGGCTTGGGGGGGGGGGGGGGGGGGGGGAGGTTGGAGCGAAATGTTGCATTGTTTGCAGAAAATGCCAAGGACACATTCCCCAAGCGAACATCACGCTCTGCAATCTCCAAGTGTGTGTACCTAAAATGACGTCAGTGGATGTTGCGACCGATTTTTTTTTTCTTCGTTGGTTTTGCATGCTGTGTTTCTCCTGCCCTTGTGTTTGATCTGTTGTTTGGTTATTTGGATGGTTGTTTGGTTATTTGGTTGGTTGGCTGGTTATCAGTGGATTTCCTTGTTTGCTACAGTTATTTTTAGAGTAAGAGGTGAGATGTGGTTGAGATAGAGACGAGAGAGAGAGGAAGGAGAAAGAGAGAGAGAGAGAGGGATGGGGAGAGAGAGAGAGGCTTGGATATTCATACCGAGACAAATTCAGAGAGAGACAGAAGCAAAGTGAGACCACAGATAAGGGATAGAAAGACAAACAACAGAGAGAGGAGAGAGGAGAGAGAAAAGAGAAGAGAGAGAGAGAGAGAGAGAGAGAGAGAGAGAGAGAGAGAGAGAGAGAGAGGCAGAAGGAAGGGTAGGAAAGATAGCGATAAACAGACAGACAACAAAATCAAGCAGTTTAAGTCAAGCATGCATAATTATGTGGATCTGTGAAAGGCACTAGCCTAGACAGCGAGAAGTGTGGGTTCCATTCCCATTTGAGCCCCAACTTTCCCCCTATCCACTAAACATTGAGTGGTGGTCTGGGTGTTTGTCTTTCGGAAGAGACGATAAAACAAAGTCCCTTGTGAAACACGCACTCTGCGCACGTAAAAGAATCCACGGCAACAAGAAAGTTGTTTCTGGTTAATATCTTCAACATCAACAAAAGCCACACTAATGGGGAAACAAATACACGTATACAAACAGACAAAAAGGAAGAAAAGACATTAATGGGTGGCGCTGCTCTTGTGGCGACGCGCCCTACCCAGGGGAGAGTAGCCCGATTTTCAGGCAGAGAAATGTGCCGTGACTGGAAGCGGTGTGCAATGCACTACAATACAGTGCATACAATGCAAAGCGTGTCTTGCGTCACTAGACTGCCTGACCTCAACAAGTAGTAACAAGTATACTGAAGGCAGGTAGGTGACAGACCGAGGTGAACAGTTCAGTTGTACTGTGTTGACATGTTAAGAAAGAAATAAAGAAAGAAAGGAAGGAAGGAAGGAAGGAAGGAAAGAAAGAAAGGAAGGAAGAAAGAAAGAAAGAAAGAAACAGAAAGAAAAGAAAGAAAGAAAGAAAGAAAGGAAGGAAGGAAGTAAGGAAGAGAAAGAAAGAAAGAAAGAAAGAAAGGAAGGAAGGAAGGAAGGAAGGAAGAGAAAGAAAGAAGAAAGGAAGGAGAAAGAAAGAAAGAAAGAAAGGAAGAAAGAAAGGAAGGAAGAAAGAAGGAGAAATAAAGAAAGAAAGGAAAGAAAGAAAGAAAGAAAGAAAGAAAGGAAGGAAGGAAGAAAGAAAGAAAGAGAGGAAGGAAGGAAGAAAGAAAGGAAGGAAGGAAGATGCGTGTGTGTTGAGGGGGGAGGGGGTGCGTGCTTGCGTGAGTGCGGGCGTGTGCGTACGTGCGTGCGTGTGTGCGTTTGTGCGTGCGTATGTATGTGTGTGTGTGTGTGTCTGTGTGTGTTGTGAGAGAGAGAGAGGAGGAGAGAGTGTGTGTGTATGCATGTGTGTGTGAGTGTGAGTCCATGCTTACTGGCATGCGTGCGTGCGTGCATGCGCCCGCCTGTGTGTGTGCATACGTGTGGTGTGCATGCGTGTGTTTGCATGCGTGTGTGTGCATACGTGCGTGCGTGCGCGCGTGTGGGGGGGGGGGGGAAGGGTTGCGTGCTTGCGTGAGTGCGTGCGTGCGTGTGCGTGCGTGCGTGCGTGCGTGTGTGTGTGTGTGTTTTGTGTGTGTGTGAGAGAGAGAGAGTGTGTGTATGCATGTGTGTGAGTGTGGGTCCATGCTTACTGGCATGCGTGCGTGCGTGCGTGCGTGCGTGCGCCTGTGTGTACATGCCTGTGTGTGTGTACATGCGTGTGTGTGCATACGTGTGCGTGTGTGTGTGTGCATACGTGTGTGTGTGTGTGTGTGTGTGTGTTGTTGTTGTTGCTGTTTCCTTGCATTTTCACCTCTTTTTTTTTCCTGTATACATTTTCACCTCATGAGCGTGCCATGTAATGAGTTTTACCTACTATACGCACTGTGCATATCTAATGATATTCTTCACGCGAGGGGCCAAGTATTTCCACAGTAATCAGATAGTGTTGTTGTTGTTGTTTTGTTTTTTTATTTCATGGCGCGGAGTAATTGGATAGAGCCAAAGAGATTGTTTGCGAAGGACTTCATCAAATTTTCAATAACACGAATGAAAGGGGATCTATGACACTTTCCCGAGACAAGTACACAGCCTTTACCTTTTCACCCAAATAATGATTTTTTAAATGTACCCTTATGTAACAGGCATATTTAATTTTGTACTTTAAGGCAGAGTATATTATTTTACAAAATACTAAACTGTATAGAGTAAAGGCTTAATTCAAACGTATTGTTAAGGCAATAAATGACTAATCGGAATAAGAAAAAAAGGAGGAGGAAAAGGAGGAGAAGAAGAAGAACAACAACAACAACAACGACGACGACGAAGAAGAAGAAGAAGAAGAAGAAGAAGAACAACAACAACAACAACAAGTGCATTAACATCAACAGCAACAAAGCAACAACAACAACAGCAACAACAACACCACCAACACCAACAACACCAACGACAAGAACAACAACATCAACATTGAAAACACTGAAAACAGACAACAACAAATACATCAAAAAAAGCAACAAACGACGAACAAAAAAAACCAAACAAAGACCAACCAACCCTACTACTCCTCCACTAACAATAACAACAACCAACACAACAAAGCCAACACAACACAACAAACACACCACAACAGAAACACCACACCGCAACATTGCACAACACAACACAACACAACACATAGCGCAGCCCTTCATAAAGCAAGAAAACGAAAAGGAAAAAAAAAAAAACCTCAAAAGAAAAGGCCAACAGCTCCATCTCTCTCTCTCTCTCGCTCTCTCTCTCTCTCTCTCTCTCTCTCTCTCTCTCTCTCTCTCTCTCTCTCTCTCTCTCTCTCTCTCTCTCTCTCTCTCTCTCCCTCTCTCTCTCCCTCTCTCTCTCTCTCTCTCCCCTCTCTCTCTCTCTTTCACTCTCTCTCTTTCTCTCACTCTCTCTCTCACTCTCTCTCTTTCACTCTCTCTCTCTATCTATCTCTCTCTATTCTCTCTCTCTTCCCTCTCTCTCTCACTCTCTCTCTCTCTCTCTCTCTCTCTCTCCCTCTCTCTCTCTCTCTTTCTCTCACTCTCTCTCTCACTCTCTCTCTCACTCTCTCTCTTTCTCTCTCCCTTCTCTCTCTCCAGCTATCTCTCTACTCGCTCTCTCTCCCTCTCTCTGTCTCTCCCTCTCTCTCTGTGTGTGTGTGTGTGTATGTCTTTCAGCGCGCGCGCGCGCGCGCGTGTGTGTGTGTGTGTGTGTGTGTGTGTGTGTGAACAGACATTGACTCTGTGGGATGTTGAAATGAACTGATTAAGATAATAAAGTCAGGCAAGAGTATTTTCTCTTGATAAAATTTATGAGTGTTGTTTAATACTGGTCATTCAAGGTTACTTTTGGATTGATTCAGAGTTTGCAGTTTGTTTCACATTGGCTTTGAAGTTGTGTTTGCTTTCGCTTTCTTTGCTTACTTAATTTTGTATTAGACTGGTATTTTCATTTCCAAATTTTGACTTTCTGCTCTTTGCTTTTGTGCTTGTTGGTGGTGTAAATGTTGTAGAGATATAATTTTGCATTAATTATAAGTCTACTTTTGAAACCTTTTTGTATTGTGGGTTTGCTAAAATTGTGCGAGTTCAGAATAAGATTGTTAGAGTGAACAATTTTTTTTTTTTATAGTTTTGCCTAATTGTATACAATATGGCAAAACTGTCCAATTCCAATGGTTGGCTAACTAGATATGGATTCAAAGTAGGCTTTTTAAATGTTTGTCATCTGCTAAATAAAGTTTCAGACTTGCCTTCCATTTTATCAAATGTAAATAGTCCCTTTCATATTTTTGGCTTTTCTGAGTCAAGGTTGTCACATAATGTAGCAGATGATATAATATCAGTTCCGAGCTATAATTCTATCAGACGAGATGCAAAACCAAATTAGAAACAGGGTTAATAACCTATATACATCATTCAGTAATTTATAAGCAGATAACATTATTTGATAACTATGGCATTGAATGTATATGGCTAGAAATACGCCTGAAAGGAGCCAAACCAATACTAGTTGGATTTTTGTATCGAAACCCAGATGAACGCATTAGTTGGTTTGATAATTTTGAACAAATGATGGATGATGTTTGTAGCTACTCAACTGAATTAATCTTACTTGGTGATTTCAATATTGATTTACTTAAGCCTAATGATAAATGGAAAAGAATCTTTGAGGTGTATAATCTGTCACAATTGGTAACTACTCCTACAAGGAAAACTCTACGTTCTGAAACACTGATTGACCATATATACACAACCACTCCATCTAACATTGTAGAACTGTCTGTACCTGTATATGGTCTTAGTGATCACTATCCTGTATGCTTTACTTGGTCAAAAAAAAGGTGCTAAAATACCCAGATGCAAACACAAATACATTTCTTTCCGCAGCTATAGAACGTTTAATGAAAAAAATTTTTGTCCGACTTATGTAAAGCTAACTTCTCCGATGTCTATCAGTTTACTGACCCAGATGAAGCACTTGAAATCTGGTATAATATTTTTTCATCTATCTTTGATAGTCACGCCCCTCTTAGAATCAAACGTGTAAAAGCTAAAGATAAACCACCCTGGTTAACTGATGAAATCACTGAAGCCATAACCGTCCGAGATAATTTACTAAAATCAACAGGAAGAGATGAAAAATTTAAGGAACAACGTAACAGAGTGACATTCATGAAACGAATTGCAAAAAGAAATATTTCAGTGAGTTAATATCATCTAAGGACCCAAAGTCTCTCTGGAAAGCAATTAATCAGTTAGCCGGTAAATCATCTTCATCAAGTGCTTCATCAGGTACAGGTCTATCTGCAGATAATATAAATCAACACTTTTGTTCTATTGCTGAAAAAAATTGTAAATATTGACCGCTCAGAATTCAATTACTTACCAATTTTACAGGAATATTGTAGCTCTAAGTCAACAAAGTCTAAACTGTCATTCAAATATATTGGTGTGCATGAAGTGCATAAGGAGTTGTGTTCATTAAAACAAACAAAATCCCGTGGCTTAGATAATTTAGACAGCAAAATTTTGAAGATTTCCGCGCAAGTAATATCTGAACATCTTACATATATCTATAATCTCTGCATTGAAAAAAGTTCCTATCCTCAAATGTTTAAAGTTGCCAAAGTTGTACCTATTCTTAAATCTGGAGATCCAAATGACCCTTCCAACTATTCGACCTATTTCGATTCTATCTATTTTATCTAAACCTTTAGAAAAGCATTTAAAGCAACATCTTCTGTCATACTTTACTGAGCATAACTTATTTCATCCTAATCAAAGCGGCTTTAGAGAAAATTATTCATGTCATACTGCACTCATAATCTCATAGAGCAATGGCATTTAAATATTCAACAATAACATCATAAATGGAGCAGTTTTTGTAGACTTTGCCAAGGCATTTGACTGTATTGACCACAAACTCTTAGTAAAGAAACTGGCTATGTATGGTTTATGCGCAGACTCTCTAAAACTGATTACCTCGTTTCTTGATAAAAGGCGACAAGCTGTTTATCAAGATTCAATTATGTCGTCCCTTTTGCTGTGAAGTATGGTATTCCTCAAGGTTCCGTGCTAGGGCCAGTCCTCTTTTCTATATATATCAACGATCTTCCTCTCCATGTTTCATCCACTTGTGAACTCTTTGCTGACGATACTACCATACATACAGCTGATCATGATGTAAACTCTGTAGCTACTATATTGCAAAAGACTTAAACAATCTAGCAGCGTGGTCAGAGTGTAATCACATGGCTCTCCATCCTTTGAAATCAAAATTCATGGTGATTTGCCACAAGACAAAAGCGCCAAAACTTTAAAATCAAACTAAATGGAATAAAGATTTACGATAAAATACTAGAAGAAGTCAGTTCATATAAACTACTTGGTCTAAATATCGATAATAATTTGTCATGGTCAGATCATGTTTTTAGTGTTTCTAAAAAAATATCTAAGAAGCTATTCCAGCTTAATCGAATAAAACATTTCCTGGATCAACATACTCGAAAACTATTCTTCTATGCTTACATAAAACCTGATCTTGACTATGCATCTACTGCTGGGATTTGGCAAGTAAAAACTGTATACGACAACTTGAGAGAGTATATAAACGGTCTCTCAAGTTAATTCTCCTTAGAACTACTTCCTTAGAAACTAATAGCTACAAAGAGGTTAAACATTCTTCCTTTTAGTTTACATTGTCTCTTTATAAAGGTGTATTTATGTATAAGATCATGAATAAACTAGCTCCTCCTTATCTTTGTCAGAGGTTCCCTGTTAAAACTGTTCGTAACAAAAGTAGTGTTGTTACTCCTCGTCCAAGAACCGATCTCTTCATGTCATCTCTTGTTTATTCTGGCAGCAAATTATGGAACGAAATCCCAGTCTTTATAAAAGAGAAAAGTAGCATATCATCTTTTAAAAAAGCGTACCACACACACTTGTTTAATTTCCTGTAATATACATTGGGTGAGCATGCTTGTTGAACTCTGTGTGTGTGTGTGTGTGTGTGTGTGTGTGTGTGTGTGTGTGTGTGTGTGTGTGCTGATGCTCTACTGCTTGTTTGTTAGGGTGTTGTGTGGTTGTTGTGGGTTGGTGTTTTTTTTTTGTTGTTGTTTTGTTTGTTTGTTTTTTTTGTTTGTTTTGTTGTTGTTGTTGTTTGTTTTTTTGTTTTTGTTGTTGTTGTTTTTTTTTGGGGGGATGTTGTTGTTTTTTCATGCTCAACTAATGCTCATTGTTTGATGCCGTGCAAATGTGTGGCTATGATACTTTGATGATTATGACGTAAGGCTATTATAAAAATGTAATGTGAGATGTAAAATTTGAGGAGATGTGTGTGTGCGTGTCTATGCATATGTACACGCAATGTGTGTGTGTGTGTGTGTGCGCGCGCGCGCGTACGTACGTTGTGTTGTGAGTAAGTGTGTGTGTGAGGGTGCTTGCGCGCGTGCGTGTTTGGGAGGGGATTTTGCGCGCGCGCGCGTGTGTTGTGTATGTGTGAGTGTGTGGGTGTGGGTGTGTGTGTATGTCTGTGTGTGTATCTGTGTGTGTGCGTGTATGTGAGTGTTGATTTTTTGGGGGAGGGTTGTCTGTTTAGTGGAGTGGGGGTGTCAGGGAGGGGAGTTTGTCAGTGTTTAATTGGTCTTGTTTATTCAATCGATGGTTAATTTTTGTGGTCTTTCATTGATTTCTTGATTTACCAATAATTGAATGGAAAATTGTGTGATTCATTCATTGCTTTTTGACACTTTTTATTTGTTGATTCATTGGTTTATTCATGTTTGTTTCACTTTTTGCCATGAGGGCTGGTGTAAAGAAGCCTCTGGCTTATCCAATTACCCTCATTAAAATATTCGAGTTCGAGTTCGAGTTCGAGTTCGAGTTCTCTCTCTGTCTCTTTTCTATCTCTCTCTGTCTCTCCCTCTCTCTCTCTCTCTTCCTTCTCTCTCTCTCTCTCTCTCTCTCTCTCTCTCTCTCTCCCTCCCTTCTCTCTCTCTCTCTCTCTCTCTCTCTCTCTCTCTCTCTCTCTCTCTCTCTCCCTCTCTCTATCTCTCTCTGTGTCTCTCTCTCCCAACGAAGCCAAGACACTACTAGACCCAGGGACCAGTGCGCAACGTGACGCCAGAAAGGGCTGCGCTATCAGGCAAGGGGGTACCCGCTGGCTTGTGTCAACAGTGATAACGCCAAAGACAAGGAACAGCATCTGGCTCCAGCCACACAGACACAGCAGGGCGGGCTATGGCAGTAGTGTACGGACGTGGGTTGTTTTGTTGTTTTTAAAAGCAAATTTTGTATAGCTTCTTAGGTAGTTGGGGATTTGTTGTTTGTGTGTGTGTTTGTGTGTTTGGTTGGTTGTTTTAGTTGTTGTTGTTGTTGTTTTTTGTGGGTGGGGGGATTTTTTTTTTTTCTTTGGCTTAATGTGGGGTAGCTTCGTTGGCGGAATAGGTAAGATGGAAGGAACATTGGGGGAGAGATAGGGTAAGGAAGGGGAGGTAGGAGAGAGGGAAAGAAGGTTGGTTGAAGTAGGTGGGTGGGTAGGCGGGTGGATTGGTAGGAAGGTGGGTAGGTAGGTAGGTGAGTAGGTTGGTTTGGTAGGCAGGGTAGGGGTAGGGTAGGTAGATGGTGTGGATGGGTGGGTAGGTAGGTAGGTAGGTAGGTAGGTAGGTAGGAAGGTAGGTGGGTAGGTAGATAAGTAGATCAATAGGTGGGTTGAGTGGAAGGTAGGGAGGTAGGTAGGTAGTTATGTAGTTAGGCAGGTAGGTGGGTCAGTGGGTAGGCAGGTAGGCAGGTTGGCTGATGGGAAGGAGCGACCCTCAGTGGTGAGGCAGAATCAGAGATGAAAAAGAAAAGAGAGGGCATGAAGAAGAAGAAAAGTGTGCGTGCGTGTGTGTGCGTGCGCGCGCGCACGCGTGTTTGTGTGTGTGCGCACGCGCGAACACGCGCGTGCGTATGTGTGCATGTTGTTTTATTTCTTGTTTTTAATCACGTCCCTTTTGCACCGACCCAAAACAAACACAACGTACGTGACAATACTTACAAAATAATGAGTTTTCCTTCCTGTAATGATTGTGGTGCAGATAATCAACCACAGAGATAACTATTGTATCTCCAGTGTTACCAGCCACCGCTGGCAGCAGAGACGCGATGTGTCTGTGTGTCCAGTTTTCTTCGG
Source organism: Rapana venosa (assembly GCA_028751875.1). Classification (NCBI taxonomy): domain Eukaryota; kingdom Metazoa; phylum Mollusca; class Gastropoda; order Neogastropoda; family Muricidae; genus Rapana; species Rapana venosa. Next base: position 37,676,242 of record CM054134.1, on the reverse strand, counting down.
GCCTGTCTGACCTGTCTGACCTGTCTGACCACCCTCTCCCATAGCAGCCAGGCACACCTGCTGGGCCCTTGCAGCCGACAGCAGCAGCATTTGTCTTTTAGAGTATGATTGCTAGGACAGTGAGTGAACCACGATTTCCCGTGCTCTCTTCTCTGTACTGGGTGTCATGTCCATGTCAAAGTATTCTTTCTGTCCTTCTCTTGTCTAGCAGAACACTGCTACATCGCGGGAAATGTAAACCTGTCGGTTTGTACGACTGTAATGAATTGTGAATCTCTTCCACTTTCCCTTCCCCTTCCCCGACACCTATATCTCCCCGTTTGTAGGGGATTTTTTTTAATGAGTGGAAGAGTTTATGTAAAAGACAAAGCATGTATTCGATTACTAGGGGAAAAAATCAGGTGCAAACTATAGAAAATTACACTTGCTTTCAAACACACACATATACACACACGCACGCACAAGCACAAACACAAACATACACACTCACAAACACACCCCCACACACACACACACACACACGCACGCACGCGCACACACACACACACACACACACACACACACACACACACACACACACAGATGACTTGAGAGTCTTAACAAGGGGCATAAGCAAACAGCTGTGTTCGACATTTCCATCACCACTCAGACCAAAAATCACTGTAGCTTTGTTTAATTTCTTCCTCTTCTTCTTGTTCTCCTCCTCCTCCTCCTTCTTCCCCTTCTTTTCCTCCCCCTTGTTTTCACTTGTTCCTACAGTTCTGTTTTCTGTCTTTTTTCCACCTTCCATCCTTTTGTTTCAAACTGCACACATTACGCGAGCGCGCACGCACAACACACACACACATATAGACACACACACACACACAAAACACACATAGACCACACACACACACAAAACACACACAGAAGAGAGAAAGGAAGAGAGAGAGAGAGAGAGAACTTGAAGGCAAGTGCTTTCCTTGTACCTTTGATCCCTGTACATAAAGGGGACTTGACTATCGATGAGCCTGCTGGTTGCTGGGGGAATTCTGTCTGCCTGTCTCTCTATCTGTCTGTATGTCTGTTTGTCTGTCTCTGCTCTTTTCTCTGTCTCTGTCTCTCTCTCTCTTTTTCTTCTCTCTCTCTCTCTCCTCTCTCTCTCTTCTTTTTCTTCTTTCTTCTTCTTCCCTTCCTCCCCCCCTCCCTCCCAACCCCCCCCCCCCCTAACCGATATCTACTCTCAAAACCAAACTTCAACCAGCTCAGTATACGTGACAAACTGACCTAAAAAAGCCCATCATTTACATATTCGCTGATTCAGCTGTTTTTTTTCCCTATCTGATCGATTAGTGTTTTTTAGAAAGTACCAGAACGAACAAGAAGAGTACTCTGCACCTGGTGGGGGAAGGGGTGGGCATACAATAGACAGATCAAGCTTGTGCTCCAGGTTTGCTGCATGCTCTTAATGTTTCCATTAGTCCCATGTCTTTTATCAGCCAGCCTAAAAGCTCAGAGCTTTTTTTTTTGCTGCCAGACAAACGCCGCAAAAAAGGTTGTGGAATGGTCTGCAGTAAAGTGCGAGGTTCATAAGGAGAGGTGGGTATGTTGGTCAATGACGTCTGAGGAGAGTTAGACTCTGACGTTCAGTGAGATAAGATCTGTCAATCAGCACACACATACGCACGCGTGCATGCGCGCACACATGCACGCACGCACGCACACACACACACGCGCACGCGCGCGCGCACGCTCACTCACTCACTCACCACACACACGCACACACACACACACACGCACACACACACACACACACACACTCTCTCTCTCTTACTCAGTAGAGTCACTCAAACGAGCCGGCAGCTGTGTTTGGGCATTTTCATCCTTCTCAGACGAAAAATCACTCTACTTGATTTTTCTTGTTATATTTTACATCAGACTTGAATGTGTCCACAACGTCATCTTCTTCTTCTTTCTTTCTTATACTTCTTCTTTCTTCTTGTTCTTGTTTTGTCTTCTTCTTGTTCTTGTTCTGTTCTCCTTCTCCTATTTCTTCTTGCTCTTTTTGTTCTTCTTGTTCTTCTTCTTGTTCTTCTTCTTGTTCTTGTTCTTCTTCTTCTTCTTCTCTTCTTCTTCTTCTTCTCTTCTTCTTCTTGTTCTTGGGTTTTTGTTGCTGTTGTTGTTGTTTCTTCTTCTTCTTCTTCTTGTCTTCTTCTTCTTCTTCTTCTTCTTTCTTCTTCTTCTTCTTCTTCTTCTTCTTCTTCTTGTCTTCTTCTTTCTTCTTCTTCTTCTTCTTCTTCTTCTTCTTCTTTTTCTTCTTATTCTTTCTTCTTCTTTTCTTCTTGTCTTGTTCTGCTTCTTCTTTCTTCTTATTCTTCTTCTTCTTCTTCTGCTGCTGCTGCTGCTGCTGAGCTACCTCTACTACTACTATACCTGTGTCGTTTTTTTTTTATCCACGTTAGTGTTTGCTTTTGTGTTTGTGCTTCAATCAGGATATTTATACACGCATGTAACACACACAGACACTCACACTTACCCCACATACACACACATCACACGCGCGCACACACACACACACCCCACAAAAACCCACACAAAACACACACACACAGCACGCACGCACCCACATACCACACACACAAACACACACACACTAATTGCTATCAGACTCTACTTATCCTCTCGTTGCGAGTTAACCGACAGATCCAAAGAAACTAATTGGCATTCTGAACCTTTCACCCAGGCCATGGCAGATTCACTGGCACGAGATGTACAGAATGGACTGAGGGCTTGCAGCAAAGTAAGATGGAATGGAGTGAAACGGAGACAAGGGAAAGGCGTTTATTCTTGCTCCTCGGGTATATATTAATTGAGACGTTTTCCTGCATCCAATGTCTTCTATCTGCCTGCATAGAGAGATTCAAGAATTTCACTGCCAGACAAGCGATGCCTAAAGATCTGGAATGTTCTGTGAGGCTGTCTAGGTGCTGAAGATGGGGTCAGTGATGTTGAAGTGGTAGGAGGGTATGAACGTCATCAGAAGAGCACTTTGCTAGGACGTTTTACACGTTTTAGAATACTTATGGATGGATGACAGGTGTAAAAAAGTATGGCGATGCTATGGAACTATCAGTGTAGTTATTGTCAGAGAACCATGGACATATAACTACACACACATACACACGCACGCACACACACATGCACGCACATACACACACCCGGCGCGCGCGCACGTATACACACACACACACACACACACACACACGCCACCACCACCACCATAAAAACACAATCCAACACACACAAATACACACACACGCACGCACACACTTTACTGCGGAGATTTTCATTCAAGAAATGCATTTCTGCAAGCAAGGGCAGAACAGATCAAGGAAGAGAACCAACTCTTCTCTAACCTTATCATGCAAGGTTCCAGCAGCGTTGGACATCAGGGGTTAATGAGTTGTGAAGCCGTATCAGGTGGCATAGGGCGTATCTTTAATGGAAAGAAGACCTACAGCTGAAGCAGTTGAGGAAGCAATCCAGTGTGTCTTTTTTTTCTTCTATAGCACGCAATAATGCTGTTCTGCCGCGTTGATAACTGTAAACGTTATCAGGGGGAGGGGGCTTATATCCCACTGTGGTTAGAATGTTGCACTCGAGGTCTGGTGGCCGAGTTCCAGCCACCACCTGGGCTCCCGTTTGAGGGATTTTTTTTTTCGCTCAAGCGTTAGCATTACCACAGACTTCACTCTCCCGAAAGTCTTTCGGGTGAGACTATAAACCCAGGGCCTTTGTGCGCTCTCGCGCAGGCCATTTTTTGCATACACGTTAGTATTCGTTCTTCTGTTTGGATTGATTAGTAGGCGATTGTATGCCGATGTGAACGAATTACAAAACGTACAAAACCGCACGTACACTAGTGTCATGTTTATACATCATCCCCGAATTCCAACTGTAGTTACCTTTATGGTGGGTAAACGGTCGCATACGCAAAATCTTGTCGTTAGAGAATATATTTTTTTTTTACTCTTTTATATCGAGGATAATGGAATAAGCACTTGTGTGCTTTTTTGACATTCAGCCCCCGTGTATATGCGGTTTTGTAAATTGCCATCTGTTCCCACCGGCACACAATGGCCTACTCTTAGGAAAAGCTACGGAGCTCTAGCTCAATGGCGGACGAAAGAAAATAGCTATCAAACTGACAAAGAGTGCTAGTCAAGACATCAGAAAAATGCAACCCATGAACATGCATCGCTATGATAAGGGGAATAAACATTAATTACTCTGTTTTCAGTCGATCAACAATATTACTTCATCCAGCATAAATGAAATCGGTGTGTGTGTGTAAGTCGGCATAAAATGGACAGAAAGAACTGCAATGAAGGAGGAAGTATCCACGAACAGTCAGGACATTAATCTCTCTCTCTCTCTATCTCTCTTTCTCTCTTTCTCTCTTTCTCTCTCTCTCTCTCTCTCTCTCTCTCTCTCTCTCTCTCTCTCTTTCTGTTTTGAGTGGTTTTCTGTTGCTTTTTTACATTTATGATTTGGTTTGTTTCTATGTGTTTTGCTTGAGTGCTCTTTTTTTCGTAACAATAAATTAGCACTAGTGGAGGGCGGGAGGTATTTTCTTTTGCTGAAGAAAAACAAGCATGGAATTGATACTGTTGAAAGTAAAAATCAGAATAAAAATGTCAGTCAGCTTCGTGCTTACGTGTGCATGTGCGTGCGCGCACGCTGTGTGTTAGTGTTAGTGTTAGTGTGTGTGTGTGTTCGTGGGTGCGCGCATGCGTGTGTTAGTTTGCGTGCGTGCGTGCGTATGTGTGTGTGAATAAAAAGAGACATACAGACAGAGACAGACAAACAGACAAGCCATGTCTCATTGCTCCACAAGGCTTCAGTCAATTAACCTAACCGACATGCCTCAGCTAGACACAGGCTGGGGGTCAGCATCTGTCAGACATTTCTTAGGCACCGCCATGTAGCAACGTCCAACAGAGCCAGACAAGTGAGTTTTTGACCCCAACCCATCCCCACCCTACCCCTAAAACCCCACCTTCCATCCGTTTAGACCCATAGCAGTTTTATAAAAAACACCCAGCAGTTTGTTTGACTAAAAAGAAACACGCTGAGTGCTGAGAAAAAAAGCTTTTTATTGTCTTCACCTCATCAACCCATGCGTTACCTCTGAAATAGGTTAATTGTTGCTGTCTGAGCGTTTCACGACAAAGAAAAAGAAGAAGAAAAAAAAGAGGTTAATGTGACACTAAGATGTTACAGTCTATAAAGTTGTTGGTCTATAAGCCTTTAGTTTTGTTTTTTGTTGTAATTTTGACATTGGTCTGGTAAATGTCACTGGGGATGGATATTGGCAAGGAACAACATAATTGCTTTTTATTGGGTTGGTTTTTTTGGGGGTGAACAGTGATGAACTTGATGGGAGAATGACGCACTTTATGACCACATGACAGAACTATACTACTGTACTGTACTGTACATAGCTTGCTTTCATGAAATTGGATACCCTGGCGCCAACCAGGCCCAGACATGAAGGATTCTGTAGCGTTGGTCGTGCGATTTAAGCAACACTATCAATCTCACATCCTTAATACAGTGGACGATGCATGGCTGTATGGTGTCAGTCTTCCCAGTGACCCCATAACAAACTTAAGTTGTGAAGCAGCTGGTGAAAGTCTGATCCCTCCCCCAAAATAAATAAATAAATAAAATCAGATAAAAGAAAATGTGACTCTAATGAGTTTAAAATCTGCGACCTTCCAGCTGAGAATCCGAAGAGCTAACAACTGTAACCATGGCAATGGATGAACTAGCAAAATATGTGCGTGCATGAATGAATACGCATGCTGGCATACGTCTGAACACGTTCTCGTGCGCACACGCGCACATATCGGTCATTATAAAGCTTTACAGACATCGTCAGTCGGAGCAGCGCGACCCGCTCAGTCGCTGAGACACCACGTTTCCTTCCTCACAATGACCGTCAGTGCTGTGGAGAGTCAGAGAAGGGAGTGACGTTGGCAGTCCATCCAGAACCGTCTTGTCAGCTGCTCCCTGGGGAACTGCAGTGAAAGGAGCAATAGGGGGAAAAGCCAGCTTGTGATTGCGAGAGCGTAGACACTATTACCGGTTTTTATTCGTCTAGTTTACTTTGATAATGATAATCATGATAACAATGACGACGACGACGAAGATGACGATGTCGACGACGACGATGATGATGATGAGGAGGAGGAGGAGGAGGAGGAGGATGGTGGCGGTAGTGAGGATGATCAACAGAGGAGGAGGAGGAAGAAGGAGGAGGAGGAGGAGAAGAAGAATAAAATAATAATGATACACAAAACTGGCATTTCTTCTTTTCTTTGCTTGTTTGTTGTTCATCCAGCTACACGCCAGGTGACGTTTATCAAGCGAATCAGTCTTTTCAGCACGACTGAAAGCACTTAGTACAACGTGATGACTTTTTTTTTACTTTGCGATTTACATCAACTCCAGCTGTCTCTTAGAAGAAAATAGTTGTCCAAAATTAATTTTTCTTTTGTGTCTTGTTTACTTCAAGCACCATATGTTAATTCATTGTCATGTTTTTGAACTAAGATACAGTTCACTGAAATCATTACCGTTGTCGTGCTCTTCCCAAAAGCGTGCATGGTTATTTTAGTTTAGACAACAGTTTACTAAATACTTGTAGAGTTCAAAAGTTTATGCAAGTTTATTTTTCAAAGAAAAACAACGTAGTGTTTGTCACAACTTGTAATTGTTTAGATTTTCCTTGTCGAAAGTTCAGATATAAACATTACTTTCTTTTTTGATATATGATCGAAGCTGCTTTTTGTGTGATCTAAAATAAAACCAAGAGAGACATATATGAGCGGGCGTGGGCGAAGCATACACACACATACTTACACGCGCACGAGCGCGCGCACGTAAGCACGCATGCACGCACGCACGTACACACACACACACACACCTTACACAGCTGTCGAAAGTGGAGATTTATTGCTTCGCTGTGCCCTACACGTCTGTCTTAGAAACGACCTCAATTAAGCAGAAGTACAATGGACGTCAAAGAGATCCAGGCAATCACTGACATTTGCGGTCATCTCGAGATGTCTGGCGAGCTGCTGATCACCGCTAATTAGAAGGATGGAGGGATGGGTTGGGCGAGGTCACCTGCCACAGGTGTAGGCCAAGGTGCCGCAGTCTCCAGTCTCCTCTTTTGAAGCAGATTCTCTGTAATCACGGGATTCTGCTGCCAGGCAAATGTCAGGTAACGTTCTGGATGTGCCAGGTGGTTTGGTGGGTGTGGAAGGTATGTTGGGAGAAGTGGGGATGACGTCTTAGAAAGGAGAGATTGGGGAACTTGGGGGCATAGCGTTGGCCAATTACCTTGCGTATTTAGGGGGTATGTAAGGGAGATGTACAGTTTAGAAATAGAATCGGGTGACAGGTGTTATAAAAGTAGATTGATGCCGTTACATGAGGTTTAGAAAAGTGAGTAAATGGAACAAAAGCAAATTGCTCAAGAAAAAAAAAGGATGAAGAAAAAATGTATGTTATATTTCTTGGCAAACAGTTTCATAATGAATAGCTGAAAATATGGACGTTCAAGATAGCGAAGTAAATGTCTAAATATATGGCTGAGAATTATCCTACACCATAATGTGATACAGCAGTTCGAGATGAAAAAATAGTTTGTCACAGACTTAAACATCACTTCCCCAAACATAAAAGCCATGATAACAATAAATTTTACGTAGATAATGCTCTCAGTCGCAGAGCAAAGAAACTGTATCCTTGAAACTTGACTCAAACATTCCTTTATTCATGATACTCACGGAACCCATATGGACATCAATCACATCTTTTAAAACGTAGCACTTTGTAAGAAAAAAAGATTGCCTGGTTTCACTGGCCATCATATTTCTTAACGCATTTTGACGCATTTAAATAAAAACTTACCTAAAAAGCAAACGAAAGCCTTTTTTTTTTTTACAAGCAAAACTTTAAAAAAACAATTCCGCCTCACAAACCTGCCCCACCTCCAAAACCTCTCTCTTCGCGGCAGGGTCTCTAATGATCTATGGAAGAGGCTGATTCCTGAAGCCAGCCTCTCAGCGGGGAATGGCATTAGAGGTTAATTGGAGGAAGACTTGGGGAGTTACGAGGTTTGGGTGTGGCCCTGACAGACAGAAGACTTGCAGCTGGCAGATAAGTAGTGGGGAGAGGATGCCTTTGTACTGTCTTCATTCAGCCCCTCCTGCTCCTGGCAGTTCTCTCTCTCTCTCACTCTCTCTCTCTCTCTCTTGTGTGTGTGTGTGTGTGGGGGGGGGGGGGGTGGTGCGTGCGTGCGTGCGTGTGTGTGTGTGTGTGTGTGTGTGTGTGTTGCTAAGCTGACCAGGTAATTGTCGTGTGTATGTTTGGGGGTGGGGTATGTGTGTTTTGTGTGTGTGGGTGCTGTTTGTTTGTTTGTGTGTGTGTATGTTGTGTGTGTGTGTGTTCGTGTGTGTGTGTGTTTATGTGTGTATGTTGTGTGTTGTGTTGTGAGAGAGATAGAGAGAGGGGAGCAAGGGAGAGAAGGCAAGAAACAGACAGACATACAGACAGATAGATAGACAGACAGTGACAGAAAATGAACAAAGACAGACTGACACATACAGGAAGACAAATGGTGATGCAGAGGCTGACAGACAGTCAGTACATGCAAGGCTCACTATTTTTTTTCTTTTTTAAGCCAAGACGCGAGAGAGGAGGAGTAGAAGTGAGTGTTGTGTGGAGAGAGGAGTAGGGGGATGAGAGAGAGGTGGTGGGTTGGTTGGTGAGTGGGAGTTCATTATCATTTATTTTAGCGCCCAAAAGGTACGTTGGGTTAAATATTTTTAAAATTTATGAAAAGAAATTCTGGCTTCATCATTCAATAGGCTAACATGCAGGTCAGACAAACACTTGAAAACAATAACACACGGGACAAGCACGCGAGTGCATACACCCACAAACGCACGCATGCAACATCAACAACACTATATATATAATATAACGACACTGTGCACACACTGTGCACACGCGCGCTGCGCACACCCACACGCGCACACCACACACGCGCGCGCACACACACACCCACACACCACCACCACACAGCACACACACACAAACCACACGACACACACATGTACACACACACACACACACACTCATTCCATCCAGACCAATTGACCGACATGCTTACAGAAGAATTTGGAAAATCTCTCCCCCCCCCCCCCCACCCCCCAACCCCGACACCCGCCCCCCCACTCCCCAACCACCACTCCGCCACATAAACACTTTTTGTTGTCTCTTATGATTGGTGCAATAGTTTTTGCTATTTGTGCTTCATATTTTCTTAATCTTTCTTGTCAAAAGTGCATGTTTTCTTTTAGGCTAGAAAAGAGAAAAAACACCACCAAAAGTACACATTATTATTTGTTGGCTATATTTTTGCTGATATAAATTATGTGTGTGTGTGTGTGTGTGTGTGTGTGTGTGTGTGTGTGGATCTAAATAACTACTTTGCCAGACGTTACTGACTGTGCTAGAACTGTTTCTTTTGCATCTGTTGATTATCCCCTGAAAGAGAGAGAGAGGGAGAGAGAGAGAGAGAGGGAGGGAGAGAGAGCGAGACGGAGGAGAGAAAGAGAGGGAGAGAGAGATAGGGAGAGAGAGAGAGAGAGGGGAGAGAGGGAGGGAGAGAGAGAGGGAGAGAGAGAGGGAGAGAGAGAGGGAGAGAGAGAGAGCGAGACGGAGAGAGAGAGGGAGAGAGAGAGTAGGGAGAGAGAGAGAGAGAGGGAGAGAGGGAGGAGAGAGAGAGAGGGAGAGAGAGAGGGAGAGGAGAGAGAGGGGGAGAGAGAGGGGGGAGAGAGAGGGAGAGAGAGGGGGGATTTATTTCATTTATTTATTTTTTTTTTATATCGATGATAATGGAATAAGCACTCATGTGCTTTTTACAACCAGTCCCGTGTGTATGCGGTTTTGTAAATTTTGTCATATCTTTCCAGGGAGAGAGAGACAGAGACAGAGATGGTGACAGAGAGAGAGAGAGAGAGAGAGAAGAGAGAGAGAGAGAGAGAGAGAGAGAGAGAGAGAGAGTGACAGAGAGAGAGAGAGAAAGAGAGAGAGAGATTTCCCCCAGCAACCAGCAGGCTCATCGATAGTCAAGTCCCCTTTATGTACAGGGATCAAAGGCACAAGGAAAGCACTTGCCTTCAAGTTCTCTGCTGTTTCTGGAGCGAGATGATGAAGGGAAGAAAAAAAAAAGAAGAGTAGTAGAAGGAAGAAAGGATGAAATGATGGCAGTGGGTTTGCTTGTTTGTTTGTTTGCGTCTTTCTTTCTTTTCTTTCTTTCTTCTTTTATGCATTTTTTCTTTCTTACTCACGTTCTTTCTTTTGTTCGTTCGTTCTTTCTTTTTTCTAATGTTTTGGTCTCTTCTTCTTTTCTTTTTCTTTTCTTTTCTTTCTTTCTTTCTTTCTTGTTTTCTGTTTTCTTTCTTACTTTTTCTCTTTCTTTTTCGTTTGTTTGTTTCTGTTTCTTTCTTTTTTTTCTTTCTTTCTTTCTTTCTTTCTTCCTATTTTTCCTTCTTTCTTGTTTTCTTTTTTCTTTCTTCTTCCTTTCTATCTTTCTTTTTTGTGTGCATGTTTGTTTCTTTCTTTCTCTCTGTTATTTCTTATTTTTCTTTCTTTCTTTCTTGTTTCCTCACTTTGTGTTTACAGTTAAAGGCTAAACATATGGTTGAATTCCGCTAGTACAGTTGTACCAATGAGGGCAGCACACATGAATCGATATTTCTGCACTCATGTTTCCATACTGACATAAGCATGCGTTTTGCACACGCACGTACGCACGTACGCACACACACACACACACACACAAACACACACACATGCACACACAAGTGCGCGCGAACACACACACACACACACACACATTGCTTATTCAATGTACCATCTGGAAATAAAAATTTGACTTGACTTGACTTGACACACTCACGCACGCACGGTGCAAACACACACACAGTGATAAAGCAGGCACGTGTAACTAAAGAAGCCTGCATTTTCACACAAGAACACGCGTATCCGGCTAAATAGAAAACAGACAAAGTGAGAAAAGACAGACAAAAATAAGAGAGAGAGAGAGAGAGAGAGAGAGAGAGAGAGAGAGAGAGAGAGAGAGACAGACAGACAGACAGAAACAGACAGACAGACAGACAGACAGACAGAGCCAGAGACAGGGACAGTGCGAGAATAATGGAGTAATAGTGCCAGAGGGAGGGACACAGACACAGACAGACCGCATGCACATTTTTGTTTTGTTTTACAGAGATTAGATACCATTTCATCTTT
>CM054134.1:37654869-37659869 GCA_028751875.1 Rapana venosa | reverse complement strand
GGAAGAGAAAGAGAGGAGGAGGAGAGAGAAAGACAGAGAGAGAGAGAGAGGAGGAGAGAGCGGGGGAGAGAGAGGGAGGGAGGGAGAGAGAGAAGGAGGAGGAGAGAGAGAGAGGGAGAGATGGATGGAAAGAGAAAGAAAAAGAGAGAGATATGATGATGATGATGATGATGATGATGATGATGATGATGATGATGATGATGATGATGATGATGATGAATCTTTATTGATGAATGATCAATCTTTATTTTTCAAGAGTAACAGAATAAGCATACGCATACTGATTTCCATCCGGCCTTTGCCCCGATTAGGGACTATCAACAAAACAAGGGGGGGGGAGGGACATACTACAACAACGACAACATGATTTGAAAAAGATAAGTGTATAAGTTAACAATACATAGTCCTTAACTGACCTGAACGTAAATGTCAAGAAAGACAGAGTTTTTTTTATAGAAAAGAGATATACGTTAATAAACATATAATTCTCAACATGAAACTGATACACTTATTATAATTAAGAGAGAGAGAGAGAGAGAGAGAGAGAGAGAGAGAGAGAGAGAGAGAGAGAGAGAGAGAGAGAGAGAGAGAGAGAGAGGAGAGAGAGAGAGAGAGAGAGAGAAGCAGCATCAGCGAACACAGCTATCAATAGTCGGGTCGCTTTTCTGTGCAGGGATCACAAGGCAAAAAGGAAGGAAGGCAGGCACTTTCAAGTTCTCCTGTGTTTGTAGTCAGTCAGATGATGAAAAGAAGAAGAAAAGGGACAGTGCACAGATCAAAGGGTGAACTGAAGGCTTTGGTGAGAGAGAGAGAGAGAGAGAGAGAGAGAGAGAGAGAGAGAGAGAGAGAGAGAGAGGAGAGAGAGAGAGAGAGAGAGAGAGAGAGAGTGTGTGTGCCTGAGTGCGACCGCACGCACTCGCGAGCGTATGTGTGTGTGCGCGCGCGCGCGTGTGTGTGTGTGTGCGTACTTCTTAACGGGTTGAGGTCAGTCATTGATTCTGCCTTGCCGGTGGACGTGTTTGTACTTTACTTAGTAGCTATGGCTGTTTTCTTTACGTGTAACATTATTCAATGCATAAGGACAATGCACATTTATCTGCAGGATCTAGTGCACACAAATATACGCAGGTATACACGAACAATTTAATGTATGTAAGCCAACACACACACACACACACACACACATACAACTAGCAATAACCACGCCTCGGTTAAACCTCATCGGCTATGGTACCGCCACTGCGTTACCAGAGTAATCAAATATTGGCTAAAAATTTTGGATATGCCTGATAATAGATATCCCAGACAATGCTACAATATGTTGTGTAGACAGGATGAAGCAGGGAGAATAAATTGGGTAACACATGTTAGAAAGATTTTATGCACCCACGGATTTGGTTATGTTTGGACAATGCAAAATTGTGGTAATTCCTCATCCTTCATGAAAGAATTCCAAACACGAATACAAGATGTGTACCAACAAAAATGGCATGACTCTATCAGCATACCCTGACTACTTAGATTATCACCCGATTATTTGTAGAGCAAATTATGTATGTGAAGTAGAATCTTTAGAATACCGTAGAGGTATATGTTTACTGAGGTCAAACAGATTACCTTTAAATGGAATTTCACGTTATGGCAAACCGATTACTGATCCATTCTGCTCTCAGTGTGATGGCCAACAAATTGAAGATGTTTGTCACTTTTTACTTGTATGCCTAAAATATGCTGTATTGCGAAGAAAATGTATTCCTCTGTATTATTACAGATTTCCATCGAATCTGAAAGTGCAGCTTCTTTGTATGAACACTAAACCTAGTTTGATGTTTAAAGTTGGATTATTTCTTACTAAATGTTTAGATATCAGAAGTAAGGATGTTCACCTTACATGAAAGTATATGATTAACTGTTGTTCCTATGGGCCATATGGCCTGCAAAAACTGAATTAAAATTATTGTTATTGTTATTGTTATTGTTACACACACATACACACATACATACACACACATCCTTCGGATGAGACTATAAACCGAGACACCGTGTGTGAACGCACGCAGAACATATTGCGCACACATTGAATCCTGTTCCGTTTTTCGAAAGAGTAGGCCATTATTGTATGCTGGTGGGAACAGATGACGACATTTACAAAACCGCATGCACACGGGGACTGCATGTAAAAAAGCACATGATTGTTTATTCCCTTATACTCGATATAAATAAATAAATAAATACAATCACACACACACACACCAAAGAGTAGGCCATTGTGTGCCGGTTAGAACAGATGACAAAATTTACGAAACCGCCTGCACACGGGCACTGGAGGTAAAAAAAAACAACCCCAAAACCCCCATGAGTGCTTATTCTATTATCCTCGAAACAAAAGAATACCAAAAAAAAAAAACCCACCCCCGCCATTTATCCATTTATCAACATTTAGTGAGGAACCAAACCATCACTGCTTTGCCCACACCACACCACACCATACTATATATACCACATCGGCTAGTGGCACAAACCAATCAGTGGACTATCTATCCTTCAAGGTGTCGCTGTTCTCTTTTACTGCCTGCCACATCAGATGGATCCCTCCGCTTCTGCTGTGGCCTGTGGGCAGTCATTCAGATAGTACAGTACTTAAAGTGTTAGCAAGCACGCCCACGCTCTCTCTCTCTCTCTCTCTCTCTCTCTCTCTCTCTCTCTCTCTCTCTTCTTGTTTCATAAAGTTAAAATGTAAAGCGTTGGGGGGAGTAAAAAGTAATAACCTTGTGCGTGTCAGGTCGTGACGTGACAGTAATCAGAGAATGCAAGTTTGAGTTTGAGTCCCTACAGCATGGTGGTGTCTGTCTGCACCTGTGTGTGTGTGAGTGTGTGTGTGTGTGTGTGTGCGTGTGTGTGTGTGAGTGTGTGTGTGTGTGTGTGTGTTGTGTATTGTTGGTGGTGGGGGGATGAGGGGGTGCTCTTCGATGCAACATTGAATACAGTTGAAGAGAAGGGGTGAAAATGGGTGGCGCTGCTCTTGTGGCGACGCGCTCTCCCTGGGGGAGAGCATACCGAATTTCACGCAGATAAATCTACCGTGATTTAAAGTAGTATGAACAAAAAAAAAGTTTGCAACTTTGAGCAGAATATAAAAACACAATTATTCTGTGGAAGCAAATGACAACTATAATTGCTGGTATGGATGACATCGACATCCCCAGCATGCTACATGTCAAAGAGATGAGCTCCACCAAGTTGAGTTGCTCGAGATTTGCTGACTGCATAGAAGTATCACGACTCAAGGCTCCTCAGTAGAAGAGAAGAAGAAAGAGAAGGGGAAGGAATTAGCACTGTCCCTGCCTTATGGGAGAGAACCGCTCTTTTTCCAGTGCACGTGGACTGTGCCCATTTATAAGCTGCCCTAACCCAGTAGTGAGTAATACGGAGGGAAGGGTTAGTAGACGTTGGTTACCCTATAGCGGGTTACCCTTGGGGACAAAGGTTAAAATGGAAATGAAGACAGGACCGAAGGAAGGACCTGTCTTAAAGACCAAGGCTCAAGCAGTGGCCTAAAGTTCAAATCCTTGCCTGGGAAAGGAGCTTATCACCATCTTGTCACTGTCATCTTTATCGCTTCTTCTTCTTCTTGTTCTTCTTTTTCTTCTACTTCACTCAGTAACTGTGGTAGTTGCAGCATCGCTAGTAGCAGTAGCAGTAATAGTACGGTAGTACTGGTAGAAATAATGGTAGTATATTCACTGGAGTTATAACGAAACTGGGGAGTATTGTAACTCAGCTGACGTTATCTAAGCAAGCAAACTGTGTTGTTTTAATATCAGTCTCTATAACTGTATACATCTTTTGATACAAGTATCCCACTTCTCTCTCTCTCTCTGTCTCTCTGCCTCTGTGTCTCTGTCTCTGTCTCTCCCTCTCTATATAATATATATATATACATATATATATATATATATATTATATATATATATATATATAGAGAGAGAGAGAGAGAGAGAGAGAGAGAGAGAGAGATACATACATACATACATACACGCATGCATACATACATACATACATACATACACACATGCATACATACATACATACATGCTTACATACATACGTACATACCTACATACATTCATACATACATACATACATACATACATACATACATACATGCACACATACATACATATCATGTTTGTCCTGCTTAGGTTTGGATTGCCTCGTTTCGCCTGTGTGAACTCTGTGCACTAAACTGTGCCTTGTGAAACTGGAACAACACTAGCTGAAGAGAGCAGTCACGACATCGTGACTCAACGCACACTGGCTTGTTTCCCTTTACAATCGTCCAAAGTTCATGTTCACGTAAGAAACTTGACTGAGAAGCATTTGTACAAACTCATGTTCTTTTTTCTTTTTATTAAAGAAGTATTTCGTTCTCTGTCTGTGTAAATTACTCCCACTCGCACCCTGTGTGTTTGTTTGTTTGTTTTTCTTAGAGAGCAGCAATCTAGAGTAAGTTCATGGGTATTTAAAAAAAATATTTGTTTGGAATATTTTTAAAAGAATATTTTCATGCGTCATAGATCTACAAGCTCTTGCTGCGTGGTATTTTGGAAAACATTGTATTAAGAATTATCTTAATGTTGTCTGTCTGTCTGTCTGTCTACCTGCCTGTCTGTCTGTCTGTCTGCCTCTCTCTCTCTCTCTCTCTCTCTCTCTCTCTCTCTCTCTCTCTTTCTGTTTTTGTACAGTCATATTCTCCAGCTATAGAATACCTTAAGAAAAAAGTGTGTTTGATTTTGCGCATACTTTATCAAACCGTGGGGAAATATATATTCTTTGTTTCTAATAAACAATTTATTACTATTTGGTTTAATAATTAGGTAAAGTCATATTTATTTTCCAAAACGTTCAACAAAGATATATAAAAAACACAATAACAAAAACAACAACAGCAACATACAAACGTAGTTATACCATATAATAATAATAATAATAATAATGAT
>CM054134.1:37649869-37652369 GCA_028751875.1 Rapana venosa | reverse complement strand
ACTAGCCTCTGACTCAAAACTCAGGTGATTTTGCTGAAATTTGGTAGGTTTACTTTTTTTTTTAAATTTCTCAGCAAACACTGTACCCCATCAGTCCTTTGCCGTCTGCTAGCTTCCTTATCGCAATATGCATGCGCGGGATCAACACTGTAGGAATACAAGTAACCCTCATTTGATGATTATTTCCAACTTTCTCGAGACTACCTGGTATTGCTATATGTCCTCAATCCCAAAAAAAAACCAAGTACACAGTGCATTTTGCCATACTTTAAAAACAAAATCTGTGAAAATCCCCCAAAATGTTTCCGACTGGCACTCTATACAAGATACTACATGACATGCAAGCTAATACAGGTGTGTAACCTAAGGAAGGGTAGGCAGGGCAGTGCAGGGTAGGGCAGGGCAGGCAGGAATTTTATGGCGGAAGCACTCCAACACTCGCATGCACGTGCTGTACTGTGCTATACTGTCTTGCTGCAAGTAAACCATAGTGAAGTGAGAGCAGCGGCTTGAGGAAAGCCAGAGTGCCATCAGCGCTTAACCTAGTAGTTGAGATCACACTACTGACACCTCAGTTACTCGCTTCAACAGGGCGGTTAAAAAAAAAAAAAAAGATGGAGAGGAGACAGGATGACAAACAGCACGAAAATGAGGTTAAGGTGTCAAGGCTTTTTTTGTCAGTTTCTTCAAGGGTTCTTTAGAAGAAAATAGCAGGTACATTACTTCAGCCGACTGAAGCAGTCAGTAATGGGACAACACGCTGTTCTGTAGACAAAGGCAGTGCGTGCTTTATGTTGTTGTTGTTGTTTTTGTTGTTGCTGCTGTTGTTGTTGTTTTTGTTGTTGTGTTGTTGTTGCCCATTCTCCAGGTTAACACCCTGGAGATCACCCGGACTATGTACTCTGGCTCACTAATCTCGCCTTAGAATCACCGTGAGGGCATAGCACTATAATGATATTATTTGATGAGATGCTTGCGTGTAAGACTGTCCACAAGATCGTTGCCCACTGCGACTTCAGAGGAGTATTTGTGTTTTTGTTTTTGTTATTTGTACTAGATTACAGAGCGTGATGCTAGGAGCTTCTTATGGCTAAAGACATTTAAGCATAACATTTGGATATCAGCCATGGCTCTTAGCTTACATCAATAAGATGAAATTGTTTGCCCTTGACTGACTGAGAACGCGTTTACTGTGATTCTTATGTAAAAATTTGACTTCATCTCTAGATCTCGTTAACTAAGAGGCTATAAAGAAACAGCAAGCAATATATGTGACATAGATAAATTGTTAAGTCCGGCTATGAATTACAGAGCTCGTCTTACATGGTCTGATAGGCGGTACTCTTCCTTCGCCTGTTTTGGGCAGTCCCTGAGCTGAATGTCTTTTTGACAAAAATCTATTCTTCCGCTCATTTAATGGAGAATGCACGCTATTATGCTAAACCAAAATATTGTTATTGATGAAGATAATACCAACATCATAAAGTTTAAAGCGCTACAGCATTTTCAAGTAAGGGTTGACAGGTTCCCTGCACCAATAACGAGTGACATCTTTCCTCTTGACCCACTGACACTAAGTCAGAATCAGATACATGGACATAGGCAGAGAAAGGGAGAGATAGAGACAGATAGACAGACGGTGACGAGACAGAGATAGATACGGAGACATTTATTTATTTATTTTTATTTAGTAAGTTATTTTATTTCATTTATTTATTCTTTTATATCGAGGATCATGGAATAAGAACTCATGTGCTTTTTTTTACATCCAGTCACCGTGTATATGCGGTTTTGTAAATTATGTCATCTGTTCCCACCGGCGGTTTATTGTCTCATCCGAAGACAGACACAGAGAGAGAGACATAGAGAGACAGATACAGAGAAACAGACAGACAGACAGTGTGATCAGCGCTGGAACTGAGATAGGTATGCATGCTAGTAGTGAAGAGCATTCCACAAAATCTTGATAATTCAAGGAAGTATCCATCCATCTTCAGCGACATGCCTGCCATTGACAACAGTATTCACGTGGTGCCTACTGCAACAAGACCCTGTGCAGCAGTAAGTAGGATAGAACAGACTCTGAACCACTCCCTTCAGGAAGATGCAATCCTTCAATTACAAGTGGAAGTGGCACTTAATGGTTTTAATTCGTCTGAAGCAATCTTCTTTTTTTTTTTTAAAGTCCTAGAATAGAGGACAAAAACGGCCTGACAAGAAATGTTAAGTGGTCTCGTGTTGGCTGATCAGCAAACAAGATTAATACAGACAGTAACAGTCGTGTTTCTCAGGTGGAATAGTTCGTGCACTTCTATGGTAAAGCATTCATAGAAGACAAGAAACGTAAGTGAACACAGGGAGAGATAGAGGTAGATAGATAGATAGATAGATAAATGGATAGGTAGATAGATAGATAGAAAAATAGATAGATAGATAGATGGATAGGTAGATAGATAGGTAGATAGATGATGATAGATAATAGATAGACAGATAGATAGAT
>CM054134.1:37627369-37632369 GCA_028751875.1 Rapana venosa | reverse complement strand
TCATCATTATCCTCCTCATCATCAGCAGCAGCAGCAACATCACCATCATCATAAGCAGCAGCAGCAGAAGCAGCAGCAATCGTCATCATTATCATCATCATCATCATCATCATCCTCATCATCCTCATCCTCCTCATCCTCCTCCTCCTCCTCTCATCATCATCATTATCATCATCATCAGCAGCACGCAGCACCAGCAGCATCATCATCATCATCAGCAGCAGCAGCAGCAGCAGCAGCAGCAGCAGCAGCAGCATCTCTATAAGCTTTTCCCTGAGAGTCTTTTCCCTGAGAGTTTTGAGAAGAGCGCAAGAGATGCTGATAGTTACTGCGTCTGATTTTGAGATGAGAGACTCATTGCTATGGAGTTGGGCACAGTGGTTGGAAGCTTGTAAAAGCTAAACGTGTAGGCGTATATCTCTCTTGTAATCTGTCTGGCGACATTACGGTTCATTGTCTAACTTATTCAAAACAACTGTGTGCACACAGTGCCGATCGTCCTCTTTTACTGCCATTTAAAGTTTTCTTTAGAACGATGGCATGGTGACGTATTCTGAGCTAAAAGGCAACTAGTGAAAAAGATCAACACCAACACGATCATTATCATGCTCTTTATCGTTCAAAGAAATCGGGGTGGTTTTCTTCTCATTACAAAAATGTTAGCAATTACAGTGATGAAACAGAGCAACACACACAGACATATACACACATGCGCATGCACGCACGCACGCACACGTGCGCGCGCGCGCGGGGGATAGCCTAGTGGTTAAACATTGCGCTCGCAATCTGACGACCCGGGTTCGATTCCCGTTCAAGGGGGATATTTTCCTCTGGAGTTAACATCAGTGCAGACTCCACTGTCCCCAAAAGTCCGGCTGAGACTATAAACCGAGGTCCCGTGTGCGAACGCACGCAGAACATCTTGCACACACGTTAAATCCTGTTCCGTTTTTCGTAAGAATAGGCCATTGTGTGCCGATGGGAAAAGATGACAGAATTTACAAAACCGCATACACACGGGCGCTGGACGTAAAAAGCACATAAGTGCTTAATCCATTGTCCTCGATATAAAAGAATAAAATATAAAAATTTAAAAAACCATACACACACGCACGCACGCTCGCTCAATAACAATACAACTAAGAGCCATTAATTGTACGTTTCTGTGCAACTATATACATCCATAACAAAAGGCTAGACAAGCTCATTCTTTACAGTGAAAAGACAGTTTACAAAAATGAAAGACACAGACAGACAGACAGAGATACAGACAGACAGGCAAAGACACAGAGACAGACACAGTCAGACAGCCAGCCAGACAGTAAGACAGACAGACAAACCAGACAACCAGCTAGACAGACTAACAAAGAGTGGACACAGCACAGACTCCAGACGCAGAGAAAGAGGAAGGGGAGACAAGGAGTGCAAGAGAGATTAACGTCATGCAAGATGGCTGCCTTACTCCGTAGTGCGGAGGACCAAGCCAGTGAAAAGACAAGCCATCCATTTTGCCCCCGTCAGCAGACAGCCAGCCGCTACCCTAACATCCCCATTAGACCATTATTTCTATAGCCCGCCCCTCCGTCAGGGCGAAGAAGCAGCAATCACCATTATTTATCAGCTGAATACTAGGCCATGCTGATAACCATCCATCATTGTGCTTCTGAACTCATACGATCAATAATGTCCTACTTTCTTGTTTTGGATTTTTTGGGTTGTTGTTATATATATATATATATATATATATAATATATATATATATAGAGAGAGAGAGAGAGAGAGAGAGAGAGAGAGAGAGAGAGAGAGAGAGAGAGAGAGAGAGAGAGAATACCAGAAATGGGTCATAATCCGTCCTTGTTCTTCCTTTTTTAAAAGAACCAAAACCACTGTATTTTTCTTTGAAATAAATTGAGAATTATAATATGTCGGTGACGTCACATTTGTAATGTCTGTTGTTGGTATAATTATTTGCAATGGGTCACTGTCCTTGTTCTCCCTTTCAAAAAAAACCCCCACAAACCTGTCTTTTTCTTAGAAATAAACTGAGAAATATTATGTTGGTGGTGTCACATTCGCAATGTCTGCTGGTGTAATTATTTTCCGAGGTTACTGTGTCAAGATTGCAATGCTATTGTATAATTCAGTAACAGTATGTATTTACCTATTTTTTGCAGATTTATCTGCATGAAATTCGGGCTGCTCTCCCCGGGATGAGCGCGTCGCCACAAGAGCAGCGCCACCCATTTGTTTTGGGTCTTTCCTGTCTGCGACTATATTTGTTTCCCTCTCAGAGTAGCTTTTTTCTACATAATTTTGCCAGGGACAACACTCTTGTTGCCGTGGGTTCTTTTACGTGCACTAAATAATTATGTGTAACACACGGGACCACGATTTATCATCTCATCTGAAAGACTAGCTCCCAGACCACCACTCATGGTTTAATGGATGGGGGAAAATGTTCAGGCCCAAACGGGATTCGAACCACTGCACACTTCCGACCCGGACTTTTCGCTTCCTACGAAGGCGCGTTACCTCTAGACCACCGATCCACCACGATCAGTATATAAGTGTGACAGACAGACAAAAGTTGAAACACGCGTGGAAGCAAACACACTCTGAGTCCACACCAACAACACATTGCACGAAGAAAAATTGATTTTTTCCCCGTCCCCTTCTTTTTTCTGTGTTTTGTATTCCTTCACAACAGCTATGTTTTATGTTTGTTTTTTTAATTCTAAAAATAATAAAATAAACTAAAGAACTAGCGACGTAGTGGCAGAGATAAAAAAATCTTTTCAGTCTACCTATGATCACATCAAGCAGTTCCTTCAGAACATCGCGATAAGAACAGCACTGTGCTATACAGATGGCAGTAAACAGGTGAGTGATGGCACTGTCTCTTACAGATTCTGGGGCAGTCTGAAGATGGCAGGTTGGGAGTTGCCACTGAATAGTGCACAAGCCGAGCTTTACATGCCACAGTTAAACAAGGAGACTTTTTAAAAGGTTATCATACAAGGCTGGGGGCGGGATAGCTCAGTGGTCGGTCAGAACACTCGCTTTCCCCAAGGTAAGGTTAAGCAGGATTGGGCGTGGTTACCAAGTGGATGTGTGACCGTTTGCGCGCCTTGGCTTCAGTACAGTCCCCCCAGTTCACCCAGCTGTCAATGGGTACCTGTCCTCGTTAGGGTCAGAGAAGGTAAAGCAGCGAGGGAGAGGAAATTGGCGCCGCCCTCAATATGCTGGCTCCCCCTGGAGAAGCTAGGACCTCTGACACCTCGCCATCCAACAACCATATAGGTTATGACAATATCCTTATTTTACAAGGCTACGGGGTTTACTTCAGACACTAACAAACCATCGCTTGTTTTACTGAAAGATGACTATATCTCAAAAGACACCTTTTCATGTTATTTTTGGACCCACTGGTTGGGCAGTAATACGATGAAGAGACTCACAGACATTTTACCTCATGGGATTTTTCTGGTCTTAACCTGAGGAAAAGAGCCTTACGCAATGTGCATGTAGGCCTATCTGTGCAAGGGGGTGATATAGACACTAAAGTTCCATGGAATACTCTCTCCTACACCATTTCCTCATACATCTTGCTTGGAGGGTTGTAGACATTTGATTCTATCTTTCACTACTCATCTTTAACTGTACCCGTTCGTCTGGTTTTTTGCTTTGTTGCGTGTTTTTTATTGTTTGTTTTGTTAATTGCCTGCTAATTTATTTGTTTTTCCTACACTTGCTTGAGTCTTTTTTTTGTGTCTGTTATTATGTTCGAATTTGTGCAGGAATCGGAAGTTTTCAGATAGTCTAATGTAAGTGCCTCTGAGAAAGAGGGACAGAGACAGAGACAAAGAGACAGAGACAGACACAGACAGACAGACAGTGACAGAGAGAGACATAGAGACATCGAGAGATAGAGAGAGAAAGACAGACGGACAGACAAACACACAGACAGACAACCAGAGAAGCCAAGAGAGAGAGAGACAGAGACAGAAACACAGACAGAGACAGAGACAGTGAGACAGAGAGACAGAGAAAGAGGACTCAACCAAAATCAAAACTATAAACCACAAAAGAGAAAATGAAAACGATGCAGAAAATCAACATACCAACCAATCAACCAACCAACCAAACATACAGATGCATGAACAAAATACCTTTTTAAAAAAACAACACCACCAAAATCCCAAAACAAAACAAAAAAAACACAAACCTACGTCATAGATGACGCCAGAACTCGTGTTACTTTCGCATCCGTTCCTTAGTAATAAGCTTTTTTGTGTTTTTTGTTTGTTTGTTTGTTATGTTTTTCATCTGTCATTTTTGCCAGTGAAAGTGAAGGGCTAGCTAGCTTGCTGACTGGCTGGATGACTGGCTAGCCACGTCACTATGGCGTTAGCTGCCTCTCTCTCTCTCTTGTCGTGACCTAAGGGAACAACTGATCACGATTTATCGATTAATTCTGGCCTGCCGTTGATAAATTCAATTACTACTCTGTCAACTTGACTGAAGAGCTACGGCGCAGTCATGATTCTCTCAGTCAGTCAGTCTGTTTGTTTGTGTGTGTGTGTTTGTGTGTGTGAGTGTGTGCGTGCGCGTGTGTGTGTGTAAGTGTGTGTGTTTGTTTGTCTGTGTGTGTCGGTCTCAGTGTCTCAGTCCCCTGTCTGCCTGTCTACCTGTCTGACTGTCTGTCTCAATCTCACTCTCAAGTCTCATGGTCAGTCTCTCCATCTGGCCGGCTGGCTGACTCTCCCGGCCCCCTCCTTCCCTCTCTCCCTCCATCTCTGTCTGTCTGTCTGTCTGTCTTTCTCTTCTCTCTCTCCTCTCTCTCTCTCTCTCTCTCTCTCTCCTCTCTTCTCTCTCTCTCTCTCTCCTCTCTCTCTCTCTCGCTCTCTCTGTCTGTCGTCTTTCTGCATTTCTGTCTCACCATCTATCTTTCTCTTTTTCTGTCTCCGTCTGTCTGCCTATCCATCTGTCTGTCTGTCTGT
>CM054134.1:37604869-37622369 GCA_028751875.1 Rapana venosa | reverse complement strand
AACAAATACTGTTGCAGACAGGATAAAAGAAAAAAAATGGGTGGCGCTGCTCTTGTGGCGACGTGCTCTCCCCGGGGAGAGCAGCCCGAATTTCACGCAGAGAAATCTGTCGTGACTTAAAGTGGTATGAAATGAAATAAAATGAAATGAAAAGGACGTTTAACTGAAGAACTGCTACTACTACTACTACTACTACTACTACTACTACTACTACTACTACTACTACTACTACTACTACTACTACTACTACTACTACACACACACACTTACACACTTACACACATACACACACTCACAACACACACACACCACACACACACACACACATACACACATACATACACACATACATACACACACAGGGGAAAACCCGTAGCCCAGAAGCGTTTCTCCATCCACAGTAGCCAGCACTACAGAGGGTAACAACAAGCCCAGCCTGCTAACTGAACCAGTCCGCACTACTTGTCTCTCCAATCAATTCCGTCCCTTGTCACGGCCATTGATTACATACACCAAACCCAGACTCAGTACCACCCCCCACCCCACACCCACCCCCACCCCCAAATCTTTCTGGCCTGGGGAAGAAACCTTTTACAGCTTTGAAATGATTCGATTTTGCTACAAAGTTTAGGCCAAGCAAGCAGTATATGACATTAAAGTAGACAATGAAATGGTTAGATCAACGTTTTCAGCCTATATTGCTGTATGGGTCAGAAGCCTGGACAGTACAAAAAGCCGGAAAGAGGAAAAATAAACGCTGCAACAATATCGTTCTGCAGGCGACTTCTAAGAGTCAAAGGATCAGACAGAAGAACAAAATTAATGAAAGCATTCTTGATGAACTCTCAGTGCAAAGACAAAATGTTGGCTGAAATCGATAATCACAGAGTGAGATAAATTACGCTGGTCATGCAAGCAGAAACACACAAGCAATTCTGATGACAGCAGAACGTTCTCCAAGGCAAGGTTGAGGGCAGAAGAGAAAGAGGCAGACCACCACCAGCATCCTCCATTACTAACGTCACTGAGGTCAGTGGTCTGGGTGGGCTGGATGGAGATCATAGACCTCAGCAAAGATAGAGAGAGAGAGAGATGGCGGATCATGATGGCAGTACGTGGAGCTCCTACCGTCGTCGACAGTGGCGATGCAGACAGTGACAATGACAATGATGAAATATTTCCTTAGCACACTAACACAGAAAAAAATGCTACTTTTGGTTGGAACAGCCCTTCTTGTTATGATCTGATTGCCTTTGCCCTGAACTTCTTGAGGAATTGTCCGGGTGTCTGCACTCCATGTTCAGGCAGTATATAATTATGTCAGAGGCAAGATGAACCAGGCAGAACTGATCTCTCCACTGGTTATAGGAAATCAAAACGTTACCATCCTCAGTCACAAAGCAGTTTATGTGGCAGTTATTCTCCTGTAGCTGATGTGAGGATTGGACAGAAAAAAGATACATGGGAATTGAGATGAGTTTGATGTTATGAGAGAGAGAGCAATTAAACATATCAACAAGATTAATAAAACAAAGCAAACAGTTAAGGAACTAAGAAGAAAAAAATACACAAACTGAGAATAAATAAACTTCATTCCCCCCGACACACACAAACACAGGCACGCGCACGCGTGCACACACACACACATATACACACACAAGGGGCCCATGTTCACGCATGCACCCACGCGCTATTTTAAAAAGAAACCACTAAAACAAACAACAACAGCAGCAAAAGAGAAGACCTAGTGGCCTTTCCTCGTTCATTGGGTCACAGCAGTAGGCAGCCAGCGCTAGTTGAACGTGTCCCCAGTCGTTGTCTTGCCAGACAATTTGCTCTCTTGCCACAGATATCGATTCAGCCTGACGCAATGTGAACACATCCTTTTTTTTTAAATTCCTTTCTTCAGCATGGGGAAGAAGCCCTTTTTCCGCTTCTGACTGCTTCGATTTTACCTCACACTTCAAGCCAGACCAGAAATAACTGCAGGCACCGAAATAGGGGATCAAACATGCCGTTTGTCGTCATTATTATTGCCCTCGTCGTCTTCATCATCATCATCATCATCATCACATCATCATCATCATCATCATCATCATCATCATCATCACGATCATCATGATTAGTATCATCATTATCATCATCGTCGATATCGTCTTCATCATCATCAACACCATCGTCGTCATCGTTGTCATCGTCGTCGTCGACGTCGTCATCATCATCATCAATCGTCACCATCCCCACCACCATTACTATCACCATCACCACCACTACCACCACCACCACCACCTCTATCATCATCATCATCATCATCATCATCATCATCATCATCATCACTAGCATCATCATTTTCATCGTCAGAGCCACATCATCACCACCATCACATCATCATCATCAACACCACCACAACCATCATCATCATCGTCGTCATCGTCGTCGTCATCATCATCATCATCATTATCGTCATTATTATCAGTATCATCATTTGTCTCTTTGTGGCGGGAGACATGGCTGGCATGTTAGTCTTCTCGGGGCTAGTCTGTTTGAACCTTTAGTAGTTGCATTTCCATGCAGGTCGGTGTCGACCCATTCCTAGATGTTCTCTGTCCAACCCTACATCACTCTGCCCTGTCGACTTCCTTCCTCAAGTATCCCCCTTGCAAGATTGTCTTGGCCAAAGAGATGTGACGTATAGCGTGACTAGCCCATGCCATAGCCCCAGCTTTTTGAAATCAAGTGAAGTCAAAATCACTTTAATCGTCGCATGAAGGGCAATTACAATACTGGCAGGCACATTGATACGAATCATAATCTCAAAAAGACACAAGAAAGCTACATGTCATACTAGTTTTAACATTCCAAGATAACTTCCAATAAAACGATCTCTCTCTCTCTCTCTCTCTCCTCTCTCTCTCTCTCTCTCTCTCACTCTCTCTCTCTCTCTCTCTCTCTCTCTCTCTCTCTCCTCTCTCTCTCTCTCTCCTCTCTCTCTCTCTCTCTCTCTCTCTCTCTCTCTCTCTCTCTCTCACACACACACACACACACACCACACACACACACACACACACACACACACACACACAAACACACACACTTATGCACACGCACTCACACACACACACACACACACACACACACACACACACACATATGCATAAAGTGCAGGAAAACAATGTTTAAGGACCTTCCACTGGAAAGACATAGCTTTGTCCTCCTCGGAAGAGCTAGGAGAAGAAGGCTACCTGTGGCCTAGCTTGTATAATAATAATAAAGAATAATAATAATAATAATAATAATAATAATAATATATAATAATATAAAGAAGAAGAAGAAGAAGAAGAAGAAGAAGAAGAAGAAGAAGAAGAAGAAGAATGTATGGAATGTATATAGCGCTGAATCTTGTAAAGCAACAAATCAAAGCGCTCAGATTTTGTTTGTTTTGTTTTTTAATCGAGGATAATGGAATAAGCACTCATGTGCTTTTTTACATGTAGTCCCCGTGTGTATGCGGTTTTGTAAATTTTGCCATCCGTTCCCACCGGCACACAATGGCCTACTCTTTGGAAAAGCGGAACAGGATTTAACGTGTGCGCAAGATGTTCTGCATGCGTTCGCACACGGGGCCTCGGTTTATAGTCTCATCCGAAGGACTTTGTATGATATGCTTGTATGATAAGCTTTTTCGAAGGAGTTGATTTCAAAGCCGTTTTTAATTTTTATTTTATTGTTTGTCTTCCAGCTTTCAGTCAAGGTAAAGTGTGCACTGCACGCACGCACAAGCTCACACACACATGTTAGCACGTGTAAGGAACTGATTCTTACCCATTTTTCTAAATCTGGAAGATGCACACACCCACATCCACACACACACACATCCACCCACATCCACACACAAACACACACACACACACACACACACACAGCACTACGAATGGAAAACAGTGATTCATTGGCCTTTTCTCCTTTAGTGTAGTAATCAAGTAAGTAACCTGCAAAGTGTTCGCCGCCCAACTTCAAGGAGTCCACGCCTTTTTGTGTTGTCGTTCTAATCCATTGGCTTACTCCTCACAGTCATCGATTAGACTAAGCGATACATCAGCCAAATCCCTTTAGGGAAGAGTAGAAGAAACCTTTTACAGCAGAGCAATGATTCGATTTTTCAGCCTTGTCCAGCTCAGGCCAAGAATGTTTAATCGTTAATAATAATTATATATGCCATCATCTGTTTCAGAATCCTTGGAAGAATATAATTCGCTTTCAATGTTACTAAACGGACGTATAGTTATACTCATTTTGAATTATGCGTTAGTTGATATATTTATTTGTTTTTAGTATTTAATGATGCATTCGTTGCATTAGAGATTGGATGTTTAGGGTGGAACAGTTTGCTTGCAATTCTGATGAAACTCTCCTGTGGAACTTTTTTTTTTCATCACTAGATTCCCTATTGACAGGCACGCACGGAAACACGCACACACCACAAGAGAGAGACAGAGACAGATCAGAGAAACGGACAGATAGAGAGAGACAGAGAGAGATTGACAATGACAATAGCAATGACAGACAGACAGATAGACAGAGACAGACAGACAGGAAGACAAACAGACATGTAGAGATAAAGAGACTAAGAGACACAGAGAGAGAGACAGAGAGAGATTGACAATGACAATGGCAATGAGTGACAGACAGACAGACAGAGACAGAAAGATACAGACAAACAGACAGATAGAGATAAAGAGACTGAGAGAGAGAGAGATTGACAATGGCAATGAGAGACAGACAGACAGACAGAAAGAGACAGAGACAGACAGACAGAGACAGACAAACAGATAGAGATAAAGAGACTGAGAGACAGAAAGAGAAACTACTCAAATAAGTATGAGATCATAGACTCATTTATATTACATAAGCGAATCACTGGAAAAATACACGTTAAAAGAAAGAAAGAGGAGATAATTAAGAAAAGAATAGCGTCTGACAAGCAAAAACGGAGAGAGACAGAGAGAGAGAGGGGGGAGAGAGAGGGGAGAGAGAGAGAGAGAGAGAGAGAGAGAGAGAGAGAGAGAGACATAGAGAGACAGAGAGAGAGACAGAAAGAGAGAGAGAGACAGATAGAGAGAGAGAGAGATTTGAAAGAGATTGTGACGTCTGACAACCAAAAACGGAGAGAGAAAAGAGAGAGAGAAGAGAGAGAGAGAGAGAGAGAGAGAGAGAGGAGAGAGAGAGAGAGAGAGAGAGACAGACAGACAGACAGACAGACAGAGACAGACAGACAGACAGACAGACAAACAGACAGAGACAGAGACAGACAGAGATAGAAAGAAAAAGAGAGAGATTTGAAAGATTGTGAGTTTATGCCCCTGTTTGACAACTGAGACGGCTATTTCCGTATTGGCACATGGAATACTTATCATTATTATTTAGTGCTTTCTTCTCACTGAACTTCCTTCCCATCACAGCCATTCCTCTGCGGTTTCGGTTTTTGACTCTGTCAATAATAATGATGCTAAAAATACAGCATGGCACCGCTGTGCACCAACGGTTTGCACACTTTCCACTCAAGACAGTGGTGCCAGCACGTTTAGGGTGATAGTGGAACAATTGTGACAGAAAATGGCAAAGGTGTCAGCTACAATTGCAAAGCCCCTACATCAGCAATAAGCCCTGCAACAGTCGGTGTGCAAAGCAATATTTCTCTCTCTCCCCCTCTCTCTCTCTCGCTCACTCTCTATCTCTCGCTCTCTCTCTCTCTCTCTCTCTCTCTCTCTCTCTCTCCTCTCTCTCTCTCTCTCTCTTCTCTCTCTCTCTCTCTCTCTCTTCTCTCTCCCATGTATTATGGCCTAAGGCCGAGATACATTAAATTTCTGAGTTCTGAGTTCTGAGTTCTCTCTCTCTCTCCTCTCTCTCTCTCTCTCCCCTCTCTCTCCTCTCTCCTCTCTCTCTCTCTCCTCTCTCTCTCTCTCTCTCTCTCTTCTCTCTCTCTCTTGCTCACTCTCTGAGAATATTTCTCTCTCTCTCTCTCTCTCTCTCTCTCTCCCTCCTCTCTCTCTCTCTCTCTCTCTCTCTCTCCTCCTCTTCTCTCTCTCGCTCGCTCGCTCGCTCGCTCTCTTGCAGACTCACTGAGAATGCCTGCCTGCCTGTCTGCCTGCCTGTCTGTCTGTCTGTCTGTCTGTCTGTCTGACTCGCTGTCCTCTCTCTCTCTCTCTCGCTCTCTCTCTCTCTCGCTCTCTCTCTCTCTCTCTCTCTCTCTCTCTCTCTCTCTTCTCTCTCTCTCCTCTCTCTCTCATCCATCTCTCTTTTCTCTCTCTCTCTCTCACTCTCAAGTACGCTCATGGTGCAAACTCCCCCAGAGAAAAACAAAAACAAAAGCATATAAGCAAACAAAAAGAAGTGGATCTGCAAATTGCTGTTGTCACCTCTCTCCCCCCCCCCCTCTCTCTCTCTCTCTCTCTACCTCCCCCCCCCCTCTCTCTCTCTCTCTCTCTCTCTCTTTATCTTTCTCTCTCCCTATCGGATGAGACTATAAGCCGAGGTCCCGTGTGCGAACGCACGCAGAACATCTTGCGCACACGTTAAATCCTGTTCCGCTTTTCGTAAGAGTAGGCCATTGTGTGCCGGTGGGAACAGATGACAATTTACAAAACCGCATACGCACGGGGACTGGATGTAAAAAAAGCACATAAGTGCTTATTCCATTATTCTTGATATATAAGAATAAGAGAAAAAATAAATAACTTAACAATCTGCGTACATGGATAACAATAGACATACCCCGAAACAAAAGGAAAGAAAAATATGCTAATCCATCCTGCCTTCATTGGTAAAGGCATCTATGCCAGTGCACCTGATCACATAAGCCAGCGCTCTTTCGCTGATCATGTCATTCTATTTCTGTGCGTGTAATAAGTCCTTTATCGTTTGTTCTCACACTTGATTACTGTCGAGTTCTAAATGCGTTGCCTAACTAACCCCAGTACAAGGGAGTGTGAGTTCTGGTGGCCTAGTGCATAGTGTGGAATGAGCGCACTCAGGAATGACAGAGGTGTTGGTTACAATTTACCAACCTCTAAATCCTGAGGGGACGGGATAGCTCAGTGGTCGGAGCACTCGCTTTTCCACAGCCAAGTTAAGCAGCCTTCGAGCGTGGTTACCAGTTGGATGGGTGACCGTTTGTGCGCCTTGGCTTCAGTACAGTTCCCCCAGTTCCCCCAGCTGTAAATGGGTACATGCCCTCTTTAGGGTCAGGGAAGGTAAAGCAGCGAGGGAGAGGAGATGGGCGCCGCCCTCAATATGCTGGCCCTAGAGAAGTGAGGTCTCTGACGCCTCGCTCCCCTACGACCTTATAGGTTATGGGACTCCTTTACCTTTTTTACCTTTTTAAATCCTGAGACCTCTAAATCAGGAACACTTGCGTACGAGCCCTTTTACAAAATAGCGTATCCTTTTCGGTCGTAGCCTCTGTGTTTGTCTGGTAGCCCGTCTGTCTGTCTGATTCATTCTCTATGTCATACATACCCTCTGTGCCTTGTCGGATTGTCTGTCGGTCTGTCTGGATGACAGACTCTGGTCTTATCTACGTCATTATATGAGTCTGTCTGCCTTTAGTTTCTGTTTCTCTCTGTGTTCCTTTTCTCCATACTCATCGATTCTTTTCTCCCAGCTTCCCTGTCTGTATGTATGTGTGTACAGCTATTTTCGTGTCTGTTTGTCTACGTCTGTGTCTTTGTCCGTTTATCTGTCTGCTTAAATCAGTAGATTGTCTGTTTAAATCAGTAGACTTGTCTGCTTAAATCAGTAGATTGTCTGCTTAAATCAGTAGATTGTCTGTCTGTTTAAATCAGTAGATTGTCTGCTTAAATCAGTAGATGGTCTGTCTGCTTAAATCAGTAGATTGTCTGTTTAAATCAGTAAATTTTCCATTTGTCTATCTCTTGCTCTGGTTCTGTCTGGATGGCTCCGTCCTGCTTCCTCTCTGTCTGTCTGTCTGTCTGCCTGGATGATTGTCTGTCTGGCTGTCTGTCTGGCTCTCTCTCTCTCTCTCTCTCTCTCTCTCTCTCTCTCTCTCTCTCTCTCTCTCTCTCTCTCTCTCTCTCTCTTCGCTTTCACCCTTGGCAGTTTTATCCATATGCACCCACAACATTGACGATAATGAGAAAATAATGAAAACCAAACTGAGAAGAACAACATAACAACCAATCCTGTTTGCATTCACAAATGCACGGGCAATAACCTACCTCATACTCACTACCCAGCACTCCTTCCTTCGTCATGCGTATGCTTTCCCCCCTGGTTTTTGTTGTTGTGTTGTTTATTCAAAAATAAAGCGAAGAGAGAGAGAGAGAGAGAGAGAGAGAGAGAGAGAGATGAGAGAGAGAGGAGAGAGAGAGGAGAGAGAGGGAGGGAGGGAGGGAGAGAGAGAGAGAGAGAGAGAGAGAGAGAGAGAGAGAGAGAGAGAGAGAGAGAGAGAGAGAGAGAGAGAGAGAGAGAGCCAGCCAGCCAGCCAGTCAGACAGAAAGTCTTCGGATGAGACTATAAACCGAGGCCCCGTGTGCGAACGCATGCAGAACATCTCGCGCACGCGTTAAATCCTGTTCCGCTTTTCGAAAGAGAGGTCATTGTGTGGGAACAGATGACAAAATTTACAAAACCGCATACACACGGGGACTGGATGTAAAAAAGCACATGAGTGCTTATTCCATTAACCTCGATATAAAAGAATAAATACATATTCGCTTGCTTGCTCGTTTTTAGCTATAACAATCTTTCCTGTGTGTGTGTGTGTGTCTAACATCCCTAAATGTATGATCTTCAACGTTCTGCTTGACCCCCCAGTACAGGCGAGTATGGGGTCCATGTGTTCAGTGTATTGTGCAGAAGAAGTGGCATAAGAAATGGCAATAGCGTCGGCTACAATTCGTCAGTCTTTCAATCATGACAGTCTGCATACAGGTTCTGTTTAACTACATCACCTTGTCTGCCCCTGCCTGTAGATGCCTTTAGATGGGGGAGGACAGTTCCATGAACACCAGCGAGGGGGTGTGACAGTGCTTAATGTCACTCCCATAATATGTTGAAGGAAGGTGGCAGGATGGTTAGACGTTTGCCTGCCCACAAGTAACCCTGAGGTTCGGGTTAGATTCCCAGCTCGGCCTTTCTTCCCAGTTTGACAAAAAAATCGAACTGAATGTCAAAGTCCTTCGGAGAGAAGACTATAACCGAGGCCCGTGTGCGAACGCATGCAGAACATCTTGCGCAACACGTTAAATCCTGTTCCGCTGTCTGAAAGAGTAGGTCATTGTGTGCCGGTGGGAACAGATGACAAAATTTTAAAAAAACGCAATAGACACGCATTAAAAAAAAAGTAAAATCATCTGAGCGCTTTGATTTGTTGCTTTACAAGATTCAGCGCTATATAAATTCCATACATTATTATTATTATTATTATTATTATTTATCTGTGGCTCTCTCGCTCTGTCTTTCTGAGCCTGTTTGTCTGTCTGTCTGTCTGATTGTCTGTCTCTCAGACTCTGTTTCTGTCTCCTGCACGCTTTATATTTTTCTGTCAGTCTGTTTGATTGTGTCCCTGAACTCTGTCTGTGTATCTCCAGTTGTGTCCCTGTCTGCCTGTCTGTCTGTGTGTCTGTGTGTCAGTGTGTCTGTGTGTGTGTGTCTGTCTGTCTGTCTGCCTCTCTCTCTCTCTCGCAAGTAGAAAGACTCATAGGCACAGAAAGAAATAAAAATTACAGAAGTAAGAGAGAAAGAGACAGACAAACAGAGACATACAGAGAGGAGGGGAAGAGAAAGAGGGAGAGACAGAAGGGGGATGGTACAAAGAGAGAGAGAGAGACTGAGAGAGCGGGGAGGGTGAGACAGACTGAGGGACAGACCGACAGACCGACATACAGAGACACGAAGAGAGCAGGCAAACACACACACACAGACACACACACAGACAGACATACTACAAGAGACAGACAGACAATTTTTTGGTCATCATTACCGCATGTGACCCAGAAATGTTTTCAAAGGCATGTTCATTGCGTTCGATGGCTTTGCTTTTTGGTTTTCTTCTTTCATCTGGATGTAACACAGGCTGTAAAGTCTGGAGTACTCAGTGACTAACGAACCGTACACTACTGCTTTTTCTCTTTAGTGCAAGGGCACACACTGTGGGATGAAGCAGAGTGCAGCAGGCAGAGGGGGATGCTGCAGCCATCACTGTGACCCAGTTCAGCCAGTCAGCAGAAGACACTGAAGCTGTGGGATTGATCAGGTTGTGAAACGTGTGTACTAATTGTTGGTCCCCAGCCTCCCCTTAATCACCCAACCCCTCCACCCAGCAAAAAAAGAATAGTTTGAGTATTTGCAACTATTTTGTAGTGATTTGAGATGATGCCGGTCTACTTGTTGTTATATGTCTGATTCTTTCATCATCATCACCATCGTCGTCATCGTCGTCGTCATCATCATCATCATCATCATCATCATCATCATCATCATCATCATCATCATCATTTTTATCATAATCTTCTTCTTCTTCGTTATCACCGAGGTTCTTATTCGCATCTCTCTATGCAGATATTTGCTTGTTAGTAAGCCCAGAATGACATGCTAAACTGTGTCCTTTACGAAGCACCAGGAAAACTGTGGAGTGGACACGGGCTCTGTATAGTAGATGCGTCTTACTTTTAACCCAACGTCCAATTTTTTTAAAGTGCGCAGAAGGATGTTACCATCAAATAGGAATTGAGTCAGACCTAAAACTTGTAAATTTCTCTTACACTCTTTGTGTGTTTTGGTTGATGAAGGGATCTTGTAAGGATTCTTAGCCCCCAGCATCGGTTCATGACTTTTTCTCACATGGTGGTGTCTTGTAATCCTTTTTACCATCTTCCATTTTTATTTTTGTGTCCTGGAGCCTTACAGAAAAATATATCGCAGCAGTGGAACAAATCAAAACATATCATAAAGCAAAACGTTAAACGTAAAACAAGCAAACAAACAACAAGAAGCAGAGGAACACCCCATAGAACCAATGCAACAGAGAACACTTAACCACCCCTCCCACCACCGAACATCCCATAAAATCAAAATCCCCCCCCCCACCCCACCCCACCCCAATCACTCAAGTTCTTACAACAGGACATTAATTTCACCTCTTTTTCTTGAAAGTCACACACTGACCAAAAGCTTGAAGAAGATCACACAAAGCGGACACATTCTGGACAAGCCAAATGTCAGACAGCTTGCTTGAAACTAAGACCTCGAACATCTGTGAACCGGTGCCATTCTGAGTAAGCCATTTCCCCACCCTTCCGCTTTGCCTAGGTCTCGGTGTTTGCAGTGCAGACAGGAGTGACACCCTCTGTGTACCTTTCGGCTTAGTCTGGCTCGCAGGGTATTTGCATTGACTGATCGCTGGATCTTGGGGATGGCTTCGATGTCTGTCGCTGTCTCTTCTTCACTTCCCCACTACTTTCCTACTTCCTCGCCAGAGTCTTTCTTTGAAGGGCAGAGAAGCGAGGGTTTGTTCCATCGTCCAGGTGTCTGTCTCGTCTGCTCCTCTGTCGTGGGTTTACTGAGTATATTTCTGCATATGTATATGTATGTGTATATATATATAATATATATATTATATATATATATATATATATATATATATATATATATATATATTATAATTTAGTATATGATTTATGTTTTTTATTAAAATATTTTATAATATATTAATAATATAATGTGTGTGTGTGTGTGTGTGTGTGTGTGTGTGTGTGTGTGTGTGTGTCTACTCCTCATCCTTTATGTCACTACTAGGATTCTAGCCTGTTTCAAGATCTTTTCAAAAGACATGTGAAGCTGTTTGACGACTGTTGTATAAAACATTAAAGACACTTTTGCATTTCCTTGATATTTTACAGCTGTTTCCCAAATAGATGCCACTGTGATTCTGACACCGTACTTTTCGAAAGTACAAAACATGAAGTGGTTAATATAGGGGATGTTGAGTGAAAGCATTGTGTACATTTTTTGTTTGTTTCTTTATTTGTTTGCTTGCTTTTATTAAAAATTAGAAATATCTTGTTTATTTGTTCATCATGTCGTTGCTGTTGTTTTTGTTGCTGTTGTTGTTAAGTTTCCTAAGATAGTTTGATTAGATAGACTTGCACTAGATGAAATATTTTAATAACAAAATTCATCATAATTTGGAATTTGAGTAAAAATATCCTATTGCTTACAAGATCACACATATATTGTTTTTAAAGATGTTTCATATCAACAACCTCAAGTTTGAGTGAGTGGTGGCATTGCATTATATTTGGGAGTAAGCTCGTTCATCAATCTCTCTTCCTTTAGGTTACGCATTCAAAAACACAACTTAGAGAGCCAAAAGCAAACAAGTAAGTAGCCTAACAAGTCAGTTGAGCAAGTATGCAAGCAATCAAGGAAGTAGATAAATGCTTAACAAGCCATTAGTTGCCTTGGTTATAAGCGCGTAACTTAGTTACAACATCAGTCAGTCAGTTACTTAGCTAGTTAGCTAGTTAGTTAGTTAGCTAGCTGCCTAGCATAACTAAGCTACATGTAACTAGTCAGTAAAATAAGTTAGTTAAAGAGCTCCCCTATATCTATAGCAGTCACGTCAAAATAGCTGTCTTACCTCTCACAAATTACAACATGTATAAACCCCATTCTAAACTGAAAAGTTAAAGTGAACATCTAGCAGACATCCTTTTCGATGAAAATACAAAACAATATTAATAATACAAAACAATGTGCGTGCTGTGAAATAACAGTTAGACAAGTATAACCAACCAAACAAAGGAAACCGACCTCATTGATTCCATCTTAACCGCATCCCCCCAAAGCATGTTCCGGGCATCAATGGCAGCAGTGAGGAGACAGCCATTTCCGAGTGTACCTTTCTTCTGTCTCAGTGTTTGCAGTGCAGACACAAGTGACACTCACTCCTCCGCTGTGTATCTGCTGGCTTAAGTTTGGCTCGTAAGACAGGCATTTGCCCTGATTGATCCCTGGGGCTTGAGAATGGCTTGGATGGGCTAGGCTGGGAGAAGGGGGGGGGGGGGGGGGGGGGAGGGGGTCCTGCTGTTCTTTTTTTTTCTTCCTCTCTGCTGGGCCTCTTCTTCTGTTCTGGCCTCTGCCTTCCATTGCTGCTTGTTTGGTAAGCATGGTTTCGTGTTCTTCTTTTATCTATTTCTGTCATTTTTGTTCTCAGTCTGTCTGTATGTCTGTCTGTCTGTCTGTCTGTCTGTCTGTCTGTCTGTGTGTTTGTTTGTGTGTCTGTCTGTGTATGTGTCTGTCTCTGTCTGTATCTCTCTAATCTCTCTATACAAACAAGAAACACACAAAAATCACACCATCAATATGACTTTTTCTTGTTAATGCACACACACACACATGTATATATACAGAGAGACAGAGAGACAGAGAGAGAGAGAGAGAGAGAGAGAGAGAGAGAGAGAGAGAGAGAGAGAGAGAGAGAGAGAGAGAGAGAGAGAGAGAGAGAGAGAGAGAGAGAGAGAGAGAGAGAGAGGATAGCTCAGTGGTCGGATCACTCGCTTTCCGCCGGCCAAGTTAAGCAGCGTCGAGCATGGTTACCACTTGGATGGGTGGCCGTTTGCGCGCCTTGAATTCAGTACAGTTCCTCCAGCTGTAGATGAATTGAAACAAAAAGTATGTATAATATATTTATGTCAGAAAAGCTTGGGGACGCGTGGAAAGCCGCAAACAATGTTTAGACTGAAGGACGTCTCCCAGATAGGGTCATGACACTACGTCTGCTTAGAAACCCAACACAGTAGTGTGAGGTCTTCACGCATCCTGTCTCCTCTTGCGGTGCCTGTGTTTGCAGTGCAGACAGAAACGACACCCGCTGTTTACTTTCTGACTGAGTCTGGCGGGCAACGTATTTTCAGTGATTGATTTGGGAATGATCAATGTCTAACCGTGGCTTTGGCTTTCGTCACCCACTCCCTTCACTTGACGGTGGTCTTTGTGGAATAAGTAAGCCCTGCTTGTTCTCTCTAGAACCAAGACGTCGTCCTCTTCTCCCTATCAATATCTCTACCTTATGACTGGCACTGTCTACTATGCCTACAGATCTGCATCTATGCCACCATAACTTTTTTGCTCCTTGTGTTCGTGCGCAAAAATATTGCCATCCTAAAACATTGTTCAAACGTGTGTGCTTCTGTCTTACACATGGAAAAGTACACTTTGATAAGACTTGACTACATGCTAAGTGGGTGTGTCACACCCGTAAATTTGTTATGTAGCAATCTTCAACGATATTTGCATCAAGTTTGGTCACAAGGTTGTCAAAGTCCAATTCGAAGCTTCTGGTGTCCAATTTTCCGGTTTGGCAAGTGTGAAAAGGCGTGTTATGGGGTTGGCCTATACACAGTCAAAAACATTATTTTTATTTCAGGTTTTGCTTTTGCAAGCACAGATACCCCAAGAAGAGACCGGAAGAGTTAAGATCTCAGCATTTGAACAACCGATAAACTGGCCTATTCACAGAACTGCAATCTCGGCAGACCTTTAAGGAAACCTTGTGCTTATAAGGTGATGATTTCTACATTCGTGGCATTGCCGTGTGGCAAAAACTGTGTCACAGTAGACATTTATATTTGCTATACGATCCAGATTTGTCATTTTACCCCCAAAGAACAACAAATTGAAGTTGGACACGACAGCAGTTTTTAGAATCAGAACAACAAGCCAGAGGTTCATTTTTCACACAGGCTATTTTGTATTTACTTTCCATTTCATTTTCCCATCCGTGGATATGGATATATTACAATGCATCCCTGTTCGGTTGTGTTTTGTTTGGCTTTTTATTCTGTAAAATAAATGGCTTTGTTTTTATTGTCTTATAATTTCAGTATTTCTCTTTGGAGATATGCATAGGCATAATTGTACCTGATGGCCTTTCAAATTCACACACACACACACACACACATACTTTTGTCTGTCTCTCTGTCTGTCTGTATGTATGTATG
This sequence comes from Rapana venosa, assembly GCA_028751875.1. Taxonomy (NCBI): domain Eukaryota; kingdom Metazoa; phylum Mollusca; class Gastropoda; order Neogastropoda; family Muricidae; genus Rapana; species Rapana venosa. The sequence continues at coordinate 37,607,349 of CM054134.1, read as the reverse complement.
TCTCTCTCTATCTCTATCTCTCTCTCTCTCTCTCTCTCTTTCTCTCTCTCTCTCTCTTCTTCTTGTTCTTGTTCTTGTTCTTGTTCTTGTTCTTCTTCTTCTTCTTCTTCTCTTCTTCTTCTTCTTCTTCTTCTTCTTCTTCTTCTTCTTCTTCTTTATTCAGTCATAAATCGTTACTGACATCATCTTTTTCTATGATTTGGTTATGTATGTTTTGTGTTTTTCTCCTTTAATAAGTCATAAATCATTATTTGTTTGTGCATTTGCTTTGCCAATGATATGAATGAACCCATTGTTCCATTCCAAGCCTAACAAATGTATTGTGGTACAAAGCCAATGTACATTAAATCATTTCAGAGTTCAGAGTTCAGAGCTCTCTCTCTCTCTCTCTCTCTCTCTCTCTCTCTCTTCTCTCTCTCTCTCTCTCTCCTCTCTCTCTCTCTCTCTCTTTCTTAGCATGCAGCTATGTTGCAACACAGTACAGATCAGATAGATATTTCATAAGCACTGGCTGCCACCACCACCACCACCACCACCACCACTGCTCGGGCAATTCTGATCATGAAACTGGAGAGACCTTTTGCAATACGGAACTTGCTGAATTCTTCGACTAGAGGCTACAGTCACTGTGTGTCTATAATCACCAGAGCCGACAGAACTGACTCTCGCTATGTATCTTTGGGGCTTAGTTAGTCTAGTGTGAGTGAAGTAGGTGCAGGGATTGATCCGTGGATCTCGGGAATTGTCTTAGTGTCTGCTGGATCCCTCCCTTCTCGCCTCTCGTCATGTCTTTGCTGTGTGGAGGTTTGGGGCTTTCTTTTTTTTTCTTTTTTTTTGGTGCCAGCTATGTAGGCAAGGTTTCCTCTCTCTCTCTCTACCCACTCTCCTCTTTTCTGTCGCTTTTTTTTGTTTGGTAGGCCTATGTGTGTCTTTGCCTATCTCTCTTTCTCATGATGTCATTACGAAAGATATTGAAGGTCCGGGGGATAGATTGTTGATGGTAGGTTATAATGTATGGTTCCTCATGCTTTTAGGCGGTGTTAGTTTTGTGAACACGTTTCTGGATACCCCACCCTACCCTACTACATTATTTTTCTTTCTTGCTCAGATTTAGTCAGGCATGACTCTGCGATATCTTTCAGTTTGTGAAGTCCTCACTGTCAGTGTTGGTCTGTCTGTCTGTCTGTCCGTCACTGTCTTTGTCTTTGTCCTCTCTGTCTCTATCTCTAACTGCCTTTGTCTGTCTGCCTGTATAATTATGTGTCTGTCTGTCCGTCCCTGTCTTTGTCTTTGTCTCTCTGTCTCTGTCTACGACTGCCTGTATATGTCTGTGCGTGTGTCTCTGTCTGTCTCGATCTCTGTCTCTATCTCTCTCTGTCTCTGCCTGCCTCTCTGTCTGTGTATCTGTCTGTCTGTCTCTCTCTCTGTCTCTCTTTCCCTATCTCTGTCTTTCTGTCTCTGTCTGCCTATGTCTGTCTGTCTGTCTCTACTCTCTATCTCTCTCTCTCTCTCTCTCTCTCTCTCTCTCTCTCTCTCTCTCTCTCTCTCTCTCTCAGGGTTCAGTGGAGAAAGAACCCCACTCAAAACTGGATGACTCAGAACAAGTTACAACTTAATGCCGATAAAACCGAAGCCATGCTCATAGGGACCCAACATAAACTTTCCTCTATCACAAAAACTTCAATAGAATTCGGCAATACGTCAGTTCCTTTGTCCAACTTTGTGAAGTATTTAGGAGTAGTTTTTGACAACACACTCTCTATGAAAAAATTCATCACCCAGACCTGCCAGTCCTGCTACTATCAATTACGGCGCATAAGCGCGATTCGCAAGTATCTGTCCACTGATGCAACTTCCAAGCTTGTCACATCTCTCATTCTTTCACGTTTAGACTACTGTAATTCTCTTTTGGCTGGCCTACCAGCATCATCTATCCACTCTCTTCAACGCATACAAAACTCTGCAGCTCGACTGGTCCTAAGAAAGAAAAAAATCTGAACACATCACTCCTCTTCTGCGATCTCTTCACTGGTTGCCTGTCTCACAAAGACTGGAGTATAAAATCAATACTCTCTGTTTCAAATGTCTCCCCAAATCTGCATCCTCTTATCTCTGTAACTGTCTTCACCTGTACACTCCATCCCGTTCCCTTCGTTCAGCCGCAGATACTTTGTGCTTTCGAACACCCAGATTCAAACAAACAACTGTTGGCCGTCGCTCCTTCTCTGTTTCTGGTCCATCCACCTGGAATGACCTCCCTCTTTCACTTCGTCAAAAGCCTTCACTTGATACCTTCAAATCCAGCCTCAAAACACACTTATTTCCTACCTGAGACTTTCCCCCCACATATCTGGCCCTAATTTTCAACAGCATCTTTCACCTTCTAAGTGTTGTTCCGTGTGTGTGTGTGTGTGTGTGTGTGTGTGTGTGTGTGTGTGTGTGTGTGTGTGTGTGTGCGTGCGTGTTCGTGCGTAGTGCGC
>CM054134.1:37599869-37602369 GCA_028751875.1 Rapana venosa | reverse complement strand
ATTTAGTGATTTTAGACGGGAAGAAGTAATTATAAACAAGAGAATGCAAACAATAACAAAAAGTGTCAATTAACAGTACTTAAAAAACTAACTTTAACATACTACAAAAAACTGAATTATCGGACTTCTTATCAATCCTAACACAATGTCTAACAGTAACGATGGTTCAGACAAAATCTGATCCAGTGATAACCTGGTATAGCAGGTAAAAAATGCTTTTAAATGTCCACAATCAAAAATAACATGACTATTGGTAATCTTCTCCCACAAATACAGTTTACATCTTTCACGTACTTTGTCCTGAAAGCATTTAGTTTAAATCTGTACATAAGGGATAACATATTCTACGATTATACCAACCACAGACTTTGTTAGAAATTAAAGCATTTCGAAAATCTATCATATTGCTTGTACAGCCATTATAGAGACAATAGCCAGAATCATATATTTTCTTTCTGAAGTGCTTCAGCAAGCGTTTTGTAGCAAGCTGTATCCCTCATGCAGAGATAAAGCAACGTTTATTTCACAAGAACTATTTTTATTTCTCGCGCCATATTTTGCAAGACTGTCAACTTTTTCATTAAAAAAGATACCAGTGTGTGAGGGACCCAACAGAAAGTAACAGTACTACCTCTTAAAATCAAAAAGTGTACCAGATGCCTGATTTCAATGATTAGGTCTTTTCTTACTTTAAAAGTAGAATTTCTTTAAAGCATGTAAAACCGATTTAGAATCAACACACAAAGTATGTTGAATATGTCTTTAGGGAAGTCAAGTACATAGTTAAGTGCCAACAACTATAGTAGTTAGCTCAGCTGTAAATATAGATTTATTTTTTCCCAGGTAGACAGCTCGTTCTACTTTTAATGATGGAATAATGAAAGCTTGCACCAGCCTCTATTAGTATTTAAAACGGACCATCAGTATGATTTTGAGGATGATAGGATAAGTAGTTTGAATATGATTCTTTTACTAGCGATGTAAGAATGTTAACATTTTCAGCTTTTCTTACAGAATAATAATGATGTCAAATGAGCTTTAAAAGTTCCCAAGGTGGGTAGGGAGCTGACTGTACTGATTTTGTAATTTATTTGGTTTAAGTTCTGAATGTTTAAAAAGGGGAGAAGTGTAAGTATTAATTGTAGTAAGCGAGCTGATAGTTCTTGCTCTTTTCGGAAAGTGAATGTCAACTTTTATCTGGACTTCATTTTCAACGTTGCTGTCATTTGTTGTAAGTCTAAGACATATTTTGGCCACAGCAAGCTGTCGATATTCATTTAAAGAAGAAACTCCTACTTCCTTATATGTACCTCATAGATGAGGCATGAGCTGGTACACCTAAAGCAAGTCGAAATGCTTTACAATCAAGACTCTGGATATTTTGAAGCAAATAATTTGGAGCACATGAAAATACTTCTTGTCCATAAGACAGTCTTGATCGCACAAGGGACAAGGACAGATGCTTTAATACAGTAATATCTTGTCCCCATGGCTGTTTACTAGTAACTTTTAAGAAGTTAAGAACTTTCTTAGCTTTAGTTGCCATTATTCAATATGTTGATTCCACGTTAACTTGAAGTAAGGAATACTCCTAAGAATTTCACTGCTTGTTTGTATTCTAGAGCTTCTCCATTTATTCGAAAATTAGGTAGAACTTGTGGGTCAACACCGTTTATTAAAAAGGACAAGGTTGGTTTTTTCAGGGGAAAGTGAAAGACCATTCTCAAAAAGATAACCACTAAGTTTTTCAAGTTCTTTTTGATATACTTTTTGATAAAAATTTAACTGTCTTTTGGGTGTATTCTTTTTCATAGTAACATCCATCCACATACATATATCGTCAGCATATTGTACAATAACAACATTGCTTGATAAAAATCTAGGAAGGTCATATAGTAAAATGTTGAATAGATAAGGTGATATTACTGAACCTTGCGGATACCCATGTCTGGTGACCTTGAGGTAGAATAATAATTCCCAAGTGTGGTGTGTGTGTGTGTGTGTGTGCGTGCGTGCGTGCGTGCGCGTGCGTGGTGCGTGCGTGCGTGCGTGCGTGCGTGTGTGTGTGTGTGTGTGTGTGTGTGTGTGTGTGTGTGTGTTGTGTGTTATTTCGAGGATAATGGAATAAGCACCCACGGGCCTTTTTCATCCAATCCCCGTGTGTATGCAGTTTTGTAAATTTTGTCATCCGTTCCCACTGGCACACAATGGCCTACTTTTGCGAAAGGTGGAACGTGATTTAACGTGTGCGCACGATGGTCTGCATGCATTCGCACTCGGGAAGGTTTATAGCCTCATGCAAAGTACTTTTGGGGAGAGTGGAGTCGGCACTGATGTTAACTACAGACGAAAAAAATAATCCTCTTGAACGAGAATCGAACCCAGGTCAGCAGATCACGACAATATCACTCTAACCACCAGGCTGTGCCGCTTTTATAAACACACACACACACACACACACACACACACACACACACACACACACACACACACACACACA
>CM054134.1:37584869-37592369 GCA_028751875.1 Rapana venosa | reverse complement strand
AGTGTTCTCAGTAGTGCTTCATCTTGTCTGAATGCACTGGACACTAGACACAAAACTCGCTTTATACTGACGACAACAACAGCCAGATGTTCATCCGTAGGGTGATAACCGTTAACATCGTTTTTATTTTCAGAGAACAGCGCGTCCTGAATATCTAAGGCCGTGTCTACATTCATTTTAATTATTTATTAATTAATTAATTCATTCATTCATTCATTCATTCATCCATTTATTTATTCATTTATTATTTTAGTTCGAGGATAATGGAATAAGAACCTCTGTGATTTCTTGCATCCAGTCCTCGAGTGCACGCGGTTTTGTAAATTCTGTCAGCTATCTCCACCGGCACACAATGGCCTACTCTTGCAAAAAGCGGAACAGGTTTAACGTGTACGCGAGATGTGCCTTGACACAGGCGCAGAGCAAGCACAGGGCAAGCACAGAGCAAGCGTAGAAAGTGAGGAAAACCCCAAACCAGTCTCTATCATGATTTTTGAACGACTAAATCGATGACAATAACGTCCAAAACAGAAACAAACAATCCAAATAAACACAGGCGTATAACCCAAACAGTGGAATTTATTTACTTGAATTTTTTCCAAACTACTGCCCCGAAAGTGTTTCGTGCAGCAAACGTACATTGAGGTTTTACACACTGCATCCTTCTCCACTTCCTGCGCTGCTTTAAAATGCAAAGGGGAGCTAAATTGTTGACACACACGACATGGTCTCACGTAGAAACGGATCTGTTCCACACATCGCCGAACCTTTGGGGAGCTGGCATCAATCTTAGATGAGGTTTTAAAACCTGCCAAAGGGACGCCATTTTGGGCGGGTCAAATGAGCGTGTTCTGTTGCAGTACGTTTTGAGTGGAGAAAGAGTAGCTTTTACATTATGTAGTTCATTTTTTGAATGAAGCGTACCTTTGTCTTGTTATTCTATTGTCAGCTGTCTTAATGTGTTAGATATTCTTTTTCTTTCGTCTAGTTTATTGTTCTTTTTTGTTGTTGCTTCTTCTCTTTCAGTCTCTCCCTTCACTTTCTTTTCGATGTTCATCTAGTCTCATTCTCTTTTCTGTGGCTTCCCTATTTGTTGTTGTTTTTTTTGTTGTTGATGTTGTTGTTGTTGTTGTTTTTTGCTGTTGTGTTTTGGGTGTTTGTTTTGTTCTTATTATTTTTAAATAGTTATCGTATCTTCCTTTTAAGCACGATGGTTTTATTTATTTTGAGTGCATTTTAAAGATATTATTTCATTTCAAAGAACTGTGCACTTCCGATACTTCTATCATAAAAAAGGGTTCAGGAAAGCGATGGCCGGATGTCTGATATAAACAAGCATAATTATGCAGGCCATTAAACAAATGCCGATTAATCGATAAGTAGATCAGCTTGTCTGTCAATCAATCCCTTAATCAATAATCAACCATGCACCAACAAAGAGTGTCCATCTCTCTCTTTCTCTCTCTCTTCATCTCTCTCTCTCTCCTCTCTCTCTCTCATCTCTCAATCTCTCTTCTCTCTACTCTCTCTTCATCTCTCTCTCACTCTCTCTCTGTCCTTTCTGTCTCTCTCTCACACACACATGCATACATACATACATACATACATACATACATACATACATGCATGCATGTATGCATACATACATACATACATACATACATCATACATACGTACGTACATACATACATACATACATACGTACGTACATACATACATACATACGTACGTACATACATACATACATACATACATACATACATACATACATACATACATACATACATACATACATACATACATACATACATGCATACATATACACACACACATACACACACACTCCCAACTAACAAAAAAATTATCGATATCAAATACACCCAGGTAAGTTAAACGAAAGAAGTTATAGATCCCCACAAGACAGCAAAGAGAGGCATACAGCATTGAAAGGCATCGATTGTGGTCTTCGCTGATGAAGAAAGGAAGGGGATGGATAAGAAACGGGAGATATTGATGACAATTCCCTCTGGTGCTTTCAGCTTCTCTGATGTACAGACGTGTATACTCAAAAGGGGCCACAGAGCTGTAATAAACTACGTAGTGACTGAGTTAAACTTTTCTGACATTCGCAGACTAAAGTTTTTGCTTCAGCAAACAGTAACCTTAGAATCCTCGTGTGTTTTCGTGTATGTCTATGTGTCTACTTTGTCTGTACTATATTCCTGTTGGTTTTTGTTTCTGTTTGATGTCTGCGTTACAGTCTTTGTTATGCTTCTTTTTTCTTTTTTTCTTTTTTTTTTGGTATGTTTCCTTCAAGCGTTTTTTTTTCTTTCTATTTATATTTGTTTTATTGACTATTAGTTTCTTGACATCTCTGTCCGTCTTTCAGTCAATCTGTCTGTCTGTTTGTCTGTCTGTTTGTCTGTCTCACTCTCTGTCTCTGTTGTTGTTGCTGTTGGTGTTGTTGCTACTATTGTTGGTCTTCTTCTTCTTCTCCTTCTCCTCCTCTTCCTCCTCCTCCTCTTTATTAGTCTTTCTTCTTCTTCTTCTTCTTCTTCTTCTTCTTCTTCTTCTTCTTCTTCTTGCATTCTTCGCAATTCTTCGCAATTCTTCTTAGCTTGCATTCTTCTTTTTCTCCTCCTTCCTCCTCTTTCCCTTCACTCTAGGAAACTTGTGTTTAAACTGAAACGCATCCTAATAAGTCAATGGAAAATAATGTGGAGAATCTTTAAGGTGTTGATAGAACAGGTAAAAATATAGAACACATTGAATGCTTTTTTTCTCTTGTTGACGTAAAATAGGACGGATAAAACATGAAATATTGATGATAATCACCACTGTCCGTTTCAGCATCTTTGGTCAACAGGCCGTGTGCTTATCAAAAAAAAGTCCACATATCTGTTCTGAAGAGACCCAAGTTTACCTGACCAAACATGAACTTGAGATAGTCTATTTTGTGTCTGGCAATCTGTCTTATGCCTGCATTTACAGCTGGCTACCTTTATATTTTTTAATTCTTTTCTTTTATTCTTTTATATCGAGAATAATGGAATAAGCACATGTGCTTTTTTACATCTAGTCCCCGTGTGTATGCGGTTTTGTCAATTTTGTCACATGTTCCCACCGGCACACAATGGCCTACTCTTACGAAAAGTGGAACAGGATTTAACGTGTGCGCAAGATGGTCTGCATGCATTCGAACACGGGGGCCTCGGTTTATATTCTCATCCGAAGGACTTTTGGGGAGAGTGGAGTCTGCACTGATGTTAACTCCAGGGGAAAATATCTCCCTTGAACGGGAATCGAATCTGTGTCGTCAGATTGCGAGCGCAATGTTCTAACCACTAGGCTATCCCGTTATTTCAGTGTGTGTCTGTGTCTGTGTGTCTGTGTGTCTGTGTGTCTATGTGTGTCTGTCTGTCTGTGTCTCTGTGTGTCTGTGCCCAGAGTTGTCCCTCACGCTTCTTTTTCTCGTTTGGTTTTGTTTATAAATCTGTCTGCCTCTTTTCCTCCATCACCCACCCCCCACCCCCTTCTTCCCCTTCCCTTCCGTCCACCGCAAGTCTTTCTGTCTCTCCTTCTGTATTTTGTCTGTTTCTGTGTGTCAGTCTGTCAGTTTGTCTGGCTGGCTGGTTGTCGGCCTGTCTGTCTGTCTGTCTGTCTGCCTGCCTGCCTGCCTTCCCGTCTGTCTGCCTGTCTGTCTGTTGGTGTCTGTGTGTGTGTCTGTGTGTGTGTGTCTGTCTGTCCGTCTCTCTCTCTCATTCTCTCTCTCTCTCTCTCTCTCTCTCTCTCTCTTCCTCTTCTCTCTCTCTCTCTCTCTCTCTCTCTCATGCTCATTACGTCTGGAAATGAAGTTACTACAAAACAGTTAGCTCTTTTCCTATATAAAGCATTTAGACTGAGGGATACCCTTATTAATTCTCGAAAAATGATCGTGTTTTGCTAATGTTTTGTGAATTGATTGTTTATGTGAATATCACTTGTATGATAGTGTGTGCTTTGTGTTTTCCCCTTCAAATGTGGCCAAGGCCTTTTGAATAAACCATTCGCATTCGCATTCGCATTCTCTCTCTCTCTCTCTCTCTCTCTCTCTCTCTCTCTCTCTCTCTCTCTCTCTCTCTCTCTCTCTCTCTCTCTCTCTCTCTCTCTCTCTCTCTCTCTCTCTCTCTCTCTCTCTCTATCTCTCTATCCCTCTCTCACTCCCTCTCTCTCCCTCTCTCCCTCTCTCTCCCCCCTCTCTCTCTATCTCTCTCTATCTCCCTCTCTCTCTCTCTCTCTCTCTCTCTCTCCTCTCCCCTCTCTCTCTCCCTCCCTCTCTCTATCCATCTCTCTCTCTCCCTCCCTCTCTCTCAATCATGAAAAAGCATTGAAGGCCCCTGTTTTGGTAAACGCAGGCTACAGTTTACCTGTATTTTGCCTGGCAGCAGGGGTAAGGCGAGGAGAGACTCGTCATCACACACACACACACACACACACACACACACACACACACACACACACACAACAACACACACACACACATACAAACACACACACACACACAACACACACACACACACACACACACACACACACACACACACACACACACACACAGCAGACTTCCCATGCAAGCCTGAAAGCATCTTCACCGACTTTGGATGAGCCCCCAAATATTATGGTTGTCATGTCACGCCCGGCGATGGGTGAGGATGAAAAAAGACAGCAGGAGCTTGTTGTTGTTGTTGTTGTTGCTGTTGCTAATGTTGTTGTTGTTGCTGTTGTTGTTGTTGTGTTGTTGTTGTGTGTGTGGTGGTGGTGGTGGTGGTGTGGTGGTGGTGGGTGGTGGTGGTGTGGTGGTGGTGTGTGTGGTTCATAATTTGAAGTTATAATTACTTGTTTTTTTCCAGTAGAATAGGAGCTGATAGTGTGGGTTGAAGAGGAAGATGATGTTAGCGCGGTGTGTTGGTGGTGGTGATGGTGGTGTGCGTGTGGTGTGTTGTGTTGGTGGTGTTGGTGGTGGTGGTGGTGGTGTGTGTGTATGTTGGTGGGTGGGTGGGTGGGTAAGTGGGGGGGGGGCCGTTTTGGTGTGTGTGTGTGGGGGGGGGGGGGGGGGGGCGATTGTGGGTGTGTGTGTGCGTGCGTGCGAGTGTGTGTGTCTGTGTGTCTGTGTGAAGACATTACGCAGATTTTAGGGAAATCTACGCGCCCGCGCACACACACACACACACACAAACACACACACGCCCCCGCGCACGCGCGCGCGCACACACGCACACACTACACTACACTACACATTTAGTGTGAACTAATCACAAACTAAATGCTCAATGTTTATATCAAAATGTACTCTCGAACCTTTGCGAGCATGCTGTGCTCGTATAGATGCCACCTGTACAAACTCCATATTGCCTAACAGGCTCCCCCCCCCCCCCCCCTCTTCTCCCCCTTCACGTACCCTCCCTCCTCCTCCTCTCTCTCTCCTTTGCACTTTGCACAAGCAATAACAACCCCTTCCCCCCCCCCCCCCCCCACACACACACACACCTTCATCCTCCTCTCCCTAACCCCAGGTTCCCATTTCCCTTCCTATGTTTCACTTCATTGCTTTCTTCTAATACTGTTAACGCTTTCTTGTAATATATTTCTCTTTGTTTGTTTGTTGTTGGGGTGTTTTTTTACGAATCTGTCAGCTGTAAACATACTTTATTTCTCTTCCTTCTTCCTTCCTTCCTTCCGCTTTTCTGTACGTTTTGTTGTTGTTGGTATTTTGGAAAGTTTGTTTTTTGTTTTTGAATTTATTTCTTTTTGTTTTGAAACCGTTTCTGTGCGAGTGGGTTTGAATGTTTTGTTGTTGTATTGTTTTTGTTTTATTGTCGATTTTAAAATGTAGATAAGAATGAATGATGTTTAGAGCGTGCAACACCTCTACGGGGAATGGGTGGGAATGCAGTGCTTCTGTTTTTGTTTTGTTTTTTCTTGCATGTATTCTTCCCCCATTTTTTCTTTTCCATTTCTTGTTTTCGTGCATTTGTTCGTGTGTGTGTGTGTTGTGTGTTGTGTGTGTGTAGTGTGTGTGTGTGTGTGTGTGTGTGTTTTTTGTGTGTGCGCGCGCGCGCGCGCGCGCGTATGTGTATGTGTTTATGTTTGTTTGTTTGTGGAGTGGGGTGGTTGCGTGTATGCGTTGCGTGCGTACGTGCGTGCATTTGTGGGCGCGCGCGTGCGGGTGTGTGTATGTGTGTTGTGTGTGTGCGTGCGTGCGTGCCTTTTCTGTCTATGTGTTTGTCCATGCATCTATCGCTCTATGTATCTGTTTGCATGTCTGTCTATGTAGACGTATTGATTGATCGATCGTCATTGGTATCTTATCTATTCTGTTGTCGGTGTTGTTGTCTTGTTGCTGTTTCTGTCTGTCTGTCCTGTCTCTCTATGTATCGTTTTGTCTGCTTCTTGTTATCATCTCATCGTTCTCCTCTCTCTCTCTTCTCTCTCTCTCTGTCTGTCTGCTCGCTGTCTCTCGTTCTCCTCCTCTCTCTCTCTTCCTCTCTCTCTCTCTCTCTCTCTCTCTCTCTCTCTCGCTCTCTGTCTTTCTGTCTGTCTGTCTGCCTGTCTGTCTGTCTCTCTCTCTCTCTCTCTCTTCTCTCTCTCCCTCTCTCTCTCTCTCTCTCTCTCTCTCTCTCTCTCTCTCTCTCTCTCTCTCTCTCTCTCTCTCTCTCTCTCTCTCTCTCTCTCTCTCTGATTTTTCGTTATGCTTTTTCCTGACTGAGGTCTGTTTACCTGTCGTCCCAGTTTGTTTTACAAGACATTTTCACTGACAGACTCAATTTACTTTTTGTTTCTCTTGCAAATTCACTGATTTCAATTTACTTGTTGTTTCTCTTGCAAATTCACTGATTTGTTTTTTTCTGGGTTTTCCCCTTAATCGATTGTTCGATGTGCTTTTGTTGTTTTCTCGTTTATGCGCTTGTGTGTGTGTGTGTGTGTGTGTGTGTGTGTGTGTGTGTGTGTGTGTGTGTGTGTGTGTGTGTGTGTGTGTGTGTGTGTGTGTGTGTGTGTGTGTGTTTAACATTTCACTTTATTTTATTGCTATACTACTTATTTTTCTTCCGTTTTTGTTTTATTTTGCTTTCTGTATTTTTATCCTCGTTGGGTTTTTTTCCCGTATCTTGTTTGTTTGTTTCTTCTTTCTTTCTTTCTTTCTTTCATTCTTTCGTTCTGTGTATCCGTCTTGTCTCCCTCTTCAATTGTCTCCTTTAGATGTTGTTGTTGACAAACATTTTATTTTACTTTTTATTCCCCCTTCTTCTTCTTCTTGATCGTCTTTGTCGTCGAACATTCAGATAGAAACTGTTGTTGTCTGTCATATGAGTTAAAAAATGCGTTGCCTTGCCACTAAGCGCCTGGCAAATCAGGCCCAGCGCATCCGACTTGGGTGTGGGAGAGAATTGTTATCTTTTAAGTCTTTCTGGGGGAGAGGGGAGGCAGGAGAAAGGACCAAGGAGGCAAAAATAGACGGTAACG
>CM054134.1:37572369-37574869 GCA_028751875.1 Rapana venosa | reverse complement strand
ACTGCGTCCATGGTGTTGGCCATTTTTTCCTGTCTGCCAGATCTGTTGCAGATTCTTAGTAGGGCGCTGATCATGGCTTCCCTCCAGCTTGGACCAACTCAGCTGGAATGTTGTCAGCCCTGCTGACTTCCCTTTTTCTAGCGATCTGACTGCTGTTTCCACTTCTTCTCGGAGGATAGGGTGACTGTCTGTGTCTTTGCTGTCGGGTACATTAAGGACTTCTGGATCTCCTGCGGTTCTATAGTTAACAGGTCGGAGCAGTATTCTGTCCATCTGTTCAGAATATCCTGGTCGTCAGTGAGACACTTCCCATTTTTGTCTTGGATTGTTAAACCTTTTCTCTGTTTCGTGCTATCAGGTCTTTCACCAGCTGATATGCTTTCTTGCTATTGTTTTCTTGATGTTCTCTTCAATTGTCTGGCACTGTTCACCGATCCATTTCTCTTTTGCCTCCATCATGGACTTCCTGATTCTTTTGTTGACTGCCCTATATTGTTCTGCTCTTTCTTTTGTTTCATTTTTCTTTTTCTTCAACTCTCTACGCTTGTCGCATAGTTGTAGGATGTTAGGTGTGACCATGTTATTTGACTGGTCGGCGTTTCCCAAAGAAGCTCGTTTGCTGTTTTCGTCACTGCTGTATTGAAACTATTCGTCAGTGTATCTATGTCTGAGTCTATCACAGTGAGTGCTGCAAACTTTCTCCACCTATCCTTGCTTGAAAAATTTCTAATACCTCTGGGTCCTTCAGCTTCTCGAGGTCAAATTTGATCCTGATGTTGTTCCGCTTGGATTTTCTTTAGACGAAAGTCGGAAAGTCATCATCACAAGATCATGATCACTCCTATGTCTGCTCCTGGAAAACTTCGTGTCTGTGCGATGTTAACGCTAGACTGAAACCGTCTTTTCACCATGATGTAATCTATTTGGTTGTGGTGTTCTCCATTTGGGCTATGCCATGTCCATTTTCTGGATTTCTTGTGTGGGCCAAGTGTATTCACTAGCTGGAGGTGGTTGTTACTGGCAAACTCCAGGAGTCTCAAGCCTCTTTCATTTGATTGGTTATTACAACTAAACAATACAGCACAATCAAAATATCCACATAACGAAATTAAAAGCAAAGTAACAAACAAACAAACAAACATAATAAAACCTCTGACAAACAAATGACGGTAACAAGCAAGACGAAAACAAAAACAAAAAAAAAATATATTAAAACGAGCAAAGAAACAAAACTAAGACAGGCAATGAAGTCCAAGCCAAACCAAACAACGACAAAAACAAAAAAAAAAACAACAAAACATAGAAAACAAATCAACAAGACAGTTCGGCTTCGAATAACGACGTTAGCGCCACCAAACAAAACTCTGAATTAAGCTGGCACACAGAATAACCATGAACACATCCAGCGCAGTCTTTGTCATTACTATCATCATCATCATCATCATCATCATCATCATCGCTGTCGATGGATGGGGGGTTTTTCATCATCGTTGTTGCTGTCAAGAGCGTATCCACATAAAATATGAAACAAATAGGCAAGAAATTATCAGCATTATTATGCAGCACAGTCGTCATAGTCATCGTTATCGTCGTCGTCATCGTCATCAATATCATCATCGTCGTCATCGTCGTTGTTGTCGTCATCATCATCTTCAATACCCCCTGTGGATATTGCCGGGAGCCTGTCAGTATATATATATCATCCCCACTTTCATATGGAAACGATATGCCAGGAATTACCTCTTTTCTATCCTTCTTTATGTTTCTGCCTTGCTTATTTTCTTCTTGTTACCCCCCTCTTATCTATTTTCTGACTTCGTGGTCCACTTTCCTGCCTTTTCCACACAAAGACCTACTCCTACTATACTTCTATCATCCTCCTCCTCCTCCTCCTCCTTCCTCCTCCTCCTACTACTACTACTACTACTACTACTACTACTACTAACTCCTCCTCCTCCTCCCTCTCCTCCTCCTCCTCCTCCTCCTCCTCCTCCTCCTACTACTATACTACTACTACTACTATACTACTACTATTACTACTACTTTACTACTACAGCTACTACTACTGCTGCTGCTCTGCTGCTGCTGCTACTGTACTATAACTGCTGCTGCTGCTGCTGCTGCTGCTGCTGCTACTAATACTGCTACTACTACTACTACTACTTCTGCTGCTGCTGCTGCTGCTGCTGCTACTACTACTGCTGCTGCTGCTGCTGCTACTACTGCTGCTGCTGCTGCTACTACCACTGCTACTTCTAGTACTGCTATTGCCACTGCTGCAGGTGATTTGTTTATACGTATGGAAGGGCTGTTGTTGTTGATATAACTTGTATTGCTACGATGCTCATTTTCTTGGGCTTTAAATTAGGTGCCAGGCGCTTTTGCTCTGCAGATGCTGCTGTTGCATGTGTTGTTGTTGTTGCTATTTCGTGGGGAGATGGGGAGGGGGAGGAATGTTAGCAGCTTTCTGCTGCTCTTACCTCTGCTCTTGTTGCTTGCT
>CM054134.1:37557369-37567369 GCA_028751875.1 Rapana venosa | reverse complement strand
TATTTAAACTTTATAGATGTCTACTGCTTTCGTGTAGCAATTACACAAGCAAGAGTTAATGTTTTACCTCTTAACAATAATGTGTATAGATATAGTGATAATATCCGAGATAAATTATGTCCATTTTGTAAAACGAACTTTGAAAATGAAGCCCACTTTCTATTGGAATGTTACATGTACTTAAACTTAAGAGAAAAGTTTTTAAGCAAATGTATCAATGTACCATTGACAGATATGTTCAAAGTAAGAAATGATGAGTACAAACAACGTTTGTCTAACTACATTTTTCATTCTATTAACAAAAGGAAAATAATGTTGTCGCAAATACTTTATTGGAAAACTGCTACGATTTGATATACTCAATATGGATGATTTTTCTTAGACAGCATCTTCTTTCTATGATTGGGTTATGATTGATTTAAGGTTTATAATCAAGAACTAGAATAAATGGTGTTTTTCTTTTGTATTCAGTCATGAACTGTTACTGACATAATCTTTTTGCATTATTTGGCTATGTATATGTTGGTGTTTTTCTTCTCTAATCAGTCATAAATCATTATTTGTTTGTGTATTTGCTTTGCCAATGATATGAATGAACCATTGTTCTATCCCAAGCCCAACAAATGTATTGTGGTCCAAGGCCAATGTACATTAAATCATTTCAGTGTTCAGTGTTCAGTGTTCTCTCTCTCTCTCTCTCTCTCTCTCTCTCTCTCTTCTCTCTCTCCTCTCTCTCTCTCTCTCTCTCTCTCTTTCTCTTTCTCCACATACATGTATTCATTTGCTAGTTACTTTCTGCATGCACAGCTGATTTAAACATGTGGGCGAGGATACACAGACACGAGAAAATCATTCAGTAAATTACACTGTTTACAAACCTCTCTATGTGTCAATACAAAAGTATCTATTAGCAGACAAAGTATGTATAGGACATCTGGCAGTGTCTGAACTAGATACAACGCCACTTACCACTTGAAGGAGGCAGACAAAACTGCCACAGCCATCATTCAGAACAAACAAAGGAAGTTTGTGTGTTATGGCTGTCAATAATGGTCATGATAATAAATATAGGAGTGAATGTCCACCACCAGTGTCCACCGCAGCCAATGTTCACCTTTGTTCACTATCACATGCGTTGATCACTAGGACAACCAGAGGAAAAACAAGCTAATGTGCCTTGATGGTGTCATCAGGACTGTAAACTGATAGTGTTTGGGAGGGGGGTGGGGCGGTGGAGAGAATGGAGGAATAAGGCTATTAGTGTTAATGTTGTGGGGTGTTGCTTTTGCTGAAGTCACCTTCATCAACATCACATCCCAGTTATCAATCAGTAACAGATCGTGTTGCTTTATTGTGTGTGTGTGTGTGTGTGTGTGTGTGTGTGTGTTGTGTGTGTGTGTGTGTGTGTGTGTGTGTGTGTGTGTGTGTGTGTGAGAGAGAGAGAGAGAGAAAGAGAGAGAGAGAGAGAATATGTGTGCGTGTGTGTGTGTGTGCGCACATATGCATGTGGGTGCGTGTGTGTGTATCTGTCTGTCTCTCTGTCTCTCTCTGTACGTTTGTCTCTCTGTCTGTCTCTGTCTGTCTTTCTCTGTCTCTCTCTGTCTCTCTCTGTTTCTCTTTCTCTTTCTCTTTCTCTGTCTCTCTCCACCTCCCTCCCTCTCTCTCTTTCTTGTATGAAATAAGATTGGGATGAATTTGCATGGAAAGTCTATCATCAATGTATGTATGTGTTCTTTCTTTATATCCTTCTTCATGCTATGTATTGCACGTTAATTACTTTCGATTTTTGTTTTTTTTGTTTTGTTTTGTTGCAGAGGGCTGGATGTAAAAAAGCTATCGTTATGCTTATTCTATAACCCTCTATAAATAAAATTTGTTCATTGTTCATTGTTCATTGTTCTCTCTCTCTCTTGTTGCTTTTGTTGTTGTTGCTGCTGCCAGACAACGTTAGATAAACGAACAACCTAATAAAGAATAAGTATTTTTCTTGACATGACCAAATTTTAATAGTACACGTGCTGCAGCCTGTCTATAAAAAAAATCCTCAAAATAGTCAAACATTTGGAAAACAAAGAAATAAATAGGGATTTTATTTCGGCCATGATGTATGACATGACAATAAAAGTCTGATGGTACAAGATGACCAACACAGACAATAGGAGATAGGGGGTATAACAAAGGCAGAGGACATGATAAATACATAGACAACAGAATTACTACAGCTATAGTTTCGGGAAAAAAGTAGGACAAGGGAAACGAGAGAGACAGACAGACAGACAGACAGACAGACAAACACTGAGACAGACAGTCAGACAGATACCCAGACACTAACAGACAAACTGTCAAGAACAGAGAAACAGACAGACAGACAAACAAACTACACAGTAACAAAACAGACAAAGAAAGAAAAAGATGGAGCACAGACAGACAGACAGACACAGAGCCAAAATCAGAAGACAGCACTACAGACAGGAAGACACACAGCAGTACAGGTGGTTACAATCCGATTATAAGTCCCCATCTGCAGCCATTCTTCTATCCTCTCGCACCTTATGTATTAGCCTGTCAAGGGCCAAGAGGAGCGGGAGGTTGAGTTTGTAGCCAGCCCCACATTACACTGTCTGCCTGCCTGCCTGCCTGCCTGACTGACACTTTTGAAAACGGGACCTTGTAATGCGATTGGAAGAGATTGTGGGTATATATATTTTTATTATTATTAGTGTCAAGGTTTTATTGTTATAGAAGCAAACCTAATGTTGCCAATGACGCAAGTTTTGTCTGGTCACTGAGGTTGTTTTTTTTTATGTTCATTGATTTTGTGATTAGAAGAAATGGACTAAATTGATGGCTACCTCTCTCTCTCTCATATTTCTGTGTTATATATATATTATATATATATATAATATATATATAATATATATATATATATAGATAGATAGATAGATAGATAGATAGATAGATAGATATATATATATATATATATATATATATATATATATATATATATATGGTTATATATATGATATATATATGATCTATATATATACATACATATATACATACAAACATACATATATATACACTGTGTGTGTGTTTCTGTTTTATATGGTGGTTGGTAGAGACTGTGAAGCAATTGAAGGGGTAGTGGCACTCAGGATTTTGCTGATGTTCTGTGGAAGTTGTCCTGCTTTGTTGTTGTAGTCCTTGACGTCATCATCATCTGTGTTGTTTTTGCTACTTACCTCTGTCATAGACGTCATGATAGGTGTCGTTTTTGCTATCAGTTTCTAGTTTTTAAAAAAATAAGTAGACAAGAATATTTTCATTAAAAGGTTTACTTTGAACAGCAGGTATGCCGAATATAGTCTTTTGGGCGCTCAATTAATTCGTGTTAATACTCTGATTTTTCAATGAGCGTTTAATTTTAAAGGTAATGTTTAGTTTGAATGATCAAAGTTTAGTTAGAATAGTCCGCGAACGTAGGAGACAAACCTTCTCAGACATATATTGTACATACAAAAAGAAAGACAGAGAAATACAGAAAGAGAATTAGATGGGCATAAAAGAATCTGGGACAGACAGACAAAGGGAGAGGAAAAAACCATCTGGTAACTAAAGGTTCTTTCAACAATTGTTTTAACATAATACCGCTAGGATGTCCACAAAAGTCCAACCATAGTATGTACCTAATTCCAAGATGGATTCTTATGTCTTTTTAGTGGTTTATCTAAAATTCTTAAATATAATGTTTCAGCAAAACTCTATGAACAAGGGAAGAATACAAAGAGACAGGCTCAGACAGACTTGAAGACACAGGCCTAGATCACAAACAGAGACAGGATCAGACATAAGCCTGAACAGATGCATCATCTTCAGCACGTTGTCTTGGCAGTCTGATAAACTGGCTGTCGCTGGACGATTTTCTGGTATTGCCATTCCTTTTTTAACTCAGAAAGAGCGGGGAGAAGAAATTGCCCTTTCACAGTCAGACTGTCTACATCTTTGATGAAGAAGCATTGATACAATAGTATCATGTGGGTGGGTTTTTTTCCCCGGCACTTTTTTGTTGTTGTCTGGAACAATATTACCTCCCCCAGTTATGGGAAGTTGGCTCTTGCTTTTGCTGGTACTTTCCAACCCCCAAACGAAAATCGTTCATGACTTGATTCTGTCTCTCCGCTATCTCTGAATGTCAAGTTATCATTCGGTAGACCTGTCTCTGGTTTCTATCTTCCTGCTTCTCACTGTCTGTCTGTCTGTCTGTCTCTGCCCTCTGCCCTCCCATTTCCCCACACGACTTCACCCTTTCTGTATACACTATGCTCCCCCCCCCCCCCCCCCCCCCGTCAGATGACGACTATAGAGGGGGGGGCGGGGGGGGGGAGGATAGTCTAGTGATTAGAGGGTTGCACTCGTGATTTGACGGCCCGGGTTCCAGCCACTGCTCAAGACGCCCTTTCATGATGATTTTTCTACTAGAGTCAACATCAATACTGCCCCCACGTGCCCAAAGTTCTTTGGAATATACAGAAAGAATGACAGATACATAGAAAGACGCAGAGACAGACAGAATGATACAAATGTAAATGAAATCTCTCTTTTCTCTCACATCTACTCTTCTTGGATCTGTGAAGGCAAGCCCTCTGCCTTCCATCCACAACCACTCTGAACTTCCTTTTATATTTTCTGCATTCTTTTCTGAAAAGTCCATAACATTCGCTCTAAACTGGATCAGACTCCTTTCCAGCCTGCACTTCCTGATCCCCAATTCTCTGGCACTCCTCTCCTTTTCTTTCATCCGACAAGTGAGAAAGAAATCACGATAATTCTGAAAGAACTGACTATAAAATCATGTGATCTTGATCCCATACCTGCTTCTCTTTTCACACAGTGCCTACCACAACTTATACCCACTATCACGAAAATAGTGAACTTATCTCTTGTTTCAGGAAATGTTCCACCAGCTCTCAAAACTGCTATAGTCACACCTCTACTCAAAAAGCATGACCTTGACCCTAACATTCTGAAGAATTATAGACCTGTTTCCAATCTACCTTTTATTTCTAAAGTCCTTGAAAAAGTAGTTCTCAAACAGCTCAACAACCACCTTCTCTCCAACAATCTTCTTCCTGAGTTTCAGTCTGCCTATCGCGTCAACCACAGCACTGAAACCACCCTAGTACACACTTTAAACACGCTTCTACTCGCTTCTGACTCAGGGAAAATCTCCCTTCTCACTCTACTCGACTTATCGGCAGCCTTCGATACTATAGACCACTCAATTCTTCTCTCCCGTCTTCAAAAAACGTTCGGTGTTACTGGCACAGCCCTTACCTGGTTTAATTCATACCTTACTGACCGATTTCAGACAGTTGCAGTAAACAAGATTCAATCAATACCTGCCAAACTGAAATGCGGAGTCCCACAGGGATCAGTTCTAGGCCCTGTTCTGTTCACTCTTTACACTGCCCCACTGTCACATATAATAAAACGTCATCAAATCAACCATCATTTTCATGCAGATGACTCTCAGATTCAAAGCAGTGCTACTCCTGAAAATCTGCTTTCTCTCCTGTCAGATATGTCCCACTGCTTTGAAGATATCAAAATTGGATGACACAGAACAAATAACAGCTAAATGAAGATAAAACCGAAGCCGTGCTTGAAGGGACCAAACACAAACTCTCTTCCATTACAACAGCTTCAATAGAACTTGGCAATGCATCAGTCCCTCTATCCACTGCTGTAAAGTACCTAGGTGTTGTTATCGACAACACACTCTCTATGCAAAAATTCATCACCCAGACCTGTCAGTCGTGCTACTATCAGTTACGGTGTATTAGTGCAATTCGAAAGTACCTGTCCACAGACGCAACAGCAAAACTTGTCACTTCTCTTTTCTTTCACGTCTGGACTATTGCAATTCTCTTTTGTCTGGTCTGCCAGCATCATCTATCCACTCCCTTCAACGTATACAAAACTCGGCAGCTCGACTAGTTCTCAGAAAGAAAAAATTCGGAGCACATTACCCCCCTCTTGCGATCTCTCCACTGGCTGCCTGTGCCACAGAGAGTAGAATATAAGATCAGTACCCTCTGTTACAAATGTCTCCACAAAACTGCACCCTCCTACCTCTGTGAATGTCTTAACCTGTACACTCCTTCACGTTCCCTCCGCTCTGCTGTAGATACCTTGTGCCTACGAATACCTAGATTCAACCAATCTACTGTTGGCCGCCGCTCTTTCTCTATTTCGGGTCCATCGACCTGGAATGAGCTCCCTCTCTCTCTCTTCGCCAGAAGCCTAGCTATGACACTTTTAAATCAAGCCTCAAGACATATTTATTTCAAACCTAAGATTTCCCCCTCCTGTCTCATATCAGAACTATCCCACCCTTCACTAACCCATGTCCTATCACCCTGCTAAAGTATATGACCTGTGTGTGTGTTGTGTGTGTGTTGTGTTGTGTGTGTGTGTGTGTGTGTGTGTGTGTGTGTTGTGTGTGTGTGTGTGTGTGTGTGTGTGTGTGTGTGTGTGTGTTGTGTGTGTGTGTGCTTTTGAAAAACATTTGACTATTGCAATTTTATTTCATAGATTTGGTCTGCAGTACCATGTTTGTAATATCTGTTTGAACTATTGATTATTTGTCATTGGTTGTATGACTGTGTAAGATTAGGTCGAATGCATGCGCTTTGATTTGTCTTTGCAAGATATAGCGCTATATTAAGTTCCATTTATTATTATTATTATTATTATTATTTATTATTATTATTATTAAATGTGCATCACTCACACACCCATGAAAATGGGGAAAAAACGACCATCACACACTCTTCACAGCCAAACTTGTGAGTTTCTTCTGGTGTGGGGATGAATAGGTAAGACAAAGAGACAGACACAGATACAGACAAAGATACAGGCAGAAAGACAGGCAGGGAAACAGGACTGAATGCCAAAGAAAGAATGTAGGATACACACACACACTGACACATCACAACACACACACACCACACACCACACACACACACACACACACACACACACACACACACACACACACACACACACACAGAAGCAGAAAATGGTTTTTGTGAGTGACTTTGGTCCTTATTGCCAGTCATTTCTTATCTCTCCCATTTTTTCAAGGCAAAAGAATGTTGGTATGGGGAGTGGGGGTGTAAGTGGAACGCAAGGAGGGGGTGGGAAGGGGATGGGGGATAGGGTTAAAAGGACAACGGTGCCAATTCAGCGCCTGACTGGCTAAGTCTTTGAAGAACAGACAGCGATGCCACATGAAGTGTTTCCCGGTACTTTTTTCTGTCTGGAACAATATTGCTGCTGCTGCTGCTGCTGCCAAGTTATGAAAGCTTGGATATTGCGTCGTTCGTTATTACTTGTCGACAATATTGTTATTTTGTGACCAGTTCAATAGTCTGACCTTTTTTTTTTCGTTTCTGCCACTCTGTCTTTGTTACAGCCTCTTCTATGTCTATCTGTCTGTCTGTTTCTTTCATTCTGTCTGTCTGTCTGTTTGTCTCTGTCTGTGTCTGTCTGTCTGCCTGCCTGTCTGCCTGTCTATCTCTATGTTTCTTCCTGTCTCTGTCTCTTTCTCTGTCTCTGCCTCTCTCTCTCTCTCGCCCTCTCTCTCTCTCTCTCTCGCTCGCTCGCTCTCTCCTTCTTCTTCTCCTTCTTCTTTATTTTCTTTTCTTCTTCTTCTTTGCATTCTTCTTTCTTTGCATTCTTTCTTCTTCTTTGCATTCTTCTTCTTTGCATTCTTCTTCTTCCTCTTTAAAATCTTCTTTTTTTTCTTCTTCTTTGAATTCTTCTTTAAATTCTTCTTTAAATTCTTCTTTTTTTGCATTCTCCTTTTTTTTCATTCTTCTTCCTCGTATTCTTCTTTTGCATCCTTCTTCTTTGAATTCTTCTTCTTCTTCTTTGCGTTCTTCTTTGCTTTCTTTTTGCACTCTTCTTTGCAGTCTCTTCTTTAGCTTCTTTAGTGTCATACTTTTCCTCTTTTTGTCTCTCTTTCTTTGCAAAAAAAAAAAAGAGAAAAGCCCAGAAACACAGAACCAGAAACGGCATCGTAAAGAGGCAGCAGTACAACTTTTTTTCCGTGATCCGATTAGGATGCCGTCAAAAGGTGGTAGGGCGATTGAGATGATGGACTGAGAGTTAAATGGTTTGTGGTTGGAGGTAATGTCCATTGATGAGATATAATATGTGTGTGTGGTGTGTGGTGTGTGTGGAGAGTGATGTGTGGTGTGTGGGGTGATGTGGGTGTGTGATGAGAGGGATGTGAGAGAGAGAGGAGGATGAGAGAGGGAGAGAGAGAGAGAGAGTGAGAGAGATGAGAGAGAGGAGAGAGAGGAAGAGAGAGAGAGAGAGAGAGAGAGAGAGTTTTAAAGGAGGAACACTTCGTATACAAAGAAATACATAGCAAAATGTTCCCACATGACTTACCTTTACCATTATCTTGGTTCTTCTAGTCGTAGCATGAAACATGATATCTGTCTGAGTGCTTATTCATTTATCTTCGAAATTAAAGAACAAATTAATGAACATAATTTTTTTTTAATGAATAAGATAAATTTATGAGTAGCAGTTCTAGTTCTAAGCAACACACACATTGAAGGAAGTCCTACAAGACCATCGAGAATTATTTCCCTTAGGCCACCAACATGCAATACACATGAGCACAAAAAGTTGTTCATTTTCAGGTGGACTTTTTGCAAAATGTGAAGTTTTGAGAGAGAGAGAGAGAGAGAGACAGAGACAGAGACAGAGAGACAGAGACAGAGAAAGACAGAGACAGAGACAGACAGAGACAGAGAGACACACACAAAAAAGACAGAGACAGAGACAGAGGCAAAGACAGAGAAGAGAGAGACAGAGACAAAGACAGAGACAGAGACAAAGACAGAGACAGACAGAGACAGAGACAAAGACAGAGGCAGACAGAGACAGAGACAAAGACAGAGACAGAGAGAGACAGAGACAAAGACAGAGAGAGACAGAGAGACAGAGACAAAGACAGAGAGAGACAGAGACAGAGACAAAGACAGAGAGAGACAGAGACAGAGACAAAGACAGAGACAGAGAGAGACAGAGACAGAGACAAAGACAGAGACAGAGAAAACAGAGACAGACAAAGACAGAGACAGAGAGAGACAGAGACAAAGACAGAGAAAGAGAGACAGAGAGAGAGACAGAGATAGAGACAGAGGAGGGGGGGGGGAGGGGTCATTTTTACCACCTGGCTAACTCTCTACCTTTGAAGCAGTGATGCTAATCGCATGTGATATCATGTTTTTCAGTACTTTTCTGTCCACAACAGAATTGCTCCTGTCAGTGACATAAGTTTGATCCCGTGATGGTGCTACTACAGTACTGGTGGCCCTTTGTCCCTGTCTCTTTCTAAGTGTTGTGTGTGTGTGTGGGTGGGTGGGTGGGTGAGTGTGAGCGTGAGTGGGGGGTGGGGAGTGGGAGAGGGGGGGGTTAGAGGCGTGTTGTGTGTGTGTGTTGTGTGTGTGTGTGTGTGTGTGTGTGTGTGTGTGTGTGTGTGTGTGTGTGTGTGTGTGTGTGTGTGTTGTGTGTGTGTGTGTGTGTTGTGTGTGTGTGTGTGTGTGTGTTGTGTGTGTGTGTGTGTGTGTGTGTGATTCAGATTCAGATTCAGATTCAGATTCAGAATATTTTATTGCCATTTAAGTCATGTAGACTTATTTGACACAACAAAAAACATCAACTATAATTATCTATTTTGGCTAAAAGTGATGTACACTAAAAACATGTTGTATTCTACTTCTCTTTCTCTCTTTTTTCAAAACACTCATACACATATCTGATGATATCTGCTTGATATATATCAACTGTGATTATGTCACTTAATTTATGTACACAGTTTTTGCGTTCTTTGTCTTTCGTTTTGATTTTTAATAACAAATTATTTCTGAGTTCATCATATAAAATGCATTCATCAAGTAAATGAAATTCATCTTCAATT
>CM054134.1:37547369-37552369 GCA_028751875.1 Rapana venosa | reverse complement strand
CGTCCAATCCTTAGTCTTACAATGGTATCTGAGGCATCTGTGTATGTATGTGTGTGTTAGGGGGTGAGGAGGGGGGGGGGGGGTGAGTGTGTGTGAATGTGTGTATGGGTGTGTGTGTGTTTGTTTGTTTGTTCTTTATTTTGTTTCATATCTTTATTCCGTTAGTGATATTAAACGAAGGGGACAGATAGGAAAAAGTGTATGTATGTCTGTGTGTGTGTTTGTGTGTGTATATGTGTGCCTGTGTGTGTCTGTATGTTTGTCTGTCTGTCTGCCTGTCTGTCTGCATGTGTTTCTGTGTCTCTGTAACTGTCTGTGTATGTCTGTACATGTATGTGTGTCTGTGTCAGTCTATGTATGTATGTTCCTGTCATTGTCTGCGTGTCTGGAACTGTCTAACTAAGGGCAAGCTACCAGCAGTATGCCAAGGCATGCTTCACCCTACGTTCCACGGAAATCAGACGCAGCAATATAACTCGGTACATTTCACAAGACACGGAGAAAAGACAGAGATTGAGAATCAATGACAGATAGAGAGAAACAGAAAGTACGAGATAGAAAAAGCATATTTCTATTTAGTGTGTAGTTTCATCTTCCTTTTTTGGTATTTATCTGTTGGGGGGACAATGCAAAGATCATCTTACCTGATATCTAAGTTCATCAATAAACTCCGAATTCACCCTACTCCGTATCCAGACATACTCCAACACACACCCCTTCAAATTCATGTTCAAATGTGGTTGGTTTTGGGTTGTTTTTTTCTTAAACAGAAAAAGTCATTTAGGTTACGAGCAAAGGATTACGCATCTAAGGATACAAGAGTGAATCACGCACGTGTCTTTAGAGAGCTTACAACATACAGCAGCATAGTAATCAACAACACACTATTCCCTCTGTGCAAACATTCTAATTCACTATAAATACTACCCTCACCTCCACTTGAAGACTAACATTCGCATCTTCTCTCTAACAGATCGCATTCAGGCACCCAGAGAGTGCCTTAAAGAGTATCAGTTTAATTTTCGTGTTTTTACTTCTTGGGAAGTCAGAAGTAGGAGGGACGGTTTCTCCAGTGTTTGATCAGCACTGCAGCTGTTAGGTTATGCAGTGTCTCAGCACAGTCAATACAAGGACGAGTTGAAGTAGGACCAGTGGCATGCCCGAGCATCTTTCACTGTAGTTAGTGTTCAGGCAAACCAACAGTGCAATATAACTCGGTTTCATGTTGACATAGAAGGAGGAAGACAAAGAGACAGAAAAAGCCAGCCACAGGGGAAAGATAAGACACCACACATAAATTTAAACATTTTCTAAAACAAATTGCAAAATTTTCCAAACCTACAGAAACACATAATTAAAATTTTAAAAAGTTTTTCCAGAATAAAAGGGCAAAGGGGGTAAAAACCTTCCTGACACGGGCCATGCCCTGCAATGGTTTTTAAATTTTTGGGTTTTCTTCCCATAAAAAGCTTTTTGCATTACAACTTGTTTTTTTTCGTTACGGGGGAAAATTTTTTAAAGCTAGTGTACGGTTCCCTGCGAATACGGAGAAGATTTTGGAACCAGCCAAAACACACAATTTTCCCTCATTCGGGGAAAGTTTTGGGGTCGCCTCCACCCAGCAGCCACAGAGACTGATATGTTGATGATGGGGGTCCGGGCCCCGGGTTTTTTCCCGGGGGAAGAGAATAGAAACGGCATTTCTGCAGTTTTTCTGATCAGGTTTTGAATCCAAACTCCCTCATTTCATCTCTCCTCTTTCCAGGGAGGCAAAACCCTTTCCCCACGAACATTTGTGACCGAAACCCCCCTGCATTACTCGAAACCCTTTTTCGGGAGACTCGTGGCAAATTCTGGGGTTTGGACCCCCGGGTTTATCTTTTTGGGGAAACCCCAACAGAAGCGGCAAAAAAAAACCCTCAGAACTCATAAAAACCCTATGCTTTCCCTCGGGCCTAAGCCAGATTGATCTGTAAAATCGTTTTCTTCTCTCCATTTTTGCTCCCCCCAGCATCATCAATCAACTGATTTTTGCATGGGCAATATTGTTTGCTCTCTTTAAATTTCCTTGTAGGTTTTTTTTTATATAGGGTTCATTACTGTTTTATTATTTTTTAAAAGGCCCCCGAAAAGGGCCCCCGGGCAAACCAAACCCGGGGCCACCCTTCGGGACTTGAACCCAAAAAATCTGTCAGCGGGGGAAAAAATTTTAAAAAGGGGAAAAAACCCCCGGGAAATGAAAAGGGGGGTTTTTTTTTTTTTAGAAATCTTGAACTAAAAGGGCAAATAAAGCTCGGGAAAAATTTAAATCGTTTTAAATTAAAATTTTCCCTTTAAACGTGAAACCCCCCGGAAACCAAAAATAAAGAATATTCTGATGTAAACAAAATTTTTAATGAAAACATTGCCCCCTTCCCCAAAAATTTTTGAAAGCCGGGGAAATAATATTTTTATTCTACTAAGAAACGGGCAACAAATTTTTAACAACAAGACAAGGGAAAGGTTATCGAAAATAAATCTTATTCCCGGGATAACAGACGGGTAAAAAACCCCAATTTAAAACCAACAACAAAATACTAATCAAGAAAAGTATATCACAAAACAACACACACGTGCGCGGGGCGAAACGCACCACGCACACCACACACAACGAACATTAATTAAACATTGTCAACAAAAACACACCAAAGAAAAGATAATAAATTGATTCCCCCCAAAAAAAACTTCCCCACAAAAATTGAGAGGTTTAAAAAAATTTAGAGGGATTACCCAAAATAGTATGAAACACTTCATGCTATAAAAACTACTATCTTTCAACTGTCCCCTTTTCCTTTACGACCGTTGGGGGGACCCTCAAAGACTCAACCCCCATTCCCCCATTCCCCCTCTTTCTGTTTGCCTTTCCCGGGTTTTTTTTGGGGTTCTAGGGCCCGCCAAAATTTGCTGATTTATCCTTCCCCACCTTCCTTGGTCCGCCTCTTTTTCTTTCCCCTTTTTGGGGCAATTCCTTGCCCAAAAATGTCTTTGGGAAAATTTTTTTGGGATCTTGTGACAAAGGGGCCCCCCCCATTTAAGTTTTCGCTTTTTTCACGAAACGTTTGAAGGTTCTCATAAAGGGGCCAAAGGGGGGCTGGGTTCTGTTAAAAACCTTTCGTTTCCCCTTTTGGGGGTCTTTGTAGGAATGCCAAGGGGGTCCCCGAAAAGGGAACTCATCTCCCTGCCTTACCTTCTCTTCCCAAAACTGCAGTCCCGGTTTCCTGATTCACAGGGATAAAAGAAATAAAGGAAATGACAAGGGACCCTTAAATCTGATCTTGGGGATAAGGGGATATTCTTATCTCTCCCGATGGGGTTTAGTTTTGACAAAGCTGTTATTTTCCGTGCAGTCCTGCATACCACTTCTGGCTTGGATCCCTGGTCTGATACAATGGCTCCCAGGTACTTGAAGCTTTGAACTGTTTCCAGCTTCTGGTCATTAACCCTGATATCAGTGCTAATGCCGTTGGTGTTATTAGTCATCAGTTTGGTCTTCTCTGCACTGATTTCCATGCCGTATGTTTTGGAGGCCTTATCCAAGTGTTCTGTTAGGCTGGCAAGCTCTTTTTCTGATCCTGCTATTCCATCAATGTCATCTGCGAAGCGGAGGTTTGTGATCGTTCTGCCACCAATGCTGACTGATCCTTCATGATGTTCCAGTGCATCAGCCATGATTCTCTCAAGGAAGATGTTGAAAAGAGTGGGTGAGAGTAACAGCCCTGCCTTACTCCAACTGTTGTTCGAAACCATTCTCCAATGTTGTTGTTGTAGTACACTGCACTGGTGGCCTCGCTGTACAGCTGTTTGATGACTCTGATCAGGTTTGCATTGATGCTGTACAAATTCATGGTTGCCCACAAGCTGCATGCCACACCCTGTCAAATGCCTTCTTAAAATCGATAAATACTGGTAAAGGTCTTGTTGATGTTGAAGGTACCGCTCACATAGTATTCTGAGGTTGATATCTGTTCTGTTGTACTGTGCCCTGCTCTGAAACCTCTTGTTCCTCAGCAATGATGGTCTCTGCTTGTGGCTTCAGTCTATTCAATATTATCTGCAGCATGACCTTGCTTGGTGACATATGAGGCTGATTGTGCGTAATTATGGCATTGTTGTAGATTTCCTTTCTTGGGAGGTGATGATGAGTGACTGTGTCCATGGTGTTGGCCATTTTCCTGTCTGCCAATCTTGTTGCAGATTCTAGTAGGGCGCTGATCATGGCTCCCCTCCAGCTTGGACCAACTCAGCTGAATGTTGTCAGCCCTGCTGACTTCCCCTTTTTCAGCGATCTGACTGCTGTTTCCACTTCTTCTCGGAGGATAGGGTGACTGTCTGTGTCTTTGCTTTCGGTACATTAAGGACTTCTGGATCTCCTGCGGTTCTATAGTTATACAGGTCGGAGCAGTATTCTGTCCATCTGTTCAGAATATCCTGGTCGTCAGTGAGACACTTCCCATTTTTGTCTTGGATTGTTAAACCTTTTCCTGTTTCGTGCTAGTCAGGTCTTTCACCAGCTGATATGCTTTCTGCTATTGTTTTTCTTGATGTTCTCTTCAATGTCTTGGCACTGTTCACCGATCCATTTCTCTTTTGCCTCGGTCATGGACTTCCTGATTCTTTTGTTGACTGCCCTATATGTTCTGCTCTTTCTTTGTTTCATTTTTCTTTTTCTTCAACTCTCTACGCTTGTCGCATAGTTGTAGGATGTTAGGTGTGACCCATGGTTTTTTTGACTGGTCGGCGTTGCCAAGAAGCTCGTTTGCTGTTTCAGTCACCGCTGTATTGAAACTATTTTGTCAGTGTATCTATGTCTGAGTCTATCACAGCGAGTGCTGCAAACTTTCCACCTATCCTTGCTTGAAAAATTTCTAATACCTCGGGTCCTTCAGCTTCTCTGAGTCAAATTGATCCTGATGTTGTTCCGCTTGTGGATTTTCTTTAGACGTAGTCGGAAAATCATCATC
>CM054134.1:37524829-37544369 GCA_028751875.1 Rapana venosa | reverse complement strand
TTACTATCATGATATATTCTGGCACCAACCAGGCTCGAGAGTTACAGACACCTACAGTGTTGACTAGGTAATGTGAACAACACTCTCGAACTTGCATCCGCAATGTGGATGAAGCTCGACTGTGTGGTCCCAGTCTTTCCAATGAACCGACAGCACACTCACTCTGGGTAGGAGCCGGCCGGAGTCCGAAAAATGTCTATGCCTCTAATGGGGTTAGAACTCAAGACCTTTCATTCTTGAACCCAAAGCGCTAACCACTGCGCCATGGCAGCTGGTGTGATATGGCATTTGATAGGCATAAGCACAGCCATAAGTGGAATAAAGTTGACAGATATGCAACTAAATTTGTATAGTTAGATATACAGACAACCAGATCATGTACTGTCCATTTGTGTTAACACACACACATACACGCACACACACACACTTATTATATATATTGACATGGGTTCTTTCACACCCACTCATTATAATGCACACTGCATTTCAGTTCAACGAGTCATATAAAAAATATGAACACCCAGACCACCTACATATTATACATAGATGCTGTGGATGGGAACAGAGTCTTAATCTTGATAATTTTCTGGCCTCCAATTTTTTGTATGACTAAGCAGGGCCAGAGACAGTAAGTATGGTTTCTTTGGGGAATTCTCTATATAACTGACCTGAGCTAAGAGGCAATACAACGTGTGGTATCCGACACCCGTATAAACTCCCTTAGTAACCTGAGACCGGAACATTGTCGTGAAGACGTGTGCTGATGTAACTCAATAAGTAAGTAGAAAAGTACAACACGACTGTGAACACAAGAGTCTATTTCAAAGCAAAACCTCGGCAAGACGACTATAACTCAAAAAAGTTTCAATTTGCAGAGGAAGCTTCGGAGCCAGCTAGACAAAAACTGTCTTCTTTCAAAGCATTGATTTTATTGAAACTCTATCTTAATGGTTATGGGATAGGCGGGAAAATGAAAGTGCTTTGCGAGAGAGAGAGAGACAATGACAATGACAATATTTTATTGTAATAAGCTGTTAAAGCCCATTTACAAGGGGACAGTGGGAAGGGGACTGGGCACAAAACACGTATTTTCAGAAATACAGAGGTATCATTTCTACAGCCCATATGGTCGACATGGCATGGATTCCACGACATGGTGAAGTGTTTTACATTACGATTCAGATGAATTGGTGCCTAACACTTTCGCCCATTGCAAATGGGGAAAGGGGGGGGGGGGAGGGTAACAACAACCACAAACATAATTTTAAACACCGAGTCTGTGACAGGGCTTCCATGTCCCTACATTCAGTCTGATCCGGTAACTCGTGCTCTTTCCAACGCTTGAAAAACCTAACTCACAATATGCCTAACCGTCCTGGTTTGCTCTCTCTCTCTCACACACACACACACACACACACATATGCACACACATATGCATGCTCACACGCACACACGCGCGCACGCACACACACACACCACAAACACACACACACGCACGCACAAACACACGCACGCACACACACACACGCACGCACATACACAACACACACATACACACACGCGAGCACCCACGCACAAGAGGGTGCGCATGCACACACACACACACACAGCACATATACAGGCAACCACAGTCACTTCTAACCCAGAAAAAATCTGATAGCATCCATCATAACATGTAAAACATCCAGTCCAGCACTAATTCTGTCTTTGATTCTGTCACGATCGGCAGGTGTCCACAGCTGCAGCTTGGAATAAATGTCTTTTTCCTCCTGAGTCAGTTGCCTAGTGTTCTTTTTTGCAAACCAAAAGTAATCAGCAGGGTTGTAAGTGTCATCTGTCCAGATAAACTGAAAAATCATATCTTCACTTTCACAAATGATAGTGTCAGGTATTTCATCAGAGGTATACACATGAAGAAAGTCGTTGTTTCTAGAAACGTCCCTGAGATTTCTCTGCAGGGATCTGTTTCTCAGCCCAACCACATAGTTCTTTATAATATCTCCACTGTAGCCTGCATCCCGAATCTGATCTAGATATTCGTCACAGTCCTCCCCCTCCATCGTAATGTCAGGTACAGGCACCTCAACCAGGTCAATTCCACCTTGTTGTTCAGCCACTGTGTCAGCTTCCAACACTGTGACAGCACCTGACACAGGGCGATAATCATGTGTGGGAAGCAGCGATTGCGAAGGCATGTGGTTTGGAGAGGCTGGGGTGTTGGTGTGTGAGTCAGACTGGGTGATGGGGGGTGTTGGCATAAACAAACTTGGCGAAGTTTCGAATGGGAACAATGCACTTGCCTTGTCTTCTTGCCTTTCCTCTGTCTGTCTCCTCTCCTCTGCCCGCCTCCTCTCCTCTGCCCGCCTCCTCTCCTCTGCCTGTCTCCTCTCCTCTGTCCTTCTTCGGTCCCTGTTGGTCTGACTGGGCGGCTTTCTGCGGAAGTACACAGGGGTTTGTTGACCCGCCATGTTCCCATCACTTGAGCCAGCCTTCAGTCGCAGCACAACAGTCGTTTAGAGAGAGAGAGAGAGAGAGAGAGAGAGAGAGAGAGAGAGAGAGAGAGAGAGAGAGAGAGAGAGAGAGAGAGAGAGAGAGAGAGA
This sequence comes from Rapana venosa, assembly GCA_028751875.1. NCBI lineage: Eukaryota > Metazoa > Mollusca > Gastropoda > Neogastropoda > Muricidae > Rapana > Rapana venosa. The sequence continues at coordinate 37,541,769 of CM054134.1, read as the reverse complement.
GAGATTTATTCTTTGATATCGAGGATAATGGAATAAGCACACATGTGCTTTTTTACATCCAGTCCCCCTGTGTATGGGGTTTTGTAAATTTTGTCATCTGTTTCCACCGGCACACAATGGCCTACTCTTTCGAAAAGCGGAACAGGATTTAACGTGTGCGCAAGATGTTCTGCATGCGTTCGCACACGGGGCCTCGGTTTATAGTCTCATCCGAAGGAGAGAGAGAGAGAGAGAGAGAGAGAGAGAGAGAGAGAGAGAGAGAGAGAGAGAGAGAGAGAGAGATCTTTAACTATCAGGTGTCTTATTTTCGTTTGACACAAAGTAACCAGAAGATATCTTCTCTCTCACATACACCCCCACACGCACACGCACACCCACACACCTTTCAATAGAAATCAAATCCCTGCTCATACTATTGTTTGTAAAAAAACAAAAGCCAACCAAAAAAAAGCACACACACACATGCACGCATGCACGCACGCACGCACGCACGCACGCACGCGCACACACACACACACACACACACACACATGCAGAAACAGAGTGGTATGAAAATATGATACGATTTGAAGAAAATAAAATGTTGAAAATTTCGAGAAAAAAATGATCACAATTCATCTCAGATTTGTTACTAAGAAATGCAACTTCCATAAATCTTCTTTTGTATGTGAATAGCTCTTCTCTAGATGGAACTAGCTAACATTAAGACTGCAGTGGTGTATATATATTTTTAATAATAAAAGGGGCAGATAATAACAAAGGTCGCAAGCTTATTATTATCTTCCTTTATTTCTTTGAAACGTGGTAAATGTATTGTTTATTTTTACAAACTTATAGCAGAATACCGGAAGTACAGACACGTGACCTGATGCTCTGAATATGTTAGAATGATATCAAATGTAAACGAAAAAAGCTGTTAAGAAAACTTCGATTTCACTGATACAACAAAATATATCTGCAATAGTTAACTACTGGTACCATTGATATAGCTAGCTATGATGTATCTGAGGCATCGGCTGTTTTAATAGTGGTTCGAATTCAGACATAAAGAAAAGCAGTCTTCTTCTGCAAAACTACTCTTGTGCAGAGAAAGAAATTAATTTGTGAACAAAGGCAGTTGTAATGCTCACACACACACACACACACACACACACACACACATACACATGTATATATTATCTTTTTTCTCGCTTTTTTTTCTTTAGATAGATGGCTTGATGAAAAAAGCAAATGCACTGCTTATTCAATGTACCATCTGAAAATAAAAGTTTGACTTTGACTTTGGCTTTCACACACACACACACACACACACACACACACACACACACACACACACACACACACACACACACACAAGAACTTGATTGCCCTATTGATTGCCCTATTGTAAAACCTTTTTTACCTACATTTTCTGAACAGTCTCTGGAAAATGTATTTGAAAATTCAAAGCTAGCCTTTGCCATTGCCAGATGTTTATTGCATAGTCCTCTTGAATATTTATTGTAGTTACATTATTGTTATTTCATGTTTCCACATTGTTGAGTTTATATTTTGCTCCTGTTTAAAAGTATTATCATTACTTTTCTAGGTTGGTTGGGGGGTGGGGGGGGGGGGGGGTGTTTAGTTTGTGTGTGTGTGTTTTCCAAAAAACAAACAAACCCCAACACATGCTATTTCTTAACCTTTTCTCCTTCCACTCCTTCTTCTCCCTTCTTTAACTTCCACTACACTTTCTATTTCCCTCGTCTAATATCACTTAGAGTGAACAGACGTTAAATTGAAGACAACAACAACAACACACACAAGACTAAATCAAGTATTCAACAAGAAAACCCACTCTGGGTCGCTCTGTTTGTGGAAGACAGTCAATTTTTTTTGTTTTTTTAAACCAAACCAACAACCTCAAAACAAAATCAACATATGATGGAAACCCCCCGTCTGTCGACACCTCACTTCGCTGCGTGCTCTGTCACAGCTGCCTGTGTTTACCAGCAGCATCAGCTGGAAGGAGTGGTCTTCTTCAACTACGCTCGTAGCCTAGCTTAGGGAAAAACGGATATTCCGAGCTTCCCTTATGTTGCGTTGTGTTCTGCTGTGTGTTTGTGCACACACCACAGAGAGAGAGAGAGAGAGAGAGAGAGAGAGAGAGAGAGAGAGAGGAGAGAGAGAGAGAGAGTGAGAGAGAGACAATGACAATGACAATGACAATGACAATGACAAATGATTTTATTGTTCAGACTTGGGAGTCCATAAACAAGGGGGAATGGATAGATGCAAACAACTGCAGCAGTTCATAAAGTTCACAAATCTTTTCAAGTAACTAGCTCCTTAAGAAAAAGAAAGAATAAACGGAAAGAAAGAAAAAAAAAAAAACAAAAAAAAACCAACAACAAAAACAAACAAAAAACCTACCCCAAAGAAAACCCAAAGAACCCCCCCCCCTCCAAAATAAAAAATCCAAACACACAGATGTAGACATACATACATAAAGAAAGACAGACAGACAGACAGACAGGTCTTTGGCCTTGCCGAATAAGCACAAGTTTATGTGGTATGCAAAAACGCCTAATTGGAAGATGTCTTAGCTGCTAAATAGGTTGAGATTTTCTGCTTTTAAAGGCATAGAATATAAACTTTGCCAGATGTACAACTTGCTCAGGTTCCTGTGACTCTAATAGAGATAACCTCTCGTTTCTGAAATATTCTAGATTAATCTTGCTTAGATAAGTTTTCCGCAATTCAGTGTATGCCGGGCAGTAGAAAAGAAAGTGAATTTCATCTTCAGGAGCACGATTACAATTTGGGCAAGCCAGGGAACAATTATCTGGTGTATATCTAAATTTATTGCTTTTTAATTCTGTTACTCCCAGTCTGAATCGTATTGAACATAGTACGTATATACCTGGAAGTGATTAAGTCCATGTACTTTTCTGGTTCTAATAAACTTTTGAAGGAACTGTACAGATTATAGCGGGGTCTAGTGGTTATTTTTTCAGACCATTGTTGTCTGAAGCAATCGATCATTCTTTGCTTGAATTCACGTAAAAAAGCTTTATGATTTCCGACTCCTTGAAAAAGCCACACGTAGCCAAATCCAGAGGAGCAGAGAAGATTTCTGATGTGTGTAACCCAAGTTATATGACCTTTTTCATCTAACAAATTTAACATATGGTAAGCCATGCTAGCATATCTCTGGCTAGGTAAGGAACACAGACGTAGCCAGTAGGAAACAGTTCTGACAGCTGACAAAACAAGGAGAGGGTAACGGCCTAATTCTCCATACACCATGTAGTTTGGTGTGTGTAGACTAACATTTAAAAAACGTTTACATGCAAAAAGATGGACTTTTTCAATCTGATTAAATTCCTGCACACCCCACACCTCAGCTGCATACAGTAGTATAGGAGCAACACGTGCATCAAAAAGTTTAAAGAAGATCTTGGAAGAAAAGCAATCCAGTTTACGTAGTGTCCTACATATTTCTATAACACATTTTTTAGCTTTTGTCGTCAAGCTTTCAGTGGCAACATTCAAACTCAAGCGGGTTGTGAAAATAAGGCCAAGGTACTTATATGAGGTTACAACTTTCAACTTTTGATGTCCAAAGTGCCAGTGTTCATATTTTGATAAGTGTCCACCATTCCGAAATACAATAATTTTAGTTTTTTCAAGATTTACCTTTAATCCGAATTTATTAGCAATATGATGTAAATTGTTTAGCTGGTTTTGCAAGCCTACAGGGGAGTATGAGAAAAGTAATAGGTCATCTGCAAACATTAGGAGGAACATTTCAGTGGCATTTTGACTTAGCTGAATTCCGTGATTTCCATTGCTTATGATATATATGTTGCAAGATCGTTTATCAAAAGGGAAAATAAAGTTGGTGAAGCAAGACAACCCTGTTTGAGGCCCTGAAGGCATTCAAAGTAATCGGAATATCCTGCAGATGAACGGATGCAGCACAACACTGACGAGTACATAGCTTGTATGGCCTTTAGCATTTTTCCATTCACACCTACCTTTATTAAGATTTTCCACAAGACATTTCTATTCACTGTGTCGAAGGCCTTTTGGAAGTCCACAAAAGCTACATATACTTTTTTCTTTTGGAATAGATATTTTTGTACGATTGCATATAGAGTGAAAATATGGTCGGTAGTTCTATAGTCTTTCCGAAACCCTGCTTGTGATTCTAAAATTTTGTTGCTGCTTTCAGCCCATGTTGTTAGTCGGGTGTTAAGAATATGAGTATATAATTTACTGACACAGCTTGGCAAGGTAATGCCACGATAATTTCCTGGATTTTCTGTATCTCCCTTTTTGAAGAGAGGAACAATTATAGCTTTACACCATTCTTTGGGATAAAGTCCACTGGTAAACAATGTGTTGAACAGTTTTACAAGGAAAGGGACAATAACATCTGTTGATTTAAGGTCTTCATTTATTATGTTATCTGGCCCAGCGGCTTTTCTTGGTTTTGCATGCCTTATTGCGTTCTTAACTTCCGTTTCACTAATTTCATCATTTATATTATCAGTGTTATCTTCAGTATTGTCAGGCATTTCATCAAATACTGCATTAGAGGCGACATCACTCAATGTATCAGAATTACTCTCATTCAATAATGAATTGAAATGATTAAACCATTTTTCTTTAGATATGTTATTTGTCACATGAGTGTTATGTTTATAAACCTTCATTTCTTTCCAGAAATCCTGTGGGTTGTGAACAGATTGAAGTATTTTATCTACCTTCTCTTTTTTAAATGACCTTTCTTTTTGTCTTACAAGGGATTTGTATGAATTTCTTTCTAAAGCATAGGATGCTCGATTAGCATCTGTTCTTTTATGGTTGTACTTTCTAAGGGCTTTGTATACTTTCTTTTTTGACTCTTTGCATTCTTTATCATACCAGCAATTGTTAGTATTTTTTACAGGTGGCTTACCAAATTCTTTTTTCATGCAAGATACCGACTCCAGGATAGCCTGTGAAAAGGTCTCCAGCGCATCGTCACATGAGAAGTCTATCTGTGAGGTTGCTAAGGAAATTTCATTTTTGAAAGCTGCACTCTCTAATCTTTCAGTTAACTGGTCATGCATTTTGGGATCCCATGAGTATTTAGTAACTGGAACATACTCTTTATCATTTGATATGACATTGCAATTAGTACACACAGTTAAGGTTAGTTTCAAGGGCATGTGGTCAGATTCTATTCGTTCCTGTATTTCAAGTGTAGAACAAAGATTTAGAATATCTGTTGAGCTTAAGAAATAATCATTTGTGCTGCTTCCAGCAGTTGATATAAATGTAAACTTGTCAGACAAATCAGGTGAACAAAAACCATTCAAAATAAGTAACTCTAAGCATGTGCACATTGACAACAGTGTCTTTCCAAAGTCATTTACAGTCTTATCTTCTGAATTTCGGCATGAGATCAGTTCATCCCAGTTACGTTTTGTTATATCTTCAGGGTCAAGGTTAAACATTTCTGAATTAGGCTGAAGATCTCCTGTTCTGGCATTAAAGTCGCCACAAACAAGGAAATTGCTAGCATTGTGTTCAAGAACAACATTAACTATACATTCTTCAATAGCATGTATGTGGCAATTTGTCTGTGCAGATTCGTAAAAGGGGGAAGTAGTAGGTGGACAATAACAATGAAAAAGAAAGACATCAGAATCAACACCAAAAAGACTCTTAGCAAATTTGACACAAACTACATTTTCACAGTCTGTCTCTATTTTGATTGCAAACTCAGCAAACTCTTTTTTGATTAGTATTAAAACCCCACCACTGCATCTTCCACGGTGGGAGAGCTTCACAGCTGGGGAAGAATAGCACACATAATTAGGAAAGCTGTTTAAAGTTGTTATTTTTTCGTGGCAAAAAGTTTCTGAAAGACAAACAATATCAAAACTACTTACAAAAGTAACAAAGCCCTGGTCAGAAAGTTTTCCAAACAACCCCCCAATGTTCCATGAAAGCACAGACAAAGCCTTTTCTTCAATAGGGGTGCATGTGTCCTTTTCCAATATCACTTCACTTGAAAGAGTCCTTGTGGCCAGACCTTCACGTCACAACATCTCCTCCACAGGTAGGTCAGGTTCGGTGCACTCAGCTTCTGGAGTGCTTGGGGGACGAGGCCTCTTTGGAGGGTTGGTAGACCTGGTTTTGCTTGGAGTCGTCAGTGCAGGCCACTCCCTGGTGTTGAGCAGAGCAGTGGCACCAATGGCCACCATCTCTGAGGAGTGGGAGGCGTCACGCTGGTGATCCCGTCTTCTGCTGTTGAGGTTATAGTTCTTCTTGGCCCCATTGGAAGGAAACCAAGTTCTGTTCTGGTTTTCTCGGGTCCTCAGCGGGCCTGTGACAACCAGCTTTCCTGCTTTGAAGTAGGCGTGTAGGCCCTTGTCCCTGTGCTCCTTCAGGACTGCTCTCTGGCGTGTGGTCAGGTCACCGGCTACCTTGATGCCTTTCTTCTTCAGAGCCTCCCTTCCAGAGTTGATGATGGCCATCTTATCTTTCCAGCGTTGCATTTTGACAATCATAGGGCGTGGGTTTGAAACTGATGTAATTGTACGTGATCCAAGGCGATGAGCACGGGCAATGTCATCAAGGGACCATATTTTGTCTGGAACTGTTTCTTGTAAAATATTGACAACTTTGTCCATGCAAGACTCATAAGTCTCATCTGGGGATTCTGGAATACCGAAGAATCTCAGGTTGTCTCGACGAGAGAAAGCTTCTAATTTGTCAATTTCTTCGGTCACTTTTCTTTTCACCTCAGCACACTCCTCCTCGAGATCTTCCACTGCTATCTGGAGCTCTTCGTGTTTGTCCTTTACCTCTTCACACGTAGCTTCAATGGCCATTGTTCGTTGCTTGAGTGCTGCAACATCGCATGAAAGGTTCTGGATGGCAGTCTTGATGATTGACATATCTGTAGAGATGCCTACAAATTTCTCATTGAAGATGGCAGTTTGGTCATCTATGATTCTTTGGACATCTTGCAGTGTAAACGGCATTGCTAGTGGAGGGCACAGAGAGGAATCTTCATCATTGCCTACTCCAGGGTTGCTGGCCATACTCAGTGTTGACTGCTTCACTTGATGTGCTATGGGCAGTACAGGTGTGAATTGTTTTGCTCCTCCTCACAGCAGCAAGTCGTAATAAATGTTAAATATTTAGACAAGTAATGATATAATACACACAAAAATTATACCGTTATAACCAGGAGGTCTTACTGAATTACCTCATACAAATTTTAACTCGATATTGAACAAATTAATTCGGTTAATTAGGAAAATTAACAAATTTTTCACGAGCTCTCAAATTTTGCTGCCATCCAAAAGTGTGAGAAACGCTCACCCCGAGTGAGAGAGAGAGAGTGAGAGAGACAGACAGACAGACAGACAGACAGACAGAGTGCATGTGTGTGTGTGTGTGTGTGTGTGTGTGTGTGTGTGTGTGTGTGTGTGTGTGTGTGTGTGTGTGTGTGTGTGTGTGTGTGTGTGTGTGCGTCTTCGGACATGAATAGCCTGAAATATCATCAATCGCATGAAATGAAAGGTCATAATTGAATAAACATCTTTTTTAAGCTTTAGCATCCCACCTACATGGTATGCTGCCCTGCATCCCAAAGACTAAGAAGAATCACAGACACTGCGTGGAGACCTGGAGCCGAAGAGAGGAATACAAAGACAGGCCTAGTGAAACTCACTCAGCATGTGGCAAAGGGGAATCCTGGAGGCAGTCTGCGTGTTCTAACCCTATCAGACTCCTTTCTTTCTTTATTTCCGGGGTGGGGGGATGGGGCTGTCTCTGACTGTCTAATCCAGTGTATTCTCACACTCTATCCCATCTCTCCTCCTCACACTATACATCTGACAGACACACCACACCAAAAGCAAAGGCTTGTGAAGGTTCAGTAAGTACAGTGGGCTGTAGAGTTCAAGTGGTCAAGCCTTGATATTTTCATGTCGTTCATTCATGCCATTGTTCCAGAGCCGGCCTCCTCTTTTTAGCAAAAACGTTGATAGGGCTTCATCGTGTGCACTTAGTATCCTGCATGTCAGAGCACAACACAGAATCTGACACTATAATCACTAGATTATTCCAATCCCTCTATCACGTTAAAACACACAAAAAATCATGGCTGTAAGTGTCTTAGGGCAGTGTACTCATTTTCTTTCTTTTGCACTGACTTCGCTATGTGAGCCCTATGGAAGATCGCTAAAACATGAACATGAGCGCTTTGATTTGTTGCTTTACCAGATTCAGCGCTATTTAAATTCCATACATTATTATTATTATTATTATTATTATTATTATTATTATTATTATTAACATGAAGTAGGACCTACGATTGTGCATGGCTGGATCGACGTCTTGTCCCACGTTATGTAGACATTTACCTTCATAAACTTAGAGTATACGACATCACTCTCTTTATTAGTTTGTCTAAATGTGTTCCAAACTGCAGTAATAGTTTCCTCAACCTGGTTAAGTATTAAAAAGAATAAACAGGAGCTGGACAGAAAAGAGTGAAAGAAGAGGAGAGACTGCACACAGCAGAGATCACCAGCATCCACAGAGCTAGGTCTTCGTCAGCAGCCAGGTGGAAAAAGGGAATGCCTTTCTTTTTTTCGGATATGACTTCGCGGTAGGCACTAGACAGAACAAGAGGTGAAGTTCTCCGTTATGTCTGGATATAGATAATGATGCCAGGGACAGTAGCGGACACGTGTCTGCAATGTTGATTTTTCAATGGGACAAGCCTCTTAAAGTAAAACGGAACGGCATGCTCCTCATGAAGTGTTCCTATCCATTTTTCCATGCATTACTTTAACCTTTGCTGCTTTTCTTTCGTTCCTCCGATGGAACTCAGATGTTTACCAATGGTGGGAATTTGCGATGCGGCCGTTTTTGCCCACTATAAAGGTAGCCACATTCCGACCTCGGGGTTTTTGTTTTTTTTACTGATAAGAAAAATTTATCCAAGCTTAATGTACATCCTAATTAGTGCTCGCTGTGCATTGTCTCTGCACAATAACCTTTAGCGCTAAACAGAAAGTGCCCCTTAACCTGCAGGCCTCCATGGAACACAAGCAGGTCATTCAATGCCTCTGAATGCTACAGACCGCTAAAGTGGTCTCTTAATGCGACATAAGACAGAATTACTTAACAGTTCAACATTGCATAAAGCAGTACCAACCAAACGCAACGTCTACTCCTCAACTGCACTCCCCCCACTCAACCCCACCCCCACACTAACGTGCATCCTCCCCCTTGTATTCCACACCCACCTGGTTGTTTTTATCAAAACGATCTGTTCAAAGGGGAGAGGGATTCTTCGGCGCTTGTGGTATGGGAAATATAAGCGGATCTTTGCAGCTTCCGTATAATGTGTGTGTGTGTGTGTGTGTGTGTGTGTGTGTGTGTGTGTGTGTGTGTGTGTGTGTGTTGTGTGTGTGTGTGTGTGTGTGTGTGTGTGTGTGTGGCCTCTCTCTCTCTATCTCTCTCTCTTTCTCTCTCTTTTTCTGTTCTGTGTGTGTGTGTGTGTGTGTGTGGGTGGGGGTGGGTGGGTGGGTGGGTGGGTGTAAGCAGGCAACCCACTACTCGCAAATAGACTTAGTCAAGCTTGAATGAGAAAACGCACACACACACATACACACACACACACACACACACACACACACACACACACACACTTACACAGACTATACTCTCAACATTTAGATGTTTCCACATATAACTTACTCTGGAAGGCCCCGGCCGCCCCACGTCCCCCCCCCCAACAAAAAAAGAGAGAAAAAGTTACACACTCTACACAAACAAGGCTTTAAAAGACAACACACAATGAGGTTACACTGTCCCACCACACGTACATGTATTTAAAATTACAGCACACGTAATATATTATATAATATTATTTTATATTATATATTATATTATATTATATTATATTATATTATATTATATCATATCACATTATATTATATTATATTATATTATATTGTATTGTATTGTATTGTATTGTATTGCGTTGTGTTGTGTTGCATTGTAGTGTATTGTATACTACTTTCAGTCATAGCAGATTTGTTGGCGTGAAATTCAGGCTGTCCTTCTTGAGGACAGCACGGCGGCACAAAAGCATCGTACTTGTTTTCTTCTTGGTTGAAGTTAAACCTGTCTGCATAATTATGTACTTGTTTTTCTATGAGTGGTGGTGGTTTTTTCCCACAGACTTTTACCACGGACAAATGGTCTGCATAATTATGTACTTGTTTTTCTATGAGTGGTGGTGGTTTTTTCCCACAGACTTTTACCACGGACAAATGGTCTGCATAATTATGTACTTGTTTTTCTATGAGTGGTGGTGGTTTTTTCCCACAGACTTTTACCACGGACAAATGGTCTGCATAATTATGTACTTGTTTTTCTATGAGTGGTGGTGGTTTTTTCCCACAGACTTTTACCACGGACAAATGGTCTGCATAATTATGTACTTGTTTTTCTATGAGTGGTGGTGGTTTTTTCCCACAGACTTTTACCACGGACAAATGGTCTGCATAATTATGTACTTGTTTTTCTATGAGTGGTGTGTTTTTTTCCCACAGACTTTTACCACGGACAAATGGTCTGCATAATTATGTACTTGTTTTTCTATGAGTGGTGGTGGTTTTTTCCCACAGACTTTTACCACGGACAAATGGTCTGCATAATTATGTACTTGTTTTTCTATGAGTGGGGGGTGTTTTTTTCCACAGACTTTTACCACGGACAAAATGGTCTGCATAATTATGTACTTGTTTTTCTATGAGTGGTGGGTGTTTTTTCCACATACTTTTACCACGACAAATGGTCTGCATAATTATGTACTTCTATGTTTTTCTATGAGTGGTGGGGGGTTTTTCCACAGACTTTTTACCACGGACAAATGGTTTATTACCGTGGGTTGTTTTAGTGGGTCTGAATATGTGCTGCACACGGGGCCTCAGTTTATCGTCTCATCTGAAAGACTAGCACCTAGTTGCCACAAAAAGTCTGGTACATGCAGGAACATCTCAAGCACAAGCGTAGATGGATCCCCCACTTTTTGCTTTCAGGGCAGATGCTTTACCGCTAGACCATTGCTCCACACGCATGCATACATACTACCATACATGCATACATACACATCTATATATATATTTTTTTAAATTCTTTTATTTCGAGGATAATGGAGAAAGCACTTATGTGCTTTTTTTTCATTCAATCCCCATGTGTATGCAGTTTTGGTAAATTTTGTCATCCGTTCCCACCGGCACACAATGGCCTACTCTTACGAAAAGCGGAACGGGTTTTAACGTGTGCGCAAGATGTTCTGCGTGCGTTCGCACACGGGGCCTCGGTGTATAGTCTCATCCGAAGGACTTTTGGGGAGAGTGGAGTCGGCATTAATGTTAACTCCAGAGGAAAAAATCCTCTTGAACGAGAATCGAACCCGGGTCAGCAGATCACGAATATATCACTCTAACCACTAGGCTCTCCCGCCCCACATGATTATGCGTGGCAAATATTCTGTTTGGATACATCTGTGGCAATGCTGATGGATATACACGGAAGGGGGATAAAGGAAATGGGATTTTTCAACTGGAGAAAGATAAACAATCTGACGATACAACAGTTCTCAGGATGTGAAGAATGTAAAGGCAACAGGGATAGGCAACTGAGAACATACATGCTGATGGAGAAATACATGACGTCCAGATGGTGTGTTGAAGGAGAAGGTGTGTGTGTGTGTGTGAGTGTGTGTGTGTGTGTGTGTGTGTGTGTGTGTGTGTGTGTGTGTCTGTGTGTGTGCGTGTGCGTACGTGCGTGTGTGCACAGTACTGTGGGTCTCTTTGCTGGTGAGGTGTAGCTGATCTATGGCTTTGTGCAGCTGTCTGTCTATCTATCTGTGTGTTAGTTAATCTTGGCGTTGGTTTATGCCACAGCATTTTCTCTAACACTGCAGATTCGCTCTTCCTATACTGCTCATTCCGATTTCACCACTGATAGCTCCACCTAGGCTCCTTCAGTCACAGTCACTGGATGAAAAAGCACATGAGTGCTTATTCCATTATCCTCAAAATAAAAGAATAAATAAAATTTTAAAAACCGTTGCAGAACCGAGGAACCTCAGCGAGCTTATATATTTTGATGCCGCTAAGTTACCAGCCATCGAAGACCTCAATGAGCATTGATGCCGTTAAGTTACCAACCATCAAATACCTCAATGAGCATTGATGCCGCTAAGTTACCAACCATCAAATACCTCAATGAGCTTTTTGCACTCTGATGCCGTTAAGTTACCAACCATCGAAGACCTCAATGAGCATTGATGCCGTTAAGGTACCAACCATCAAATATCTCAATGAGCTTTCTGCACTCTGATGTCGTTGTTTCCAACCATCGAAGACCTCAATGAGCAGTGATGCCGCTAAGTTCATCATCATCATCAGACCCGTGACCTTGGCGGTCGTGGAGGAGACACGAAAGACGATGCCGTGGTAAGCCTCCTCCATCCATCTCGGTCCTCGGCTTTGCGCAGTAGTGCCGAGTCATTCATCCTGGTCCATTCTCTGATGTTGCCCATCCATGACTTGTTCTGTCTTCCCCTCTTCCTGCCACCTTCGAGTGTTCCCTGCAGTACTGTTTTTGGCAGAGTGTTGTGGCGGGTGACGTGGCCGAACCATGTCAGCTTTTTCTTCTTGACGATGGTGAGAAGTGGTTCCTGTGGACCTGCCAGCCGTGTTATTTGGCTCTTGACAAATTCATTGGTCTTTCGTTCTCTCCAGGATATGCCCAGCAGTTTTCTATGGCATTTTGTTTCAAATGACTGGATTCGCTTTGCTGTTTCAGCAGTCAATGTCCAGGTTTCACTTCCGTACAGCAGGATAGTCTGAATTAGGGCTTTGTAGAGCTTTAGTTTGATTGGGAATCTGATCTCTTTACTTTTCCATATGGTGGTGAGCTTTGTCATGGAAGATGTTGCCATGGCTAGTCTGATTTCTGTCGTCGATCGCCCGTCCTTTGTGAGTGTAGCGCCAAGGTATTTAAAAGCGTCTACCTCCTCCAGTTGTTGGCCGTTCATGTAAATTTTAGCAGTGGCGTTGCTCGTGCTGTTCACAAGTACTTTACTTTTCCCCGAGCTCATCTCCATCCCATATTCTCCAGCTCTGTTCTCAAGTCTGGTCGTAAGATCTTGCAGCTCCGTGTTAATTACGCCCATGAGGTCAATGACATCGGCAAACCGCAAGTTGTTGAGGGGTCTGCCGCCAATGGAGATGGTAGTGTGGAAGTCATGGAGGGTCTCTCTCATGTTTTCCAAGAACAGATTAAACAGGACTGGAGATAACAGGCATCCTTGTCGGACCCCAACTGTGGTTTTGAAGTAGTCTCCGACCTGATTGTTCAGAAGGACTGCACTGCTTGCGGTGTTGTATAGTGCTTGAATGGTTTGCACTAATCCTTCTTCAATGCCAAACATTCTGAGGACCTGCCACAGGCCTTCGTGCCATACTCTGTCGAAAGCCTTCTTAAAGTCGATGAAGTTGTGGAACAGGTCTCTCTGATGTTGAAGATGTTTTTCCATCAGGATGTGGCAGTTAAAAATCTGTTCGATTGTGCTCCTGCCTGCCCTGAACCCAACTTGTTCCTCTGCAAGGTGTTCTTCTGCCTCCTTCTTGAGTCGATTCAAAATAACTTTGAGCATGATCTTGCTGGCGTGGCTGATGAGACTGATTGTTCTGTAGTTTTGGCATTGGCGTAAATTCCCCTTCTTGGGAAGAGGTATGACGAGTGATTGTGTCCATTCTGTTGGCCACTGTTTTGTCTCCCAAATCTTCTGACAGATAGCTGTAACATGTGTGATAACTGTTTCGCCGCCATGCTTGAGCAGCTCTGCTGGTATGTTGTCTGCTCCTGGGGACTTTCCTACTGGTAAACTGCGGATGGCTTCTTCCACTTCTTCCCTCAGTATAGGTAATAGCGAGGGTACTCTTGATGTTGCTGCTTCCTCTTGTATTATGCTCTTGTCAGGTTGGATTGGGTAATTGTATAGTTCTTGACAATACCCAGACCACCTGTTCAATGCAGCTGAGCTTTCTGTGAGGAGGTTTCCGGAGCTGTCTTCAATGACTGATGATTTGGTTTGAAGTGGTTTTGTGAGTTTCTTCAGGGTATCGTATGCCTTTCTACTGTTGCCCACTTTCATGCTTTTCGATCTCATCACATTGATTACTGATCCACTTCTCTCTGGCCTTTAACATTGACTTCTTCACAAGATTGTTGGCCTCCCTGTATTCTTTAGGGTTGGAAGACCTGGTTGATTTCAGTGCTCTTCTTGTATCGCAGAGGTCCAAGATGTCATTGGTAGTCCATGGCTGGTGTTTATTCCTCTGACGACCGAGTACCTCCTCTGCTGTTTCTTGGACTGCCTCATTAAAGTTGTTGGTGAGGTCATTGATTGAGGAGGGTTATTGCCGCAAAACGTCCGCCAAGCTTAGCTTGGAAGATCTCCTCGACATCTGGATCTTTCAGTTTGTCCACGTCAAATTTGATACGTGGGTTTGCTGGCTGTTTATTTTTCTTCAGCTTCATTTTGAACACCAGCAGCACAAGGTCGTGGTCGCTGCCTATGTCAGCTCCAGGGTAGGTTCTTGTTCTGGCTCTGTTGATGCTGGATATGAAGCGCCGCTAAGTTACCAACCATCAAATACCTCAATGAGCTTTCTGCACTCTGATGCCGTTAAGTTACCAACCATCGAAGACCTCAATGAGCATTGATGCCGCTAAGTTACCAACCATCAAATACCTCTGTGTGCTTGTACACTCTGATACCGATAGTTACCATCCATCACAGACTTTGTATTGCTGCCGAATCACTGTAGTCCCACCACTGTTTCCTGCTCTTCTCTAACAATTACTGAACACCATCTGCTTATCATAGTCTCAGAAACATTGAGTGAAATGCCCATTCGACAGCGGTGACCATCATCCAATCCCATCAGGGACACTACTTTTCTAAATCTTGCCACAGGTTTTGAGGACATATAGATTCACTACCGGCAGAGAAAATTAACGGAAGAAAAATTAAACTGCACCACACTATCATAAGGCTAGAGTAAGTAAGCTAGAATGGAATCCAGACATTCTGTTTTTAGTGCATTAAGATCAATGACGGTGATGACTAATGAATATGTGATAAATGGTCGGCAAGATTTGGCTCTACATTAAGCCCACTGTGTATTGTTCCATTTGTTACGCTGTTTTGTAAGTATTTTCTGTCTGGGTTTAGTGTTTAGTATTTTTAGATTCTGTGTTTATACATTTTGTGATCTAAGGACGGGAATAGGAGTGGACAAGCTGACGTCATCAACACAGCTGCGTGTGATTGAAATGAAGAAGCTCTGAGGTCTAGCTAGAAATGATTTGGCTCTGGCCAAAAACTTAGTTGGTTATTGATGTAAGGAAAGTTACGCGTAAATGATAAGTTCATATGTCTTTTCCAATCAATGTCGTCTTTGTTTGTTTGGTTGGGTTTTTGTGGGGTTTTTTTACAACATTGTATTTCTACATTGGCGTGTGGGAGTATGTGTGTGTATGTGTGTGTGCGTGCATATGCCGTGCGTGTGTGTGCACGCGCCTGGGTTTGTGTGTGGGTGATTTTTTTTAAGCTATCTTGGAATGTTCATAACAATGTGAAATGTATTTTTCTTATGTATTTTGAGATAACAATAAGTATCAATGTGCCTGTCAGTATTGTAATTTCCCTTCATGGGATGATTAAAGTGTCTTTGACTTTGACTTTGACTACACTAAAATGCTCTTAAATACTTAAAAGTTATGTGGATATTGTCTTGTTTCATGACAAGCTCCTAGCATAAGAACCTGTGCCTTCCATGTTAAAGTATGTTCTTTCGAGCCAGAAGGCCCATAGAGCCGGAGCTTATCCCGGTTTCTGTAGCGTTAAGCGAACTGATGGTTTTTCACCACCCCTGTGACAGGACGCTAGTCTGTCGCCAGATACTTCCCCAGCAGAGCTGGTACCCACTTGTACACCTGGGTGGAGTGAGGAAAATAGGAGTAAAGTGTCTTTCCCAAGGACACAACACCGAGCCGAGCGGGGATCGAACCCGCGACCTCTGGATCACGAGTTGACCGCCTAAACCACTCGACCACGGTGCCTCCTGCCTTCCATGTTAAAGGAGGACAAATCCTGAGAAGTCAGAGTATGGCTGCCTATCGGTATTTTGAAAACAGTCAGACACTCAAACTTCTCATCCGGTGTGTACTCCCACAGTAATTCCCAGGGGAGTCAGGTTGAGTATATGCTGTGTAATATCCTATGGATGCTAAACAAATACACGCTCAACAGCAACATCATCAGCATCCTCCTCCTCATCATCATCATCATCCTCAACATCATCATCATCATCATCAACATCGTCGTCGTCGTCATCATCATCATCGTCATCTTCATCATCATCAACAAGAACAAGAACAAGATCAACAAGAACAAGAACAAGATCAACAACAACAACAACAACAGCGACAACAACAACATCACTTGAAAAAGATCATCATTACTATGTGGTTAGCAGGACATGCCAGAAGTAATTACCGTGATCGGTTGAATGTGCTCTTTTGTAGCTTGCCAAAGATTGATATGAAGGAAAAATATCATTAGCATCTCAATGTTTAGGAATTTTACCCACTTATTTCAATCTAAATGCTTCGTTTACCCCCATCTCCCTCCTACTTGTATTCCCCCACCCACCCAATTTCTGTATGGAACCAAAGACTGTGAACAAATGAACACAAGGAAGGATTTTCCATGCGTATTGTTTTGTGTAGTGTCAAGCACTCTTTTAATCAGAAAAACTTATGCTTAAATGTGCAGTCATGCAAAAAGAAAC
>CM054134.1:37459829-37517329 GCA_028751875.1 Rapana venosa | reverse complement strand
AACCCAGTGATCGTGATCCTTCTCACCAGAGATCATGGAGACACCATTCATGGTCTTTGTCACCAGATCTTCACCAGTGATCATCATCCTTCTCACCAGAGATCATGAAGATGCCACGGCCACGATGTTAGAGCGCATGACCCAGAACATTGTCCAAGATCCCCATGACTCAGTAGACAGATGTCAGATGTATGGGGCTTGAAGGGTTTAGAATGGGAGATAGGAGAAAGTGCTTCACCGAATCCCTGAAGGGCAGACCTTGTGCACTCACTGCCTGGTTCCGATGCCCAGGGATCTAGAACAATCCATGGCCGTCTTCGTCTTCTACTGGATTGAACAGCGAAGTAGGTAGGAGTTTGGGGGCTTAGAAATCGGAGTGGCGTCATTATTACCTCCCATCACTGAAACGTTTTAGGGACTAGATGCGATGAGACATCCGCCCTCCGACACTTCACCAACCCTGTCCTCTTCTTTTTCTCATTCTTCTCCTTCTTCTTCAAACACACAGACAGCAACTACTGATGCCTGTCATAGGAGCGAAAGTGCGCTGCACTGCCGCTACACGCCTGACGAGTCAGGCCCAGACTTCGACGCGTTACCGACGGCATGAGGTAGGGTTTCTAAGTATCCCCTGCCTTGCACACTCTACACCTCACGCCCCCAAACATTGTCTTCAAACACTTTCTCTACCTTCTGAGTCTCTTTCTTCTTGCTCCGATTCCTCAGAAGTCAGGCATTGGTGTCGACAGTTGTCTTGGGGATCGTATCTCAGTTCTGGGCTTGGCTCTCAACAGTTGCATCAACGCATCAAGAGCCAGCATCAACGCATCAAGAGCTAGCATAAACGCTACAGCAGTACCAAGAGTTCGTCGTTGAAGCAGTATCAAGCGCAACATCGTCGCAACATCGTCGCCGGAGCAGTATCAAGCGCAACATCGTCGCAACATCGTCGCTGGAGCAGTATCAAGCGCCACATCGTCGCCGGAGCAGTATCAAGCGCAACATCGTCGTCGGAAAGCATCAAGCGCAACGTCTTCGTCGGAGCAGCATCAAGCGCAACATTGTCGCAACACTGTCGCCGAAGCAGTATCAAGCGCAACATCGTGGCCGGAACAGTATCAAGTGCAACATCGTTGGAGCATCGTCGTCAGAGCAGTATGAAGAGCAACATCGTCATTGGAGCAGCATCAAGCGCAACATTGTCGTCGGAGCAATATCATCATCGTCGTCGTCGTCGGAGCAGTAGCAAACGCAACATAGTCGGAGCATCGTCGTCGGAGCAGTATGAAGAGCAACATCGTCGTTGGAGCAGCATCAAGAACAACGACGCCGGAGGCAGTATCAAGCACAACATTGTCGCCGGAGCAGTATCAAGCGCAACATCGTAGAAGCATCATCGTCGGAGCAGTATTAAGAGCAACGTCGTCGCAACATCTTTGCCGCAGCAGTATCAAAAGCAACATCGTTGCTGCAGCTGTATCAAGAGCAACGCCGTTGCTGCAGCAGTATCAAGAGCAACATCGTAACATCGTTGCTGCAGCAGTATCAAAAGCAACATCGTTGCTGCAGCAGTATCAAGAGCAACATCATAACATCGTTGCTGCAGCAGTATCAAAAGCAACATCGTTGCTGCAACAGTATCAAGAGCAACATCATAACAACATCGTTGCTGCAGCAGCATCAAGAACAACGTCGTCGTTTGGAGCAGCATCAACAGCAACATCGTCGTCGGAGCAGCATCAAGAACAACATCGTCGTCGGAGCAGCATCAAGAACAACATCGTCGTCGGAGCAGCATCGAGAACAACGTTGTCGTCGGAGAAGCATCAAGAACAACATCGTCGTCGGAGCAGCATCAAGAACAACATCGTCGTCGGAGCAGCATCAAGAACAACATCGTCGTCGGAGCAGCATCAAGAACAACATCGTCGTCGGAGCAGCATCAAGAACAACGTCGTCGTCGGAGCAGCATCAAGAACATCGTCGTCGGAGCAGCATCAAGAACAACATAGTCGTCGGAGCAGCATCAAGAACATCGTCGTCGGAGCAGCATCAAGAACATCGTCGTCGGAGCAGCATCAAGAACAGCGTTGTCGTCGGAGCAGCATCAAGAACGTCGTCGGAGCAGCATCGAGAGCAGCATAAATGTCAGAGCATCATCATGAACAACATCGTCGTTGCAGCAGTATCAAGAACAACATCGTCGTTGGAGCAGTATCAAGTGCAACATCGACGGAGCAGTATCAAGTACATGTTCGCGCAGCAGTATCGAGTGCAAGATCGTTGCAACTACATCGTTGGAGCAGTATCAAGCGTAACATCATCCCCGGAGCAGCATCAAGAACAACGTTGTCGTCGGAGCAGCACCAAGAACAACATCGTCCTCGGAGCAGCATCAAGAACATCGTCGTCGGAGCAGCATCAAAAACAACATCGTCGTCAAAGCAGCATCAAAAACATTGTCGTCGGAGCAGCATCAGGAACAACGTCGTCAAAGCAGCATCAAGAACATCGTCGTCGGAGCAGCATCAAGAACATCGTTGTCGGAGCAGCATCAAAAACAACATCCTCATCAAAGCAGCATCAAAAACATCGTCGTCGGAGCAGCATCGAGAGCAACGTAGTCGGAGCAGTATCAAGAACGTCGTTGGAGCAGCATCAAGAACATCGTTGTCGGAGCAGTATCAAGCGCAACATCGTCGTCGGAGCGGTATCAAGCGCAACATTGTCGTCGGAGGAGTATCAAGCGCAACATCGTCGTTGGAGCAGTATCAAGCGCAACATCGTTGTTTGAGCAGTATCAAGCGCAACATCGTCGTCGGAGCAGTATCAAGCGCAACATCGTCGCAACATCGTCGCAGCAGTATCAAGAACAACGTCGCGGAGCAGTTTTCAAGCACAACATCATCGGAGCAACATCGTCGTCAGAGCAGTATCAAGCGCAACATCATCGTCGGAGCAGTATCAAACACAACATCGTCGTCGGAGCAGAATCAAGCGCAACATCGTCGTCGGAGCAGTATCAAACGCAACATCGTCGTTTGAGCAGTATCAAGCGCAACATCGTCGTCGGAGCAGTATCAAACGCAACATCGTCGTTTGAGCAATATCAAACGCAACATCGTTGTTGGAGCAGTATCAAACGCAACATCGTCGTCGGAGCAGTATCAAGCGCAACATCGTCGTCGGAGCAGTATCAAACGCAACATCGTCGTCGGAGCAGAATCAAGCGCAACATCGTCGTCGGAGCAGTATCAAACGCAACATCGTCGTTTGAGCAGTATCAAGCGCAACATCGTCGTCGGAGCAGTATCAAACGCAACATCGTCGTTTGATCAGTATAAAGCGCAACATCGTCGTCGGAGCAGTATCAAGCGCAACCTCATCGTTGGAGCAGCATCAAGCGCAACATCGTCGTCGGAGCAGTATCAAGAGCAACATCGTCGTCGGAGCAGTATCAAGCGCAACATCGTCGCAGCAGTATCAAGAACAACGTCGCCGGAGCAGTTTTCAAGCACAACATCATCGGAGCAACATCGTCGTCGGAGTTGCATCAAGCGCAACATCGTCGTCGGAGCAGAATCAAGCGCAACATCGTCGTTGGAGCAGTATCAAGCGCAACATCGTCGTCGGAGCAGTATCAAATGCAACATCGTCGTTTGAGCAGTATCAAGCCCAACATCGTCGTTGGAGCAGTATCAAGTGCAACATCGTCGTTGGAGCAGCATCAAGAGCAACATCGTCGTCGGAGCAGTATCAAACGCAATATCGTCGTTGGAGCAGTATCAAGCGCAATATCGTCGCAGCTGTATCAAGAACATTGTCTGAGCAGTATCAAGAGCAACATCGTTGCAACATCGTCGTCGGAGCAGTATCAAACGCAACATCTTCGTTGGAGCAGTATCAAGCGCAACATCGTTGCAACATCGTCGCAGCAGTATCAAGAACAACGTCGCCGGAGCAGTTTTCAAGCACAACATCGGAGCAACATCGTCGTCGGAGCAGCATCAAGAGCAGCATCATCGCCGGAGCAGTATCCACAACTCAAAAATGTAAGTACACACATTTGTTTTGTTGGTCCTCTGTTAAAGCTTCAAGGTTCTCTCCAAGGTGAGATTTTTGTGTATGCGACCGCTTCCCCCCCCCCCCCCCCCACACACACACACACATTCTTTAAGGTAGCTGCATTCTGACTTCGGAGGAGATTGTCTAAACACACCAGTTGTGTTTGCATTAGTTTTTTCATTACAAATCTGCCTCCTCTCCAACACGCACAGCCTACTTCTTTTGGGTTTTAATTTGGTGCGTAAGATGTTTTAAGGTGTGTTGTGACATCGGAATCGGTTATGGTCTATCGGAGGACTTTCAGGCGAGAGGTAAGAAATGATGTTAACACCGGGAAAACCATTCCTTGAACGGTTGCTGTGGTGGTGATCAAGCCGTTTAGATCACGAGAACAATAGTTTTAACCTACTGTGCTATCCGCCCTACCAAATGTTCTAAATTTTTTAGCTTCGTTTTTAAATCGTATTGGTGGTACTATAAAGCTGTAGGATGGCTTGCTGAATTTTAGTGTTTTTACAAAGCCATACAGTAACAGAAATTAATCCACACGCATTTGCAAGTCTGCATCTTAATTTTGTTCCCAAAAATATTTTTTTAATCCCAAACTTTTATTTTTCTCTATTGTGGATAAGGACTAATGAGATAATCCTGTGTATTTTTACATCCTGTCCCGTGTGTATGCAGTTGTCAATTTTGTGATCGTTCCCCAGACTTACATGAACTGTTCTCCGAAACGTGAACGGGCTCTTACTTGTAGGCAAGGATGTTGTTGCGTGTGTCGACACGGGACACTGATATATCGTCTCATCTAAAGGAGAGAAGTTAATTATCAATGTGCTCGTTGAGCTTCAATATTGGACCCTAAGTTCCGAACTCTTCATGACA
Source organism: Rapana venosa (assembly GCA_028751875.1). Taxonomy (NCBI): domain Eukaryota; kingdom Metazoa; phylum Mollusca; class Gastropoda; order Neogastropoda; family Muricidae; genus Rapana; species Rapana venosa. The sequence continues at coordinate 37,512,379 of CM054134.1, read as the reverse complement.
AACAAACAAATCACTTAGTCATTTTGCTACTCACATCCTTCGGCAATAAGTCGTTACTTTCAATAATTAATGGCTTAATTGCATAAATCTATTTTAGTATGAAGTTTGTAAAAAATGAGTCTGGGTGCATAACAGGCTGATGCATGAAGTCAAGTGAAAAAATCATTTCATTCATATTCCGGATTATTGACATGGAAATCTAACCCCTACAAAAGAAAACTATCACGTTCGAAAAAAGTAATAGCGTGTGGTGTAGAAATATTAAATATGCAATGTATACCCCTTCAGTCATAAATAGATTTCTATGCCTGAAATTCGGGATGCTCCCCCCACTGGAGGAACGCCTACCGCCAACAAGAGCAGCGCCACCCATTGTTTGTCCTTTTCCTGTCTGCATAGGTCCCTTCCCTTCCAGTGTGGCTTTTTCCCTACAAAAATTGTTGCCCAGCACTTTTTGTTGACCGCCGTGGGATTTTTATGTGCGCAAATGCGTGATGATGCACCACAGAACTTGTGTCTAACTCTGATCCGAAACGAATAGTACCCAGACCACGACCACTTAGTCTACCCAATGCCTTTAAAATTTTCGGGCACAAACAGGGGATCGAACAACTCAGTCGGGACATTCTGGCTTTTAGGCCGGTGCATTACCCTCTAGACCACTGATCACAAATATGAAAACTATCCCACCCTGGATATCACTGAAAACAATTTCGGTTCTTTTTTACCCAGAGTGCCTATTTTTCTACGTGCGTGCTATTTTCGATATTGCACGTCATAGTTGTGAATACGTCCTAAAATGACGTAACTACGTCGTTTGGTTTTTTTTAATTTGTTCCGCCGCTAGGCTTTAGCATTTGAGTTACAATGGTGGAAGTTTGCATATTCGACGGTTTTTTCCCTTTATCAACTAACTTCGGAATGATAGTTATTTATTTATAAATTTTAATTCATTTCGGGATAACAGAGTAAGCATTCATGTGTTTCTTTACATCAGTCCCCGTGAGTATGCGATTTGTAAAATTGGTCATCCGTTCCACCGGAGCACAATGGCCTACTATCCGAAAAGCAGAACGGGTCTTCAAAGTGCACGCAGTGAAGCATGGCTAAATAAGAGGACCAGCGTGCACGCGCATTTTTTTTCTGTTTGAAATTGTTCTACGTTCTCCCTTCTTGCACGGCTACTCTATCGAAAAGCGGAATGGGTTTTAACCGGAGTATGAAGATAGTTTCTGCGCCCGTTCGGCCTTCCAAGACCACGGTTTCTCGTCTCATATCTGAGGGACCTTAGGGCCGATTGGAGTGGTACTTCTTAAATGCTCGACAGTAACTATGGTTTTGTCCAAGGTACAAAAAATCGGTATGATACAGAGGGCGGGGAAGGCGGGGGAGGGGGGGGCGGGGGTACTCTTATTAACAGAATGCCTAGTAGTGGTTCGATTTCAGGCCAAAGATCACAAGCGCCTGCTCAATCACAGGCAATCCCGCCCACTAAATATAGTTTTCAGAGTATTTGGGTGTTGGGGTTTATTTTCAGCTTCCTTAATTTCGAGATAATGGATATGACTCATAGGTTTTTATTGTTTTCATTCCAATCCTTTTGTGTATGCGTTTTTTAAATTGTTATCTGTTACCCTGGACACACAGCAGACTACTCTTACGCCCGGGGAACACAGGTTTTACATGAGAGTAGATGTTCTGCGAGCGTTCGCACGCAGGACCTCGGTTTAAGGACTTTTGATCCATTAAACCTGGCCTTCACCCGTTCTAACCACTAGCTCTCTTCCCCTAACCCCTCCCTCCTTTCTTCCCCAATGTCTGTTTGAATCGGTTCTTAAATAATTTCTTTTTCACCCCCCCCCCCCCCCCTCCATCTAATATAAAACCACAAAAACCCCAAACAAAACCCAAGGCAAGTCCCAGGTGAACTGTATTTTGTTTCCCCGATCACTACAAACGGAATCCAACAGTTTTATTTATTTATTCTTTTAATTCGAGGATAATGGAATAAGCAATCGTATGCTTTTTTACATCCTTCCCCGTGTGTATGGGGTTTTGTAAATTTTGTCATATGTTCCCACGGGACACAATGACCCACTCTTACGAAAAGTGGAGCAGGATTTAACGTGTGCGGAAGATGTTCTGCAATATGTTAAAGTTGATCGAAATAATCACAATGTCTTTGCTGCAAAAGCCTTTTTGTTGTTCACAACATTCGGGTCATGTTTTTCTCAAGATGTTTTCTTTATGGTTCCTCGACTAGATCTCCGCGATTTGCCAATGGTGATATTTTCCGTAGGCGACTGTTCACCCACCATTAAGGTAGCCACATTCCGACTTCTAGATGATGTCTATAAAACATCAGTTCGCGCGAATGGATATTTTAACATCTTGTCATCCGTTCCTACCGGCACGAGATGGACTACTCTTACGAAATATGGAACGGGTTTTAATATTTCGGAAGATGTTTTTGCATGGGTTCGCACACCGAACTTTGGTTTATAGCCTCATCCAAAAAAGGGGAGGGGGAAGTGGAGTTGGTTTATAGTCTCATCCGAAGGACTTTCGGGGGAATGGAGTTGGTATATAGGCCCAATCGACTTTCGGGGAAATGGCATCGGTACTGATGCAAAGGGCAAAAAATCCCCACAAACGGGCGTCTCTGTAGTGGCTCGAACCCGGGCCATCAGATCACGAGCTCAACGCTCTAACCACTAAGCTATCCCGCTCCTGATTTAAGTCTTTACTTTAAATCCGGCAGACTCTGAACTTATCTTGCTTCATAATTATACGAATTAGTTGTGAGATCTGACAAAACTGTAGCGGAAAATGACTAGGCGAACATTATTTACGTGTGCATTTCTGAGATCAAATTCACCGTTTTATTTTATTTATGTATTTATTCTTTTATATCGAGGATATTGGAATAAGCTCTCACATGCTTTTCATATCCAGTTCCCCGTGTGTATGTAGTTTTGTAAATATTGTCATCTATTCCCACAGGCACACAATGGCCTACTCTTTCCAAGAGGGAACAGGATTTAACGTGAGCGCAAGATATTCTGCGCACGTCAACACACGGGGCCTCGATTTATAGTCTTGTCGGAAGGATTTCTGGGGAGAGCGGAGTCTGCACTGATGTTTACTCCAGGGAAAAAATCCCCTTAAACGGGATTCGAACTCGAATCGTCATATTGCGAGCGCAAATTTCTAACCACTAGACTATCCCGCCCCCCCCCCCCCCCCCCCCCTCTTTTCCTCTTTAGGAACTGTAAATGTTCTCAAATGCCCATGGTTTTGGAGGGTGGGGGTGGGGTAGGGGGGTAGTTTAGATAGCATTGATACATTTTTAAGTGACTGAATTGATATGTTTGATCATGTAAACTGTGGGGATTGCTAAGGCTGGTTGTTGTTGTTACTGTTTTTAGGGGTTCTGGTGCCGAACCAAAGTACCAAGCAGCGCAACGGCCTGAAGTGACCAGTTCCAGACTACAGGTAACGGTCAACGAGGAAGGGGACAAGATTGGATCGGATTGGACTTTAAAAAAATGAATCCAAGTTATTGGTTAGTTCTCAAAGAACTTTGTCTTCATACGTCTTGGGGGACTAGCAAACATGTTTGCTTTCTCAGCAGAATCAAACCAAACGATTAGGAAAATGCCTTCACAATAATCTATCCCTCTAAATGCTATATATCTTTTCCCTTCTTCCCCAAAAGCTCGGACAGCAATTATTCTGTCATATGAGCAAAAATGCGTTGCGCTGCCGTCAAGCGCCTGTCAAATCGGGTCCAGCGCATCCCACTTCAGCATGGGAGAGAATTGTTATCTTTTAAGCCTTTCTGGGAAAAAGGCAGGAGAATGGACCAAGAAGAAAAATATAAAGAGGATGACATGGAAAAACAAGGCAGAAACAATGAGAGGGATAGAAAAGAGGGAAATTCTTTGCACAGAATTTCCAGAAGGGGGGATGCTATTTATTATTTATACTGACGCCCCCAGCCCCACCCCACCCCCCCACCCCCCACCCCCAATCCCATGGGGGATTTTTTTAACATAGAAAATAGGTAAATATGTTCCATAAATTATGCATCCGTTGGGAAACTCAGTGGTCGGAGACCAGAAACATCGAAATTGGAAAATAAGACAATTGAATAGTCGATGACTTTGGCCCGGAGTTTAGAAAAAATCCCAGAAATGACTTTACAAAGGATCCTGGTCATGAGATAACTCTACCCAGGACTGTTCGTTGCAAAATTCCGAGAGAACAGTTCAGCATTGAAGTTTTCTGATGATTCATTGGAAATCCGAGAGAGTAATTCAAGTCGGAAGATAGATAAGTTTTTTGATGATAGCAATATTGGTAACGAGTTTCAGGGTATTAACAAATGTGAGTGATGAATTTTACCAGTGGTATACCATTCCACACTTTCTGTCTGTCTCTCTGTCTGTCTCTCTGTCTGTCTCTCTCTGTCTGTCCGTGTGTGTGTGCGTGTGTGTGTGTGCGTGCGTGCGTGCGTGTGTGTGCGTGCGTGCATGTGTGTGTATTTGTGTGTGCGCGCGGTTTCGTGTGGTCTGTGTGTGTGCTTGCGTTTTGTGTGTGCGTTTGCTTGTGTGCGTACGTGTGTGTGTGTGTGTGTGTGTGTGTGTGTGTGTGTGTGTGTGTGTGTGTGTGTGCGTGCGTGCGTGCGTGGGTGTGCGTGTTCGTCTGCGTGCGAGCGTGTGTGTGTTGTGGGGAGGAGGTACCCTGGTTGGAAGGAGAGGTAAGGAAGGGAAAGGGATGCTTAGGAGGGGTCGGGTAGAGCCGTGAGACAGAAAAAAAGAGGCTGGTAATTTTTCTTACACCGTTTTTTTTTTTTGACTTTTTTTAAACGGATGGCGCTTGTCCAAAAGTGTCTCCGATTTCATGGCGACAGCAAAACTGTTAAAGCAACTTGCTCAAAAATACTTCCCGCTTGAAATTGTTTTAATTTTGACCATAATGGAATAAGCACTTACTGAGTGCTTTGTAAAAAAAACAACCCAGTCTCCGTGTGCATGTGGTTTTTTGTGAGTAGTCATCCCTTTCCCACTCGGCACACAAAGGCGTACACTTTGGAAAGGCAGAAAAGGTTTGGACGTGTGCGGAAGATGTTCTGCGTGCGTTCACACACTCGGCACCTCTTCGGTTTACAGTGTTATTTGAAAGACTTTTCTGCGGGGTAGGAAAAAGATAGTACACCTGAGAAATTTGCAGACACCGTAGTCCAGTGCACAGCCTTACCTGTTCACAGGACTGGTGATTTTGATTCATAGCTCCATGCTTTTGCGAGCCATGTACCGTTGTGTCTACAGCTACACACCCGTTTGTCTAAGAGCTAGTTGTGTCCGCATGTCCCTCAGACCGACCAGCTGACAGACAACCCTTGCATGCTTGTTGACTAACACTGGCACTCGCACTTGGCTAACCTCAACCCTAACCCTGGCCCCCACATGTGGACACAAATGGCAGGAAGATAAAATGGTTGTAAGCTGACACAACGACTCAAAATTGTTTTTCTTCATGCGGTTGGTGGGAGGAGGGGGGGGGGGGGGTTAGAGTAAGATGTTCTGGGTGCCTTTCGCACCTGGAACTTCAGAGTATAGTCACATCCGAAGAACTATTTGGAGGAGTGGAGTTGGCACTGATGTTAACTCCAGAGGGAAAGTTTTCCGCTTGAACGAGACTCGAACCCGAGTCAGCAGATCACGAGCGTGATGCGCAACTCTCTAACCAGGCTATCCCTCCCCCTCAGAGAGAGAGAGAGAGGGAAGGAGAGAGAGGGGGAGAGAGAGAGAGAGAGGAGAGAGAGTAGGAGAGAGAGAGAGGAGAGAGAGTGAGGGAGAGAAGGGAGGAGAGAGAGAGAGAGAGAGGGAGAGCGAGAGAGAGCGAGAGAGAGAGAGAGGAGAGAGAGAGAGAGAGAGAGAGAGAGAGGAGAGAGAGAGAGAGAGAGAGGGGCACAGAAAGAGTAGAGTGGCGGAGAGCGCGGAGAGGGAGAGAGAGCGGAGAGGAGAGAGGAGAGAGAGAGAGAGAGAGAGTGAGAGACGAGAGAGAAGAGAGAGAGAGAGAGAGAGCGCGCGCGAGCGGAGAGTAGGAGAGAGAGAGATATAGAGAGAGAGGGAGAGAGAGGGAGGGAGAGAGAGAGAGAGAGAGAGAGAGAGAGTGTGTGTGTGTGTGTGTGTGTGTGTGTGTGTGTGTGTGTGTGTGTGTGTGTGTGTGTGTGTGTGTGTGTGTGTGTGTGTGTGTGTGTGTGTGTGTGCGTGTGTTCTGCATGCACATCTACCGAATGGTATACCACAGGCATTTGTCATCACCAGTGTTATCTTCCGCGCCCGTTGTGTTAAAGAAATCTTTTCAGCTGTTTGATGTGCGGATTTAAACATTGAATAGTAAAGAAAAAAAAACGCCAAAATTTTGGAAAGGATGGAGGTCAAGCATTGAAGCGTGGCACAAAAAACCCCGCTGTATTTGTTATAAAAGAAAACGGTCTGTGTACCTTTTATTTACCAACCTTTCGTTGGAAAAAGCCAAATAGCTCAGTGGTCAGAGCACTTGCTCTCCCCAAGTTTAGGTAAAGCAGCGTTGAGCGTGGGGAAGGACGACCGTTCGTGCGTCTCGGCTTCCGTACAGTCCTCCAGTTCACCCAGTTGTAAATGAATGCCTGCCGTCTTTAGGGGCAGGGAAGGTAAAGCAGCGAGGGAGAGGAGATGGGCGCAGCCTTTAAGATGCTGGCCCTTAGAGAAGCTTAAGTTTTCCGACACTTCGCTCCCCAACGACCGCATAGGCTATGGAAGTATCTTTACCTTTTTTGTTATATTAGTAAAAGCAGTTTTCCTCTTTGCTTTACAAAACTTGAAGCAGAAAACATTTTGTATTTCATTTTATAATGGGCATAAGATTGCGGAAATCTTGTATTGGTGTGTCCTGTTACCTAATTTCGTTCTTGACTTTAGCTTTGCCGTAGGTCAGGGACATGCCCATTACCCAGGTCATAGCACTCCCAGCCCATTGATAGACTGCTCCATCTGCATTTCTCCTAGCAATCTTTGATTTTCATACAAAGAATAACGGAATAAGGACGATAAAACTGAGAAAAGAATAAGTGGGAGTAAATGTTGGAGGCCTCACACAAAAAAAACAAGAAAACCCAACAAAATCTGGTTGTATTGGCAAGACTAAAGGGAAAGATTTTTATATGGATTTCTGGTTTCTCGCATTTGCCCAACCTTTGTACTGTATCTGTTATGTCAATTTGTGCTAATTTTCTGCAAGTATGGAAATTCCATTTCATATGTCTGTAGTAAAAAAACAACATTCCAGTGTAGCAAATTTTGCGAAATGTATTCTAGCAGATCACTGTGATAATATAGTGTGGTACAGGTTGTCGGTTTTTGTTTAGCCTGTCTTATTGCTTTCACCTTTGCACCCAAAGAAAACCTGGGTTGTGTAAAACTAGAAAATGTAGTTTAGTCTGGGTTTGTTGTTGTTTTTGATAGTTGGTCGTAAACTTTTACAAGCAGTTGTACGAAACACTTGGCTGTATATTTTTGTTGTGGGAGCTTTAAATCACTGTGTTCAAGCTAAAGAAAAACGTGCCTTTCAGCAAGCAATGCTGGTGGACAGCTAGTCTTGTATTTAAAGGGCTTGCCTTTTTGGAATTTTTTTCTTGTCATTTACAACTTTGCCATTATGTGTTGAAACATGTATAGTTTTCTTAGACTGAAATTACCTCAACTTTTCCTTTCTTTTTGCTTTTTTCTTTGTCTTTTTGGATGGTACTTCATTTAAGTACTGAGTGCAAAGTGAAACAGTTTACTGCTGACGCCTTTTTTCCTTTTTAATTGCAAACGATAACATTTTGGGTTTTGTCATCTCGTGCATTGCCCATTGTAGTTATAGATTTTTTTTTTATAATTCTAACATAGCCTGACTGGAAATGTATGAAACAGAATACACGTTTGCAACTCGATTTTGATGACCTTCATGTGATGATAGAGGATTTACACACAAAGATTTCAGCTGTAATCAACATTGCTTCCATTTTTTCCTATTGACAGCCCTGTACAAAATTGATGAATAACCTGAATATGTTTCGTAGGTTTTTGGGTTTTTTTAAAAGTGGTGAGCACACACCACTGACACTTGGCTACCCAAACTGACTTTCTTTCCTGAGAAAAATAAGTTTGCACAACTTTTTTAAAACATACAAGCTGATGTTTTGCACTTACCCATAAAAGGTGTCTGTGCTTTCTGGTTGTAAAGATTACACGGCTGGAACTGAAACGCATTTTGGCACTTCTGTGTTTGAAACCTATACTAGGAATTAACACAATCATTCTGGGTGTTTTTTTCAAAAGGTATGAGAAATTCAAAAGCAAACGAAAAGTCAGTGGGTCTGTCATAGTGTCACTGCTGGTCAGAGCATTGGGAAAAGCCTACCTCCCCCTTCAGCCAAAAAAGAGAGGCTGGAGTTAGGGTTGGGTAGCCGGCTCGCAGCTGATGGAAAAGGGAAACGGCAGAATGAGTTGTACACAGGGCCGTCAAACCTTGATGAAATGTCATACAAATCTGAAATGTTCCACAAATCTGAAATGTTCTACAAGTCTGAATTGTGATACAAATGTGAACTGTTCTACAAATCTGGTGAAATGTTCTACAAATATGATGAACTGTTCTACAAATCTGTAATGTTCTACAAACCTGCCGCAAGGAAGATAAAAAAATAAAACAAAAACTTGACCATGGTCTTTGTTCTGTTCATGAATGACTGTGTAGAGTATGTCCCTCTCTCCTCTCTCTCCCTTCCTCCCTCTCTCTCTCTCTCTCTCTCTCTCTCTCTCTCTCTCTCTCTCTCTCTCTCTCTCTCTCTCTCTCTCTCTTCTCTCTCTCTCTCTCTCTCTCCCTCTTTCTCCCTCCCTCCTCTCTCTCTCCCCCTCTCTCCCCCTCACTCTCTCCCTCTCTCTATGTGCACAAGATCACGGCAACACATCACATAATTATAAATCTCTTGTCTGTCTGTCTCTGTATCCCCCCCCCCTCTCTCTCTCTCTCTCTCTCTCTCTCTCTCTCTCTCTCTCTCTCTCTCTGTCTCCCCTCTCACATTCCTTACATTGTGATGTACTTAATCAGTCTTACGCAAACAACTCCTACAGGTTTAGATTATTCAAATGCCTGTCATAAATAAAATACTTAACATTTTATTTTCCAAAATACATGTTATGTGGCTGTGAATTAAATGCATCCGGGACAACACCCCTCTCTATCTATCTATCTATCTATCTATAATAAGCGTGTGTGTGTGTGTGTGTGTGTGTGTGTGTGTGTGTGTGTGTGTGTGTGTGTGTGTGTGTGTGTGTGTGTGTGTGTGTGTGTGTGTGTGTGTGTGTACCATACTATACCATACCTATAAAAGCGCTTTATAAATAACTTAATGTTTTATTTCAGTAAGCAGAAACGAAATAACTATCCACCCACAGTCACACACTGATGTTAATACTATATTACACAGACACGTGTATGCAAATGAGCTCTCTGCAAAATATAAAAGCACATAATTTATGCAACCGTAAGGTTATCCGATAAATATCTATATTTGCAGATTTGTAGATGTAAACATAAGACAAAATTGAACTCGCACCCACGCGCGCGCACACACACCTGCACAAACAACACACACACACACACACACACACACACACACACACACACACAACACACCACACACACACACACAGAGTACACACTACAGACACACTTCCGCATAATAAAATAAAATATTAACACATGATTATTTTTTTAAACGCTAATATACTTGTTAAAGAACTACACACAACACACAAACAAATCAATCAGCAAATAGAGGGAAAGAAAAAACCCAACAAAAAACGATACAAAAAAACCAACGATAACAATAACAACAGCTCATAATTTTTTTTAAAAAACACCTGAACGATTCAACCATTTAGAAAGTTGATAAAAAGATGGTTTTTTCTCTACCTAACCCCTCCCCTTCTTACCCCCCCCCCCCCTCCCATCCCTACCCGCCCACCCCCATACCCCCCAAAGGCTGTTTCCTTCCTCAAGCTGGCTGTATAACGAAGGGAAACATGAGTTTATGGTGATTTGTAAACCTTTTTATCTCACTGATTAATTTAGTGCAGGCGCTTCGGGAGTACAATAATAAGAGGAAGGGGGATATCAAGATTGTATACGGTCACACACACACACACTGCTATAATTATATACATACATATACATATCTATATATACATATCTATACATATCTATATATACATATCTATATATACATATATTATATATATATATATATATATATATGTATATATATAATATATATATATATATATATATATATATATATATATATATATATATATATCTGTGTAAGTGTATGTGTATATATATATACACACACGAGCGCATGCATATATATGAACGTGTACGCCCAAGCGTTCACAAATGTACACACATACACACAACTCCCACACACACAAACACACACACATACACACACACACACACACAACACACATATATATATATATATAATATATATATATATATATATATATATATATATATATATATATATATATATCTGTGTGTGTATGTGTATATATATACACACATTCGCGCATGCATATATGGACGTGTACGCCCAAGCGTTCACAAATTTACACACACACACACACACACACACACACACACACACACGTACGTACATGCACGCATGCACACGCAAACACATAATTATACACACTCGTGCATATGGACGCACATTCACACAGATATAAATAGTTGCGCACATGCTCACACACACACACACACACGCGCGCACACATGTACACGCATGTACGCACTCACACACACAATCATTCATAGCAATGCACGTAAATGTACACATATTCTCTCTCTCTCTCTCTCCCTCTCTCTCTCTCTCTCTCTCTCTCTCTCTCTCTCTCTCTCTCTCTCTCTCTCTCTCTCTCTCTCTCTCTCTCTCTCTCTCTCTCTCTCTCTCTCTCTCTATCTATCTATCTTTCTCTCTCTCTCTTGCTCGCTCGCTCGCTCTCGCTCTCTCCCTCACTCACACACCACACACACACACACACACACCACACACACACACACACACACACACACACACACAGGGGGACGGGATAGCCTAGTGGTTAGAACATTGCGCTCGCAATCTGACGACACCGGTTCGATTCCCGTTCAAGGGGATATTTTCCCCTGGAGTAAACATCAGTGCAGACTCCACTCTCCCCAAAAGTCCTTCGGATGAGACTATAAACCGAGACCTCGTGTACAAACGCACGCAGAACATCTTACGCACACGTTAAATCATGTTCCGCTTTTCGTAGGAGTAGGCCATTGTGTGCCGGTGGAAACGGATGAGAAAATTTACAAAACCGCATGCACACAGGGACTGGATAAAAAAAAAAGCACCTAAGTGCTTATTCCATTGTCCTCGATATAAAAGGATAAAACAAAACAAAAATGTAGGCGCTTCGGGAGTAGAATAATTATGGAAGGGAAGGGGTGGGATTGAAGATGTGAAAGGATATAAAGATTGTACACGTCACATAGCCAGAAGGGTCTAAGTATCAAAGTTTTAAATTTTCACTTCTTTATATGACTGGACTCGGAAACAGGCCTGTTTTATTATAGAAGTAGACATTTTCCAGTATGGTGATTAATTATCAGTTTATTGATCAGAACTCAAACCTGTCATACAAAAAAGGGCTAAGTGATGTCTAGCAGAAGGCGCTTATGGATGCTAGCAGGTTCGGACTGTGGCTTGAAGTCACAGTCACCAGACTGAGGAACAGGCCAAAGAGTGTGACCAACACACTAGCAGGTTGAGAAAGCATTGCAGGTGGCCACTGGTGGGGGTTGACTGGCCGCCTCAAAACGTTGATGGTGCCCATCTCCTCTCCCTCACTGCTTTACCTTCCCTCACCCTAAAGAGGCAGGTACCATAAACGGTCACCCATCCAAATGGTAACCACGCTCAATGCTGCTTAACCTTGGCTGGGGGGAAGCGAGAGCTCCGACCACTGAGCTATCCCGACCCCGGGACAGAACAGGAAATAGAGTTCAGCAGTCTTTTGCCCATTACCACAAGCACATGATGGATCGTCTGCTATAGTTATTAGTCCTTGAAAATATGGAGACATCAAAACAGTGAATAAACCATGAAAATCATGAACACATTGTGAATAATATGTGTACGACTTTCTGGTATAAAATCTGGTAAAAAATTAAAACATGGACACCAACCGCAATACTGAATAGCAACACACACACAATTCATAAATAAAAGCCTACTTCGCGTTAATAGCAATCCATTTTTTAAAATGACAACAACAATAGAAGCAGCAGACAACACAACAACATCAACAAAATCAACAAAACAAACAAAAATCAACAAACAGTAACAACACAAAATCAACAAAAACAGCAGTGCAAAACGCAACAAAACAACAAACACACACACAAACACAACACACACACACACACACACACACACACACACACACACACACACACACAATCTACGACGGTTCGAATCCGATAAAGCTAGATATGAGATAACCGTACATAACTTAGACTTGATCATTTCACCCACACCACTCACTTACTCATATAACAAATGCTACATCTCTTATGGACACCTATCATGCTAACAACATCAGAGAATGGACCAGAACGAATATCCAATATATAATATCCAACTTGAAAAGACGTAATGATTTGAACAGAAACGATGACTGCACTACTGCCAGCCGAGGACCGAATGGATGGAGGAGCTTCCACAGCATCGCTTCGTTCTCCCACGACCGCCAGTCACGACTGATATGATGATGTGATATGATGAAATTGATGATGATTATGATGGATGATATGATTCAATGTGTGTATGACAGAAAAATGTGTGGTTTTAAAACAACATAATGCTAATGGATGCTTTAACTGAACTGTACTATGCTCGAATGTTATTATTGCTCAGAGCTTTGAGCTTTCTCAATGAAACCTACTATACAAGTGTCTGTTTACATGGCATTACCTTACATCACTTCAATCCATGTAAGCAGACATAACTGAGAGTCAGTTATAACAACCTCTGAATACTATTAATCTCAACATCCATTGCAAGGTAAATACAGCAATAGAAAACAAACAAACGTAACCTCTATTCCAGTTATTGGCCTCTCCGAACTTGTGCCCAATACTTACACAGGGCCATGGCTACTACTCATAACATGACCCTATCACAGTTGCCAAAGAAAGCCTTTATTTGTCACTCACTTGACATCATTGGTCACATGCAACATGCTGCAGACATACTGGGAATTAAAGGCAGAAATTTGGCAATAAAGACCTTTATGGAATGCTCAGACAACAACCACTGTTATCTGACATCATTATGATTTTATCTCACATGCGTTGCGCTGCCGTTAAGCACCTGACAAGTCCGGCCCAAGGGATCCAACTTTGCCATGGAAAGCAATTTTCTTTTATGTCTTGAAAAAGGCAGGAGAATGGAGCAAGAAAGCAGAAAACAGACAAGGAGGAGACAGGAAGAAAAGGAACAATGCAAAAGCAAACAAAGGGATAGAAAAGAGGGAATCCCAGCACAACATTTTCAGGTGGAGATGCTATTTATACTGAGAGGCCCCCGCATCCCCATGGGTGATAGCAATAAAGACAAAAAAGAGGAGAAACGATAGAAGAACTTCTGAAAGAAAACTTTCTGCAAAGACAGATAAGCTATTAAGAAGATCAAATACTAGCACATGTAAGTATGAATTTTAAGCTTTCCCCAATGCGCTCTTAAAATTCCCACACTCGGCAGTTCAGTACATTGAAAATGTATTTAAAAAATATCAAGCATGCACCCGAGCTCTGTCTCCCCCCCCCCCCCCCCCCCTCCCCCCCCAACCCATCTTCCGCCATCTTCTTTCACACTAACTTATACAACTAGTTTGACACGCACTGGGTGTATTTCATAGCAGTAACGTTTTTCATGCAAGGAAACTCTCCAAGGGGGAAAACTAGTGGGGGCTAAAACAGAAAAAGGCACACACACACAAGTTAGTCATGGTACTACCACTGCCTAACCCCATAATCTGTGTACTCTCCCACAAAGTCAATACAAGGTCAAAACTAGGCAAAAAAGAAGAACACAAATGCGCAGTATGCTTTCTGAGTTTCGCTTCAGTGAGGTTATGCCCTGTGTTTAGGAAAGGCTGCGGCCTCAAATCATCAGCAATGGCCTCGTGCATTCTGACAGCAGATTACTGCCTGTCAGAAAAAAACGGTCACTCGTGCAGCAGTGCACTGGTCCTCACGTGAGCTACGCACTGAGGATATCATCGAAAATAGAACTAAGCAGAGAGAAATGAAAGGTGGCAGACAGACAATGTGGCATTTTGGGGGAGATATCGTCATTCTCTCAAATCAAGTTCAAATAAAGAAAAGACTAAATTTTCATGTAACAGGCTAACACCAATACTCTTTCAAGAAAAAACAAATTAATACACCACACTCCAGATACCATCTTTTCTCAATGTGGCTCCAACATTCGATGGTCATGGTTTTGAAGCCAGAGTTTAGTTTATATTTAACAATAACATCCTGGAAAAGTGGCAAAGAGCTTATGTGAGGTTTAACGTATGATGCATAACTATGCTCTTTTATTAAAAAGTTTACTTAAAACAAAATGTGTTGTTGCATGTCCCCCACCTTAACACCCTGGAGGTCACTGTGACTATGCACTCTGACTCACTCATCTTACTTTAAATCCACTGAGTCGCAAGAACACAACTGAAGAATCGTGTGTGTGTGTGTGGTGTGTGTTTGTGTGTATATGTGTGTGTGTGTTAGTTTGTGTAAAAGTGTGTTGTGTGATGTGCGCTGTCGTGGTGTGTGTGTGCTTTGTTGATGACTCTTTAAATTAATCCATATAGGCAGATACACTTTGAAGAGCTTGTGCATGGTTGTGGCATCTCACGTAACATTTGCAGCATAATATCCTTTAATTAAAGGCTTTGACATTTAGGTTGCACTAATACTAACGAAGTTGTTGGTTTGTTCTAAAAGAGAATATAAACAGAGAGCTCCAAGAGAAATGATGGCTCTACACTGTAATGGTCATGGCCTTTTTGATGATGACTTTTCTGTAGAGGATATAACTTGTTATTGTTGCTGTTTCTTGTTCTTGTTGTTCCCAGTTTCTGATTTTGTTGTTGTTGCAAAATTGCCTATTCGCGCAGAATAGTAATAATAATAATAATAATAATAATAATAATGTATGGAATTTATATAGCGCTGAATCTTGTAAAGGTACAAATCAAAGCGCTAGTTCAAGTAAGCCGCACCTGATTGTTACAGGGTAACACTTTTACCTTCGCTTCACTTATGCTGTATTCTAGTCGACTGTTGGGGCACTACTGAAGATTTTTGCAACCAGCTTCCGCAACTCCTCTCAGTTCTCAGCTTTCCATAGTATGTTCTTCCATGCAAGGACACCCTACTGTCTGATGTTGCTTTCTCATCGTTTCCTCCGTCTCCTTTTCCGTCTTCTTCTTTGTACTGTTCCCCGTAGGACAGTCTTAGCCAGTCCAGAAATACGTGTGATGTGCCTCTACCACTTTATTTTGTGTTTTGTCACCGAAGTCAGGAGCTCTTCACACGCCCTGTTGCGTTTCCAATGGCACATCGCCAGGCTAGATACATAGCCCTGAGCACCAGTAAAGCCTCAGATGTACGTTATGTATATTTGTGCAATTCTTACTACCAGTCACAACTGAAAAGAAACTTCACAGAAAAAATAGACAGGTTATTTTGGTAATGTATGTATAAGATGTGTGCATTTAAACAACGAATTCTGGTTTCGTTATGTTTTACAACTAATTCTGTGACTACTACTACTACTACTACTACTACTACTACTACTACTACTACTACTACTACTACTACTACTTCTACTACTACTACTACTACTACTACTACTTCTTCTTCTTCTTCTTCTTCTTCTTTTCTACTACTACTACTACTACTACTGACTACTACTACTACTACTACTACTCCTGCTGCTTCTGCTGCTGCTGCTGCTGCTGCTGCTGCAACTACTAGTACTACTACTTCTACATTTTGTATCATTCCTCACAATTATGAAATTTATGATAACATTTTATTGTTTATTTTGACCACTAACTTACGTACATCCGTTCAAGCACGTGTATGTGGTAGGAATGATTAACAGACAGGCAGACAGACAGACAGTCACAGAGACACAGAGACAGAGATAGATTCGGACAGTGACAGAGGAGACAGAAAGGTAGAGAAAGAGAGAAAGCAACAGCGATATAGAGACAGAGATAGACAGAAACAGAAACAGAGAGAGAGAAAGAAAGACAGATAATGATAGGGGGAGGGAGAAATTTACACGCGTGTGTGACTTCACAGAGACGACCTCTTTACCTTGTAATCATGTTGCACGCATGGATGATTGCTTCAATCACTGTGGGTTTGTGCTTCAGCAGTGGCTCTAATCAATCAACGGTAATGCCCTGTGCGTTCTGTTTACAGGACAACACGTCAACATACATGCTGAGTGAGCAATCGGTAGAGAAAAAGTGACCCGGTAACAATGTCCACAAACATCTGCATTATATATAAACATGTATGATCATATGATCAGACGAAAACAAAACAAGACCAAAGTAAACCAACTAAAACGTCATTTTCAAGTCAAGGATCCTTTGCCAACATATGTAGCATGTCTGGCCAGAACGTCTTCATCTTTGGCATGGAGATCACAGCAGAGATGAGCAGCATGATACCAACAACACTATCTGTAGGTCTTCCAAAATGACACCAGGCCAAGGAAGGTCTCAGGAACTAAGCTAAGTTTGCAACCACGGAAAAGGAAAGCCATGTGATGAATAATATTGTGACAGCTGCAAGATCTTTCTCAAAAGTATTTTTGTGGACCTGCACAGGCTAAAAACAGTAAGGGGTGACTGTGTCCGTTATTTGTTTTCTATAAAAGCATTTTGAGTGGCTTTATTACAGCATTGTGAGTACAGTTTTGATGGTTCATCTTCTGGGACGTTCTGGTCTTGCTGTTCCCACGCACTTTTCGAATCTATCCACCTCGGCCATGCCTACACCCATTGTTTCGTATTCTTAATGTAAGAAGTCTATGAAGAGATTATCAAAGTTAAGTTTCTTTGAGGTCACCAGCCAGGAGTCTCATATACTGCTATTGGGTCACTTCAGTGGTGTTCTGTGGTGTCTCTTCTCAGCGAACATAGGTATTTGTAGTTGTGTACCATTTCTGAGTCACAGAGGAACTGTACCATGGTCAGACATACCGCTGCACTGTCATCGTCTTTTATCATCTTCAAAGGTTTTCAGCCCTGCTATCCCAGCTGTAATGGATATCATGTTTGCCTGATGACCAGTCAGTCATGACCAGGGTTGGAATCACCCGCATTTAGCTGATAGGGTCTGGTTATAAACAGACCAGAGGTATGGATCGATAGATTGCTGTGCTGTGCTGCTACCATCACCATCCGCTCACTCCTTCACCAACCTGTTTGTGGTTTCATAAACGACCCCCACCCCCTTCTACAACTACCTACTCCTTCCTACCGCTCATGTTTACCGTCTCATCACTTCTGCAACGGCTTATTCTCTCTCTCTCTCTCTCTCTCTGCATATTTCGTTCATTCTTCTTCTCTCTCTCTCTCTCTCTCTCTCTCTCTCTCTCTCTTCTCTCTCTCTCTCTCTCTCTCTCTCTCGCTCTCCTCTCCTCTCTTTCTAATAATTTCATACACGGCAAACATTATTTACAGATCATGGACCTGAAAGAAAGACACATTCAGAGAAAGAGAGAAAGAGTAACACACACACACAGAGACACACACACACATACATACATACACATACACACACATATACATGCTCGCATTACAAGTGACAAAATACAGATTTTCAGTCACACACAAGCACCTGCTTTTCTTCTTTTCCCCCTGTCTCCCTTCCACTAATATCACTGATAGTGAAAAGACGTAATATGTAAAGAACGAACAAGAGAATGAGAGAGCGGGAGAGAAGAGAGAGAGAGAGAGAGAGAGAGAGAGAGAGAGAGAGAGAGAGAGAGACAGACAGACAGACAGACAGAAGACAGACAGACAGAAGACAGAGCAGAGGCAGAGACAGAGACAGAGAGCTAGAGAGAGAGAGACAGCAAAAGAGGTATAGAGAGAGAGACAGACAGAGAGACAGAGACAGAAACCGAGAGAGTCGGAGAGGTAGAGGAAGGAAGGGAGGGAGGTTATATTGATGGATGTTTAAATAAAACTATATTGCGTTTAGGCTGAACTAATCAGCATCCGCGCATTCACGCGTGCATGTATGTGCCAGTGGCTTAAAGACACCCATCTATCTGTGTTTTCCCAATCGGCACGACATGCACACAACAGCCTCAAAGTATGCCGAAACAGAATTAACCAGCAAACAAACGAAATTTACAGCTGGTTTTTGTTTTTTCTTTCTTTCTTTCTTTCTTTTTGCTTTGTTTTTTGTTTTGGGGGGTCCATCTCAGTGGAAAAGTGCCCTGTATTTATGCAGGCCAGTGGCCTCAAATAACCAGTAATGACATGTCCTTCTCTCTCATAACCGTTCGTTTTCTGGCTGCCAGAGAAAAGTCATTACTCATGAGGCACCAATCCTCACGCTACATACTGGGAATTCCGGGGAATCCAATAGAAAAGCGTAGAGAGTGAAAAATACAAGAACGTACAAAAATGAAGAATAGAAAAAGGGAGAAGAAGGCAAACACGTCAATGAAACAGAAAGAATGAATGGATTATTGAATGAATGAATGAAGGGATGGACAAATGAATGAATAAACAAATGAATTGATGATGTTTTGGATGAAGATATGAATGAATGACTGACTGACTAACTGACTGACTGACTGAATGACTGACTGACTGACTGAATGACTGAATGAATGAATGAATGAATGAATGAATGAATGAATGAATGAATGAATGAATGAATGAATGAATGAATGAGACAAAGAGAATATTGATCAACAAACAACCCAACTTATTGCCAGCACTACTTTCAAAACAGAGAAAATTAGCAACAACAGTTAACCCCAACATTATTTCTACACTAGGAGAAGTCATTAGCACGATAAAAGGTAGATGAAATAAACAAGTAAACAAAAAGTACTTTTGAAAAGCAATAGGTAAATACTTTTTGAATAAACAAATAAATGAATATATCATGAAGGATGTGTGATTGAATGAAACAACCAGTAAACACTGTCTTGAAATTATGCCTCCAGTAAGCTCAGGCACTACAGCCTCAGAAACCAAGGAAAAAGCATCTGTCTAATACTACACTTCCCAATCAAAACCACACACATCATGAAGGACATCAGAGAAGTCACTTCGGTGTCAGGCGATCGGAAATTGAACTTATGACCTTTACAGTGCAATTCCAGTACTCTACGAACCAAGCACTCCATGCCTCCCACTAACCAACTATTCATACACATGAGCAGCCATTCATCAGCGATCATCTGAACAGGAGTGTTGATGAAATAGACCTGGATAACTGGATGCTGGTATATATGGCGCAGCATCAAGCTATATCGAATAATGTATGGTATTAGATGTTTATGTATGCAGTCGTATTCCTTGAATCAAACTAGACTGATTTTGAATCAGTTGCATCAAAAAAGATACTTGCAGGCCCTGACACATAATTCTGCTCTTTCTCGACATATCATTCTCAAACCTCTAACCCAAAAATCTCTTCAATAATTAATAATTTAAAAAATCAAACATGTAAAAAAAAGTACAACTAATGCAAGCCCTATTCTGTATTTTCGGCTCTTGTGTCCTATGTTTAAATGAGGTCATGGCTTCAGATCATCGGTACCGGCCCTGTCCATTCTGATGATGGTAGATGACTGGCGGCCGGAATGGACCATCAGTCATGCGACACAGGGCATCACGATACATGCTGGAGACACCAGTAAACCCTGGTAGGAAGTGATAAATGATAACGACGAAAGTTTGTAAAGATGAACAAAGCTAGAGACGAAAAGACACGTGAGGAAAAGACAACAAAAAAGTGGAAATTTCTGTAGAGGGGGGGTGAAAATACAAACTATATGAGCTGACCAACCATTCAATCCACTGAAGAAAGAAAACAGAAGCATACAGAAAAATGCAAAGAAAAGAGATTTAGAAAAAATAGAATGGAACAAAACCAATCAGGAAGATGCATACAGTTTTCTGGATTTGTTGCAATTTCTACATTGAATGCATTAAAATAAGGCCAAAGTGGCAGAAAATTTTCAAATTAGTAGAATGAACAAAGGAATAAAAACAGTGAAAACATAAGAAATGAATGAATCTGTGACTACGGGCCTTTAGAACTCTAGATAACTTAAATATAGCTATGAATCTTGTGCCTTATTTGATGTATTATTCATTTAGCAAGCGCTTCGATTTGTTTGTTTTTTACAAGATTCAGCGCTATATAAATTCCATATATATTATATATTATTTTTTTTTTTTTTTTAAACAAAACCATTCCTTCAATCAACTATTGATAACCTAAAACTTGCCACTGTATTCTTGTAAACAACAAATCATTTACTGTAGTCAGGCATGAAAGATATACAAATTGTACTAAACACCACGACTCTGATGAGTTTATGTATGGAAGTGAATGACACAGGACTCAGGTTGCATTACACCATCCATCAAGCCAAGAACTGGAGTAATCGCCTTCATCACTACTAGGTCCGCCCCCACCTAAAGATCACCAAAACAACTGACAGTAAAAAAAAACAAAAAACTGATGTCCATTCTGGTTATCCTTTTTGCTGAGGGGGCTATGTCCCTTGTTTACACAGGTTCATGGCCTCAGGTCATCAGGGCTGACCCCCGTCCTTTCTGATAGCAGATAAGTGGCTGCCAGGAAAAATCTATCACTGGTCATTCATTATAACACAGTTGGTCACATGCTACGTGCTGGGGATGTAATAGAAATCTATGGCAGAAAAGCAGCATTAAAACAACGACAAAATAGAAAAAGGAAGAATGTAGAGGAAGATACAAGATGGAAATATATATACGATGAAAGATAGATGGGGTTTGATGAAAATAAAATGATGCACTTTGAAGATTTCAATAGTTCATCTCAGGATTCAATAAACTATAGAAATACGAAAATTCCCAGCATGCACGTGAGTTTCCCATGCCACTGCAGCCCATCGCATATTGAATTATGTATTTTGGCAGGTTTGCACAAATCGATTATCGTGTAAGAGTTTTACACACATTCAAACATTCAAAAATTTATTTTTTTAAACTTGAGTCTGCACCAGTGAGCTAGTCCTGTGACTACTCCTTACCGTGTAACCTTTGTACACTTCCACAAAAAGTAATATAAATAAAACAAAAAGTAGTCAAAGAATAAAATGGGAAAAAAAGAATACGTAGCATGCTTCCTGAGTTTTACTTCAGTGAGGTCATGCCCTGTGTTTAGGAAAGGCTGCGGCCTCAAATCATCAGCAATGGCCTCGTGCATTCTGACAGCAGATTACTGCCTGTCAGAGAAAACGGTCACTCATGCAGCACTGCACTGGTTCTTACGCTACACACTGGGGACACAGGCGAAATAACAGAGCAATAAAAAACAACAACAAACAAAGCTGAGAGGTAAAGAGGAGAAAAAGAAAGAGGAGGTAAACTGGTATAAAAGAGGAAGCAAGATTTAAGAGACTGAATAGAACACAAACATGGCACTTTTAGCTCTTAAGGCAAGTGTGATCGTCCACTACAGAAAGTCTTTTACGGAGAAATGTTTTAACTGGTACTGGCATTTCTTATCCCAGAGTGTATAAGCCATGGGCTAAGCAGAAAAGTGGAACAACACGATGGAATACCACACTGTATGTAGAAGGTTACTTAAACTCTTTCATTGCAAATAATCTGCATCTCTAGTCTCTAAACATCGCTGACAGTAATATAAGCTATGGAAGCAATTCACAACATTCTCTTAAACAAAAAAAAACATAATCTAAAAAGCACTGTTATTCTCACAAATCTGTTTCAAAATAATGTAGAAAATGGGACTTTTCAAGCTAAACATTCACACTAACTCTTGGTCAAGAAAAATAGTGATATGCTTTTCTTTAAAATAATGGGCAAATTTCATAGCCTAGCTTCTAGACTCCATAGTCCTTATCTAAAGCCAGACTGACGCTTATTCAGTTTCCTTAAGAAAACAAATTACAACAATAATAACAACAATAACAGCAGCAGCGACAACACAAGCAACATCAGCAAAGACGACGATCATGATAGCAGCGATGATGATGATATTGACAATGATGGCGACACTACTGAAAAGAAATAATAAAATCAATACATTTCTCTGTAATTTGCAGCATTAGATTTCTGAGTAGGTTTGCACACTTTCGGAGAAGTGGAGCCAGCACTGATGTTAACTCCAGGGAACTGGCATCTTGGTGGTGTTCGAACCTGGCCTCTAACCTGGACCATCAGATTGCAAGCACAAGGCTCAATGCTCTTACCACCTCGCTCCCGAGAGAGAGAGAGAGAGAGAGAGAGAGAGAGAGAGAGAGAGAGAGAGCGACTGACACGCGTGTGTGACTTCACAGAGAGGACCTCTTTACCTTGTAATCATGTTGCACGCATGGATGATTGATTCAGTCACTGTGGGTTTGTGCTTCAGCAGCGGCTCCAATCAATCAACGGTGACGTCCTGTCCACTCCGTTTACATGACAACACGGCTAACACACCTGCTGAGTGAGCAAGTGATAGAGAAAATGGGTCGGAGCTAACAATGTCTGCAAGCATAGGATTAAGATATGGACGATTATGTACGGATAGCGCTGTAATAAAGCCTACGTGAAGATAAATGCGTTTCACTTTGAAAATCATTGCATTACATGTTTTTTTTCGTACTTACTTAGTTATTGGGGAAATATCACTTGCTGTGAAAGAGTACAAAGATTTAAACAATGGCATGGCAAATATTTGGATTAGCAGCATATATAGGACACAGGCGCTATGGTCGACTTGATAATGACATTTCACTTCAATCCTGTACCTCTCTAAAGTTGTGTGTTCGAAACTTCGTGACAGCATCATTAGGGGTGGAGATTTTTTTTAAGATCTTCGGGGTTAACTTGCAATATTCATTTTGCTTGTATCCTGATTCCCTTCGTGCATGTACAAATACAGTTGGTTAAAAAAACAACGTTGTATGTATAATTATTTGCTTGCTTGTTTATTTGTTTGGTCAAGCACTGTTAAGCAACCGACAACTGTGTCAAGATTCAACCCTAACAATAAACTAGTAAAAGAAAAATGGGTATATAGCTGATCGGAATTATCATATCGAAATTACGCATCTTCTTTCGAAACTGCATCCCAGTAAAGCAGCTGCAAAAGACATAATGCTGGCAGTAGGGTTTTGTGTGTGTGTGTGTGTGTATGTGTGTGTGTGTGTGTGTGTGTGTGTGTGTGTGTGGGGTGTGTGTGTGTGTGTGTTGTGTTGTGTGTGTGTGTGTGTTGTGTGTGTGTGTGTGTGTGTGTGTAAACATTGTTACCAATGGTTAAAACCCTGAAATCTGCACTGTTTTAAAAACAGTTCTTTTTAAACATAACATTTGGAATTCTTGCAAACCAAAGTGCCAGAACTTAAAAGAAAGGACATACAGCAGAAGAGATTGGAAGACAACATCAACAAAGCGAATGGGCTGGCTTAGCTTACCCCAAAAATCCACAACAAAGAAAACGACTGGCAGGAATTCAGAAGTAAAAAGAACAGAAACACAATGGCTAAGGCAAGATCAAAGGGCTGCATGGTACCCGGACTATAAAGGTACACGGAAGTTGTTAATTCTCACCAAGGCAGTCTGCCATAACTCAAGATCAGAGAAGAAGAGACTAAATAAAAAATAAAAACCAGAAAAAGAAACCAAGAGACCAGACTTCGGGCTATGCAGATATCGATACGTTGACTGATTATTCCTAGGTGATTATTGATTATCCCCTCTAGCAAACTGGATCTCCAGGAACCTCAAAAGACAGAAAGCAAACCCTGAGATTACAGGAAAGGTCAAGACTAAAATAAAAACAAAAAACACACACACTCTCTCTCTCTCTGTCTCTGTCTCTCTCTCTGTCTCTGTCTCTCTCTGTCTCTCTCTCTCTATGTCTGTCTGTCTCTCTTTTCCTCACACCACACACATTCCACATGCTTACACAGAACGTACAATCACAGGCACAAACGCATACAACACACACACGTACGCACGCACGCACAAACACACACACACATTCACACACACAAGCACACACACTCAAGCACACACACATACACACGCGCTCGCTTACGCGTGTGCATGTATAGTTGCATGTATATACACGCAAATGCCCAAGCAAAAACAAAACGGCCAGAGAGACTCACAAATAAACAGAGAGATAGGGTGTGAAACAGGGAAAAGACCTGAACTCTGCATAACCCCCCACTTAGCACTATTCTTCATACCCTTTTATCTGTCTGTGTGCTGCCTTTCTTTCTCTCTGTTTTTGGTATTGTTGTTGTTGTTGTTGTCTTCGATTTTACGTCTGTTCACTCTCAGTGATAATAGACGATTGTTTCACTTTGTTTTTGGTAGCTTTACTGACACTTTACTGACCATGATTTATATTCTTGGCTCTCTGATGTGCTGTCACTCATGTCATATTTTGCAAAATCTTTTTTTAAGAAAGCCTTTAGTTGCTTTTGGTGCTCATGTAAATAGGCTTCTTGGCAGGGAAGAAGGTGAAACATGAAACTAAATATCATGCGAGTGGTTCGTTTTGTTAAGATAAAACAAACAGGTCCACGTGAGAAAAAAGCTGTTGTGATCATGATATGTTTAATACCAAATGTTTTGGTTACATCATGGAAATGTATGTGTTGTAAGCAGCGTATTTTTGGTATCGAACAGAACTATATAGAGCTAGCATACGTGTGAGGTAGATACTGTGTTCAACTGAGGCTGTTGCTGACGTAAAACTGAAGCCTCTGCCTTCATTTGGTTTTTTATAGTTATGCCTTTCCATTTTACGGTTAAAGCCAAGATGCCGGCAGCGTGAAGTGAAAAGGGGCTTTTTTCTCTGATGTACCACTGACCCAGTTGCAATCTCCATCCTTGAATACTGATGAAAGCCCGTCATTTATGGCACCACTTCCGTTCTGATAGCCGGGTCTGTGAAGTAAAGAGGGCGTATCTGGTTCTCAGTTGCTATCTTCCAGACATCTGGCTGACATCATCTTCCCATATCTCTAATGCAAGATAAAAGATAGGCTGTGAATTGATTTTCTGTTCCTTTGTGACGCTCCACCACGAAATGAGCCGCTTTGCACCTGACTCCCTTTTCTGCTAGCAGCCATTTTAGGCAGGTGGGGGTCAGGTAGCCGATTTTGAGGTGTTGATTGGTTGTAGAACTATACCCATTCCTCTATTTTGTACTGAAGTATCGAGGTGTAAATGTGTTTCCTTTCGCTTTGAAATCGGGTTTTTAAACACCCAAGCTCTCATTCTCACCATCCTAAGCAATTCAAAACTTGTTATTTTCTCATGTTGTCACTTTCTGCAGTCTATCATTTCAATCTGTAATAACTATTCATAGAATTTTCTTATTTCCAATCTGATTTGTGAATTGTGCAGCATTTTTATTGCAAATTAGTAGCATTTCAACAATTTAAAAATTTTATACCTCTAATGCAATGCGACTCAGTGTGTGGTGCAGCGTATATCTTCGACTAACTGTTTTCCAGATCTCGATATCTCTCTCTCTCTCTCTCTCTCTCTCTCTCTCTCTCTCTCTCTCTCTGTATGTTTACGTGTTTATTTTTTTCAAGCTGGAATTAAAATACGCCTTTGTACTTTTTTTCCTCAGAAAATAACTGTTAATGTAGTGGTTTGTTTGTTCTGGTGTAAGGGCAATACAAAAATGAGTGATCATCATTCTGAAATGTAAAGGAAACATTGGTAAATAAGTAACACTACTTTATAATTTTTTGCAAGATTTTGTCTGAAAAACTAGCCATATTCAATCTCCCTTTGTTTTTGTCTTTTCCAAATAGCGTTCTTGTCAAAGGGGCTGTAAAATTCTATGGAGTAATGAAACATACGAAGTACATTAATTTTACACAAAGAGCGTTCAGGTTCCAGGAACCTTTAGCAAGTTAGAGTGATGTTAGAGTGATGCGCTCGTGATCTGCCGACACGGGTTCGAATCTCGTTCCAGAGGATTTTTCCTCTGGAGTTAACATCAGTACCCACTTTACTTCCCCCAAAAGTCCTTCGGATGAGACTATAAACCGAGGTCCCGTGTGCGGACGCACGCAGAACATTACCACTCACGTTTAAACCCGTACTGCTTTTCGGAAGAGTAGGCCATTGTGTGCTAGTGGGGACGGATGAAAAAATTTACAAAATTCATACACACGGGGACTGGGTGTCAAAAAAAGCACATGAGTGCTTATTCCATTATCCTTGAAATAAAAGAATAAATAGATAAACAAATATCTATATTTTTCACATTTAAATGTGCATATTTAGATGCCTGGTCGATGACCAGTACGAACTATACCCGTTGCACCCACATGTGAAAGATGCGTAACAGCCTGCTATTTTCAGCGCTGTTTGTGTTTTATGAGTCGTTTAAAGTGTCAAGTTTCTTTGATCATGTTTCCAAGTTGCGTTGTTTGTTGTTGTTGTTTTCTCAGAGATCTATGCACCTACGTCTGTATGTCTTGCGTCACTCAGGTGTAGATTGCTATTTTGGAGTATCTGTACAGCGGAAATTGCCATGTTTTTGAGCTGTACCCAGTTTATGTGGACACTGTGCTGTGGGGGGAAAATATAATGTACGTGTGTGTGTGTGTGTGTGTGTGTGTGTGTGTGTGTGTGTGTTGTGTGTGTGTGTGTGTGTGTGTGTGTGTGTGTGTGTGTGTGTGTGTGTGTGTGTGTGTGTGCGTGTGTGTGGTGTGATGTGTGTGTGTGAGGGTGAGTGTGAGTCTTCATTTTTAAAGTCTTTCCACTTTAAGAGATACCAGACGACGTGTGTGTGTGTGTGTGTGTGTGTTTGTGTGTGTGTGAGAGTGCGTGTATGTGTGCAGCGCGTGGGTGTGTGTTTGTGTGTGTGTGTTTGTATGTGCGTGTATGTGCGCAGCGGTCGGGTGTGTGTTGGTGTGTTTGTTTGTATATGCGTGTGAGTGCGCACGCGCATGAACAAGCTTGTATGTGGCACACATACTAATTGCAAAGATATCGTTCATAATATCGAAATTCTTACACACACACTCATACACACACACTACACACAACACACACACACTCACACACACACACAACACAAACACACGCACTTCACACTCACATACACACATACACACAACCACACACACACACAAACACACACACACACACAACACACTCACACACACACACCACACACACATACACACACACACACTCACACACACAACACAAACACACACACACACAACACACTCACACACACACACCACACACACACACACACACACACACACACATACACACACACACACACACACACACACACATACACACACACACACACACACACACACACATGTTCTCCACACCCATTACTCACCCCTGCAAATTGAGAACGGCACCACATTCATTATCGTCTTTCAACATCCCGAGTCCAGTCTCTCCAAGCCAAGAACAAGAACGGAAAATAAGCAAACACAAAAAACCCTCCAGCATCAGAGCTTCAAGCAAACACTGGTTTATTGTTGTTTTTCCTTATTGCTTCAAGCAAGCGCTGTGATGTGTAATTACGTAACGTTCTGATGATTATCACAATCATAGCCACCGTCCCACTTTGTGCCCCCACCTATTGTCTGGCCTCCCATCGCTTGTCTTGTTGCAGACTGTGTTGATTTGCTCGGAATATAACCTCGGGTACTCGTTTTGTGTCGGGGCAGCTTGTTCCTGCCTCCAGCTATCTATCTACACACACACACAGACATACACACAGACGTGCGTGTACGCAGACGCACGCACATACATACACATGCATACATACAAGCACACGCACGCACGCACACGCGCGCGTGCACACACACACACACACAAACACACAACAACACAACACACACACACACACACACACACACCATACACACACACACACACACGAAAAATAGAGAAACAGACAGGCAGATAGATATACGAATACAGACAGTCAGACGAGAGAGAAGAGAGAGAGAGAGAAGAGGAGAGAGAGAGAGAGAGAGAGAGAGAGAGAGAGAGAGAGAGAAGACAGACAGACAGACAGACAGACAGACAGACAGACAGACTGACTGACTGACAGATAGAAACAGATACACACAGAGACAAAAACAGACATTTAGATAGACACACACACAGACGGACAGACAGAGAGACGGACAGTCAGACAGAGAGACAGACAGACAGGCAGACAGACAGGCAGATATTTTGCTAAGCTAAGATGTTTTAGTTTGGCTTTGTGTTTGTTTTTTTCAAATGCAAACGCTCAGCCAGCGATGCGGAAGATTGGCACATGATCTTTCCAATCAAATGCCTGGCATCACCGGCCGG
Source organism: Rapana venosa (assembly GCA_028751875.1). NCBI lineage: Eukaryota > Metazoa > Mollusca > Gastropoda > Neogastropoda > Muricidae > Rapana > Rapana venosa. The sequence goes on along the minus strand of CM054134.1, from coordinate 37,483,592 downwards.
CTTTCTGTGTAGAAAAGCAGATCTGGGATCGGTAACAACTTGTCTGGCAGCTTGCTTACTGCATGCTGCAACCATTCTTGTTTCTTTCCCTCTGAAATCCAAGTCTTGAAATGTGTGTTTGGTATAGTTTTAAACCAAGGTGTATGTATATATATATATATATTTATATGTGTGTGTGTGTGTTGTGTGTGTGTGTGTGTGTGTGTGTGTGGTGTGTGTGTGTTGTGTGTGTGTGTGTGTTGTGTGTCTCTTTGGAATGGATCGTACATAAAATATTGACAAAATTTTGACAAAAGCACAAGAACAGAAAAACTCAAAACTGTTGATGAAGATACGTGAATAAAAGTTATTTTATTTGTGTCTGTAACCAAACAAAAATGTTGAAGTCTCTTGCAATAGAGACACGAGTAGATTAGAGTGAAACCTAATAATTATTACACAACAATGCGTACATACAAAATAAAACACACACAAAATAAACGCCAGAAATGAGTGGTTAGTTTCAAAGTAGACGAACATTTCACAAAAACATGTACTTAGTTCTTTGTCGATCTTCGAATTTTCTATTCATTTTGCGTAGCAGCAGAGCTGGGATAAAACAGACAGCAGAGCGGTCGATGGCTGCGAGAAGTTGCTGTGTAATGTGATCCCTGAAGCTGACTTGATCCCATGTAATATGACACGGAGCCATACATTCCCTGCCTGCAGTCTGTGCTTGTCTGTCTGATGCTTTTTTTCTTCCTGGCTAGTCTAGCGTGGCTGAACAACGGAGACTGATAAGGTTAATTACTCCTCCGTCGTTAATTTATCTTTGCTGTGCATGTTTAAAAAGAACGTTAAACTACCAAGCTGAGAGATATAACTCTATTTCATACGATCCTTTAAAGCAAATTTGTAGTCTTGATCATGTTTTCAGTTGTGTGTGAGATAACATTATTTGTTTCATTATTCTTTTTAAGCAAATTTACAATGTAGATAACATGATCAGTTGTGTGAAATTCGTTCTCTAAGTAAAGCGTTCTTCAAAATTAAATCAGCTGAAACAAGACTTTGAAAGTGAAAGGACAAAGCACAGACTATCCTCCATCATGTATAAGCTAATTATGAAAAAACAGACTAAAATAGATGTGTGAATAGGTAAAACAGAAATTGGATTTACTATGATTATGCAAAGGAAAAGTAATGCAGACGTTGAACAAAAATGACATTAAAAGCTGCCGCCGCTAATGCATTTGTTGGAGTAAATTGCTGCAATCAACTGCAATCGTTCTGAGACAGCAGACTCTGTCAAAGATTGAAGGCACTCTGGTCGATCATTGTCAGAGGCAGTTGCAAGGAAATTTGATCTCTGAAGCTAATTTGATCCCATGTGATGTGGCACTGAACCGCACAGTCAGTGCATCTGGTAAATGGCTGTTGCTATTTCTGGCCAGTCTGAATTGGCTGAAATGTGGATGCTGAAATGTCAGACCCTTTGCTGCTTTCAGCGTAGCTGCATTCAGGTATGTTTGAAAAGAAAGAAATGTGGAAAAAAAGTCATTGAATTGAAGATGATGGAACAAGTATGGAAGAGACAAGGTGTTTGCAAGAGGGAGTGGATCAGAAATCCACAATTAAAAATGCATTCGTAGAGAATGATTGAGACGAAAGAACTAAATGGTACAAGAGATAAGAGACTGGATAGGAAAGCCACAGTTCTCCTATTCTTCCATAAGTAAAACTACGTGACATACAGGAGAATGGATTGCAGTGGGCTAAAGGAATGTGTGTGTGCACAACCAAGAATAAGCAAACAGGAGTGCTTATACAGCTCTATATCTATGTCTAGATATGTTTTCTTTGTCCTAGCCTAAGCATATTCACTCATGATCGTACTAAACAGCACAAAAGCCACACCTAGGACTTTTCTGTCATATCCTGTGCCGGGAGTACAAGTACAGTTGTTGGTCTTGGGCTGCGGTGAGGACACTAATTAAAGGGACCCCGCACTATTCTTTTGAAATCATAAAATATATATTCTCTGCAACCAATATGTGCCTCCAAGTCTTAGTGATTAAACTCCCTGACTTGCAAAAGCATAGGAGAAAAACGCAGCAACAGATGGATATCCATGATTGTGATGTAGCTTAGGACCAAAGCACCTGCCTTAGGGAACTTGTTTTAAGAACATGTCAAGTCCACTTCTCTCCAGAGTGACCTTCGTTTAGATCATTCATTGCTGCTCAGTGCTTCCTGTTCTATTGTAGAATACATAGGACACCTCTCTTGAATCATGTAAATGACAAACATCTGCATTGATGGCTATGCATGGTGAGTTCCGTTCAAATTCGTTTAAGAAAAATAGATTACATTTGACCCATTGATTTTAGACACCTAGTTGAGCCAAGAATACTCTCTACACTTATAATTATTTGGTTTGACCTGTTTGGACCTTAAAAATATTCCCACAAATTTGTATATACCTCACCTACCCTGTGACGTCTTTCCAAAGAATTACTTTAGAACTGCGCGATCAAGAAGGCTGGTGTTATAACTATTTGTAAAACTATTTGTATAACTATTAACTTAGTCATTCATTTATCTATTTGTTTCTTTTCCTGTTTGACGGACAGGCTGGCTGGCTAACTCACTGACTGGCTGTTTGGCACACTGCCTGACTAGATTATTGCTTGCTAGCTTGCTCGTATAGTCAATTGGTTGACTGGCCGGTTAGTTCAATTGCTTGACTGGCCAGTTAGTTGGTTGTAAGACTGATTGATTACGTTATTGGTCGATTAATCGAGCGATGTTTATATTGATTTCTTGATTAATCATTCCAATGATATTTTTCTAATGGTCCCTGCTTACATTCCTTTCTTTTATCACATTATGTACAGTATGGTCATTCACCCATACTTTTCACCTACCTTTCATCTTTTCTCGCCCCTTCTTTATGTTAACATGTTTCCACTTTTGACAACTTTTCTTCAGTCTGGGTCACTGTGTCCCCTAGCCCTGAAATGATGTTCCGCATGAGTGGCCTGGCGACTTGTCAGCAGGAGAAAACTATTGACCCACAACTTGCTGCTGGTCCACGAATAGCTCAGACGATGATTGGACACTTGATGGCAGGAAAGGAGAAGGGGGAAGGGCGGAGGTGAGGGGGGGAGGAGACAGAAGGGGGAGGTGGGTGGACAGGGGGCGGGGAGACAGAGGTGGGGGAAGGGGGGATTACCTTAGTAGATGGGCCAGAAAATTATTCGAGTGACGAGGGATGCTGGTCATTTTTTTCAGCTTTTGCTGTTTCTAGATATGGAAACTCTAGAGTCTTGCTGATGTCTAATTTGACAGTGTAGCGAAGTGTAGTGTAGTGTAGTGTAGTGTAGTGTGTGTAGTGTAGTGTAGTGTAGTGTAGTGTAGTGTAGTGTAGTGCGTAGTGTGTCTGTCTGTCTGTCTGTTGAGTTTTAATGAAACTATCAGAAGCCACAAAAGATATATGATGCCATAACGATTGCAAATACATTTATCACATTTTTAGTAGATCTGTAAATTGTATCTGTTCATGATCATGGTGGTTTCCCTGAGTTAAATTTGATCTACTGCCGTAAAAATGTGCATAACTTTTTTTTAGGAACAACTCTTTTCTTTCCTTGGGTTCTTTTAACTGTTTGAAATGGATGTAGCACAGAAAACCTAGACATCTTGCTCATTTTCTCATTTCACCCAAAACCGAGTAGACAAGGGAAAGTTCACCTTGGCTGGGATTCGAACCCTCCTCAGATCGTTTTTTTTTTAAACGGACACATTATGGCGAGATTATCGAGCCATCATTTTTTTTACAAAATGTTCAAAACCTTGATTTTCTAGACCAAAAGAGGACAGAATTCTAATGTTATTTAAGATTATGCAAGGATTACTTTGACAGTGCAACAAGTGATCTTGTATTAGTCCTGTCACCATGTGTATTAAATTCACAGATTTTGCAAATTTGCCTCCTCCATTTTGCTGTATCGTTGTTTTGTTCCTCGGCTCGAACTCCAAACTTCACCAATGGTGAGATTTCGCGTAGGCAACCCTTTACCCACCATTAAGGTAGCCGCATTCCGACTCCGGGGATGCTGTCTAATCTCGACATGAGTGTGTACGCGTTCTTTTTTTTTTTTTAATTGTGCCATCCATTCCTACCGCCACGAAATGACCTATCTTCCTAAAGAGGGAGAAGGCTTTTAACGTGTGTTCAGAATGTTAAGCATGCGCTTGCGTGCGGGACATCGGTGTCTAGGATCATCCAAAGGACTTTCCGGGAAGTGGAGTCTGTACTGATAATAAATCCGTAGGGGAAAAAACCCTTACTAGGAATCGACTGGGGACTGTCAGATCACGTGCTCAACGCTCTAAGCACTAGGCTATCCTGCTCCCCACCCCCCCCCCCCCCCCCCTCCCCCCTCCGCCCCGCATTTCTTTGATTCTGTTCCATGTATTTTCGTTGTTATTCCCTGTTTTCTTTATCAGTCGGGATCACTGTACCACCCGGTAAAGTGGCGGAAAGAGAGGACCAGACACTTGTCCATGCATCCTCTTCACTGCTGTCAAGTGACATGTCACTGCCAACCACACTGGATGTCAGTCATAGCTCTCCTGAAATAGCCCAGAGGATGATGACACCCTCTACTTGACGTAGAGACATAACATCAGCGGTGGTGTAAAGAGTGGTTCTTTTGATGGCAGATGCTGTTCCCTTTCCTTCAGCAGCTGGCTTCGTTTTCTGACAGGGACACACATGGTCTGCTATCATGGCTGGTGTTCTTCTGGATGGCTGCATTCTGGTGGCAATGGACAAGCAAGGGTTTGAAGAGATCGTGGAGAAATGTGGGTGGGTGGTGGTGTGAGTGGATGGATGTGAGGGTGTGTTGGACAGACAGACAGACAGACAGTCGGACACAGACAGAGACAGAGACAGAAACAGAGAGACAGAGAGACAGAGATGCACACACGCACACACACATACACACATAAACACATGCGCGCGCGCGCGCCCGCCCACACACACACACACACACTCACACTCACATACACACACATTTTCCAAGAAAAAGTAAAACCAATGATAGTAATAAACATCGTAATAATGATAATAATAGTAATAATAGTAATAATAATGATAATAATAATAATAATAATATGATGATGATGATGATGATGATGATGATGATGATGATGATGATGATGATGATGATGATGATGATGACGACGACGACGACGGCGACGACGACGACGATGATGATGACGATGGTGATGCTGATATTACCAAATGCACTTCGTCGACATCACATACGACGGACATTTTTGCATCAGGGTATCAGGAATAGATGACTAGTTACATGTTCATACATATGCACATGAGCTGCCATCTACAATATCACTGTCAACCATACTGCCTGTCGCATCCTTCCAGAAATAGCGCAGACTTGTGTCTGACACACCGCCCACTCTTGATGCCTTTGCATCAAGACATTACGGACGGGTGTGTAGAAAATGGCTCGTTTTAACGCCTGTCTTCACTGTCATCATTTCTGGCGCGAACATGGCCTGGTCTTTGTTGTGCTATCCCCTTGGCTGGTTGTGGTCTGGTGTGAAGGAATGGAGAGGCAGGGGTCTGGAGAGATATTAAAACATTGAGAAATGTGTGTGGGGGTGTTGTGTACGGGTGATTGGGTAGGAATGTGTATGTATAAACGCAGAGAGAGAGAGAGAGCGGTAGACAGACAGACGGACAGACAGACAGAAAGAAAGACAGACAAAGACAGACAGATAGACAGACAGACAGACAGGCACATACGCACCGCGCGCGCACACACACACACACACACACACAAACACACACACATACATACATACATACATACATACATACATACATACATACATACATACATACACACACAACACACTTACACACACACACACACAGAGTGGAGAGAGAGAGAGAGAGAGAGAGAGAGAGAGAGAGAGAGAGAGAGAGAGAGAGAGAGAGAGAGAGAGAGAGAGGAGAGAGAGAGAACAACTAAGACAATGACAAAGACTATGGCGTGACACAGATTCTTTCTTTTTCCAACAATTCAAATATTGGCTTCATGATTACCTTTTCATACGTGCTCTTCTCTTGAATGTTAAGTAATCAGATCAACAACAACAACAAAACTAGAAACAACATTTCAAGGTTTCATATTCAAGCCAAAGACAAAAAACAAACCTTTTACATAAAAGTAACGCCATATATTTTTTAAAAACCAACCTACTGCTGGCGTAATTATATAACATGGACATTTTATTTTCTGGGCAGCAGGGAGGGTGTCAGAAACAGAGCGCTAGTCATGAATGTGTCCATACATACACCCGGGGTAAGCCGACGTGGCATCTCAAATGTCGCTAACAGCCACACTGGGTATTACGCCTTTCCAGAAATAGCCCAGGCAAGAACAGTCACCAGGCCACCATCCCACATGTAGGGGATGGTAGGGGGGGGGGGGGGGGGGGGGGGGGGGGGGGGGGGGATAAGTTCTCAGCATAACGGATGGCGTGAAGACCGTGTCCCTTTTAGTAACAGCTGCCAGTCCTGCCTTCAACCTGCCCTCCTTCCTGACAGGGACAGGGTCTGTTGTTAAGGGCTAGTACTATAATTCATATTCTCCTGGCTGGGTTGGACGTGGTCTGGTGACATTTGGAAAGTAATAGGAGGAGGAGGAGCAGATGAGTAGTAGAAGTAGGAGGAGGAGGAGGAGTAGCAGTTGTAGTAGTAAGTAGCAGTTGTGGTGGTGGTGGTAGGAGGAAGAGGAGGAGTAGAAGTAGTAGTAGTAGTAGTAGTAGTAGTAGTAGTGGTAGTGGTAGTAGTAGTAGTAGTTGTTCTTGTTGTTTTTGTTGTTCTTGTTCTTGTTCTTGTTGCAGCATAGCAGCAGCAGCAGTAGTAGTAGTAGTAGTATAGTAGTAGTAGTAGTTGTAGTAGTAGTAGTAGTAGTTGTAGTAGTAGTAGTAGTAGTTGTAGTAGTAGTAGGAGGAGGAGGAGTAGGGTGAGGAGAAGGAGGAGAAAGAGTAGTAGTAGTAGTAGTAGTAGTAGTAGTCTAGGTATGAGGAGTAGAGAGAAGCAGGCGTGTGTGTTTGTGTGTGTGTGTGTGTGTGTGTGTATGTGTGTGTGTACGTAGCTAGGTAAATGGGTAGGTATGTAGGTAGGTAGGTAGGTAGGTAGGTAGGTGGGTGGGTAGGTAGATAGGTATGTAGGTAGGTTGGCTTGTTAGTTAGTAGGTAGATAAGTAAGTAGGTAGGTAGGTAGGTGTGTAGGTAGATATATAGATAGGTAGGTAGATATGTAGGTTGATTAGTTAGCTAGTAGGTAGATAGGTAAGTAGGTAGGTGCGTAGGTAGATAGGTAGGTAGGTATGTACGTAGGTAGGTACGTAGGTAACTAGATACAGGCAGCTAAGAAACTAGAAAGCTATGAGGACAGGTAGACACACAGGCAGACAGACACATAAAGAAGCAATACACAGACAGAGAGGGCGGCTAGAAATATAACACGTGTATTTCTTGTTTTCCACCAAACCTTTTTTTTTCAGTATTAGGCTGTAATGGAAAGAAGACATTGCCATCTCTCCACCAATGGAAACGCGACCGAACTTCATCATTGGATCCAGATTTTTTTATTTTAAAAAAAGAGAGACGAGCTGTATTTGCAGTGCTTTGTGATCCTTCCTACCTTAATATCATCACCATCTCATTTTCACCAAAGTCTAATGACAACCACGACCATCACCATCATCATCACCATCACCATCATCATCATCATCGTTGTCGTCGTTGAGGTTGTCGTCGCCATCCTTATCATCATCATCGTCATCATCATCATCATCATCACTACTTCAGCCACCATTTTCACCACACCCGTGCCTACTGCTACAACCTTATTACTTGGACGAGCTCCTCTGCCGCTCCCCCCAGACAAATTTCCAGAGAGCTGTCTTTTCCCTGCAATCGTCCTCGGCTACTAATTAAATGTCAGGAACCCTTCCAGCTGCGTCCAGGTAAATATTTAGCAAAAATGCTACAAAGAGAACTAGATAAAATATAGGGTATGAAGGAGAGAGAGAGAGGGAGGGAGAGAGAGAGGGGGAGGGAGGGAGAGTGGGACGGAGAGAGAGAGGGAAGGAGGATAGAGAGAGACAGAGACAGAGAGACAGACAGACAGAGATACAGACAGACAGAGACAGAGAGACAGACAGACAGAGACAGAGAGACAGACAGATAGAGACAGAGAGAGAGATTAAATAAACTGACAGACAGAAAGGCAGACAGATAGGCCTAACGTTGAAAAGATCTCTTCGCTCTCAAGTCTATATGATATCTACATCAGTGACTGCAATATATATTTTTTTTTCTTTTTAGGAAACAAAGAAATGCTTTCAAATGTAAAACCGAAAACACAGCAGAAATAATCCAGGTTCACTTACTGTTGTGTGTTAAGTGATGAATCATAAAACAGTTCTTAATAGACTCAGTCCTCGCTGTGCCCAATGTCGATGTATTCAACGAGTACCCAAAAGAAGTTTATTTTGGAATACAAACACAACAATAGCAATAAAAAGTGATGACAGGTATATAACTTGCTTCTCAGTTCTATCCACATGGTAGTTGCTCTCTTCATGACTAGCTTATCACGGAAAAAGACAGAGCCGCATAATTAGTTTGGAACTTATACATCAGCATTAATATGACACCATGAATAGATTTTTTTAAACAAAAAAGAATATGACTTCTTAACCAGTCTGTGCACAAAGGAACGGGTCAGACATCAAAAATATAAAATGAAATGTCGACCTGGAAACAGTAGCATGAAAAAAAACCCACAGCAGGTGTATGCCACTTGAAGAGAGAAATAGACCCTCGCTGAAGTGTTTGTTTAAAAAAGCAGTCAAGACAAAGAAATGCTGTAAAACTTCAATACATAAACAGTAAAGATCGTAAATCAGAACATTGGTAGATGCATGTGTCATCTTCCAACGCTAGTTCGTGCTGTGTGTTGGCGCTCTGTTTACTCAAGCTCTGGATGTCGGTTTGTTGTGAGAAGTTGTTGACACCAATGTGATGTTGGATGTTGTCTTCATCCTCTTTGATCTGACGCTGAGCCTCCCATTCAGCGCAGCTGACAGCTAGCTGATGCTATTCCTGACCATTGTGGTATGGCCACTTAAAAGGTGAACCTCCTGCCCGCCATTGTTGTGGTCATGTTTAGGCATGTTTGGTGATGATGAAATCGGGAGAGAATTTCTAACTGATTGGAATTATGAAAACACATAGACCAAGAAATAAAATAGTATGCTTTGTGAGTGGGTCGATGATGGCGTGTGTTTGATGTGTCTGGGGGAAGTGTTGATGTAGATGTCATGTGACCGGGCACCAGCCTGTGCGTGTATATGTTTTGATTTGATTGCTTGGCGAAACAAAAACAAAGAAAGGCAATACATAGCTATAGTCATGTTACAGTTGGAGTATTTATAAATCACATTCGTGATCTTGCTTATTGGTTGACTGAACTATTCACAGTGAATAAATGAGCGGATAACTTTGGTTTTTTTATCTACCTATCTTTACCTCTATCCTGTTTATTTTCACGTCCTGATTTTAAAACAAAAAATCTGGGTCACTGTATCCTCCCCAAGCGTAAAACAATATTTGTTTACTTTAAGTGAGCACATGCTTTGTGACCAACAAAAATGGAACCACAATGGGCGAGGATTTATGACCTTCCAGAAATAGCCCAGACATTGATATCCCCATTGATATGCCGTTGGAGAAACAACATGGCGGGTGGCGTGGAAAATTGGCCCCAGGATGGGAGACGTCGATTCTCTCTTTAATCATCGCCGCTTTCAGATGCGGGAAGTGGGGCCAAGGTGACGCTAGCTTGCATCCGGCTGCTGGCTGTGTATGGTCCACTGACAAGTAAGGCAGCTGAGGCGTATATTTAAAAAAAAAAAAAAAACTCAAATAAGGTGGAAATAGAGACAAAAAGTGGGTGTATGTTTGGAAGAAGGAAGTGGTCATGATGGGTTGGTAAAGATCTGTTTAGAACCAAAAACAAGAGGGATGGGGTGTTTTTAAAAGTGGAGAGGGACTTTACCCTGTTACTGCAAGTAAAAAAAAATGCATCACTATCATTTTTTGGCAAACATAGGAAACACTTTATAATAACCACCAATACAAACAAGTGAAAGACATGATAATTCGATTGTCCCTGGTATTCAGCAACATTGCCATGCTAGTAATCAGAACTTTACTCTTACATCATTTTGATGGCCATCACAGTCACTGTTATTACCAGCATCAATTATGTCTTTATTTCAACCCCTCAACACTGGCTACATCTATCTTCTTCAACACTGTTTGATAGGAAGTGATTTGTTATGTCAGCAACGTCCAGCGCTAATTCACTGTGCGCTGTGCCCTACAGCTGAGTCCAGCTACAAGGCGACAGAGAGATATGAGTAATTGGGATAGGGATGGGGGTGATGTTGAGATATATATATATATATAAATATATATATATATATATATATATATATATATATATATATATATATATATATATATATATATATATATTTCACCTGAACTGTGTGCTTGAAGGGAGTGGTGCCCAGCAGATTTGTGGGTTTTTATCAAGACAAGTATAGATAGATAGATAGATAGATAGATAGATAGATAGATAGATAGATAGATAGATAGATAGATAGATAGATAGATAGATAGATAGATAGATAGATAGATAGATAGATAGATAGATAGATAGATAGATAGATAGATAGATAGATAGATATTCATTTATTCAAACTAGTCTCCCCAAATAGGCTATGTCTCTATACTAACTGTAAGCAGTCAAGCAACGCTTTTTATTCAATAAAACTGTGTGTGTGTAATGTGCCATAGAGGTTTATTCTCCATTTCGTTCATTTATTTCTAAACTTGTGTCACCTTCCATGTTTTCCTTTGCTCATTATTGTGGTTTTACTTTGTTTTTTGTTTGTTTTTTTGCCTTCGTGGGGCCTGAATTACGAAATCGTCCAACCATGCTGACAAAGCCAAGGGTGAGATTTTTTTCCTGTGAAATAAATTACGAAATGATTCACCACACTAAACGACAGAGGGGTGAGGGCATGTCTATCAACTTGTCCTCGTTCTATCCAGACTCTCGTCAATTCCTTTTCTCCATAAATATCCTAGACGATAATTCTACACAACAAGTCACAAGGCACAGCTATTGGGATAATGTGGATAATGGTTAGATGACGAGAGATGTCGTCTGTGACGGGGCTTTGGGTTTCGCTGTTTGTTGGTGTAGAACATGAGGCGTGTGAGCACTACTAGCTGATGGACAGGACATGATTGTTGTAGTCGTTTGCTTGTGCAGAGGGATGGCGTTAACAGTGAGGTTTTGTGGGCGCTGTGTTTGTTTGTTGGATGCAAGGGGGGGGGGGGGGGGGGGGGGGGGCGGAACATGGGTAGTGTATGTTTTATATAGAGAGAGAGACAAACAGACAGACAGACAGACAGAGACAGACAGACAGACAGAGAGACAGACTGACAGAGAGACAGACAGACAGAGACAGAGAGAGACAGAGCGAGAGAGAGGTCAAGTTTCAAAGTCAATTTTCATATTTCCAGTAGTGCATTGAATAAGCAATGCATTTGCTTTTTTCAGTGTTTTGTGTGTTGTGTGCTGCGTTTGTGTTGTTTGTAGTGTGTGTGTGTGTGTGTGTGGTGGTGTGGTGTGTGTGTGTGTGTGTTGTGTGTGTGTGTGTGTGTGTGTGTGTGTGTGTGTGTGTGTGTGTGTGTGTGTGGTTGTGTGTGTGTGTGGAGAGAGAGAGAGGGGGAGGAGGAGGATGGTGGTGGTGGTGGTGATGATGATGATGATGATGATGATGATGATATGATGATGATGATGATGATGATGATGATCATGATCATGATCATGATGATGGTCATGATTATCATGATGACCATCAAACTAGATTTGCTCTAAACAAAAGTCACGTTTTGTTTTATTAGGTCTGCAGATTTATGTACGCATGACCTTTTGTTTCAGTAGTCTTCAACCGCAACAGAAATGACTTTTCAACAACATTCTACACCACTACAAAGCATACCTTCTGTAAGAATGCATCGCGTTTAAAAGATTCACTCATCGCATTCTGACATAGCCTAATTACAATAACATAGTTTTTTCTTCCTCAAACACTGTGGTCTGTCATGTGGGCACAAATGCGTTGTGCTGCCGTTAAGCGCCTTATAAACCAGACCCATCGCATCCTACTTCGGCTTGCAGGTATTCACATAAAACATAGGGTTATGAGTTTCAAAGACTGCTAAATAAGGTAAATGTTGAACCACAACAATTTCGTTTCATCATGGATAGTTGATGGGCTGAGAATCACCGAAGGGTCTAAAATACTGGACTTGCAATATTTCTGCACCGAAGGGTCTAAAATACTGGACTTGCAATATTTCTGCACTGAAGAGTCTAAACTACTGCACTTGCAATATTTCTGCACTGAAGAGTCTAAAATACAGCACTTGCAATATTTCTGCTCTGGTGAACACCTTCCATCAGTGAACAAAATAAATACAATCAACAAATTACAGCTTCTTTTTTTTGTTTTTAGAGTTTTCCTGTTAGAAAAGAAGAAAAAAAAAGCAATTAACACAGGAATCCTGCTCTAATGAACAAAAGGAATCGAACAAAATGTACTGCGCAAGAGATGGCACTGAGTCTCACATTCAGGGCTGCTGTTATTCCAGAAACCGTCAGGGGTCCAAGCGATAGGTGTATTGACCTAGTGTCAGTGTTTGACCAATCCCCCTTATGTGGGTTACCTCATTGCTTGCTTTTCATGTTGTAACACCCTCTCTGTCACTGCAGATCATGTGCTAACGCATTAGTCGCTCATTGCTCGTATCCGCTATGTTTACGTAAGCTTCGATCGATTTTTGGGGATGGTGCTGCTGCTCTGCTGCTGCTGCTGTGTGGTGATGTGGGTATGTCTTTATCTCTGTCGCTGTCTGTCCTTATGTCTTGCTTGGGCTACGTCTCTCTCGGTCTGTCTCTAACCTACCATCTTTCTGTTTCTGTCTTTGCTCCTCTCTTTCTGCCCTTTTGTTTCTGTGTTTGTGTCTCTTGTGTCTATTTCTCGGTCTATCCTCTCTGTCTGTCTGTCTGTCGTTGTCTCTGTCTGTTTCTTTCTTCTCTCTCTCTCTCTCTCTCTCTCTCTCTCTCTCTCTCTCTCTCTTCTCTCTGTCTCTTCTCTCTCTCTCTCTCTCTCTCTCTCTCTCTCTCTCTCTCTCCCTCCATTATCACAAGCTCTTCTTCTTTCTTCTTCTTCTTCTCTGCAATTCTTCGCAATTCTTTGCAATTCTTCTTTTCCTTTGCAATTCTTCTTCGTCTCTATTCTTCTTCTTTGCAATTTTTTTCTTCGCAACTCTTCATTGTTGACAGTCCATCATTTCTGACACAGAGATTTCCCTTTGAGTAATCAAATGTGGAGTTGCAATTATACCAACAAAACAATATACGTAGGAAAAAAAATTATTTAAAAAACATTTAACATATTTAAGAATATTAACTTGTATTTTACTTCTGAAATATTATGCTTATTCCAGGGGAGGAAACTGCTGTCTAGAAAAAGCTAAGGTGTTGTGGTCGAATTTTCTGGCGAAGCAGAAATGATTTATTTTGATGTGAACGCGATAACAGCTCCTGCACTGTACAGAGCGAGAGACTGACTGCAGCAGCGGAAACAAGATAAGACATTTGTGTGATTTAGGGATGTGAAGAACGATGGTGTTTGGATATATATGTATATTGACGTTTGATGAAGTGTTAAGGTTATTTACCCGATTCCTGCCGATGTGTTTGTGTGCATGTGTGTGTAAGTGTGTGTGTGTGTGTGTGTGTGTGTTGTGTGGTGTGTGTGGGTGTGTGTGTGTGTGTGTGTGTGTGTGTGTTGCGCTGCTGCGTGTTGTTGGTGTGTTGTGTGTGTGTGTCTGTTGGTAGTTGTGTAGTTGTGTCCTTCACTCTTTGTTGTTTATGCCGGGAAATACAGAAGAGGTTAACCAGAAGATACATCAAGAAGAAAAGTCACTGAACTACCACAATAACACAGACAAGTACAAGAGACAGAAGAAGAAGAAGAAAGAAGAAGAAGAAGAAAAGAAGAAGAAGAAGAACAGAAGGCGGAGGAGGAGGACAGAGAGATAGATAGAGAGAGACAGAGACACAGAGAGAGGAGGGGGTAGTACATTATCTTCTCCTACACAGGTATTTCCTCCTTCTTTTACGTGATGGTATGCAGGTAGGATGTGTGTCGATCAGTCAGACAGTCTGATTCCACAACCAACTCGGCTGGAAGCTTTCTGTCTTATGCTTTAGAAGACTTGTAATAATTAAGTGTCAGTGGAAACTCACAAATAAAAGTAAAACGAAGAAAGAAGGGGGGAAAAAACAAAAGATCAAAGCTAACAGACGAAAAACAGAGGGGAGAAACAGAAGGAACGAAAGATAAATGGGAAAAAATACAGAAGAAAAAAGAAAGCTAACGAAGAGAAAAGACAGAAAAAAAAGAGAAACAAGCAATAATGCAGACAAACAAACAGACAAAAAGACAGCAATAAAACAAACAAGTAAACAAACAAAATCAAGAGAGAAAGAACAGAAGAAAGCAATTAAAAAGAAAAGAAAGAAACAAACACAAAAAGACAAAAAGAAAAAGTAAAGAAAAAAGATCAAAGAAAAGAAAGAAAGAAAGTATAAAAGAAAGAAGGAAAAAGCAGAAAAAAGAAGAAAAAAAAGGGAAAAGCATCACAGAAAAAAAGAAAAGAAAGAAAAGAAAGTAACAGAAAGAAAGGAACTAAAAGAAAAGTAAGAAACAAAATCAATGTAAAACAGTACAAAACCACAAAACAGGAGGAAAATTAACACAACAAAAACCAGAAAAAACAGAACAACAACAATCAACAACACTCAAACCAATTTACCAGGAGAAAAAAAATCAAGGCTAGGAAGACAGAGGTTATCACTGCAATTTCTGCGAGCATACAAATTTATGTTGATTGCACGTGATAACAGCTCCTGCTGCCTGTAACGCGAGGGCTGATGCGGCAGGAAGGACAAGATAGGATCCTTTGTTGATTAGAGATGTAATGTGGTGAACTGATACTGTGCGGCGTTGATGAAGGCAGGGATTTTCACACGATTCCAGATGGAATTTGTGTTGTGGTTGTTATTAGTTTGTTGTATGGTGTGTGTGTGTGTGTTGTGTGTAGGTGTTTTTAGATTGATGTGTTGTGTTTGTGTGTTGTTGTTGTTTGTTGTGTGTGTGTGTGTTGTGTGAGTGTTTGTGTGTGTGGTGTGTGTATGTTTGTGTTGTTGAGTGTGTGTGTGTTGTGTGGTGTGTGTTGTGTGTGTGTTGTGTGTGTGTGGTGTGGTGTTGGTGAGTTTGTGGGTGTGTGTTGAGTGTGTGGTTTGTGTCCTGTGTCTTGTATGTCGTGTCTGTATTTTCTGTTTTTTAATAGCTAGCTAGCTTGTAAGACATAAGCGCATAAAAAAATTCGCTTGTAATACCTTCATTTTAACAAAACTGATCGAGGAGAAGTTTTTCCTGTTTCTGAGTGTCATGGTAGACACCTCTGTTCCTGCTGCTGGTTTGTTTTCATCGCTGATGCTGTTACTGCTGTTTAACAAGAACTACAGAAATAACAGCAGCAGCAGAAGTAAAAACAATATCAAAAAGCCCAAAAATAACAAGTCGGAGAAGAGATCGTAATGGATGACGGGTTCGATTCCCGTTCAAGGGGATATTTTCCCCTGGAGTTAACATCAGTGCAGACTCCACTCTCCCCAAAAGTCCTTCGGATGAGACTATAAACCGAGGCCCCGTGTGCGAACGCACGCAGAACATCGTGTGCACACGTTAAATCCTGTTCCGCTTTTCGTAAGAGTACGCCATTGTGTGCCGGAGGGAATAGATGACAGAATTTACAAAACTGCATACACACGGGGACTGGATGTAAAAAAGCACATAAGTGCTTATTCCATTATCCTCGATATAAAAATAAATAAATAAATAAATGAGGAGGTAGAAAAAAAAACCAGGAAAACAGAGATACCAAAAAACTCACCTGAAAAAGGATTATAACAATGAAACACAAACATACATAAATACATATCAAGTGGAAACGTGATGTTACTGACACATGTCCCTTTCCTTTACTGTAAAGGTGATTGCTGGTCCATGACAAGCGATAGCCCTAAATATGCCAGACAGACGTTATTCACTTCAGATGAAAGGCTTTCACGAACTGATAAAGTAATACTTCATGACGTGGGATATGTAATCTCTCTGCGGCAGTAACCCTATTGAAAATTGCAGACAAGACACTTAAGCTGAGAAAAAAACACAGACGCACATTGCTCTCTCTCTCTCTCTCTCTCTCTCTCTCTCTCTCTCTCTCTCTCTCTCTCTCTCTCTCTCTCTCTCTCTCTCTCTCTCTCTCTCTCTCTCTCTCTCTCTCTCTCTCTCTCTCTCTCCTGTGGTATCAAGGTTTCTTTCAATTTCTCATTATCTGTCTACCACTGTTTCTCTACCTGTGCAATGTATGTTTGTACAGGCACAGCCCACTGTTTGTGAGCTCCTTTTAACAGTTTCTAGCTGATTTGTTGCAGTAGAAACTGCACCAGTTCATTGATTTGTCATTGACATATTATGATGACTGACCATTAGTCTTGTTACATTGTGCAATTTTGCAGATTCCTCCCCCTACACACACACGCGCTCCACACACACACACAACACACACACACACACACACCACACACACACACACACACACACACACACACACACAACACACATTTTATATTCCTTTACGGCAGATGGCAAGCACTACGTACACACGGTCGCACACCCACATACCCTCCCTATCTTCCAAGCGAAATCGCTGATATTTCACACATATGCGCGCGTGCGCAGGGTGGGTGTGCGTTCATGCACCTCCGAAAGATTGCTTATATATGTCTCCCTGTACACAAAAGCTTTGTAGAGCAATACCTGTGAAGACGAAGTGTTGAAACCCTTTTCTTTGAAAGCGTCAACTGCAACACACGAAAATACAGCTTTCAACGACTGTTACCTGTGCATGATGTTATAGACAGGGGGGGAAAACGGTACAGATGGAAGAAACAATGCAGGGGGAGGGGGATACATTAAGAGAAAAGGAACCAGCCGACAGCTAACACCTACACATGGTATTTACCACAGAGCAGAGGGAGGAAATACCTGTCGTGGATAGCATAGCAGCTCTATCTCCCTGCTACCTTGTCGTCATAGCAGAAATACGCCAGCAGTGTGAACATGAGAAACAGCCTCCGTGGAAAATATATGAGGTTCCTTTCTCCCTTTTTGTTTGCCTCGGTAAACTCTGCGCTGACATTTTTTGGTTAATGTTTTTCAGGTTTTTCTTGGCTGTAGTTTATCCGTATGTTGGTTAGTTTTGGACTGCGCTCAAGTTTGATTTGGTTTGACTTGATTTGGTTTGATTTTTTGGGGGGAGGGGGGTCCTTCATTTGATTTTATATCATTTTCGCTTTTCTCTATCCTTTTCTTTTTCAAGAGGATTTTAAATAAAGCAACGGATAAACGTTCATCTGCTGATGAAGTATGAAATGATCATAAATGGATTAGAATGGAAATTATCTGTGAAATTGATTTTTAAATGGTCATTGCAACATACTTAGATAAGATGTTCAGTTTTTTTCACGAGAATGTTTGAGCTAAAGAAATATTCACTGCATGCTGCATTACATCTAACAATATCGTCCACTTGGCATATGCTTCCCACCATTATAACTCAATTCTCTATCAAAACCTTGTGTGCTTACGGATTGTTTACGTATCAACCATACCAAAAGACATAGCTGACCTACTCTTACACAACGACATGGTCTTTTTTGTGAATGCACGGTGCCTGCGTGCTGGCGAGAAAAACCCTGCATGTTTGTTTTCCAAGAAAAAGATGCAGAAAAGATGTGTGGAGCCAAAACTGATATTAGCTCCGAGGAAAAGTTACTCTAATCTGTACGGGTCACTACTATATCAGTCTTGTTTTGTCCAAAATATTCTTTGTGGCCCAAAACTGTCATAATCTTTCACAATTTGATCTTTTATTTTCGTGCTTCAACGAACTCCTTTTAATTTGATAACTCGGAATAATATGCGTCTGCTCTAAATAGGACAATAATATAATGCAGCAACCATTAACATAACTCTTGCTTACATTTACTACCATTATAGGGGTCAAGGTCAACAAATAAAATCAACAATATGTATTCTTGAAGGAGACAAAACACCAGCCTCTACTACAAAACAAAAGCAAAAGCAGAAACAAGAGAAACAAAAGCACAAACACAACCAACCCTAACACTCATCAAGGCCCGTCTTGCACAGTCATCTAGCAACTGCTGATGGCAAATATTTGTCCTCTTCTGATGAACAGTGCAAGACAAGTCCAACGATCGCCAATCGTTTACCGGCATAGGAAGCGGCGATTAGTGTTTGACTGGAGACGCAGACCAGGTGGTGCATAAGTTTGTATGTAGACTGCTGCTGCTGCTGCTGCTGCTGCTGCTGCTGCTGTTACTGCTGCTGCTGCTGCTGCTGCATGTGCTTTGTAGATCTGGACAGTAATTACTGCCTAAACATCAATTTCCTACGTGGGTCAATACGGTCCATTTGCTTAATCAATACCGATTAGTTGGAATGACTCGTTTCCTTAGAACAGATGGCACTTGTGGGTTCTAGGGTTTTTCCAGATTATGTATACAATGCATCGTCTTAGTTTGTGTGATGGACTTTTTGTTGTGCATTTGTGGTGAATAATATGAAAGACAAAAATAGTAGTGGAAATCGATTTTTTGCAAAATCAAAAGATGTATCAACTTGTTTGGAGAACGAAGGACAAGATGCATTTAGTTATATTGAATTGTTGTGTTACTAAGTTTTAAAACAAATGTATTGTTATATTATTTTATCACTAACTTTTAAACTGATCTGCATTTTTATGTTACTTCGTCACTAACTTTAGAAATGACCTCCATTGCATCCAAAAATCCGTATCCGGCATCCATCACACAGACAAAAAAAAAGACAGACAGACAAATCCGCACAAAGGCACATGCACACAGGGACACGGATTATATGACAAAGCACAAGACACAGATCGAGCCATGCTGTTGGGACAAGGATTCACTCTCAGTATGTGACTGCTACAAAACTTTCCTCACAACTTCCGCCATTGAACCAATATCCCATTTCCCGCTACAGTATCTGCTCACTCGGCTCTACATTTGCCAAGCTGTTACCAGGTGCCAACAGAACAAATATCCTGAACGCTTCAGTTGGTAATTTGGCCAAGGTAACCCAGCCGCTGTTCACAATCTCTGTTTTTCCATTTGATAGATACTTGTATGTGTGAATGCTGAGTGTTTGCCACATATTTTTCATCTGGCTTCTTTCTCCGATTTTCGATACCAAGATTCTTTCTTTTAAAGGTAATCATATATTCATTTGACAATAATTATGGTTGGCTATATTGCCAACGTCAACAAAAGGAAAGTGAAACTTCGGGATAAGATTCGGCGTAATAAAAATTCCCCTTATCATCATCATCATCATCACCATCATCATCATCATCAGGAGTAGTAGTAGTAGTAGTAGCAGCAGCAGCAGCAGCAACATCAGCAGCAGCAGCAGCAGCAGCAGCAGCAGCAGCAGTAGTAGTAGTAGTAGTAGTAGTAGTAGTAGTAGTAGTAGTAGTAGTAGTAGTAGTAGTAGTAGTAGTAGTAGTAGTAGTGAGCATTATATTACATCGTATCATATTGAAAACGAAACACAAACGAAACAGTTGGCAAAGTACAGTCAGAAAAGGATAAAGTTTTGAAAGAAAGTTAACTTTTTGATACAAATTATTTCATAGCCTCACAGTTAATCTCTCTATTCCTATCCACTAGTTTTGAAAGTTAACTTTTTGATACAAATTATTTCATAGCCTCACAGTTGATCTCTCTCTATTCCTATTCACTAGTTTTGAAAGTTAACTTTTTGATACAAATTAATTCATAGCCTCACAGTTAATCTCTCTATCCACTATTCCTTCACACCTTTCAAGTGTACTGTGCGCACGTATCTCATCCTTCCTTTACCCCTTTCAGATTCACCTCATTAAGCTCATGATTACACAGTACAGGTGAACTGAAAACCTGGAACTAAAGCCCCCAGAATCGCAGGAAACTCATGAAGTACTTCAAGCAGAAATAGCTTGCAGGGCTGATTTAAAGACCTTTCTGAGTGTGAGAGGGTCGATACAGGGAGTGAGGGAAAGAAGGGGAAAGAAGAGTGGACTTTTCTGTAAGGGGATGGAATGTTCAAAAGCGTTTTGTTAACTGGAAGAATTGGAAGTCTACTGAGCTAGAAAACCAATTACTACCACATGCTAAATCTGCGGCTCTGTGTGAACTGCAATTACTGTCAATTTTCGTTATATTATTTGTGCATTATTTACAGCAAACGCTTTCGTTGTGGGAACTTAGAAAACTGTTATCATTTGTTTTGTTGTTTTCGGTTTGAGAGCAAGTTCTTTTCATCTGAAAAAACTAACTGCTGACATTTTTAATTTGAATGATAAACCCGATTTTAAGTTTCAACAAGTTTTGTAATAGTTGTTTTGCGTTTGTTTGGGTGTTTTTTTTTAGGGGGGGGGGGGGGTAGCTTTTCATTTCATTTGTCCTTTCTCCTCTCCTCTCTCTCCTTCTCTCTCTCTCTCTCCCCTCTCCTCTTCTCTCTCGTCTCCTCTCTCTCTCTCTCTCTCTCTCTCTCTCTCCTTCCCCCCTCTCTCTCTCTCACTCGCTCTCTCTCTCTCTCTTTCATCATGCATCACATATCCAGATATTATATAAACTTGTGCATTAAGGGTCAGTGGATAAATAAAAACGGCAGTACCATCACTGAACACAAACCCTGATATATGTATCTGGTCTGACAAAACTCATAGCATATGTGTTCAGTTATGAAGTCACATTCATTCAATTCCTTCACAACTGTATGCATATGCTATGATTTACATTTATTGGTATACTATTTGTTTTTCTCTGTGTATCTGTCTCTATCTATGGATCTGTCTGTCAGTTTGCCTATGCACATGTGCGCGCACGCGAGTGTGTGTGCGTGTATGTACTAAAATACATTTGACTGTGTCCCTTAAGGTGCTCAAGTATACAAAATACACCTGCAGTATAACATCTTGAACAAAAATATTGATTTACTCTGTGTACGTAAAACCCTCTTTAACATTGTCAGCCTTCACTACCCTCTCTCTTTTCGATCTATGTTTTCTTCCTCGTTCTATTCTCGAATCAGAAAAGCTCAGACCTCCCTTTTTTCCCTCGCTTCCTGTCCCCCTGCCAATCATTAAGCGGAAAAGAATTTCAGGACATGTTCCCTCACGATGGGAAGTTCAGTGAACTTGACCAAAGTGAGCTGAGGTGCAGAATTGATTAGAAAATCTCTCCCTCTGGTAGTGGCTCCATGTATTGGGAAGAAGGAGTGGCTGAAGAAAGGAGTGAGAGAGAAAGAGAGCCAGACAGTCACAGATGGGGACCTTGGCCCTAAGAGAAAACAAAGGACACACGCGCGCATGCATGCACACACACACACACACACACACACACACACACACACACACACACACTCACTCACACACACACTCACTCAGAGACAGAGACAGAGAGATGGGAATAAGGCTGTGAAAGAGAGAGGACATTTGAAACAATTTTATGTACTGATGCACAAATGCAAAAACTTTGTCTGTCTGTCTGTCTGTCTCTTTATCTCTCTCCCCATTTTACCCTCTCATTATCTCATATCCGATATGGATGTGTAAGTACAAATTTTCTGTGTTTGGATACAACTGTGTCCACCTGTAAGATAGCAAACCAAGTATCGACTATAACACACATGATAAAAGCACGCGCGCGCGCACGCGCACGCACACCACACACACACACACACACAACACACACACACACACCACCCCTTGCAAAACACACCAAAGCATTACTGTTCTATTCTCTGAATTTGAAAAAAAACCAACTTACAACCACCAACACTGTGCATCATTACTGGGGCCAGCTGTGGACAACAGCATCTCTTAATCAGCTCCATTCAGACAGCTAGGACAGTGGGATGTGACCTGAATGCTGCTGCTGGTTCCCTGACATCTGCTGTAAAGCCTCGTTTGATCAAAGTGATTCTGTGAGGAAACATTTCTTAAGTAAGAAAAAAAATGCATTTGAAAAAAACTTTATTTCAAACCTAAGATTTTCCTCTCCTGCCTCATCTCATAGTGTGTGTGTGTGTGCGAGTGTGTGTGTGCGTGTGTGCACATTTGGACTTGATGGAACTATTACTTGTCACTGGTTGTATGTGTAAGAATGAGTTGAGTGCAAGCGCTTTGTGATTGTGTCTTGCAAGATATAGCGATATAAAATTCCATTTTTTATATTATTATTATTTATATATTATTATATATTATTATTATTATTATTATTATTCAAAAAGATGAAGGATACCTTCAGAAAAGCATGTGTTGAATTTCATTTGAAGTTGCTTCACAATCTCTGATTTTGGGTGGGGTGAAAAGGTATGGAGATTAGTCAAGAAGGGTTGGGAGGGGGAAGGGGGTGTCTGGCGTGTGTGTGTGTTCTTTTGATTTAACGTCTTTTCACTATTAGTGATATTAGACAAATGTGTGTGCGTTTTATTTATTTATTTATTATTCTTTTATATCGAGGATAATGGAAGAAGCACTCATGTGCTTATTTACATCCAGTTCCCGTGTGTATACGGTTTTGTAAATTTTGTCATCTGTTTCCACCGGCACACAATGGCCTACTCTTCCGAAAAGCGGAACAGGATTTAACGTGTGCGCAAGATGTTCTGCATGCGTTCAAACACGTGGCCTCGGTTTATAGTCTCATCCGAAGATGTGTGTGTGTGTGTGTGTGTGTGTGTGCGTGCGTGCGTGCGTGCGTGGTGGTGTCGTGCGTGCGTGGCGTGTGCGTGTGTGTGTGTGTGTGTGTGTGTGTGTGTGTGAGTGTGTGTGTGTTGTGTTGAGTGTGTTTTGGAAACAGGAGACATGAAAATACAACTCTATTATTCAAAACATTCCAGATTTAAGTGTTGTGCATCTACTTTATTACAACCAAGCAGAAAGAATCACAATTGTAACATGCATAAATAGATGGTAACATTCCTTCAACTAAGCACATAAGAGAACCTGACTATTACTATTAAATAAATCTGGAAAATGTTATCCCAATTTTGTCTCCCAAAAGGAAACAGATATACATGCTGATAGAAAAATAGGGTGCATTGTGAAGAAACACTTTCCCTGGTAATGAGAGCCAAAGTTTGATGACATGAGATTATTCAGTGACTGTAAATGGCATACTGATAACTCAAAGCTCTATTGTGCTGTCGTATTAAACAGATGTGTTAGGATTGTAGGCAGAATTTCAAGGACCATCGAGGTCGTTTGTTTTATCCATTTATATTTGCAAGGTAATTGGCTTTATTTCTTGATAATTGTCAGGAAAATTAATTAATTTATTGATATTTACAAAGGCTTATT
>CM054134.1:37439829-37454829 GCA_028751875.1 Rapana venosa | reverse complement strand
CAAGGCAGAAGAAAAAAGATGACATTAGTCATAACCCTGGGGAGTCTATGAAGACAGATGGCCCTACAGCAAAAACATAGAATGATCAAAAGGTCAAGCTGACAACTATGTCTTGGTAATCATCTCATCATCCCAGCAGGCAGTAGTACTTAAATGCAGACGATTAAGGACATGCTTAGTAGCATCGATGTATTGATGAAACAACAGCTGCTAATGGAGTGCAAAAGTATGGGAGAACCTTCATGACGATAATTATCATAGACTTGCCCTCTACAATAGGAGTATAGTGCGTCTAATCGTATTGTATTGTATTGTATCGTGTCGTGTCGTATTGTGTTCTTTAGTATTGTAATGTGTTGTGTTGTGTTGTATTGTGTGTGCTGTGTTGTATTCTGCCACATTGTATTGTATTGTATTGGGTTGTGTTGTGCTGTGTTGTTGTATTGTATCGTATTGTCTTGTATTGTATTGTATCGTGTCGTGTCGTATTGTGTTGTTTAGTATTGTAATGTATTATGTTGTATTGTATTGTGTGCGATGTATTGAATTCTGCTGCATTGTGTTGCATTTTATTTTATTGTGTTGCGTTGTGTTGTATCGTGTTGTATTTATTGTATTGCATTGTATTGCGCTGTACTCTACTTCAGTCTTAGAAGATTTCCCTGTAGGAAATTAAGGCTGTTCTTCTAGAGATTAGTGCATTAGTTATGTCCTCATTGATAGCTTGTACAAGCACAAGCATTTATTTATTTATTTTTATTCATTCATTCATTCGTTCATTTTATACCACTTTGTCATGGCAGATTTCTCTGTGTGAAATTCGGGCTGCTCTCCCCGAGGAGAACGCGCGCCACAAGAGCAGCGCCACCCTTTTTTTTTTCTTTTTCCTGTCTGCAACTGCATTTGTTTCCCTATCAGAATGAGGTGTGCTTTCCACAGAATTTTACCATGAAGAGCTCCCTCGTTGCCGTGGGTTCTTTTACGTGCGCTAAATAATTGTGTGTAACAAACGGGACCTCGTTTTATCGTCTCATCTGAAAGACTACCACCCAGACCCACTGTACATGGCCTAATGGATGGGAGAAAATAGTTGGGCCCAAACGGGGTTCGAATCAACGCACGCTTCCGACCCGGAAATTTTCGCTTTCTAAGCAGATGCGTTACCTCTAGACCACCGATCCACTGAATAAAATGAACAAATAAAATAAGATAGCATACAGAAAGCCTGAACGATGTGTAGCATGGAGCATGGCAGATCCTCTGAGCTGGTTTCTTGGCAGATGTGGCAAAGCATATATGAAATATTGGCAAAGCAGTTACACCTTCCTGCGAAAACTGGACATCAAAACAGAAACTCTCAGCTAGCTCATTGGCAACTTTGTGGTAGGGTATGTGGTGTGTTCCTCATGATTCTAACACTTCCATGCTAAGCATACTCGGATTGTATTTTATATTTAAACGATTGCCAGATCTTCTTCATGTGTGTGTGCGTGCGTGTGTGTTTGTGTGTGTGTGTTTTGTGTGTGTTTGTGTGGTGTTGGGTGTGTTTTGTGGGTTTGTGTGTGTGTGTGTGATTCAGATTCAGATTCAGATTCAGAATATTTTATTGCCATTTAATCAGTAGACTTATTTGACACAACAAAAACATCAACTAATAATTATTATCTATTTTGGCTAAAAGTGATGTACCTAAAAACATGTTGTATTTTACTTCTCTTTTTCTCTCTTTCAAAACACTCATACACATATCTGATGATATCTGTTTGATATATATCAACGTGATTTTTGTCACTTAATTTATGACACAGTTTTTGCGTTCTTTGTCTTTCGTTTTGTTTTTAATAAAAAATTATTTCTGAGTTCATCATAAAAATGCATTCACAAGTAAATAAATTCATCTTCAATTTTGTTACAGTGTCTACATTTTCTGTCCTCTCTGGATTATATTTTGGTGTCTCCCTTTCTCTATCATTAAATTGTGACAGCTTGTGCGAAATTTACAAAAATGTCTTCTTATGATTTTGTTTTTCATAGTTAAATAAGTATGGTTTTCCCAAAACTGTATTCTTTGGTAGCAAAATCATAAAATTTTAGTTTTGCAAATTCTTTCTTTTGGTAGATCCAAAATGTTTTATACATGTCCTCAAGTTTTCTTCTAACAGCATAACCTCAACCGATGAACATTAAGAGTGCTTTGGTTCTTCCAGACAGTTTGAATCCAATTGTGTACAGAATATTTTCACTGTTTTATCCATTTATCGTGTGTATTATTCTGATACAAATACGTATACTATTCTAATATAAGAGTCTGGTTTTGATTCTGTCAAATGAATCCAAAAGATATATCTGGCATATGATTTTAAGGTCATGGAAATCTCCCTAATTCACCCAAAGTGGTAGTACTAATGCTTTTTTATGACTCCTATCATTTGTTTACAAAATTTTACATGGAAATTCTCATACAAAAACTGATTGATAAGCATGCCTTGAACAGTTTATCAATATTAAGCTCTGTCTCCCCATTAAACAAAAAGGAAACCAAACTTCTGCTCCATAGGTTAAAACAGGGGTTATCAGTGAGTCGAATAAACGCATTATATAGTAGTCTTTAATTTTGTTCCATGAATTGCTCTTTAAAGGCGTATATTGCTTTGTTGCTTTGTTTTACTAAATGTTCTTGTGTTGCTTGAAATTTCCCGTTCTGATGAAAAACGACACCTAGATATTTATAAGTTTCTACTGTTTCAATTACATGCTCTCCACATTTAAAATGAATTGGAATTTTAGGAGGTGATCTCGTAAAGACTATTACCTTTGTTTTGTTTTGTTTTATCTTTAAACCCCAATTAGAACAGTATTCTTGCAGTTTATTCAGTTTAGTTTGAAGACCTATTTTGGCTGTTGATAGCAATGCCAGGTCATCAGCATAGAGTAAATAAGGAATTCTGTCTTTTGCGGTTATATATGGTGAATCTTTCTCATCAGTATATTGAACTATATCATTGACATATACATTAAATAATGTAGAACTTAATGTATTTCCCTGATTACCCCTTTTCTGACTATGATTTCATCTGTGTGTTTGCCTCGTATTTTTGTAAATATTGTTGCATTGGAATACATGTTTTTAATGACATTAAAAGTTTTGCCTGTTATTCCTATTTCGATTAACTTTATAAGAAGACCCTCGTGCCACACATTATCAAACGCTTTCTGAAAATCTACAAAGCAGCAATAAAGTCTTTAGTTTTTACTTTCAGTGCACTATCTATTAAATTGTTAAGTAGGAAGATATGGTCCGTTGTTCTGCATGCTTTTCTGAAACCACTTGTTCTCTGACAATACTATGTTATTTTCTAAATATTCAGAAATTCTATGGTTCAGTATTTGACAAAAAAGTTTTCCAATAGTTTTGTCAACGTTATTCCTCTGTAGTTTTTCTGGGTGTATATGCATCCGTTTTTTATAGATTGGACATTCACTCCTACTTTCCAGTCACAGGGATATATACCGTTTCTAATACTAAATTGAAAATATTCCGCATTAATCTCTATAACATTAGATGAAACTGATTTGATCATTTCGTTTGTGATTCCATCTTTTCCAGGCGATTTGTTATTTTTCAGCTTTTGATTGTTTTGTAATTTCCTCTGTTGATATTTGCTTATCTAGCAGTGGGTTATTAGATACTTTTAATTCATAAACCTGATTTGTACTTGCTTTTGTGGTCTGGATCTATTTGCGGTTCTTTACCAATAAGTGTGTGTGTGTGTGTTGTGTGTGTGTTGTGTGTGTTGTGTGTGTGTGTGTGTGTGTGTGTGTGTGTGGTGTGTGTGTGTGTGTGTGTGTGTGTGATTTTTTCCAGAAGGCATTAATTACAAAAAAGGCATAAAGACTCGTTTATAGCTCTAGCTTTCTTGCAGGTGAAAAATAAAAGAGAATTACAGTTTACAAAAATAATCAGAAGGAAAAGGTAAACACATTAAAGGGGGATGGTTGTTTTATTTCAGTGTCCCTGAGTCTGCGAATGAAAAGATTCTGAGGCCAAAGTTCTAAAGGTCAAGGCCTACACGGTAAGATATAAAAAAAGTGGGTGGCTGTGTCATGCTGACTTTGTTGGTCTTAATGCACCGCTGTTGCCTGTGTTCACTTCATCTATTCCCTCTGCACTTTACTACCCATTTTCCCCACTCCATCACAAACTTTAAAAGCGATCAACACTTTTACATGTGCGTGCACCTGTGCATGTGTGTGTACGTGTGTGCATACGCGATGTGTGTGTGTGTGTGTGTGTGTGTGTGTGTGTGTGTGTGTGTGTGTGTGTGTGTGTGTGTGTGTGTGTGTGTGTGTGTGTGTGTGTGTGTGTGTGTGTGTGTGGTGCGTGTGTGTGTACGTCTGCGTCTCCTAGCATCTTTGAGAGAGGTACGTGTGTGTGTGTGTGTGTGTGTGTGTGTGTGTGTGTGTGTGTGTGTGTGTGTGTGTGTGTGTGTGTGTGTGTGTGTGTTGTGTGTGTGTGTGTGTGTGTGTGTGTGTGTGTGTGTTGTGTGTGTGTGTGTATTTGATGGCACAGTTTGAAAGTGTTAAATCATTTGCCTCTACTTTGTCTTTTCTTGTTGTTTCTTTGATAAAATTTTGTTTGTTTTCTTATATAAAACTTAACAAGTCACAATAATGTGTTCTACTTTCAAAATGTTTATTGTACAATTAGGCTGTTTCCGTTGTTGTTGTAGTTGTTGTTTGTTTGTTTGTTTTCTTTGTCTCTCCGTCTGTTTTATTGAGCTATATTTCTGTTGATCTCTCTCTCTCTCTCCCTCCCTCACACACACACACACACACACACACACACACACACACACACACACACACACACACACACACACAGACGCGCGCACGCGCCTGCGTTAATCCCAATGACTCCTCTACCCTCGCTTCCACTACCCCACCCCACGCATATGCACACACACACACACATACGCGCGCTCACGCGCGTGCGCACACACACACACACACACACACACACACATACATATGCCCGCCCCCGTCCTTAAGCGCGTACTTGTGTACTCTCTTATTTTTCCTTTCTTCTTCTGTCTTATGTATTCATGTGAATGTCTGACAAACATTGCAAGGAAACAGAGAGTCTTTCATACTCCTTAACCCTCGCCCATCTCTTTCTTCCTCCCAGGGTAGCCCCATCAAGTTCTTTACAAATCTGTCAACGTAACGTGGGGGCAGGGATAAAACAGTTCCCACCAGGACAGTGCTGCAGGCTCCTAGCATCTTTGAGAGAGGTCTGTGGTAAACAGCCTGTCATGCACACGTCAGTACTGTGTGTGTATCTGTATACTTGTTGGGCGTTGTATGTATGTATGCTGCATGTTCTGGGCTGTGTAGCATGCCCAGCTTTTGTCTGTTAGCCTCTGTTTATATCGATGTGTCCTTTGATGTGTTGGTCTCTTTGTCTTGGGCATTATTCTCTTTCTTTTTTTTTTTTTTTTGGGGGGGGGGGTTTCGTGTACTTCTGGCTGGCTAGCTGGCTTGGTGGCTGGTTAGTTGGTTGGTTGGTTGGTTGGCTTACCTGGCTGGCAAAGTCTCTCTCTCTCTCTCTCTCTCTCTCTCTCTCTCTCTCTCTCTCTCTCTCTCTCTCTCTCTCTTCCCCCTGCATGTGCATTCATGTGTACCTTTACTTACTCAAATCAACCCCAATCTCTGCCTTCTCCTCCTTCTCTTACACACGTACATATATATACACGCATATTCTCAGGTGTGCATTTGAGCATACCTTTTTGTCAGTTTACCTTAATTTTTACTTCCTTGTGAATTTCTCACAAATCAGAACACAAGCAGCAAGGAAATGGGGAATTCCTCCTTCCTCATAAACCCACGCCCATTATTTTCCTTCTTCATCCCAGGGCAGGCAGCCCCAGTAAGTTCTTTACCCATCTGTCAATGTGGGGGCAGCGATAGAGCATACAGCAGACTGTTGCCCCAGCCAGGACAACACAACATATCTGCCTTCTGACTCACAGCATTTGAGAGAGAGAGAGAGAGAGAGAGAGAGAGAGAGAGAGAGAGAGAGAGAGAGAGAGAGAGAGAGAGAGAGAGAGAGAGAGAGAGAGAGAAAGACCTGTGGTAAACACAGTGTCCTGCACACCTACTGTACCTGTCTGTATACATGCTGTACCTTGTGAACATGTTGCACGTGCTGGGATACAACGTGCTTGTGTGTAAGGATCTGTTTATACGTGTGTGTGTGTGTGTGTGTGGTGTGTGTGTGTGTTGTGTGTGTGTGTGTGTGTGTGTGTGTGTGTGTGTGTGTGTGTGTGTGTGTGTGTGTGTGTGTGTGTCTGTGTGTGTCTGTGTGTGTGTCCTTTTTGTGTCAGTCTCTCATATTTGAGTGTTTCTGTCTCTGTTGGGGTCTCTGTCTGTCAGTCTGTCCACTTGCCTGCTTATCACTGTTGTCTGTCTGTATGAGAAAGTTAAATGCAGATACAGAGACAGAGACAGACAGAGACAGACCAAAAAAGAAGCAAAGATTGACATACAGAACAGACTGAAGCAATGAAAGCGCGGACAAACATGTTGGCAGG
The DNA here is from genome assembly GCA_028751875.1 of Rapana venosa. Classification (NCBI taxonomy): domain Eukaryota; kingdom Metazoa; phylum Mollusca; class Gastropoda; order Neogastropoda; family Muricidae; genus Rapana; species Rapana venosa. Next base: position 37,448,239 of record CM054134.1, on the reverse strand, counting down.
CCAGCATAAACAGGCACCAAAGGGATTAAAAACACACAGAGAGACAGTCTTGATTCTCTTGATTGGGATGTGCTCTCATAACTTCAATCGCAAATTCTTGCATTCAACCAACTTATAGAATTTACCTCTACTATAACTGTTTCTTCTTATGGCTTGTGACCCACATGAATTGCTTTGTTTATTGAATTTCTTTATCTCTTGAGATAATAAAGTATTGGGTATTAGTACTCCCAGGCACTCTTCCAACATACTCTCCCAGTACATTTCGTTGCATGTCTCATGCTTGTCTTACTCCTTGCAGATCTGCCTTATTAAGCTAACAACACACCTAGAAGATCTCAATCTCCAGGAACTTCAAATTCATGAAGTCTATCAGGCAGAAATAGCTTGAAGAGCTGATTTACAGACCTCTCTGAGCGTGAAAGGGTCGATAAATAAAGGTTGAGAGAGAAAGGGAGAGAAGGGTGGATCTTTCTGTGAAGGGATGGAGCACGTATAAACGTTGTGTTAAATAGCAGAATTGGAAAGCTTTTTATGTTAGACAGCTTATGACAACTACACGTCACGTCTGTAGTTCTGTCTCAAGTGTAGTTACTGTCGATTTGTGTTATGTTTGTGCATTATTTACAAAACATGTTTTCTTTTAAGGAACTTAGAAAACTGTTGTCAGGGTTGTTTGGGTTTTCTTCCATTTTGAGAGTACTTTATTCTTGGCTGGTTGCAAGATCTTCAGTGGTGCCCCCACGGTCTACAGAACTATGGGATAGGTAAAGGGGATGGTATTCTTGGCTTAAAATATAATTTTTAAAATCCCAACTATTTTTGGGACTTTTCTTTATGAATAATAAGATCTGATTTGAAGTTTTAAACACTTTTTTAAAACAACTTTTTCACATATTTTGGCTTTCTCTCTCTCATCAAGCAATTGATCTCTCTCTCTCTCTCTCTCTCTCTCTCTCTCTCTCTCTTCTCGCTCTCTCTCTCCTCCTCTCTCGCTCTCTCTCTCTCTTCTCTCTCTCTCCTCTTCTCTCTCTCTCTCTCTCTCTCTCTCTCTCTCTCTCTCTTCTCTCCTCCTTTTCTCCCTTTCTCTCTCTCACAGCATATATAACACATATAAGCTTTTCAGTCCGTCTCATTATGTACTTGTTAGCCTGAGTATGTGTGTTTGCGTGTGTGTTTGTGTGCGCACCTGTGTGTCTGTGGTTGTGTGTCTGTGTGTGTCTGCATGTTAACAAAGGTGCATTAGAACGTCTGCAACTGTGTGTTTAAGTGTATAAAATAAAAAAACCGCACAATATAAAATCTTGCACAAATATTGATTTACTCTGTATGTATAAACCGTCTTTTACATCGTGAGCCTACATCACCCTCTTTCCTTTCACTCCATCTTTTCTTTCACATTCTGCTGTCGATAAAAAAAAAAAAAAGCTCAGAACCTCCTTTTTTTTTTTCGCTTTCAATCCTGCTGCCAATCTTTAAGCGGAAAAGAATTTCAGGACATGTTCCCTCACGATGGGAAGTTCAGTGAACTTGACCAAAGTGAGCTGAGGTGCAGAATTGATTAGAAAATCTCTCCCTCTGTAAGTGGTTTGATGTGTGAGGAGGGAAAAAAAAGCTGAAGGGAGGGGTAGGGAGAGAGACGGGGGGGGGGGGGGGGGGGGGAGAGAGAGAGAGAGTGTGTGTGTGTGTGTGTGTGTAAGTGGCTTGAAGCATGGGGAGGGAAAAAAAGCTGAGGGGAGGGGTAGGGAGAGAGAGAGAGAGAGAGAGATTGGTTGTACTAATCTCTCCCTCTCTCTCTCTCCTCTCTCTCTCTCTCTCTCTCTGTTTCTGTCTCCGTCTCTCTCTAGGTCTCTGTATCCTTCCCCCCTCTTATAGATCTACATACTTCGATAATATGCGAGTATGTTTTGTGCGCTTGCATACTTGCATAACACTCTTATTGTAAGTTACCACACCAGCTCACTATTGCCAAGTCACACACACGCCTACACACACTGTCTTCATGATAAAAGCATCCCCCTGCACCCATAGGCTTGCCTATTCCCTGAACTTTACACCAGACTCTGCAGCCACTATCGCTGTGCATCGTCGTTACTGGGGCCTGCTACGGACAGCAGCATCTCTTAATCAGCTCCATTCAGACAGCTAGGACAGTGGGGCGTGACCTGAATGCTGCTGCTGGCTCCCTGACATCTGCTGTAAAGCGTCGTTTGATCAAAGTGATTCTCTGAGGCTTGCTTCTTGTGTAAAGAAAAAAAAATCGATACACAAGAAAATGAAACACAAACACACACACACACACACACACATATACACACGCACACACGCGCACACACACACACACGTACTCCCTCACTCAAGCATTTGTGCTCATGCACGCGCGCGCGCAAATGCACACACACACTCTCTCTATCATACACACACGCTCACACACTCACACACACGCTCACACACAAACACACACACACACGCACACGCACACACACACACACACACACACACACACACGCACACGCACACACACTAAATACTTAGCACTCTGTGTGTGCAAATGCAAAAATGTCAAACATACAGAGAGAGGAAACAGAGAAAGAGAGAGAGAGGTGGGGGAGGGGGGAGAAGGGGGGAGGAGTAGCACGTGCACACCTATGTATACATTACCTCGCGCACGTACGAACACACGAAAATAAACAGCTCTGTAGGAGAAGGGGCAGTGTGCGCTTGCTTGGGGATTTTGTTGTCAACACCCAAGTGTGACTCACGCAAGGTGTGCCAGGCAATACGCGAGTTGTAAAGAGAATAGATTGAGGGGGAAAAACACAAACATACATGAAAAAGAAAACCCAGCAAACAAACAACAACAACCTTATATGTGTTTACTGTGTTTGTCCCACTTTATTGTCTACAACTATTAAGTTTTGATAGTTTTTGAGTCGTGTGTAGTGTAGTGTAGTGTAGTGTAGTGTAGTGTAGTGTAGTGTAGTGTAGTGTGTGTGGTGTGGTGTGGTGTGGTGTAGTGTGGTGTGGTGTGGTGTAGTGTGGTGTGGTGTGGTGTGGTGTAGTGTGGTGTGGTGTGGTGTGGTGTAGTGTAGTGTCGTGTCGTGTAGTGTGTTGTGTGTGTGTGTGTGTGTGTGTGTGTGTGTGTGGTGTGTGTGTGTGTGTGTGTGGTGTGTGTGTGTGTGTGTGTGTGTGTGTGTGTGGTGTGTGTGTGGATTGTGCGTGCGTGCCTGTGTATATGTGCTTTAGTGTGTGGTGTGTGTGTGTGTGTGTGTGTGTGTGTGTGTGTGTGTGTGTGTGGTGTTTGTGTGGTGTGTGTGTGTGTGTGTGTGTGTGTGTGTGTTTTGTGTGTGTGATAGACAGGCAGGTAGGCACGCACACAGGAAACAACCAGACAAAATACAATTATGAATATGAATGGGTTTTTCCCAGATGTTGGGAACTGTCCCAAACAGAAGGGATGATCAAGAAAACAAGGGCACGTACACATGGGGATTTTCAATAATGTGTTTACTTTCAGGCGAGTTCCAGTAGAGACGGAGAGAGAGAAGAGAGAGAGAGAGAGAGAGAGAGAGAGAGAGAGAGAAGAGAGAGAGAGGAGAGGGGGGGGGGGGGGGGGGGGGGGGGGGGGGGGGACTCGGGATTAGGGATAGTTGGTGAAACAAAGGTCAAAACGCTTATATCTAAAGACGACTTTCAAATACAAAAACTAATCTGAAAATACAGGCAAAACTAGAAATGTCTAGGAAAAAGTTAAAAACGATTTTTAAACATCCAATTTGATAAAAAGAGTTTTAGAGAAAAACACAACTATAAGCTAATGTGGTATTTTTCACTGAAATCTGTGTTAAATGAATAACCAGACGAGCTATTTTAGAAGTTGGGTGACGTAATCTAATTTATATGTCAGTTATTTTCTCTACTAAATTGCATGAAAGTCACACACACACACACACACACACACACACACACACACACCACACACACACACAACACACAACGCTCGCGTTTAATCTGAATTGATAGTAAACACCATTTTATAGACGATTTTATTAATGATATTTTGCCCAATGTGATCTTATTTTAGTTTCCCTCTTTTCTCCTTTTTAGTTTGTTTTTTTGTTCAGCTGTACAACTCAAATTAGAACTTCTCTCTTTTGCAATATGCACTGAAACATATTGCTTCGCTGGCACAGCAGTATAACCAAGTTACAGAACTACTTGCTGTGGATGTTCAGAAGCCTTGTGGTCAGGGAGAGAAGAGACCACAGACTAATCCCTGCATGAGCAGCACAGCTCGAGTCCAGCTCAAGGACTGTCTGACATGTCGACCTGCTCTTCATGTCCAGGCTGTCATAAAGATGCTGGCGGCATTCAAGCATATCAACTGGCGTTTTGTCATAACCCATTATTTTGTCATTGTCTTATCGTCGTTATCATCATCATCATCATTATCATACTACTACTACTACTACTACTACTACTACTACTACTACCACTACTACTACTACTACTGCTGCTGCTGCTACTACTACTACTACTACTACTACTATTGCTGCTGCTGCTGCTGCTACTACTACTACTACTACTACTACTGCTGCTGCTGCTGCTGCTGCTGCTGCTGCTGCTGCTGCTGCTGCTGCTGCTGCTACTACTACTACTACTACTACTGCTGCTGCTGCTGCTGCTGCTACTTATACTACTAAGAAGAAGAAGGGTGATGATGATGATGATGATGATGATGATGATGATGATGATGATGTTGATGATGGTGATGGTGATGATGATGATAATGATGATGATGATGATGATGATATATGGAATTTACATAGCGCTGAATCGTGTATAGCTAACACATCAAAGTGCTTAACAACATCACAACACCTGAATATATCTTACAATCACTAGATCTTATTGATCTTTCAATTTTTCTTAGTTATTACAGCAACACATATATCGTCTAGAGGGTTTTGTTGTTCTTTTTTGTTGACAAGAACAAAATGACTTCAGGCTAGTTTCAATGTCTTTGTTTCTAGCTGGTTAAATTACTATACTCCAGAAAGTGGTGGCAGCGGCACAGTCTAGACTACATGAGTCTTAGTAGCTGCAATGGCTCCTTTGCAACTTGTTTTTATCAGATATCTCATTGCTACAAAAAATGGAATGGTCAAAGCGTAGAATTTACAAAGTTAAGGTCTGAAAGATCTGGATTCAAGAGTGATCATGTTACTTCTCTCTCTCTCTGTCTCTCTCTGTCTGTCTGTCTCTCTCTCTCTCTCTCTCTCTCTCTCTTCTGTCTCTCTCTCCTCTCTCTGTTGTTCTTTCCTTGTTTTTCTTTTCTTCTTCTCTCTCTTTTCTTATTTCTTTTCCTCTCTTCTGTTTCAAAGATGAGTCCTGAGTCATTTTCCAATGGACCCATGGGAATGACTGATCCTAAAAAAGCACATGAACTACTATTCATTATCCTGGAAAACATAAATCATTTTGTTTTCTTAATACTTAACAATGTGTAGATTTCTCATCTTTGTGATAGGCCACTCAGTAGACGAGAGAACACAAACAAGATATAATAATAATAATAATAATAATAATAATAATAATAATAATAATAATAATAATAATAATAATAATAATAATAATAATAATAAAAAATAAAATGATGATGATATGATGATGGTGATGATGACGACGTCGACGACTACGATAATAATAATAATAATAATAATAATAATAATAATAATAATAATAATAATAATAATAATAATAATAATAATAATAATAATAATAAAAATAATAATAATAATGGTGATGATGATGATGATGATGACAATAATGATGGTGATAATAATAATAATAATAATAATAATAATAATAATAATCATCATAATAATCATAATAATCATAATAATAATAATAATATTAATAATAATAATAATGTGTGGAATTCATATAGCGCTGAATTGTGTAAAGCTAACAGGTCAGTGCTTTAACAACATCACAACACCTGGATATGTCTTTCAATCCCTAGACCATATTGATCTGCTATCTTCTATATTCATGAATATAGAATAAAAAAAAAAAGATGACATTGCACATTGCCCTGGAAAATCCATAAGGCAGGTGGTCCTACACTAAAAAAACACAAACAAAAAAAGCAAAACCGAGTAATCAAAAAAGCAAGCTGACAACTATATCTTGGTAATCATCTCATCATCACAACAGGCAGTAGTACTTAAAGGGAGACAGACGATTAGGACATGCTTAGTGGCATCGATGTATTGACGAAACAACAGCTGCTAATGATGTGCAGTGCATGGCAGATTATTCACGTTGGTATATAGACTAAGCCATTGACGTCTGACTGTATGGTATTTTTGTATCATTGATTTGTACTGTATTGTGTTTTATGTATTGTATTGTGTTGTGTTGTGTTGAATTTTGTTGTATTGTATTCATTTATTATAATGTATTTTGTGGTGTTGTGATGTATTGTATTGCATTGTACGTTATTCAGTTCTTTTTTTTTCCAATTCTATTCTATTTCACTTCATTTTTTTTATTTCTATGAACTGCAGTATCACCATCTTTCCTTGTCTGCATTTGTTTCCCTTCAAAAGTGGCGGTTTTTTTCTATACTTTTACCAGGGACAGCTCTCTCGTAGTCATGGGTTCTTTAATGTACTCTAATAGATGTTTTCCACACAGGAACTTGGTTTTGTGGGGGGTGGGGGGGGGGGGGTTGTTTTATCCAAAAGACTAATACCCAGACTCCGACTTCAGATGATTTTTATCCTTAAAATGAGGGTACAGGTTTTTTTACACATAGTTTGTCATGGCTTACGATGATTTCAACAAAACATTTTGAAACAAACTGGTATGTGTATGCAGGCATGGGCACATGGCTAACTGACAGGGCTTGTGGTCTAGGCCAAACAAGGACAAAGGAGTTCGTTCTGCCAAAAATGTGCTGTTACATAAGTATAACAATATAGAAATGAGCTGGAACGTAGGCTAGTGCAAAGAGCAGTGAGAAATGTCACTTGTACACAGGCATAACAAATATTAAACTTTTTGTCTTCTGATGCTGAAAGTTATGAAGCTTTTAGTCGTTTTGGTATGAGTTTTGGTGGTACAAACTGGATGGAGAAGAATGCGTGCTTTGAAGACTTCTAAGGTCGCTGTATAATTATGCAACTTACTGTTTCCACACTGTTCTCTCTGTGTGCATATACAAAAAAGGAAATCAGATGAGTTTTAATTCCGTAATCCTTGAAATAAAAACTAAATGAATAAATCAATGAATAGATAGATTTTTTTTTTTAATAAATAAATACACGCTTGAAATATGGTTATCATATCAGAATTCCTCTAACAGTTCTTGGCTGGTAAACATGGAGAACCTCAGAGCTTGTTTCTTGGCAGATGTGCCATAGCGTATTATGAAATATTGGCAAGCGGTTAAACACTTTCCAAGGAGAACTGGAAATCAAAACTGAAAACCTGGCAACTTGATGGTAAGGCGTGTGATGTTGTCTTCATGAATCTAACACTTGCATATTAAGCCTGCTTAGACTGAATTACATGTTGAAATGATTGCCACATGATGTGTATGTTTTGGTTTTTTTCAGTGGGTGTTGATTTTTTTTAATACGTCTTAAAGACTGGTGTATAAGCTCTGGCGTTCTTGCAGATGAAAGCAGGCAGTTGCAGACTGAAACACTAAACAGAAGGAAAAGGTAAACATATTAAAAAGTAATGGCGGGTTTTCTTTTAGCATTCATGTGTCTAGTCTGCAAGTTACATGGTTTTTTAAAACTAAAGTGCCAAAGGTCAAGGCTAGCTTTGAAGAAAAAAAGTCGGTCGAGTGTCATGGTGACCTTGTTGCATCTTCATGCACCCCTGTTCCCTTCATTAACTCAATTCATCCATTCCTCCTGCACTTTAATACCCACTCTGTCCACTCCATCACTGAGAGATTTTTAAAGCAGTCTAAGCTGCCTGTGTGTGTGTGTGTGTGTGTGTGTGTGTGTGTGTGTGTTGTGTGTTGTTTGTGTGTGTGTTTTTGTGGGGTGTGTGTGGGGTGTGCGTACGCGTGTGTGTGTACCCACTTTGTCTACTCCATAACAAAGAGATTTTTAAAGCAATCAAGCCTGCTTGTGTGTGTGTGTGTGTGTGTGTGTGCGTGCGTGTGTGTGGTTGTGTGTGTGTGTGTGTGTGTGTGTGTGTGTGTGTGGTGTGTGGTGTGTGTGTGTGTGTGTGTGTTGAGGGTTTAGTTTCAAGCTTACTCTGTCTTGCATTTGACAGACCTTTAAATGTAATTTATATAAATATATATATATATATATATATATATATATATATATAATATATATATATATAATATATTATATATATTATATTTATATAAAGGCTT
>CM054134.1:37422329-37434829 GCA_028751875.1 Rapana venosa | reverse complement strand
GGGTTTTATCACAGTTGTTGATTAAACCATTGACGCTGGGGGCAACAGCAAAGTGAGAGGCTGTATGACCAGTGGCTTTCCCATTCATGGAATTCCACTATACAGCTTAGTCTTTAGTGATCGACTATGACTCTCTGACTAGGAGGCTTGACTTGCACAGTCCTTATGTGCTGCAGCCCTGGGGGCTAGTTGGCCTTTGGAGAACATCTCCAACGCTGACTGTCCTTATGCCCACTTGACCGAGAGAGTGGGGATGTACTGTGGGCAAGGCATCTCCACTATAATCAAATTTCTGCCCAATTTCCGAAACAGCAGCCGCCTCCTCTGCTGTTTTGGAGGTCATCGTCGAACACGACGGACAAAGATAAAAATAAAACTTAATCTGTTCCTGCTCTATAACATGATGTAGCCATAGTGTTTGTTGTTATATAACCTGACAGAAGGAGTCACCAGTTTGCATGGTATTATACTGTGTTGTATTGGCTTGCACCATACCATTATATCTATTACCTATGTATACCATGCATCATTTATTGCAGTGTAGTGTAGTTTAGTGTGGTGTGGTGTGGTGTGATGTGGTGTCGTGTGGTGTGATATGGTGCGGTGTGGTATGGTGTGGTGCGGTGTGGCGTAGAGTAGTATAGTGTAGTGTGGTGTGGTGTGGTGTGGTGCGGTGCGGTTGCGGTGTGGTGTGGTGTGGTGTAGCATAGAGTAGTGTGGTGTGGTGGTGGTTGGGTGTGGTGTAGCATAGAGTAGTGTGTGTGGTTGTGGTGTGGTGTTAGTGTGCTGTGGTGTGGTGTGGTGTAGCATAGAGTAGTGTGGTGTGTGGTGTGGTGTGGTGTAGTGTGCTGTGGTGTGGTGTGGTGTAGCATAGAGTAGTAGTGTGTGTGGTGTGGTGTGGTGTAGAGTAGTGTGGTGTGGTGTAGTGTACTGTGGTGTGGTGCGGTGCGGTGCGGTGTGGTGTGGTGTAGTGTAGTGTAGTGTAGTGTAGCGTAGCGTAATGTAGTGTAGTGTAGTGTATGTGAGAATGTGCTGTGAAGGAAGAGCATGGATGAGAAATGTTGGGACAAGGGAAAGAAAGAAAGAGAGTGAGTGAGAGAAGGAGAGGGGGGGGGGGTGGGGGGGGGTGAATGTGTGTGTGTGTGTGGGGGGGGGGGGGGGGGGTGTTGTGCACAATAGTCGATGTCATGTGAACTGATTTTTTTAAAACCAAAACTAAAAGATAAAAACTGTCAGACCCCTGCTGACATGTAGTTGACATCTGCTTCTGTGCTGGCTTTTTGTGGGTATGAACTGACAGACAATTCACGCCCTATACTGCCACTCTCACTGCGACATGGGGAAGTTTACCGGTAACAGAACTTTACCACAACTAACAAAAAAAACACCAACCAAACCCTGAAAGATTCTTGCAGACATTTCTATTGATTTGCTAGTCTTTCTGTACAAGTATGTTGTGTCTTTTTTTTCTTTGCTTGTTGCTACTGTGTCTTTCTTGTCAGGTGTGTGAAGATGTATGTGATGATGTGGGCGTATGGCTTGTGTTGATAATGTGAGAGAGTGTATCGACTGTACTGATTTGTGTGTGTGTGTGTGTGTGTATGTGTGTGTTCGTGTGTGTGTGGGGGGGGGGGAAGTCATTGGAAAGTGTAAGTTAGGAAAGTTGTGTGTCTGTGACGCTATCTACCTGTCCCATGAGTAGTGATGAAATTCGTTTGTAAACAATTTAGCAACTGAAAACTGACAAATTTCTCACTGGAGATTGCATAATGTAGCATGTAATCAGTTTAAGCCCGAGGTAGAAGACCACCAAGCATGAATTCTCTTTTAATAACTTTGTCATCATATACCAAATAAAGGGCAAACACACTACCTTATATGCCCTCGCATGCGTGTACACACACACACACACACACACACACACACACACACACACACACACACACACACACACATTCCACGAGTCCACTAAATTTATCTAATACCGACAAGAATAAATAACTGATCTTCCAATGTGCATATACAACCTTTTACATGTGCATGCCCCTATGTGTACAAAAAAAAGTATAGAGATACTGGAGTCGAAAGTACACCAACTGACCAGGTTAGTCATTAATATCTTTACTTCTATTGGAGCAAGTTTTGTTTTTTTTCTCGAATCCTTGCTTCTAAGTTCTTTCAAGTATCGAACCTTTGCTCTGAACATTGAAAAATCAAATGTTTTATCCAGTCAGCCACCTGGCTAGTACGGTGGGAGTAAAGCAGTGACAATGGACTGATGGTGGCATGACCTTTCCAACCACCAGCACTGCAGGGTGTCAGTCACATGGCAGTATGTGCCATCCACAGAGCTGATGCTGCTGATGTGCAGATAACATAACGCTGCCACTGCCAGCAGAAACTCACAACTTCTTGCAGACTAGACGCCTGTATCGATTTACTGACTAAGCCAATGTCTCCTTACAACAGAAAAAAATCGCAAATCAGTTTTTACTAGAGGGTTTTTTTTTTCGTTTTTTCTTTGCTGGTATATGTCATGTGGAGGAACGGGGATGGCTGTTGTGATTGTATAGGTGTGGGTGTGTGTGTTTTGCTGAGTGTTATTCTGTACAGGGGGTATTTGATTCTGGGTTTATCTAGGTCGCGTAAAAAAGGGTGGGGGGGGGGGGGTGGTGATCAGGGGAGTTAGGGGTTGTATTGTAAAAGGTGAGCTATCATAGATGGAGGCACCTCGGTGACGTACATACCTGATTGTTTAAAAACATTGCACCAACAATCATCATTTGATGTGTATATAGCAGCTGAGAAATTTGCTGAAGATAACACGATTAACCACGTGTTGTTGGCTGTAGACACCTCTCTCTCTCTCTTCTCTCTCTCTCTCTCTCTCTCTCTCTCTCTCTCTCTCTCTCTCTCTCTCTCTCTCTTCTATCTCTCTCTCTCTCTCATCTCTCTCCCACACACACACACACACACACACACTCTATCATCTCTCTCTCGCTCTCAACTTCCACTCTTTTATTACATGACATCCATATCTCACACAACTTGGTTTTTTTCCTTCCTATTCACATCGTTTTAACCACCTCTCCATACAGTCATAGTACGAACACACAGTACACGGTGTTTGTCCCCAGTCTCAGCCCCCAAGAGACCCGCTAGCTGACTGCCCATGCCCACCAGCACTGGAGCCTGTCTGTCACCTCGCCATTGTTCTCTCTGTAGTACTAGTCCGCTGTCATCGTCGTTGGTGAAGTCTGCTTTTGTGGGGCTCGTTTTCTGTTAGCCGATCCCTTCCTTGCCTGTGACAATGACGAGGGTATTTTGGACAATGTTGGCTGCTGATGGCTGTACAAGTTTGAATGTATGCAGATCATTAAGAGTATAATTGTGTTGTGCGCTTGTGTTGCCTGAGTTAGGAAGAGTGTTGATATGATGATGGGATTTATTTTTTGTGGTAGCTTTGTCTGTCTGTTTGTTTGTTTGTTTGCTGGTTGACTTTTTTTTCAGATCAGCTTGAACCTCCTCTCTCTCTGTCTCTCTCTCTCTCCGTCTCTCTCTCTCTCTGTGATGTGACTATAAACCGAGGTCCCATCAATTTTTGTAAACACACATAGAACATCTTGCACACACGATAAAACCTGCTGCACCCTTCGGGAGAGTATGTCATTGTATGCTGGTGAGAACTGATGACGATTTTAAAATCGCATGCACACGGTGACCGAATGCATAAAGAACACGATTGCTTATTTCCATTATCCTCAAAATAAGGAATAAAACTCTCTCTCACCTTTCACTCTTATAATCTTTTTATTATATGACATCCATATATCGCACACTTTTTTCTTTCTATTCATAGCATTTTAACCACCTCTCTATACATTCGTAGTATGAAAACACAGTGCACAGTGTTTGTCCCCAGTCTCCCAGATTTTCTTTTAGATTTGCCTGTTTGTTTGAATGTTTGTTGACTTAATCGGTTTGAATCTCTCTCTCTCTCTCTCTCTCTCTCTCTCTCTCTCTCTCTCTCTCTCTCTCTCTCTAACACACACACATACATACATACATACATACATACACGTACGCACGCACGCACGCACACACACAAACACACACACACACACACTCACACGTACACACATAAAAAAACCCTATTCACCTTTTTTTCTTTCCAGATTATTTTTTCAATACCTGTTCTGCACTGAATCTGTCTGTCTTGACTGAGCCCTGACTAACTATTTGAAGGATGACCAGAGTTCTATCCGTGGGATACCCATTATTTTTCTGTATGTCTGTCAGCATACAGGGAGCAGACGCACTGCAGAGAAAAACAACCATGCATTGTCTGGTCCACTGGTCAGAACCACGTCCTGCAAATAGCAGCAGCACGTGACGCTGCACTTCTCCTCTCTCTTCACCACGGTCTCTGTCTGGTATTAGCTCTCCGAGCTGTGCGTACCATAGATGTAGGCTTAAGGCCATGTGAGGCAGTAAATCTTAAATAATTATTAGAAATGATGAAATATTTCAATGTTAATGCTAGTAATTGGTTATACTATGTACCTTCAATGTAGAAATGATCTCTGTTCATGGTAATTTCTTGCCGTTACTATGCAAACTGGTTTAAACAACTGCGATATTGAATTGTTAAGAAATGGTATTACAGTTGTAATATACATCACAAGCTGATTATGTTTACCAAAAATTTTTATTATGATGGTTTTATCACATACCTAAAGAAACCTTTTTCTGTTATCAGTCATTGGTTGTTGTTTTTTCAATTTGCTCATGAATGATATGCAATTATTATGCAATTATCCCTGTAAAATGAAAACTACCTCTTGAATTAAAAAAAAATCTCTCTGATAGTATGTTACCAAGACTCTCATATATATCTGTGCTAAATTTCATGAAAAATGGACATACAGTTTATGAGAAATTGGGATTCTGAAATGCACCCCAGGCTAATTTCAAGCATGTGTATCCTGTAAAGGAAGTGGGACAAGGAAGGGGAAATAAGATGGTGTGGGAGGTGTTGTTGAAAGGAGGGCTGGGTGAAAGTGTGTGTGTGTGTGTGTGTGTGTGTGTGTGTGTGTGTGTGTGTGTGTATGTGTACGTGTGTGTGTGCGTGTGTGTTTATATGTGTTTTCATGCATACGTCCATACATGTGTGTGTGTCATTGTGTGTCTGTATGTCTGTATGTCTGTGTCTGTGTTTCTCAATACCTGTTCTGCACTGAATCTGTCTGTCTCTCTTGAACCCTGCACCTATTGAACAATGAACAGAGTCCAGTCCGTCGGGTGCTCTTTTTTTTTTTTTGGTACGTCTGTCAGCATACAGGGAGCAGACGCACTGCAGAGAAAAAGATCCATGCATTGTTTGGTCCACTGGTCAGAATCACGTCCTGCAAATAGCAGCAGCACGTGACGCTGCACTTCTCCTCTCTCTTCACCACGGTCTCTGTCTGGTCTTAGCTCTCCGAGCTGTGTGTACCATAGATGTAGGCTGAAGGCCATGTGAAGCAGTAAATCTTGAATAATTATTAGAAATAATTCAATTTTAATGCTAGTAATTAGCTGTGTGCGTGCGTGTGTGTGTATGTGTGTCTGTGTATCTGTGTACGTCTCTGTGTGTGTCTCTGTGTGTCTGTGTGTCTTTGTGACTATGTGTGTGTGTCTCTGTGTGTGTGCGTGTGCGGGGGTGGTTGTCTGGGTGGGTGAGGGGCGTATGTGTGTGTGTGTATGCGTGCGCGCGCGTGCATGCCTGCGTGGGCGTGTGTGTGTGCGTGCGCGTGCACGTGTGTGTGTTTGTGTGTGCGCGTGTGCGTGCGCGTGCACGTGTGTGTGTGTGTAAGTGGATCAACAAACAGGCACGTGTAGATTGCACGTGAAGATTGTATACACAAAAGCATGTGCTGGTTAAAAAAAAAAAGAAGAAGACAGAAAGAAGAAGCAGATGGAGTGGATGGCTTCATTTTTTTCCTGCGTGCTTCTCTAAGTCACTGTGAACCTCCATAGTTTGGTAATCTATCCAAAAGGTACTGACTGTATGCTCAAGGCTTTTGCTCTATATTTAAGAGACTAGACTAAAAAAAAAATAAAAAAAAGAAAGATGTGAGGTTACACTAGGATCCTGGTGTTGTTTTGTTATGATCCATTTACTGCAAGAAGTATACACCACTGTGTGTGCCACCCACAACATTTTAGGACAGCGTTATTTTGTGTGTTTGTAGGCGCATGAATATTCATACTACCTTTTGTTGTATTAAGTACTATAGCATGATTTATTCTGTGTAGTTAGTGTAGTGTAGTATAGTGTATAGTGTAGCGTATATATAGTAGTGAAGTGTAGTCTAGTGTAGTGTATAGTGTAATGTAGTTTTGTGTAGTGTAGTGGATTGCATTGCATTGCATTACAGTGTATTGCATTGCATTGTATTATACTATGTTCTTTTGTAATGTATTGCGCATTTCGTGTCCAAGCTACCATTTCCCTGTGGCTTTGTATAACATCAACTCTTGAAATACAAAGTGTTTACTTTGTACATCTGTTTTGAATATGAGGGTTACAAATAATTATAACACTACAGCCAAGCAAACCTCTATGCAAACGTTTTAGATGATGGTGGAATGTCGCCATCATCATCATCATCATCATCATCATCATCATCATCATCAGTCCCTTGACCAAGATGGTCATCAGAGGGGAATGGTTAGGTGGTGGGGGGATTCAACAGATGTATTTCATAGGTAATTATTATCATTATTGTTTTTGTTATTTTTGTTGGTCTTCTTCTCATTAGTAGTAGTAGTAATAGTAGCAGCAGCAGCAGCAGCAGCAGCAGCAGCAGCAGCAGCAGCAGCAGCAGTAGTAGTAGTAGTAGTAGTAGTAGTAGTAGTAGTAGTAGTAGTAGTAGTAGTAGTAGTAGTAGTAGTAGTAGTAGTGGTGGTGGTGGTGGCGGCAGCAGCAGCAGCAGCAGCAGTAGCAGCAGCAGCAGTAGCAGCAGTAGCAGTAATATCATCATTATCATCATTACTATTGCCATCATTATCATTGGTTGACATTTTATTTATCTCTCCAGGCTGGTCTGCCTTCAGCCTTTTGCAGCATCACAGTCATGTTCAAGGCTAGGTCCAAAGTTCGATACTTTGCTTCCAGTTCTCATCTGTCTGCACCGGCCTGCATCTTTCTCCCTCAAATGCCCCCCACCCCACCCCACCCCTGCTGGATAATAATTTTGGCAAGACAGCTATGAAGCAGGATGTGACCAAACCACGCCAACTTCCTCCTCTTTACCACAGCCAGTTGGGGGGAGGGGGGGTGCCAATGTTCCAATGTTCTTCGAGGTGACAGCCCTGATAATTATGGCTTCTGTCGTCGGCGGGGCTATAAACAAGAGGATTGGATTGGATTGGATTGGGTTCCAATAACTCGGCTTTCATTATCTCCCCTCGCCAAACCGAGACTTGTGGGTGCTGTGGCCTTGCCACAGATGTCATGCATCATGACAAAGGTGACGTCACGTGACCTCTTTCTCTCTTTTGTAAGCTAGTACGGTAAATCGAAAGTGGGGGAAATGGCAAAGTGTGTTGATCAATGTCGCCTACTTCAGTTCCTGCTTTGGCTGCATGCAGCTGCTCTGCGTATGTACGTGTATGTTGGATCCATGCTTGTATAGATAGATAGGTAGACAGATACATAGATAGATACGGGCATCAGTGTGTGCAGGTGTGTGTGAGAGAATGGGCGGTGGGGGAAGAGCGGGGATGGTGGGATTGGGATGGGCGAGAAATTGAGAAAGACAGAACTGTGAATGAGAGAGAGAAAGAAAGAAAGAAAGAGAGAGAGAGAGAGAAAGAGGAAGAGAGAGAGAGAGAGAGAGAGAGAGAGAGAGAGAGAGAGAGAGAGAAAGAAAGAAAGAGAGAGAGAGAGAGAGAGAGAGAGAGAGAGAGAGAGAGAGAGAGATAGAAAGAAAGAAGGAGAGAGAGAGAGAGAGAGAGAGAGAGAGAGAGAGACAGAGAGAAAAATGAAAAATGTTGTTATTGAACATCACCTTGGGCCACAATTCAAAACAAAGTGGGAGATGGGGGAGTCGATGTAAGAGTGAGAGAGAGGGGGGGGGAGGAGAGAGAGAGAGAGAGAGAGAGAGAGAGAGAAGAGAAAGAGTGTGTGGTGTGTGTGTGTGTGTGTGTGTGTGTGTGTGTGTGTGTGTGTGTGTGTGTGTGTGTGTGTGGTGTGTGTGTGTGTGTGTGTGTGTGTGTGTGTGTGTTATTCCTTTCTTATGTTTTATTCTTTTATTTCGAGGATAATGGAATATGCATCCATCCATGCATTTTTACATCCTGTCTCCTATGCAAGCAGTTTTGTCAATTTTGTCATCCGATCATATGTGTGTGTGTGTGTGTGTGCGCGCGGCCGCGCGCGTGTGTGTGTGTGTGTGTGTGTTTTTGTGCGTGCGTGTGTGTGTATGTATGTGTGTGTGGGTGTGTGTGCGTGCGTGCGCATGCACGTGTAGTATAAGTGGTCTTATGCTGTGAAGTAAAAAAGACAAAACTGTACCTTTCGTCCAGTCCGATTAACATGGGTTTGAAATAATCATTGGTTTCCCTGCTGACATCTGTATCTTAATTAAGGAATAGACTGGTGGTGCCCTTTGTGGCTACGCTCACCCCCCAAAAGGTGAGAAAGTCTGGCAGTAACAGAAAACTGTCAAAACGACCAGAAAGAAAGATGCCTGCAGACATTGAGTTGCTAATGTTGCTGTAAAAATACCTTTTCTTGTAAGATCCGTTTTGCTCCTCTATCTAAGCAGGTATTTAATATATATATATAATATATATATATATATATATATATATATATATATATATATATATATATATATATAATTGTCTTGATAAAAATTGTCTTGATAAAAACATCCATTCAGCCTGAGGAAGCTTCAGAGGGAAGCGAAAATTTGCTGAAAAAATAAAAGGTGAAATGAAGCTGAACGCAGTTGTGTTTTTATTTACATTTTACTATATATATATATATATATATATAATATATATATCTATATATATCTATATATATATATATATATATATATATATATATATGTGTGTGTGTATAATGTGTGTGTGTTTGTGTGTGTCTTTTATCATGGCAGTACAAGAACAATAATTGTTTCCACTTTCATCTCATTTATTTGGTAATTTTTATAGCCAGATACTCTCCTGCGTGTTGCATGATATGCCATTGTCGTATATATAACTGTCCAGCACTGTATGCTTCTGAGAAATACATGTTTGTCAAGATGTCTAGTTGTTTAACCAAACAGACTACCTGATATACTATAAGGTTTTGAGTGCATACTTGCTACAATTGTGCGTCTTCTATCCACCAAACGCTGACAAGAACTCCGAGATCTTTGACTATGCGAACTTCATCTCTCGCTTTTTGTAAGTGTGTATACGCAAAGGAGAATAAGAAAGGGGTTGGGTTGAACATAAGTTGACCTAGGAAATGGGAACATCCTTCGGATGAGACTATAAGCCGAGGTCACGTACGCGAACGCACGCAGAACATCTTGCGCAGACGTTAAATGCTGTTCCGCTTTCGTAAGAGTAGGCCATTGTGTGCCGGTGTGGAACAGATGACAAAATTTACAAAACCGCATAAACACGGGGACTGGATGTAAAAAAGCACATGAGTGCTTATTCCATTATCCTCGATATAAAGGAATACAATAGAATAAATGTTCTAGTTGTGTGTTTGATAGTCAAACCTGTTACCCATGATTTCAGGACCATCGGGATTGAAACCTCATTACTTTTCTTCCACTGGAAAATGGACTTTTCCTATAGGACCACAAAATCAAAGCATGAAGCACAATATCATGAGACAACAAACTGGACTCTCCTGACCAGAATCTGCAACTATTGTTTCAGCTGCTGCAGTCATTCAGTAAACTTTCTAGGGGAAGTGTCACTCTGTGTGGACTATTCCATATGGACTGGTTAACACATTTGTCTAAAAATCTACCCAGGAAATGCCTGACAGATGCAAAATATGCAGGTGGTGCCTTTGGTGTTTGAAAAATAATGTGTCCATTCCCTGGAGTTATTTAACACTGATAAGAATTAATTGTTGATCTTTCATTGTGTATATAATATATGTATATAATATATGATATGATCTTTTGCATGTGAATGCTCCCATTTCCACACACGGTATTGACTCACTTGGTTAGACAGTATCTACGCTGACATTCTACATCATTAAAATCTTCTTTTTTTTTTTACTAAATCAGGTTCTTCTAGGACTCAAAACCTTTCTACTGAGAAATAATTGAAAGTCAAGCGTTTTTATCCATTCAGCCACCTAGTCTGCATTTTGCTGATCAGTCACATTTAACAGCTAGTGGGGGTGGGGGGGGGGGGTGACCTTTTCCTCCGCCATTGCAGGTAGTCAGGCTCACTCCCAGCCACAAGGCTGATCTTGCTGATGTGCAGACACAATCGTAACGCTGCCTGCCACTGCCGCCAGAAACTAAACACTTCTTGCAGACGCCTGTATCGATTCGCCGACTAAGCTGATGTCTCCTTACAAGAAAAAAGAATTACAAAGAACTTTCTTTTATCACTTTTCTTGTGGTATAGTCTATGTCTGTGTAAAGCAACCGCGATGGCTGTGTACATATGATAACATAGGTGTGGTGTGTTCTGCGGAGTCTTATGTAAAGGTGGCAGTTGACTACGGTGGGGGTTATCTGGATTACGGTAATGCATGGCATATCAAGGCAAGGCAAGGCAAGGAAAGGTCAGGCAAGGCAAGGCTAGACATGGCAACGCATGCCAAAATAAGGCCAGGCAAAGCAAGGCTAGACAAGGCAAGGCACTGCAGGGCTAAGTTAGGCAAGGTAAAGCCAGGCAAGAAAAGGTCAGGCAAGGCAAGGTAAGGCAAGGAATGGCAAGGTATGGCAAATCAAGGCCAGGAAAGACAAAGCCAGGCAAGGCCAAAGTTTACTATGAAACTTCATTAGACGTACATGAAAGTGTTACAAGCCGCACCTCACTACCTCAAAACACGAAAAACATGGTCTGGCCTTTGAGAACGATTTAACAACAATCACTGAAGTTGTTAAGAAAGCAATATAGTCAATGCATCAACAGGTAACTAACATTTTAAGCAAGAAGTATATCTCAGAAAAAAATGAGCATTCTGTCTAGTCATCGTGTTGAGCAAAGTCAAATCGTTTGTGATATTAGCGCGAGAAAATAAACTAAATGAGAAGGCAGATGCTTATTTTTGTAATTAAAAAGAGAGTTCAGAGTAAAAGGGAAGGCAGGGGAGAAATGTGCTGTATGGAAATGGGTGACCCATCGTTAATGTATGCATCCCAGTGATATACCTCATTTGTGAATCACATGACAACACCGGCCATCATTTGGAATATAAAAAAGAGTATAGAATTTCTGAAGGTAATACCATGGACCCATCATAGTTGACTGCAGAACACACTCACACTCTCTCTCTCTCTCTCTTCTCTCTCTCTCATCTCTCTCTCTTCTCTCTCTCTCTCTCTCTCGCTCTCTCTCTCTCTCTCTCTCTCTCTCTCTCCTCTCTCTTCTCTTCTCTCTCTCTCTCTCTCTCTCTCTCTCTCTCTCCTCTCTCTCTCCAATAATCCACTCCTATATGACATCGGTTTCTAACCCATTTTATTTTCTGTTTACAGCACTCACACACCTACCCACCCCATGTGTTCATGCCACCCTACTGACACAGATTTCGTCCCCAGTCTCCGCCCCCAAGAGAACAGCTGCCAGAACAACAACAGTATACCAGCACCGAAGTCATCAACTCAGCAGAGGTTGTCTGCTGTCAGCTGTCATCATCATCATTATCATCATTATCAGCAGCAGCATCATCAGGGTGGTGTCTGCTTCTGTGGGATTTGATTTTCTTTCTGAGCTGGTCCATGTTCATGAGAACAACTGTGCTCTGACTGGACCATGGCGACTGTTGGTGGGAAGAGTGGGTGCACTTTGGAGTGTGCAAACAAGCCACTGCGGACGTGTGTTGTGTATC
Organism: Rapana venosa; assembly: GCA_028751875.1. Lineage (NCBI taxonomy): Eukaryota > Metazoa > Mollusca > Gastropoda > Neogastropoda > Muricidae > Rapana > Rapana venosa. The sequence goes on along the minus strand of CM054134.1, from coordinate 37,422,756 downwards.
TCTATTGTTCGAATATGAAGACTGGAATTTTGGATTTTGTGTAGAATGGGTGTTTCTGTTGTTTGTTTGTTTGTTTGGGGTTGTTTTTGTTGTTTTTTGGGGGGTGGGGTTGTAGATGTGTCTGTTTGTTTATCTTTTTGAGTTCTCTGTCTGTCTCTCTCTCTCACTCACTCACTCCAATAATCCACTCCTATATGACATCAGTTTCTAACACATTTTATTTTCTGTTTACACCCCATGTGTTCATACCACCCTTCTGACAGATTTCGTCCCCAGTCTCCGCCCCCAAGAGAGCAGCTGCCAGAACAACAACAGTATACCAGCACCGGAGTCATCAACTCAGCAGAGGTTGTCTGCTGTCAGCTGTCATCATCATCATTATCATCATTATCAGCAGCAGCAGCATCAGGGTGGTGTTTGCTTCTGT
>CM054134.1:37384829-37417329 GCA_028751875.1 Rapana venosa | reverse complement strand
GATTTCCAGATGGGATAAGTGAGTCAGAGTGTACATTCTGAGTCACCCCAAAAATGTTAAGCTGGGGAATACACAACAGCAACAACAACAAAAGTACAATCGTTGGACAAAGGAGCTCCTTGTTTTCCTGTTAATAAACTGTAGTATTCAAGAAATCAAGGATAAAGTACAAATATCATTTGGCAAAAAATATACATTTGTGGCTGCTTCGAGGCTGTTTTTGACAGATCAAAATATTTTGTAATTAATCATTTTCTAGAAAAAAGCACATGAGTGCTTATTCCATTATACTCGATATAAAAAAATGTAAATGTCATCTGAGCGCAAGATTCAGCGCTATATAAATTCCATACATTATTATTATTATTATTATTATTATTTTCACAAACCTGACACGATGCGTATTTTTTATTATAATGCTTACGCATGCAGAAGTCTGATATTGTTTAGTTGTGTTTTTTTCTTAAATCTTGATCATAACCCTTGCCTGTATCAAATAATAAAAATAAAAAACCTCATTACATACTTTAAAAAGTACCCGTCTACAAATGCTACTCATACTATTTTTCACTGCACAGATTTTCCATTTAAAAAAAACAAACCACCTCTCAATCGAAGCACACCACCAATACTTTGAACTATGAACAACGAAACTGTCCATGTCTAAAAATACATTTGTCTTTCATGGTCTCCAGTGAGTGTAAACATCTTTTCAGCTGCCCTGTTTGAGCTGTGATGCGTGTTTTCTGTTGCCAGCTAGCGAGGTGGAAGGAAAATGAACGATCGGCGACTGGCCCAGGTCACACCGTGCGCATCGATTACAGCAGGTAAATGAAGACCTGGGCTGTAGATCCAGTTCACTGCTGACACCAGGAACACTGAAGACGGCTGGCCGCAAGAAAGGGTTAGTGTGTGGGTAAAGTTCCACTGATATTCAGCCATGAGAAAATACAATATTTTATTTTATTTTTGGTTGTTTTGTTTTTTTTGGGGGGGTATTTCTTTGCTTTGTTTATCTGTTGTTTTTCTAGGGTTCTGATTTCTTGTTGTTGTTTTTTGGTTCTCTTTTTCTTTAAAAAAAAAATCTGGTTGTGTTGGGTTTTTTTGTTTCTCTAAGTGTGTCCCTGTTTGTAACTCTCTCTCTCTCTCTCTCTCTCTCTCTCTCTCTCCTCTCTCTCTCTCTCATTCTCTCTCTCTCTCTCTCTCTCTCTCTCTCTCTCCCCTCTCTCTCTCTCTCAAACGGATAGCCTAGTGGTTAGAATATTGCGCTGGCAACCTGACGACCCAGGTTCAATTCCCGTTCAAGGGGATATTATCCCCTGGAGTTGGACTCCACTCTCCCCCAAAGTCCTTAGAATGAGACTACAAACCGAGGCCCCGTGTGCGAATGCACGCAGAACATCTTGCGCACACGTTAAATCCTGTTCCGCTTTTCGTAAGAGTAGGCAATTGTGTGCCAGTGGGAACAGACGACAAAATTTACAAAACCGCATACACACGGGGGCTGGATGTAAAAAAGCACATAAGTGCTTATTCCATTATCCTCGATATATAAGAATGTTAAACAAATTTAATAATAATAATAATAATAATAATAAATGGAACTTATATAGCGCTATATCTTACAAAGACAAATCAAAGCGCATGCATTCGACCTAATCTTACACAGTCATACAACCAATGACAAATAATCAATAGTTCAAACAGATATTACAAACATGGTACGCTGCAGACCAAATCTATGAATTAAATTGCAATAGTCAAATGCTTTTCAAAAGCACACACACACACACACACACACACAGGTCATATACTTTAGCAGGGTGATAGGACATGGGTTAGTGAAGGGTGGGATAGTTCTGATATGAGACAGGAGGGGGGAAATCTTAGGTTTGAAATAAATATGTCTTGAGGCTTGATTTAAAAGTGTCATAGCTAGGCTTCTGCCGAAGAGAGAGAGGGAGCTCATTCCAGGTTGATGGACCCGAAATAGAGAAAGAGCGGCGGCCAACAGTAGATTGGTTCAATCTAGGTATTCGTAGGCACAAGGTATCTGCAGCAGAGCGGAGGGAACGTGAAGGAGTGTACAGGTTAAGACATTCACAGAGGTAGGAGGGTGCAGTTTTGTGGAGGCATTTGTAACAGAGGGTACTGATCTTATATTCTACTCTCTGTGGCACAGGCAGCCAGTGGAGAGATCGCAAGAATGTAATGTGCTCCGATTTTTTCTTTCTGAGAACTAGTCGAGCTGCAGAGTTTTGTATACGTTGAAGGGAGTGGATAGATGATGCTGGCAGACCAGACAAAAGAGAATTGCAATAGTCCAGACGTGAAAGAATAAGAGAAGTGACAAGTTTGGCTGTTGCATTGGTGGACAGGTACTTTCGAATTGCACTAATACGCCGTAACTGATAGTAGCACGACCTCTCTCTCTCTTCCCAAAAAGTTGCTAGAATGCAGGCCTGAATTTTGGGGGGTTGACTTCTGGTACTGCTGTTTCTGCAGCTACTATGACTGTTGCGGTTGCTGGTGCTCCTATAACAACAACTACTACTACTATACTATACTGCTACTACTGCTACTACTGCTACTACTACTACTACTATTTATGCCACTACTGCTGCTTCTGCTGCTACTGCTGCTACTACTACTACTACTACTGCTGCTGCTGCTGCTACTACTAGTGCTGCTACTACTACTACTACTACTACTACTACTACTACTACTTCTACTACTTCTACCACTACTTTTTCCATATAACTTGTTTCGAACTGCCCAAAACAGGTGTGCAATTTGCCCAAATCTAACTGATGCATTTTTCAAAAACTGTCATTTTCGATGACAAAAATTATGATTGGCCATCGGTAATGCTGTAGTGTACAATCTAAAAAATGTTGAATTTTAGCTGAAGAAAACTGTGGTTTTTCTAGCTTCTGAGCTTCAGGGAAACTGTTATTGATTTTCTGATTTTTCTTATTTTTGATGTTTTCTTTTGCTTTGTTTTGTTTGGGCTATATTTCTATTTTTTTATTTTAAAAGTGGAACAGAAGATGCTGACAGACAAGAAATAGCCTGTCTGGACAGAAAAGGCGATTTTTGCATTAGATTTTTGTGCACTAAGAAAAACACGTTTCTGAAATGAGGAAATATGTGGCTCTTACGAATAAACCTGTTGATTATCACACGTAATCCTGTTTTTGTTATAGAAAAACTGTACATTTTGCTTACTGTGTATTTTAGTTTTTAAAAAAAAGAAAAGTCTTTTGATATAGTTGATGATATGTAGGCAAGAGGCTTTAGATTTTGAATGTACACATTTCTATTTACTGGAGGGGTTATGTTAAAAGTAAGACAGGTACAGAGTTTCTGGCTAAAAGCTCATTTTGAACAGTTCCTTTGATGTAAAGAAAAAAGTGCTGATGATGTTTCCGATGTAAGCTGTTGTCAATTAAGAAAGGTGAGATTGTAAAAAGAAAAAAAAAAGAAATTCCAAATGAAAAAGGAATTTTCAGGAAAATTGCTTACTGGACGAAGAAAACAGAGCAAGAGGACAATAACAAAAATATCTGTAGAGAAAGTTATGATATTTATTTGGCTACTAAACAAGGAAGCTACGTTTAATTCTACATAGAAGATGCAGATGTTTCTTGCAAACTTTCTTCATAAACTTGCCGCTTTGTGTACATATTGCTCTAATGGTTTCCAGACACGCATAAGTCTGCACCATTTTTTTCCTAAGTTCTTAAACTTGTATCAGATGATGAAATGACTAGACCCAGTAGCATTCTGTCTCTTTTTATTTCCCCAAGGAGTCACTAAGGTACATCACTAAATTTTTTTAGTTGTGTTTTTCTCAGCAAGTTAAACCTAGTGGACACCATCAATATCCAGGTACCTGGTGCACAATGCTCATGTTAACGTTTCCATAACCCAAAGAATGCTGACACGAATAACAGGATCTTTTAGCGGGAATATTTGATCTTCTGCATAATCTGTTATCTTCACCAGACCCTTGCTGCTGAGATTCGAACCCACACCTTCATGGACCCCTCAGGGCTGGAAGTCACAAATTCTGTCCATTCAGCTACAGTGTCTGTTGACTTAAAATACAAAAATTATATCGCTGCAAATGTGTCTAACAGTGGCATTGTAATATGCGTAAGAACTCTCAATTAACAAAACGCAGTCAATACTTGAACCGTAAGCAGCCAAAACTGCCTATATCCTAAATTAATAATCTTGTCTTTCATGGTCTCCGGTGAGTGTAAACATCTTTTCAGCTGCCCTGTTTGAGCTGTGATGCATGTTTTCTGTTGCCAGCTAGCGAGGGGGGGGAGGGGGGGGGGGGGGAATGAATGAACGATCGGCGACTGGCCCAGGTCACACCGTGCGCATCGATTACAGCAGGTAAATGAAGACCTGGGCTGCAGATCCAGTTCACTGCTGACAGCAGGAACACTGAAGATGGCTGGCCAGGAGAAAGCGTGAATGTGGTGAACAAGTTTGGCGAGTTCCCAACCACGAGAGAAATATGTTATTATGTTGTTGCTGGTTGTGGTGGTGTTTGTGGGGTTGTTGTTTTTAATTATTTTACTGTGTTTTTGTCTTGTTATGTGTGTGTCTGTTTTGGTTTTATGTCTTCCTTCTCTTGTGTGTGTATTATGTATGTATGTAATATATATATATATATATATATATATATATATATAATATATAATATAATATATATATATATATATATTGTGGTGTGTGTGTGTGTGTGTGTGTGTGTGTGTGTGTGTGCGCATGCACGCTCACACACACACACACACACCTACACACACACACCTACACAAACACACAAACAAGGCAGGCGGAAAAGTAGAGAAAATCAGAGAAACACACATACATACACAGACAGACAAACAGGCAGACATGAATGGGAGATAGAGAGACTGACAGACAGACTGACATACAGAGGCAAAGAATGAGACAGAGAAAGAGAGAGACAAACAACCAGCTAGACAGACAGGCAGACAGAAGCACCCAGAAGCACACAGGAGGAGGAAGACAGAGACACAAAGGAAGATAATTGCTCTTGCGTGTTAGAGTCCACTGAAAACCTCTCTCTCTCCCTCTCTCCCACCCTCTCTCCCTCTCTCTCTCTCTCTCCTCATCTCCTCTCTCTCTCTCTCTCTCTCTCTCTCTCTCTCTCTCTCTTGAGGGCTGGATGAAAAAAAGTCTTGTTACTTAATCTATTACCCTCATGAAAAAAAATTGGGTTTGCGTTTGCGTCTCTCTCCTCTCCTCTCTACTCTCTTCTCTCTCTCCTCTCTCATCTCGTTCTCTCTAGCTCCTCTCTCTCCTCTCTCTCTCCTCCATCTCTCTCTATCTCTCTCCTTCTCTCTCTCTCTCTCTCTCTCACCTTTCCTCTGTCCTTCTTCCAGTCTTCCAGGCCTCTTCAGATTCGCTGCGGCAGCAAACTCTGGCTCCAGCCCTAATCTTGCTTTACCTGCACTGATCGATACCGCTGTTGTGAACTGCCTGCCATTCGGCCAGCGTTTGTTTTCTGCGCTTCCACTGAGGACAGACAACGTGTACTGCAGCCAAGGGAAACATGTAGAGACGTTTACACCGTACGAGCACTGAAACAGGAACGTAGTTTTAAAAGTGAACTATTTTATGATAGATGATGAACTAATCTGATTATTATGCTGATTGTGGTAAAGGGGGTAGAATTTGGGGTAGGACAGGAGGTAGATAGTAAAGGTATTCTATGCCGATTAATTAATAATCAATTGCAATCATTTTGGTAGCATATTTTCGTTTACACTTTCAGTTAAATGGCTCATCGTGTGTCTTATAACGAAATTAGTGTTCGGCTGTGTTTCTTACTTGGCAAATGTATATGTTCTCATTATTTATTGTAAGGTATAAAATTGTATTCAACATTAAAGGTATGTTCAAATACTACAATGCCGTATTTTGAAAACCAATACTTCTTGACCCAGAAAATATTGTGATGGATGTGATAGCTGGTGATGACAACTAGAAGATGCTACTGTTCGACGGGTTTGTTTTTTACCATATCATTTTTACGGTACAGAAACCACGTTTTATCAGAAACCTGTATCAAGTATAGCACTTGTGTAAACTGCATTACCATTACCATTGCCAATACCCTCTATCCCCACAAGCAGTCAAGGAGGACAACCTGGCATGCGCCAAACGGCAAGATCCATAACCAAATAGATTTTATCTTAACACCACGGCGCTTCAAATCCAGCATCAACAGAGCCAGAACAAGAACCTACCCTGGAGCTGACATAGGCAGCGACCATGACCTTGTGCTGCTGGTATTCAAAATGAAGCTGAAGAAAAACAAACGGCCTGCAAACCCACGTATCAAATTTGACGTGGACAAACTGAAAGATCCAGATGTCGAGGAGATCTTCCAAGCTAAGCTTGGCGGACGTTTTGCGGCATTAACCCTCCTGGACAATGACATCAATGACCTCACCAACAACTTTAATGAGGCAGTCCGAGAAACAACAGAGGAGGTACTCGGTCGTCAGAGGAATAAACACCAGCCATGGACTACCAATGACATCTTGGACCTCTGCGATACAAGAAGAGCACTGAAACCAACCAGGTCTTCCAACCCTAAAGAATACCGGGAGGCCAACAATCTCGTGAAGAAGTCAATGTTAAAGGCCAGAGAGAAGTGGATCAGTGATCAATGTGATGAGATCGAAAAAAGCATGAAAGTGGGCAACAGTAAAAAGGCATACGACACCCTGAAGAAACTCACAAAACCACTTCAAACCAAATCATCAGTCATTGAAGACAGCCCCGGGAAACATCCTCACAGAAAGCTCAGCTGCATTGAACAGGTGGTCTGAGTATTGTCAAGAACTGTACAACTACCCAATACAACCTGACAAGAGCATAATAGAAGAGAAAGCAGCAACATCAAGAGCACCCTCGCCATTACCTATACTGAGGAAGAAGGGGAAGAAGCCATCCGCAGCTTACCAGTAGGAAATCCCCAGGAGCAGACAATATACCAGCAGAGCTGCTAAAGCATGGTGGCGAAACAGTCATCACATATGTTACAGCTATCTGTCAGAAGTTTTGGGAGACAAAACAGTGGCCAACAGAATGGACACAATCACTCATCATACCCCTGCCCAAGAAGGGGAATTTACGCCAATGCCAAAACTATAGAACAATCAGCCTCATCAGCCACGCCAGCAAGATCATGCTCAAAGTTATTTTGAATCGACTCAAGAAGGAGGCAGAAGAACACCTTGCAGAGGAACAAGCTGGGTTCAGGGCAGGCAGGAGCACAATCGAACAGTGTTTTAAATGCCACATCCTGATGGAAAAACATCTTCAACATCAGAGAGACCTGTTCCACAACTTCATCGACTTCAAGAAGGCTTTCGACAGAGTATGGCACGAAGCCTGTGGCAGGTCCTCAGAATGTTTGGCATTGAAGAAGGACTAGTGCAAACCATTCAAGCACTATACAACACCGCAGGCAGTGCTGTCCTTCTGAACAATCAGGTCGGAGACTACTTCAAAACCACAGTTGGGGTCCGACAAGGATGCCTGTTATCTCCATCCTGTTTAATCTGTTCTTGGAAAACATTATGAGAGAGACCCTCCATGACTTCCACTCTACCATCTCCATTGGCGGCAGACCCCTCAACAACTTACGGTTTGCCGATGACATTGACCTCATGGGCGGAAGTAACACAGAGCTGCAAGATCTTACGACCAGACTTGAGAACAGAGCTGGAGCATATGGGATGGAGGTGAGCTCGGAGAAAAGTAAAGTACTTGTGAACAGCACGAGCAACGCCACTGCTAAAATTTACATGAACGGCCAACAACTGGAGGAGGTAGATGCTTTTAAATACCTTGGCGCTACACTCACAAAGGACGGACGATCGACGACAGAAATCAAAGTCAGAATAGCCATGGCAACATCTTCCATGACAAAACTCACCACCATATGGAAAAGTAAAGAGATCAGTTTCCCAATCAAACTAAGGCTCTACAAAGCCCTAATTCAGACGATCCTGCTGTACGGAAGTGAAACCTGGACATTGACTGCTGAAACAGCAAAGCGAATCCAGTCATTCGAAACAAAATGCCATAGAAAACTACTGGGCATATCCTGGAGGGAACGAAAGACCAATGAATTTGTCAAGAGTCAAATAACACGGCTGGCAGGTCCACAGGAACCCCTTCTCACCATCGTCAAGAAGAAAAAGCTGACAGGTTCGGCCACGTCACCCGCCACAACACTCTGCCAAAAACAGTTCTGCAGGGAACACTCGAAGGTGGCAGAAGGAGGGGAAGACAGAACAAGTCATGGATGGACAACATCAGAGAATGGACCAGGATGAATGACTCGGCACTACTGCGCAGAGCCGAGGACCGAGATGGATGGAGGAGGCTTACCACGGCATCGTCTTTCGTGTCTCCCCCACGACCGCCAAGGTCACGGGTCTGATGATGATGATGATGAAACTGCAACTTTACAGTTTGAACATCACAACTGGGGAAGAAGGCGGAAAACACTAGAGATGCTAATCTGACTATACTTCACTTGTTTATAAAATAGCCTGAATCATTGTGACACTACTTACCAAAGGATGAACAGCTTCCAAAAGGGGTTCGACTTATGAAAAAGAAAGTATGTAAGAATCAAAACATAAGCCTCCTTGAATAAATATGAATTTTTCACTTTTCCAGTCAATCTATTGTCCTCTCCGAGGCATTAATTCAGGGACTCAGGCAGTTAACATAATGATTGGCAATTTTCCTCATATTCAAATGTAAACAAATCTCCTTCATCAAAACCAGAAGTGGTAGTTGAATCTATTTGTCTAGTTCAGAGAGGGCCTAAGAAAGGAAGAAATATGTACTAGCAGCTCAGCCATTTATTACTTTAAGCGTGGAGAAGGGCACTGTATGAGGTTTTTTTCAAATGCCAACGAGTTATATTCTTTTTCTTATCGTGTGCTTCGTTTGGAAAGAAACCAATAAATAGGATCGAAAACCTCTACTCTCTACTGTACTATACACATTTTTCACAGTGGACGTGAATAAGATATTGTTATAAAGTCTTAGACAATTGGAAGGAGAAAATCCCCGTATTTAAATGGCTCTGAATCAAAGCTTGTTATGTTTTTGTTACGTTTGTCTTCGTACATATTCTAGATGTAGGGAGCATGTACAAAATAGGTCCGCTTTGCGTTCAGAGCCTTCTTCTCTATATCACCAACAACATGGTTGACCCTCTGCTTGCGTATAGAGCGCAACTGTTTACCTGGCAACAGAAAACAGCATAAACCACGGTGTCGGACCATACTGTTTGTTGCATACATCTCCTTAAGACTCAATTCATTTTGGTCAGTATCTCCAACTGACCTCAGTCTTTATGTTTCCCCCAGTCTTCAATCTCATACTCTGTATTCTTCATCTCCGTGAAGATGCTGGGGGCTGGTCATTATAAATAGTATCCCCACTTTCTGGAAATTCTGTGCCCGGAATTCCATCTGTTTATCCCTCTCTTTGTTTCTGGCTTGTTCCTTTTCTTCCTGTCACCTCCTTCTAGTGTATTTTCTGCCTTCTGAGTCCGTCCTCCTGCCTTTTTTTCCAGAAAGACTCAAAACAACAATTCTCTCCCATGTCGAAGTCGCGGGTTCTAACTTACCAGGCGCTTAGTGGCAGCGCAACGCATTTTTGCTCATATGACAGACAACAACAGTCGTGCCTTAGCGTTCAACGCAGAAGAAAAATACTCTCTATCATTCTCAACCATATGCATTCTACACAAAAAAGTAACAAAGATGAACACAGACTATCAATCAATCCAGCATTCTGTTTGTATCTCTGTCGACATCTGCGCATCAGAGCTGATATGAAGGCAGACGGAGGGAGAGACAAACAGAGAAACCGACACACACACACAGAGACAGAGGCGAGAGGAAGAAGATGTTTAGGGCAAATTTAGATTCTAAATCATTCCCTCCCTCTGAGGCAAAATTACTTGTGAAGAAGTTTGGAAAGTTGCAAACAGCCTTGCAGCTGTTAACTTGCAACCACACGCATCTGCCTCTGTCTGCCTGTCTCTCTGTCTGTCTGTCTGTCTGTCTGTCTCTGTCTCTGTCTGTCTCTGTCTGTCTCTGTCTCCGTCTCTGTCTCTCTCTCCATATACACATTCCTACATACGTACGCATATACTTATAAATTATACACACGTCATAATTGTATACATACTTACGTACGTACGTTTTTGTTTTGTTTTGTTTAGTGTCTATTTACTACATGGTGTACGTATAAATCTACACATACATACATTCAAATATGCATGCATACATACATAAAAACAAACAAACATACATGCATACACGCATACATACATACATACATACACACATACACACACATAGTTACATGCATACACATACATACATACATACATACATACATATGCATATACATATATATATGCATATACATATATATATACACCATCAACATTTTTAACACCATCTGGTTCCACCCCCTCCCTTAGTGCCCAGAAGTGACAGCATACAAGCTGTTCCATGTACAGTGAACCAAACCTTCCTAGAAACCTACCAGTAATGTGCTTGACCAGCACAGAGCATAAAAACAGTGCAATGATAAAACAGGACAAGAGTTTGTGTTTCCAATACACACAGAGCACTATCATCAATTCCGTAATCTTTATCTTTCATATATGATGGGTTTTTTCCTGCGTACAAATACATGCTTGAGACAAAGTGTTATATATCGCTGCCAGTCATTTCAGGCTTCTCTGTATAAAAAAACAACTTGAAGGTGTTTTAACCAGGGAGAATGTGTTGCCACAAAAGCAACGTCACCCATTGTTTTACATGTCTTTATGTGTTTCCTCTCTTATAAGAATGCTTTTTTTCTACAGAATTTATCCAGGGACCATCCTTTTGTTACTGTAGGGGTTTATTTTACATGCGCTAAATATGAGTTAAGCACGTGACAGAGGTTTATCGTTTTATTTAAGAGGCTAGCCCCTACTTGTAACATACTTGAACAGCGCACAAAAACAGTGCAGTGATAAATCATGACAAGACTTTTTGTGCGCATCGGAAACACAAAACTCCTGTCATTTTTTTTCCAAAGTCTAGTGGATAAGGGAAAAGTTGAAGTTCAAACGGGAATTGAACCAAAGCCTTCTTGCCTTTTAGACGAACACTTTACCTGCAGAACCACAGATCCACGTCTATGAATGCACAGGAAGATCTGTACCTGCATCAAAACCTGACTTTCAGAATCGTAACATTCCCACCAAACCACAAACCCACCAAGTGCCACTGAGATTCCAATCTGTGACCTCAGAACTCTTAGACCCCCCCAAAAAAGGAAAAAAAACTCTTTATCGATTTAAGAACCTCATATCATCACCATGAATATCAACACTAACCCCCCCCCCCCCCCCCCCCCCCCCCCCCCCGCCCAAAAAACCCAAAATTCCCCTTGGCCACTCAGAGTGGGGGATACTTTTGATAATTTGTTGCCAGATGTAGCCTGCAGCTGAGCTCTTAATGGGCAGTGGGTAGGAGGCGAATGGATGGACGTTGCCCAAAGGGTCAGTGTAACCCACTCTGGCAAAAAGGTCAGGTGCATGAGGCAGCGAAGATTAGCCCGGGGCCATGACAAATCTCCGAAATAAGTGGTATCTAACACACGGGGAAAAGAGAGGGAGAGAGAGAGAGAGAGACAGACAGACGGAGAGAGAGACAGACAAGGCTGACAGACATGCGGACGGACAGACAACTATATCCTCTTCGATACTCAGGCACACGCTTACACACATACAGACACAAACTCTCTCTCTCTCTCTCTCTCTCTCTCTCTCTCTCCTCTCTCTCTCTCTCTCTCTCTCTCTCTCTCTCTCTCACGCACAAACACACACACACACACACACACAAACATTCACACACACTCACACATATACACACACACGCTTAAAAATGTTGCATGCATGCATTAGAACATTAACCCACCCACCCCCCTCTCCCCCCCCCCTCCTCCCCAAACCTCTTCCATTTAAATTCACATCGTTTTCACATTCATAGCCAAAGTTAGACTTAACACCTCACAGAGCAGACGGAGGAGTACAACAAATTCCAACTTTTGTACCCCACTCTCTGTACCACTCTTCCACCATACTACATCTTCATAGCTCTCGGCCCTGCGGTCCCTCCCTATCTTCTGTCCACCAAGTCTGATCCATAGTCCGTGCCTCCCTACACCAGCCACATGCCCCTAGAACCAACCTACATGCATGTCCTTTGAAAACTTTTTTTTTGGGGGTGGGGATTGACCATCTTTTTTTTTCTTCAGTTTTGCCATACATTATAATTATGTAAAATAGGGCTTTGTTAAAATAAAAAAAAAAGTTAGCGTTTTTCAGAAACTTTTGTTTGGGGTGTTTTTTGGTTGGTTTGTTTGTTTTGTTTGTTGTTGTTGTTGTTTTTGTTTTGTTGTTGTTGTTGTGGTGGGGTTTTTTGGGGGAGGTGGGGTTTGTGTGGTTGTGTTTGTTTGGAGTTTTTGGTGTGTGTGTGGGGGGGGGGGTCTCAAAGTCAAAGTCAAACTTTTATTTTCAGATGGTACATTGAATAAGCATGTGTGTGTGTGTGTGTGTGTGTTGTGTGTGTGTGTGTGTGTGTGTGTGTGTGTGTGTCTGTCTGTCTGTCTATCTTCCTGTCTGCCTGTCTGTCTGTGTCTAAGCAAGCGTGTAAGCGTATGTGTGTATGTGTCTGTGGTGTCTATGTGTATGTCTGTGTCTGTTTTTCTTAGTCTCTATGTTTCTGTACCTAGCCTGTGTGTTTGTGTATGTGTGTGTGTGTGTGTGTGTGTGTGTGTGTGTGTGTGTGTGTGTGTGTGTGTGTGTGTGTGTGTGTGTGTGTGTGTGTGTGTGTGTGTGTGTGTGTGTGTGTGTGTGTGTGTGTGTGTGTGTGTGTGTGTGTGTGGTGTGTGTCAGTGCACACGCTTCGAATAAAAATGGTAGCAGCGTGTGCAAGTACAATTTTTTCGTATGAATTTATGATGAACCCGCATACATAATGAAGCCAAAGTTAGTCACTTAGCCAAGTCTCACTCTGCTTAACTGAATCAGGAGTAGAGAACCAGATCTACTGAAAGAGATGATTAGATAGAGAATGATGAAAACCTCAAATTGTGCCAGCCTGCAACCCAATTCCTCTGAAAGCTTTTTGTCTGGGATGCTGGGCTGTTTGACTTCATCTACATATATACATTCACTGACTAACAGGCCAAGAAAGATGCCAAAACAAATAGGACTTAGAGACAGAAAGATCTTTGAAGAATACAACAATATTATGTTAGGTGATTGGTTTACACGTATGTGTGTGTGTGTGTGCATGTGTGTGTGGAGGGGTGGGTGGTTGGGGAGGTGGTTGTGTGTTGTATGTGTTGTTTGTGTATGGGTGTGTTCTGTTTGTTGTGGTGTGTGTATATGTGCGTCGGGCGGCGCGCGCGTGTGTGTATGTGTGTGTGCTTCTATGTATGTGTGTGTCTGTCTATCTGTCTATCTGTTCTGTATGTGCATGGGTTGCTTACATGTGTATGTGCGTACGTGCGCGCGTGTGTCTGTCGGTTTGTCTGTCTGTTGCTCTGTCTATCTGTGGGCCTGTGTCTTTGTTTGTATGTCTGTTAATGTGCGTAGGTTTAAAAAAAACTTCTTTATGCGTGTGTGTGTGTCTTTCTGTCTGTTTGTATGCCCGTATGCCTCTCTGCCTATATGTCTGTATGCCTGTGTGTCTGTATGTCTGTCTCTGTGTGGGATCTAACGACTGGCCTTCTCCTTTACCTGTTGGAGGCTTTGTCAGGGCACTACAGACCATTGTTTGCCGATGTGCATGGGCAAGCTGAATAGGGTGAGGCTGATCCCTGTCTGGGTAATGTGTGTGTGTGTGTGTGTGTGTGTGTGAGGGAGTGGTGATGCTGTGTGTGTGTGTGTGTGCACTGTGTGTGTGTATGTGTGTGAGGTGGGATGTGTGTGTGTTTGTTGTGTGTATGTGTGTGTTGTTATGTGTGTGTGTGTGTGTGTTACTGTATGTGCATGTGTGTGTGCGTGCGTGGTTCTCTCACATCTGTTCGCAGACTCAGGCGTGTGTATGTAATGCAGATATGAAGCACACTTTGCTTATGGCCATCCTCTAGCTTTTCTTCAGTATGCGTGTATATCAGCATGTTATATAATTACGTTTCAGGATATTAACGCTCGTATTATATCTAAACAATGACAAAAAGCAGAGCATGCAGCACATATGTAAAAACGATTTCCTGTAATGAAGTGCACAGGTCAACATTATGCATGAACTTTTTTCCATGCATTATGAAAAAAGAAAAATACTGACATTATTTCCAAATCGATTGGTCGTCGGCTGTGCAGTAATGATGATGAACAAACAGATTATCGAATGATGGTAAGCACTGGTTCTCTAATGACAGGTTTCTTCTTCTTCTTCTTCTTCTTCTTCTTTGGCTAGAGTCCTAAAATTCACCAATGGTGAGATTGTGCGTATGCGACCGTTTTTGCCCACCATGAAGGTAGCCGCACCCCGACTTCAGAGACGTGTACTGGGCATGTCCGTGTTTCCGTAACTCTCCGAACGCTGACATGAATCACGGTATCTTTAGCGTGCATATTTGATCTTCTGCGTGTGTATACACACGAAGGAGATTAAGACCTGGCAGGTCTGCACTTAAAGTTGACCTGGGATATTGCAAAAATCCCCCACATTTAATTCACCAGACGCTGCCGAGATTTGAACCACGACTTCACTGGGGACCCATAGCATTGAAGACGAACGGTCCTGACCACTCGGTTATAGCGTCCTTCTAATGACAGGTGTAACTGTTATCTCAGCTTCAAAAAGGCCATTTGGACAACAACAAAAATATGAATACAACGCAAGCTCTGGACGTGATTGATTTCTTTCTCTGTGCTGGTATAGGCAGTGTGTGAAAAGTGCTAAAACCCAATGCTTTCTACAGACATACAAAATCAATGTTTCAACACTTCAGGGCATGTTGAGTTTAAAACCCGTTTTTACTTAAGCTGCAGACGATTTATCTTTTTTTTTTTTAAAGCAGGTAGATTTCTACTAATAACAAAACTTCTTTTGTCTATCTAACTCCGTGTGCGTGTTTGTGTGTGTGTGTGTGGGGGGGGGGGGGGGGGGGGTGAGGTTGCGTGTGGTGCGTGGTGGGGTGTGTGTGTGTGTGTGTGTGTGTGTGTGAGTTTGTGTGTGTCTGTCTGTCTGTCTCTTCTGTTCTGTCTGTCTCTCTCTCTCTCTCTCTCTCTCTCTCTCTCTCTCTCTCTCTCTCTCTCTCTCTCTCTCTCTCTGTCTGTCTCTCTTGTCTTTTTTTTCTTTTCTTTTCCACAAACTCCATTCACTATCAGAAGATGGTGAAGAGATAGCCCGCTGGAAACATCCTCTCTCCATTTCTCTCTCTTCTTCTCTTCTCTCTCTCTCTCTCTCTCTCTCTCTCTCTCTCTCTCTCACCAGAAGCGCCTTTCAGAATCAGCTTTGTGCAGCCAGCATCAGTCAGTCATGGGCGGACACAGCCAGGATCTGAATGGAGCACATCAGACTTCAGGCCTCTCTGATACACAGAACATACTACGGTTCTGGGCTACAGGCAACACTGCTGGGGCGAGATAGTTTGGCTTTTCTGCAGCTTGTCAACAGTTGACTGCGCTTCAGCCATGCACAAATGGGTTTGGGCTTGTTTGGGGGTTGGGTTGGGGGGGTTGGGGTTTTTTGGTTGGAGTTCTTTTTTTTTTTGGCATTCGGGTTTGGGTTTTTTTTTATGTGACTGATGCATTATCAGCATTTCATTAGCAAATCTGTGGAATGCTGATGATAAAGGAGGGGAGGGGATGAAGGGAAAGTGTTGGGAAGGTGAGCAGTTGGGGGGAGGGGGAGAGGTGTAGTGTTGTTATATGGAGTCAAGTAGGAAGTGAAATGTATCATTTTTTTAACGTTTTTCACTGTGCTCTGTGTGTGTGTTTGTTGTGTGTGTGTGTGTCTTTGTGTGTGTGTGTGTGTTTGTGTGTGTTTGTGTGTGTGTTTGCGTGTGTGTGTGTGTGTGTGTGTGTGTGTGTGTGTGTGTGTGTGTGTGTGTGTGTGTGTGTGTGTGTGTGTGTGTGTGTGATTGTGTGTGTGTTTGCGTGTGTGTTTGTGTGTGTGTATGTGTGTGCATGTGTGTGTGTTTCAGCCCGCACAGGTAAGTGCACATGCTTTTGTGTGTTTGTGTGTGTATGTGAGTGCGCGTGTGCGTGTGTGTCTGTCTCTGTCTCTCTGTCGCTGTCTCGTTTTCTCTGTCTCACTCTCTCTGTCTGTCTGTCTGTCTCTCTGGTCCTTTTCTTTTTTTTTCTTTTTCTTTCATCCACAAACTCCATTCACTATCAGAAGATGGTGAAGAGATAACCCACTGGAAACATCCTCTCTCCATTTCTCTCTCTCTCTCTCTCTCTCTCCTCTCTCTCTCTCTCTCTCTCTCTCTCTCTCTCTCTCTCTCTCTCTCTCTCTCTCTCTCTCTCTCTCTCTCTGGTCCGTTTTTAGTTTCTTTTTCTTTCATCCACAAACTCCATTCACTATCAGAAGATGGTGAAGAGATAACCCACTGGAAACATCCTCTCTCCATTTCTCTCTCTCTCTCTCTCTCTCTCTCTCTCTCTCTCTCTCTCTCTCTCTCTCACCAGAAGCGCCTTTCAGAGTCAGCTTTGTGCAGCCAGCATCAGTCAGTCATGGGCGGACACAGCCAGGATCTGAATGGAGCACATCAGACTTCAGACCTCTCTGATACACAAAAAATACTACGGTTCTGGGCTACAGGCAACACTGCTGGGGCGAGATAGTTTGGCTTTTCTGCAGCTTGTCAACAGTTGACTGCGCTTCAGCCATGCACTAATGGGTTTGGGCTTGTTTGGGGGTGGGTTTTTGTTTGTTTGTTTGTTTTGGTGATTTGGTTGGAGTTTGGTGGGGGGGGGTTTTACACTCGGGTTTGGTAGGTTTTTTTATGTGACTGATGCATCATCAGAATTTCGTTGGCAAATCTGTGGAATGCTGATGATAAAGGAGGGGGTGACGGGTAAGTGTCGGGAAGGTGAGCAGTGGGGGGGGGGGGGGGGGGGGGGGGGGGTGGTAGTGTTGTTACATGGGTGAAGTAATTTTATTTTTTTATTCTTGTATATCGAGGATAATGGAATAAGCACTTATGTGCTTTTTTACATTCAGTCCCCGTGTCTAAGCGGTTTTGTAAATTTTGTCATCTGTTCCAACCGGCACACAATGGCCTACTCTTTCGAAAAGCGGAACAGGATTTAACGCGTGGGCAAGATGTTTTGCATGCTTCGCACACGGGGCCTCGGTTTATAGTCTCATCCGAAGGACTTTGACATTCAGTTCGATTTTTTTTGGGTCAAACTGGGAAGAAAGGGCGAGGTTGGGAATCAAACCCAGAACCTCACGGTTAACTTGTTGGCAGGCAAACGTCTTAACCATCCTGCCACCTTCCTTCTATGTGTGCGGTGTGTTGTGTGTGTGTGTGTGTGTGTGTGTGTGTGTGTGTGTGTGTGTGTGTGTGTGTGTTGTGTGTGTGTGTGTGTGTTTTGTGTGTGAGTGTGTGTGTGTGTGTGTGTGTGTGTGTGTGTGTGTGGTGTGTGTGTGTGTGTGTGTGTGTGTGTGTGTGTGTGTGGTGTGTGTGTGTGTGTGTGTGTGTGTGTTAATGCTAGTACACATCATGTGCGTGTACGTGTGTGCATTGCCTGTGATGTGTGCCAGAACACGCAAGCTTTTAAAAAAACAACGTTTAATTTATATAACAATAATATGAATATATATCTATATGTGTGTGTATCTATCTAGTATCCATATATATTATATTATATATATATATATATATATATATATATATATATATATATATATATATATATATATGTATATATATATAATATACAGTAATGATACATAATTTGTGGGGGGAGGGGTGGTTACAGTGAGAGTTGCAGACAGGATGTGCGTAGTTTCTTGTTGACGTCTATGCATGCGTGTGTGTTTGTCTGCTGCTTTGTTGACATGCATTGACGCACAGCAGATGATTGCCATTCCTTGGTCATCAGGTTACCCTCTGACTGCATACAACGCTATGCATGCATTGGAGCGATTAGAACATGCTTGGTTTGGGAGATAAGCACTCTCAGTGCGTAGGTGCGTGTGTGTGTGTGTGGTGTGTGTGTGTTGTGTGTGTGTGTGGTGTGTGTGTTGTGTGGTGTGTGTTGTTGTGTGTGTTGTGTGTGTGTGGTGTTGTGTGTTTGTTGTGTATGTGCATGACAGAGAGAGAGAGAGTGTGTGTGTGTGACTTCTGTGTGCGCGTGCGTGCGTGTGTGTGTGTGTTGTGTGTGTGATGTGTTCACTCGTGTTTGGTATCTGTTGTTTTTGTGTGTGGTCCGTCAGTGGTTGATATGTCTCTAGTCTGTTCTGTCCTCGTCTCTCTATCAACCTCTCTTGTCTCTTGTCTTTCGTTTCTTTCTGTCTCATAAATACTCTACCGTCTGCGTCTCATCTCTATTATTTATTATCTACTGCATCTCTCGCGCTGCTTCTGCCTGTCACCTACCTCCGCTTCTCACCCACCCGACCCATCTCTTTCTCTATCTCTTCTCTTGAGTCACAAAACCCTCCGAGCCACCCTTTTTAGGAATCTTTTTTTTTGGTCACAAGCAAAAAAGTGGTTGCTAATTCTACTCAGACGTTCTGCCCACCCAGTTCTTAAGTAAAAGCCTTGGTGGTTTTTGTTGGTTGGGTTTTTTGGGTAGGAAGCGAAAACAATGACAGTCAAGAAGACAGACTGCGCCCTGAGTTTGTTTGGAGTGACAGCAAGAGCTGTGGGGAGCTTTGGAAGGCGTGAAGCGCTAACATCGTGTCATCAGCTGAATGAAGGAAGGAATGACGTTGTGTGTGTGTGTGTGTGTGTCGTGTGTGTGTGTGTGTGTGTGTGTGTGTGTGTGTGTTGTGTGTGTGTGTGTGTGTGTGTGTGTGTGTGTGTGTGTGTGTGTGTGTGTGTGTGAGGGGAGAGAGAGAGAGAATGATGTAGTAAGTTCTAACAACACATGTGGGTGACGATCAGCTTTTGAAGTATATAGGGGGGGGGGGGGGGGGGGGGGGGGGAGGGGGAGGGTGGTGGTGTGTGTTGGTGTGTGTGTGTGTGTGTGTGTGTGATGGTGAGAGAGGGGGGGGGGGGGGGTAAAGAATGATGTAGTAAGTTCTAACAACACATGTGGATGACGATCAGCTTTTTGAAGTATCTGTATGTGGGGTGGGGGGGGGGGGGGGTAGGTGTGTATGTGTGTGTGAGTGGGTGTGGAGGTGGGTGTGGGTGGGTAGATGGGTGGGGGATGGGTGGGTGGGTGGGTGGGGGTAGTTGTGATGTGTGTTTATGTGGGGGTGGGTGTGTGTGTGTGCGCGCCTGAATGTGTGTCTGCGTGTCTCTGTCCTGTCTTGTGTGTGTTTGTGTGTGTGTCCGTGTGCGTGTGTGTGCGCGCGCCTGTATCTGTGTATCTGTGTGTCTCTGTCCTTTGCGTGTGTGTGTGCCTGTATCTGTGCGTCTGTGTGTCCATGTCTTTTGTGTATGTGTGTGAGTGTGTGTATGTGTATGTGAGTGTTTTTGTGTGAGTGTGTGTGTGTTTGTGTGCGTGTGTGTCTGTGTTTGTGTCTGTGTGTCTGTGTGTTTCTGTCTCTCTCTCTCTCTGTCTGTGTCTATGTCTATGTTTGTGTCTGTCTGTTCCTGTGTCTATGTCTGTGTCCATCTGTGTCTGTGCCTGTGTCTATGTCTATGTTTGTGTCTGTGTGTTTCTGTCACTCTCTCTCTGTCTGTGTCTATGTCTATGTTTGTGTCTGTCTGTTCCTGTGTCTATGTCTGTGTCCATCTGTGTCTGTGCCTGTGTCTATGTCTATGTTTGTGTCTCTGTGTTCCTGACTCTCCATGATGAAGAGAAGGAGCGCGTTGTGTGTGTGTGTGTGTGTGTGTGTGTGTGTGTGTGTGTGTGTGTGTGTGTGTGTGTGTGTGTGTGTCTGTCTGTCTGTTCTGTCTGTTTGTCCGTATGTTTGTATGTCTGTGTGTCAATCAGCACGTACGCATGCATCCACGTGCGCTTAAAAGCACGTGCACCTGCGTATGTTCAATCCGTGTGGAGAACATACATGCTCAAAACAGGCGGTGTTGTCAGGTATGCAGATCTATTCGTGTTGAAAACAATTTGCTCTTGTTCAGTAAAAAGGATGAATAATTGTCTTTAACATGTGACATCCCTGTCTGTCTGTCTGTCTGTCTGTGTCTGTGTGTGTGTGTCTCTCTCTCTCACTCTCTCTCTCTCTCTCTCTCTCTCTCTCTCTCTCTCTCTCTCTCTCTCTATCTATCTCTCTCTCTCTCTCTCTCTCTCTCTCTCTCTCTCTCTCTCTCTCTCTCTCTCTCTCTCTCTCTCTGCCAAATGTGTAGAAATTTGCCCAAACACTTCATGTCCCTCCCTAAACTGAAAATTCCACATGATAGGTATGTTATGCTTATCTGCGTTACCATCATCGGAAATAAGGATTGGCACCATCATCATAATCATCGCAAAAACACAAAAACAAAAGAAATAACTATTCCATCAAAGTAGTCTTGTTTAGGTCTAGCGGAAAGCAGAGGACTGCGAGGAGTGGAGGAAGCTGGTTGCAATATGTTTGTTAGTGTCCCAACGGTCCATGGGACTACTGGATAGGTGAGGTGAGAGAAAAAGTGGGGGGAAGGGGGTGGAGGAAAGGTGACCTCGTTTGGCCCCTTACCATTCATATTCTACAGATTCTTTCTTCCCTCCAGACACATTTTAGGGCTTATCAGTAAATGTGGTGGTGGTGGCGGTGGTGGTGGTGGTGGTTGTCGTCGTGGTGGTGGTGGTGTGTTCTGTGGTCATCGTCGTCGTGTGATGAGGGTGAGTTTATGGTGGTTGGTGGTGGTTGGTTTGTGTAGGTGGTGGGTGGTGGTGGTGGTGGGTGGTGGTGGTGATGTGGTGTGATGTGTCGTCAGTGGTATGTGTGTGATGATGTGTGAGGAGTAGTGGTGATTGTGGTGGTGTGGTGATCGTGGTCGTGTGATGGTGGAGATAGTGGGTTGTGTGTATTGGTGTGTGGGTGATGTGGAAGTGCGTGTGATGATGGTGTGAGGATAGTGGTGATTGTAGTGTGATAGTGGTGTCGTGAAGATGGTGTGGATAGTGGTGATTGTGGTGGTGATCGATGTCGTGAGATGTGAGGATAGTGGTGATTGTGTGGTGTGGTGATCGTGGCCGTGGTTATGGTGGAGATAGTGGTGATTGTGGTGGGTGGTATGGATAGTCGTGATGATGGTGAGGATAGGGTGATTGTGGTGGTGTGGTGATCGTGGCCGTGGTATGGTGGAGGATAGTGGTGATTGTGGTGGTGTGTGTGTGTGGTGGATAGTGGTGTGTGGTGGTGTGATGTCGTGGTGTGAGATAGTGGTGATTGTGGGTGTGGTGATCGTGGCATGATGGATGGTGGAGATAGTGGTGATTGTGGTGGGTGTGATCGTGGTCGTGATGATGGTGAGGATAGTGGTGATTGTGGTGGTGCTGGTGATCGTGGTCGTGATGATAGTGGAGATAGTGGTGATTGTGGTGGTCATCGTGGTCGTGATGATATGTGAGGATAGTGGTGATTGTGGTGGTGGTGATGTGGTCGTGATGATGGTGGAGATAGTGGTGATTGTGGTGGTGTGGTGATCGTGGCTGTGATGATGGTGAGGATAGTGGTGACTGTGATGGTGTGGTGATCGTGGTCGTGATGATGGTGAGGATAGTGGTGATTGTGGTGGTGTGGTGATCGTGGTCGTAGTTGTGGTCGTGTGCAAGTGGTGACATTGATGACGGTTTTAGTGGTAGTGGTGATTATTGTTGATCATCTTTGTTGTTATGTTGTCATTGTTTCATGGGTTTAGAGATCATTTTTCAGGTAAAGGTTTTATCTCTTTACCTTGACCATGTTTTCTGCAATATTGCAATCATATTTTATTCATCTGTATTTATTTCTGCTCATCTAATTTTAGTTCAGATCTGTGTGATGTTTTCATTTGTTTCTTATTTCATTTTTGATAAAATTCCGATTTAATTTCGTTTCTTGGGATAGATCCCTTTTTTTTTTTTTAATGATGTCCTTTTTTGATATTTCATCTTATCTTGCCGCACGTTTCTTTTTTAATTGATTTTATTTTAATAATTCCATTTTTCGATTTATCTTATTTACTGTATGTTTATCTTATCCTATTCTATTTCATTCTAGTTTTATATTTTTCGAATTCATTTCATTTCATTTTAACTTCAGCCTTCAACAACTAATCTAAAAGTGCGAGATTGCGCTCAGTCTGGATTCAGCTGCAGGCATGACAAACACATTGCGCGCAAGGAGGGAGGATGATGGGGGTGGGGGTGGAGGGGGAATTTCCGATCTGTTCCTCTCAATCTCCCCCCCCCCCTTTCCCCTTCCCAACAATCCCCCATCCTCATGCACTGCCTTGCTTTCGGAATTAACTGTTGATAAGCTTAAGTGAAGTGGTGGTGGTGGTGGTGGTGGTGGTGGTGGTGGTTATTTATTTTTTTAATTTATTTTATACCACTTTAAGTCACGATATTTCTCTGCGTGAAATTCAGGCTGCTCTCCCCGGGGAGAGCGCGTCGCCACAAGAGCAGCGCCACCCTTTTTTTTTTTTTTTTTTTTTTTTTTTTTTTGTCTGCAACTGTATTTGTATCCCTATCAGAGTGGCTTTTTTCTAAGAATTTTGCCAGGGACAACTCCCTTGTTGCCGTGGGTTCTTTTACGTGCGCTGAAAATTTTGTATAACACACGGGACCTCGGTTTATCGTCTCATCCGAAAGACTAGCGCCCAGACCACCACTCATGGTCTAATGGATGGGGAAAAATTTTGGGCCCAAACGGGGTACGAAACGCGCACACACCCGACCCGGACTTTTCGCATTTAGACAGGCGCTGTTTACTCTAGACACGATTCCCGTGTGGTGGTGTTGGTGGTTTGGGTCTGTGCGTGGTGTTTTGTGGTGTTTGTGTAGTGTGGGATGGTGTGTGGTGTAGTCGAGCTTATGTGATGCACTGCTGTTATGGTGGGTAATTTTTGGGCCCAAAGGGTAGTAGCGACTTGCCGCGATTTTCGTTTAGTCGTGCGTCGTTACCTCAGCGATAGTGGTGGTGGTGTGTGGTGGTGGTGGTGTGTGTGTGTGTGTGTGTGTGTGTTGTGGTGGGTGGTGGTGGTGGGGGTGTGGTGTGTGTTGTTGTGTTGTTGTGTGTGTTGTTGTGTTGTTGTGTTTGTGTTCTAGGTTAGTAGATGGTGTGTGTGTGTGTGGTGTGTGTGTGTGTGTGTGTGTGTGTGTGTGTGTGTGTGTGTGTGTGTGTGTGTGTGTGTGTGTGGTGTGTGTGGTGTGGTGTGTGTGGTGTGTGTGTTGTGTGTGTGTTTGTGTGTTGTGTGTGGTGTGTGTGTGTGTGTCTGTTGTCTGTGTCTGTCTGTCTGCGTGTGTGAGACTCATAGGCAGACAGACAGACTCTTGCACTGTGTGCGTGTCTGTGTGGCTGTGTGGCTGTGTATGTCTGTCTGTCTGTCTGTCTGTCTGTCTGCGTATGTGAGACAGATATGCAGACAGACAATCATATTCCTGCACAGATAAAGAAGGAGCCAGAGAGATAAATACAGTACAGAAAAAAGTCATGTTGTTTTGCACCTTTCCAAATTCATTAGAGGTAGACTTACTTCTCCATCAGATAAGATGATTTAGCTCTCTCTCTCTCTCTCTCTCTCTCTCTCTCTCTCTCTCTCTCTCTCTCTCTCTCTCTCTCTCTCTCTCTCTCTCTCTCTCTCTCTCTCTCTCTCTCTCTCTCTCTCTCCTCTCCCTCCTCCCTCCCTCCTCCTCCCTCTTAGCAGAAAGGGGGCCGGATAGAACTGACGATTAGGAATAGAGATGGTGTTATTACATTTGGCAACGCAAGAAGATTGAGATGATGTTTCTTTCCTTATTTCGTTCTTGTCTTTCTGTTGTCTTTCCTTCCCTTCCTTCCTTCCTTCCTTTCCCTTTTTTTTTCCTTTTCATTTTTTTTATTTCGTCTTCATATTAACTGGTCTACCTGGTGGGGGGGGGGGGGGGGGGGGGGAGGTGTTTGTTTGTTGTTTGGAGGGGGGGCTTGTTTTGTTTTATTTTATATTTTCATACGTGCCTGTGAATGATCACTTCAAAGCAAAACGATAGGAATTTGCCACTGAATAAAGTCGCCCTTAGGCGTGAGACTAACAGCGATACTTTTCAGGTATGTAGCCATATACTTGTGCATTCCATCGTGGGTACAATAGAGAATTACTCGCACAGCCCGTGGTCAGTAATATATCCACACTGATGCCAGATACATCCGAAGCCATGTACGCACACAGTTGAGGAGAAATTTTATACAGAAGAAGGCAGGAGTTGGAAAACAATCATGAATTAAGACAAGAGGGAAAAACTACTAGAAATACTTGAGAAAGTGACCCGAGCCTGATACACTATTTAGCGCATCTCACGATTTAAGGTGGCTGGTGCTGGTGGTGCTGAGGAGGAGAAGGAGGATGGTCATGATGAGGATGATGAGGATGAGGATGAGGAGAATGCTGACAATGATGACGATGACGATGACGACGACGACGACGACGACGATGATGATGATGATGATGATGATGATGATGATGATGATGATGATGATGATGATGATGTCACTACATACACTTCCACCACCACACCGTCATCATTCTTATCTCCATCATCATCGTCATTGCGATCATATAATCATCCTTGTGCGCAACCACCCTTCCCCCCTCAAAAAAAAACAAAAAAAAACATTTTGATGTTCAAAGCTAGCTATGTGAGGGCAAAACCAAACTTACTGAAATAAATATTCTATAACCATATGGTCGTCTTGACAACAGCAGGTGTCTTTAATTCATGTATTTGACAGGACTAACATGATGGCCTTATATGGTTATCTGGGTTATACAGGCAGCGCGGATTGAAGATGACCCAGATAAGAGGACCTGCAGCCGACCTAGTTCTTTTCCTCTGCGATAACACTCATAACATCCAGAGAAAAAAAACAAAACAACAAAACAAAAAGAAACAAACAAAACGAAACACACACACACACACGCACCACGCACCACACACACGCATGCACGCACACACGCACGCACGCATGCACACATGCACACAAACACGCCGCGCGCGCAGATACCACACACACACACATAAACACGCGCGCGCGCGCTCAGCGCACACGCACGCACACAATCTTTTTGTTTCAGGGTGCGGGGATGATGGTCTTGTGGAACCAGTCCTCTCCCTATGAAGATAAATGTCAAAGTTCACGCGGGGAGAAAGCTTCTATGACTAAAAAAAAAAAAAAAAAAAAAGGTGCTATAGAGTGCAATGTGCTGGTAAAGAATCCAAGCTTTTATTCTTTGTAGTTTAGAATTTGATGCTTTTTTATCTGTCCATACTGCTGTGTATTTATATTTTTATTTATTTGTTTTATTCTTTTATTTCGAGGATCATGGAAAAAGCACTCATGTGGTTTTTTTCATCCAATCAACGTGTGCATGCAGTTTTGTAAATTTTGTCATCCGTTCCCACCGGCGCACAATGGCCTATTCTTACGAAAAGCAGAACGAGTTTAAACGTGTGCGCAAGACGTTCTGCATGCGTTCGCACATGGGACCTCGGTTTATAGTCTCATCCGAAAGACTTTTGGGGAGAGAGGAGTCGGCACTGATGTTAACTCCAGAGGAAAAATCCTCTTGACCAAGAATCGAACCCGTGTCAGCAGATCACGAATACATTACCCTAACCACCAGGCTATCCCGTCCCCAAAACGTTTAAGCGATTATCTAAGACTCTGTGTATACTGTATTGATTTCAAGTGTCTGAGATAACAAATGGCCTGGGAAAAGGCTGTCAGAACTTTGTGATTTTTTTTAATTACTTTTTGATAACCCCCCATCTTAAAATAAATGACAACAACAGGAAACAGAATGATTAATTTGGCCTTGAGAAATATCACCACCACCACCACCACCAACAGCGACAACAGCAACAACAACAACAACAACAACACTTCCGAGCTAAACCTGATGAAAATTTGTTTTAAGAGTATGCACCTGTGTTTCCTATCGTGCTTGCCAGAAAAACCGCTGTATACAACCTGATCAATACACGGATACAGCCATATCGACAGCTCTGTATATACTCAGGGGCTGCTTCAGAATTGCCAATGAAATTCTGGAACGAAGAGAGTGATGTGAGAAGAGGGACGGAGGAGGGGGGCGGGGGGGGGGGGGGGGGGGGAGGGAATTGGAAAGAAATTGATTTAAAAATTGTTTATTAAAACGATCCCTTGAGAAAAATCATTTAACATCACAGAAAGAACTCTGTGTGTGTGCCTTGGTTTGTTCAGTGAGTGAGTGGAGGGGACGGGAAGGTGGGGGGGGGGGAGGGGGGGGGGGGTATGGGGGAAGGCGGTTGAAAGACGGACTGGCTGGTTGGTTGGTTGTGGAGGATGTGTGTATGGTTTGGAGAGTGAGGGAGGGAGGCGGGGGTATTATGACTTGATTTAGCAGTGATACTCCTGAAAATCTGCCTTCTCTCTTTATTGATATGTCCTACTGCCTTCAAGATATCCAAAATTGGATTACACAGAACAAGTTACAGCTAAATGCAGATAAAACTGAAGCCATGCTTGTAGGGATCAAACACAAACACTTTTTTGCATCACAACAGCTTCAATAGAATTCGGCAATACGTCTGTCCCTCTGTCTACTGCTGTGAAATATCTAAGGGTCGTTATAGACAACAAACTCTCCATGCAAAAATTCATCACCCTAACTGCCAGTCGTGCTGCTATCAATTGCGGCGCATCAGTGCAGTTCGAAAGTACCTGTCTACTGACGCAACATCCAAACTGGTCACATCTCCCAATCTCTCACATCTGGACTATTGCATTTCTCTTCTGGCTGGTCTGCCAGCATCATCTATCCACTCCCTTCAACATATACAAGACTCTGCAGCTCGCCTAGTCCTCAGAAATAAAAAAAAATCTGAGCACATTACTCCTCTCTTGCGATCTCTCCACTGGTTGCCTGTGCCACAGAGAGTGAACTATAAGATCAGTACCCTCTGTTACAAATGCCTCCATTAAACAGCATCTTCCTACCTCTGTGAATGTCTTCACCTGTACACTTCTCGTTCCCTCCGCTCTGCTGCAGATACCTTGTGCTTAAGAATTCCTTGATTCAACCAGTCCATCGTTGGCCGTCGCTCTTTCTCTGTTTCTGGTCCATCGATCTGGAATGACCTCCCTCTCTCCCTTCGCCAAAAGCCTTCTTATGACGCTTTTAAATCCGGCCTCAAGACACATTTATTTCAAACGTAAGATTCTCCCCGCTTGTTCCATTTCATTTTTGTCCCTGCCCTCAACAGCCAAAACCTCATCACCCTGCCAGAGTGGGCAACCTTTATGTGTGTGCGTGAATGTGCGTGTGTGTGCGTGCGTGCGTGCGAGCGCGTGTGTATACATTTGAATTTGTGGGGGGAAAAACCTATCATTTGTAACTGGCTGCATTTGAATGAGTAGGATGAATGAAAGCTCTTTGAATTGTTTTGCAAGATATAGCGCTATATAAATTCCATGTATTATCATTATTATTTAAGTTGGGTTTTGTTGCAATTTCGTGTTGTGTTTTACCGAAAAATAAGTTCAAATCATGATTGCTTGCTGGTCGTGTCTCTATGTTGAGTGTCTTTTTGAACTGGGTCGAGTGGATACAACTCACACAGGAGAATACGGAGATCATAAACCACTTGTTCTGGTCTTGATGGTCCATGTTTTTCTCCCTTCACTCTCTCTGATGGCGTGGTTTCAGTATTCCTGTGAATAAGACGCGTCCTCTTATATCCTGCATGACATTGGCACACTCTTTAAGAACCGATGGCGACAGAAAATTACTATTAACAATATTATGTGCACACAAAAAAGGGAAGCAAATATAAACCTACTCTCAAACAGAATAGGATAAATCCATGCCATTGCTTTTGTTATTTCATACCAACTTGTACACGAAAACAAAAGCATCGAACGAAGCAATATTGAAATAACGCACAAGGCCACGCTGCTGTAAGGAAATTACCAAATTTACATACACACTTAACAAAAATAATAGACCGCCTACACCAGCAAAACATGTAATCAAATAAAGGGATACCTAGCCTCCAGCCACAGAGGGGAAAATACCCACTTTTCTAATAAAATGTGGTAATCAAAATACTTTGCCTGGAGCCAAAGAATTTAATGGACAATTTTCGAGAATTTTAAGGCTAACAGAAACAGGGGAAAAAAGACACCTGTCAGAAAAAGAAAGAAGACCGACAGAAACCAAAGAAAGAATACGATTGTTAAAGAGACCTAAAATAGATGGGCGGAAAACCACAAAGAAACTATAAAATATTTTTAAAAAAACAATTAGATAATAAAAATATTATAACGCAGTACAAAACATGTAATCAAAATGCCTAAACACTAAGGAAGGAAAAAAGGCGCGTTTCAATAATGGGGTAACAAGACTTTGCTTGACAAAAAGGAATTAAGGAAAAAACAAGAAATTAAGTAACAAAACAGGGAAAGAACTTCAGAAAAGAAAGAAACTCGATACCAAAAAGAATATATTGTAAAGAGATGTAAATGATGGCGGAAAAGCACAGAACTATTTTTAACCTAGTGATGAAAATTGAAGAAAAGACAAAAGAAAAATTGCTAAAATAAGAAGAATAGAAAAGCAGGATCAAAAAAGAAGAATGAATAATGTCACAAAAGGAGAAAAAAAACGGAAAAACAAAAAATAACAGAGGAAAAATACGATAATATATAAAAAGGAAACGAAAAGAACTACCAAGTAAATCCCAAAAAGACTGAGAGAAAGGTAAAGGAAAATACGAAAGGAAAAAGACATTAAAAAACGAAAATAAAAAAGAAAACTAAAGTACAAAACGAAAAACGAAGAATGACATAAAAGAAAGAAAGACCAACAAAATAAGAAGCAGGACAGAAAGGTAAAGAAGAAGGGAAAAGAAAGAAAGAGGGGGGGACGAAAAGGAAGAAAGAAAGATGAAGAAGAAAAAGAAAAAATGACAAAAGAAAGAAAGAAAAAATACAGAAAAAGAAAGAAAAAACACAAAACCCCCCCAATCGGCCACAAAAGCCCCAAAATACAAAAAAACATTCAGAGAATAAAAAAAAACAAAAAGAAAACCACAACAAAGCAGAAACTAGACAAGGAAAGAAAAGGAAAAAAAACCCACAACTGACCGAAAGTAGTCCTTTGAAGGTACATAGCCTCCTATACACAGGGAAGGGAAGAAACTGATCCAGCCATTACTTTGATCTCCCCTGTTCTGCAGCAACAATGGTGCTCCTATCTTCAGAGCATAAAAACTGCTGATGCAGGCGTGTTACGCCATAACTATGATGTCACAGAGGCTGTCTGGGTGCGCTACACGCAATCTGATGAAAGGATGTCTGATCGGTTTGGGTTTGGGGGTTTTCTAACCAATGGATATTTATACAGGATGTGAATTATAAATTACATAATGGAATATAGTAGATAAGTAGAGGAAACATGTCTATGCCAGAACACACACACTCACGCATGCACGCACACGCACGCACGAACACACACACACACACACACACACACGCTGATATCACTAATGGTGAAAAGACGCTAAATCATAGTAACGAACGCGTGCGAGCGCGCACATACACCACACGCGCGCGCGCGACAGTTTTGCTGTTCTGATCTTAACTATCCACAATAATGATTCGTTTATTTAACATTTTTAAAAAGTAGAACTACAGGGATGTTATGTTAATACAACACAGCAATACCAAACTGACAACTCCTTTTCCTACGTCCAGGAACAAAACCCACCATTTTTCTCTTTATTTCATATTTGTACGGAAATCACAATTTCCTCACAACCACTTTTGCAACCAAGTAAACCTGCTTGGACAATTGGAATTCCACAAATTTCCTCAAGTTTAGTTTGACGATCAAGTAATCCTGCTTTGGCAATTAAGGCGTTCATAGAATATGGTGGGAACATTCAAAACTGAGAGGTTTTGTTCAATGTATTGTACATTGTGCAACTTAGTCTTGCGAAACGAAATGAAATACCACTCCTTGCAATTCAAAAGCAACTTCTATCTTTACCTTGAAAGACATTTTGCAATTCTCTGATCACATGCTATTAAATAACAGACGAAAGTGGAGCAAAAGAAAACTGTTTTCTGCGTACAGTAGCCTGATTTCAGAAGTTTGTTACCAACATCAAAGTTTGTTGTTGTTGTTTTTTACATAAAGCTCTATGGCATTTGTTGATTCTAAAGAATAGACATCTTACACTTGATATTGAAAATGAGAATTACAGAACAGAGAGACAGACAGAGACAG
The DNA here is from genome assembly GCA_028751875.1 of Rapana venosa. Lineage (NCBI taxonomy): Eukaryota > Metazoa > Mollusca > Gastropoda > Neogastropoda > Muricidae > Rapana > Rapana venosa. The sequence goes on along the minus strand of CM054134.1, from coordinate 37,386,648 downwards.
AGACAGGGTGTGTGTTTGTGTGTGTGTGTGTGTGTGTGTGTGTGTGTGTGTGTGTGTGTGTTGTGTGTGTGTGTGTGTGTGTGTGTGTGTGTGTGTGTGTGTGTGTGTGTGTGTTTAACGTCCTTCTACTAACTCTGTGTGTGTGTGGTGTGTGTGTGTGTGTGTGTATGTGTGTGTGTGTGTGTTTGTGTGTGTGTGTGTGTGTGTGTGTGTGTGTGTGTGTGTGTGTGTGTGTGTGTGTGTGTGTGTGTGTGTGTGTGTGTGTGTGTGTGTGTGTGTGTGTGTGTGTAGGCGTACATATGGAACCTCAATTTACAGTCTAATCAGGAAAAAATGTTCGCGATTGAGTACAACCAAAATCAATATACACACCAAGGAAGAAAAGAAAACCCACAAGACAACTTAGGTAGCAAACCTCCACCATTCCGTTCACTAAACTAACGATCTAACCACTGACCTCCTCGCCTTCCTCCCTTCCCTTCCCTTCCCTTCCCTTCCCTTCCCTCTCCTCCCCTCCTTTTCAATGACGGGACAGCCTAGTGGTTAGAGAACATTGCGCTTGCAATCTGACGACCCGGGTTCGATTCCCGTTCAAAGGGATATTTCCCCCTGGAGTTAACATCCGTGCCGACTCCACTCTCCCCAAAAGTCCTTCGGATGAGACTATAAACCGAGGCCCCGTGTGAGAACGCACGCAGAACATCTTGCGCACACGTTAAATCCTGTTCCGCTTTTCGGAAAAGTAGGCCTTTGTTTGCCAGTGGGAACAGATGACAAAATTTACAAAGCCGCATACACACGGGGACTGGATATAAAAAAGCACATAAGTGCTTATTCCATTATACTCGATATAAAAGAATAAAATAAAATTTAAAAAATAAAGAGATAGATATAGATCTGCTTATCACAAATGTTTTCACCGATTCAACATTTACTCGACAAAATCTCAGATTTCGTCATTTTTTTTCCGTTTACTTCTTTTGGTCAGTGTTATTAATCATCAGTCGCCATACGAATGTTGATTTAGTGTTTGAGCACAACATAAGCTACTTGTTTGTTGCTGCTATGCTGATTACGTTCATCATGCCATGCTTGTTTCATGCTTATTAATGAATAAACCTTATTTGAACCAATCTCAAAATCAATCCTGCAAAGGGTCAGATTCATTACAAAACAGGGGGCAAAAAAAGAGTTTATTCAGTGTGCCCACATTTTCAACTACAACTACCTGCAGTACATTTATTCAGCTCATGCAGCGTGCGACCACACTCCAGCGTTTTAAAGAGATTGGCGCAATAACTATAAATAAGAGAGGTGCGTTATTTTGTCTCCTGTTGTCAAAATAACGGTGTGCTGGGATGGGAATGCGTGAAGCGCGGATAGGAAGGAGATAGGTTGATTTATTATCAGCACATGCTGATGACAACATGAATATCCCCGAGTGTGTGTGTGTGTGTGTGTGTGTGTGTGTGTGTGTGTGTGTGTGTGTGTGTTGTTGGTGTGTGTTGTGTGTGTGTGTGTGTGTGTGTCGTGTGGTTGTGTGTGTGTTGTGTGTTGGGTGTGTTGTGTGTGTGTTTTGTGTTGTGTGTGTGTGTGTGTGTGTGTGTGTGTTGTGTGTGTGTGTGTGTGTGTGTGTGTGTGTGTGTGTTCTGTGTGTGTGTGTGTGGTGTGTGTGGTGTGTGTTGTGGTGTGTGTGTGTTGTGTGTTGTGTGTGTTGGTGTGTGTGTGTGTGTGTGTGGTGTGTGTGTGTTGTGTGTGTGTGTGTGTGTGTGTGTGTGTTGTCGTGTGTGTGTGGTTGTGTGTGTGTGGTGGTTAGCTG